>CM046868.1:13592021-14259521 GCA_025617745.1 Heliocidaris erythrogramma | reverse complement strand
CGCGGAACAATTAAAATGACAAAGCCGTGTCTCCCAAATGCGGAATGATTATCACAAAATCAGCGGCGTTGCTTATGTGTGATAATTCTGACATCAAACAAAATGATCGTCATTGGTAAAAAGTTCTAGATGGAATGCAAAAAAGACAATACTTAGGTTATCTTTGCTGGTTATTTCAGATCATTATTATCGTTCTCCATTAATCTGTAATCTAATTATTGCCAAAAAAAGAAGAACTATCCCTGCCGGGACTCGAACCCGGAACCTTTGAATTAGAAGTCCAATGCGCTAATCCATTGCGCCACAGGGACATGTGTTGCACAACAATGTTAGGAAAAGGATGACAGCTATCCAAATAAAAGATTATTCCACTGGATTCCGCATTTGGGAGACACACGACAATGCGATTTATTCCGTCATAATAGAAACCACCGCATTAGGGAGACACGAAACCGCATTTGGGAGACACGCGGAACAATTAAAATGACAAAGCCGTGTCTCCCAAATGCGGAATGATATATATATATATATATATATATTGTGTATGACTATCACAAAATCAGCGGCGTTGCTTATGTGTGATAATTCTGACATCAAACAAAATGATCGTCATTGGTAAAAAGTTCTACATGGAATGCAAAAAAGACAATACTTAGGTTATCTTTGCTGGTTATTTCAGATCATTATTATAGTTCTCCATTAATGTCAAAAAATGAAGAACTATCCCTGCCGGGATTCGAACCCGGAACCTTTGAATTAGAAGTCCAATGCGCTAATCCATTGCGCCACAGGGACATGTGTTGCACAATCACGCTAGTAAACACACCACAGCTATCCAAATAAGAGATTAGTTATGTTTGACTATCACAAAATTATGTATTCATTTAATTCTATCAGCTTACTTTTTCCAGATCATGGTTCTTTGTCTTATTTTAAAATATTTCTCATCAAATTTGTGATAAAACCTTGCCATATCATAATTATGATAATTGTTTTCATTTAATTTGTTTTGACTTGAGTTGATTTGTTTTATTTGACATGTGCTCTGAGAAAATTAGAATTAGATACAAGTAGTGCAGTAAAACGGTTTAGGCTACGATTATGTATATAATATTTCCTTTGACATGTTTGATATCGATGAATTCGATATCGAAAAAAATATCTAACAAAAATCAGACTAACAGTAAATCTTTTATAATAAAGCCGACATTACTACCAACAAATATAAAAAAATAAGCCATCACTGCCGGGACTCGAACCCGGAACCTTTGAATTAGAAGTCCAATGCGCTAATCCATTGCGCCACAGTGACATGCGATGAACTGCGAAGTAAGAGCACCCCCTAATTGATAGTGGTTGCGTAATACATACACACAATGTCATACAGTGGGATTCAATAAAAAGGAAACCCATACATAAGCCCCAATGTATGGGGCGCCAAGTGTTCACGGAGTTATTCTGTACAAACTTGCCTCATTTTTGTGACAAAATTCACTCAAAACTCGTTTTTGTTACTATCACAAAATCAGCGGCGTTGCTTATGTGTGATAATTCTGACATAAAACAAAATGATCGTCATTGGTAAAAAGTTCTAGATGGAATGCAAAAAAGACAATACTTAGGTTATCTTTGCTGGTTATTTCAGATCATTATTATCGTTCTCCATTAATCTGTAATCTAATTATTGCCAAAAAAGAAGAACTATCCCTGCCGGGACTCGAACCCGGAACCTTTGAATTAGAAGTCCAATGCGCTAATCCATTGCGCCACAGGGACATGTGTTGCACAACAATGTTAGGAAAAGGATGACAGCTATCCAAATAAAAGATTATTCCACTGGATTCCGCATTTGGGAGACACACGACAATGCGATTTATTCCGTCATAATAGAAACCACCGCATTAGGGAGACACGAAACCGCATTTGGGAGACACGCGGAACAATTAAAATGAATAAGCCGTGTCTCCCAAATGCGGAATGATATATATATATATATATATATATATTGTGTATGACTATCACAAAATCAGCGGCGTTGCTTATGTGTGATAATTCTGACATCAAACAAAATGATCGTCATTGGTAAAAAGTTCTACATGGAATGCAAAAAAGACAATACTTAGGTTATCTTTGCTGGTTATTTCAGATCATTATTATAGTTCTCCATTAATGTCAAAAAATGAAGAACTATCCCTGCCGGGATTCGAACCCGGAACCTTTGAATTAGAAGTCCAATGCGCTAATCCATTGCGCCACAGGGACATGTGTTGCACAATCACGGTAGTAAACACACCACAGCTATCCAAATAAGAGATTAGTTATGTTTGACTATCACAAAATTATGTATTCATTTAATTCTATCAGCTTACTTTTTCCAGATCATGGTTCTTTGTCTTATTTTAAAATATTTCTCATCAAATTTGTGATAAAACCTTGCCATATCATAATTATGATTTGTTGTTTTCATTTAATTTGTTTTGACTTGCGTTGATTTGTTTTATTTGACATGTGCTCTGAGAAAATTAGAATTAGATACAAGTAGTGCAGTAAAACGGTTTAGGCTACGATTATGTATATAATATTTCCTTTGACATGTTTGATATCGATGAATTCGATATCGAAAAAAATATCTAACAAAAATCAGACTAACAGTAAATCTTTTATAATAAAGCCGACATTACTACCAACAAATATAAAAAAATAAGCCATCACTGCCGGGACTCGAACCCGGAACCTTTGAATTAGAAGTCCAACGCGCTAATCCATTGCGCCACAGTGACATGCGATGAACTGCGAAGTAAGAGCACCCCCTAATTGATAGTGGTTGCGTAATACATACACACAATGTCATACAGTGGGATTCAATAAAAAGGAAACCCATACATAAGCCCCAATGTATGGGGCGCCAAGTGTTCACGGAGTTATTCTGTACAAACTTGCCTCATTTTTGTGACAAAATTCACTCAAAACTCGTTTTTGTTACTATCACAAAATCAGCGGCGTTGCTTATGTGTGATAAGTCTGACATAAAACAAAATGATCGTCATTGGTCAAAAGTTCTAGATGGAATGCAAAAAAGACAATACTTAGGTTATCTTTGCTGGTTATTTCAGATCATTATTATCGTTCTCCATTAATCTGTAATCTAATTATTGCCAAAAAAGAAGAACTATCCCTGCCGGGACTCGAACCCGGAACCTTTGAATTAGAAGTCCAATGCGCTAATCCATTGCGCCACAGGGACATGTGTTGCACAACAATGTTAGGAAAAGGATGACAGCTATCCAAATAAAAGATTATTCCACTGGATTCCGCATTTGGGGTCCACAACGACAATGCGATTTATTCCGTCGTAATAGAAACCACCGCATTAGGGAGACACGAAACCGCATTTGGGAGACACGCGGAACAATTAAAATGACAAAGCCGTGTCTCCCAAATGCGGAATGATATATATATACATATAATTGTGTATGACTATCACAAAATCAGCGGCGTTGCTTATGTGTGATAATTCTGACATCAAACAAAATGATCGTCATTGGTAAAAAGTTCTAGATGGAATGCAAAAAAGACAATACTTACGTTATCTTTGCTGGTTATTTCAGATCATTATTATCGTTCTCCATTAATCTGTAATCTAATTATTGCCAAAAATGAAGAACTATCCCTGCCGGGATTCGAACCCGGAACCTTTGAATTAGAAGTCCAATGCGCTAATCCATTGCGCCACAGGGACATGTGTTGCACAATCACGGTAGTAAACAGACCACAGCTATCCAAATAAGAGATTAGTTATGTTTGACTATCACAAAATTATGTATTCATTTAATTCTATCAGCTTACTTTTTCCAGATCATGGTTCTTTGTCTTATTTTAAAATATTTCTCATCAAATTTGTGATAAAACCTTGCCATATCATAATTATGATAATTGTTTTCATTTAATTTGTTTTGACTTGAGTTGATTTGTTTTATTTGACATGTGCTCTGAGAAAATTAGAATTAGATACAAGTAGTGCAGTAAAACGGTTTAGACTACGATTATGTATAATATTTCCTTTGACATGTTTGATATCGATGGATTCGATATCGAAAAAAATATCTAACAAAAATCAGACTAACAGTAAATCTTTTATAATAAAGCCGACATTACTACCAACAAATATAAAAAAATAAGCCATCACTGCCGGGACTCGAACCCGGAACCTTTGAATTAGAAGTCCAATGCGCTAATCCATTGCGCCACAGTGACATGCGATGAACTGCGAAGTAAGAGCACCCCCTAATTGATAGTGGTTGCGTAATACATACACACAATGTCATACAGTGGGATTCAATAAAAAGGAAACCCATACATAAGCCCCAATGTATGGGGCGCCAAGTGTTCACGGAGTTATTCTGTACAAACTTGCCTCATTTTTGTGACAAAATTCACTCAAAACTCGTTTTTGTTACTATCACAAAATCAGCGGCGTTGCTTATGTGTGATAAGTCTGACATAAAACAAAATGATCGTCATTGGTCAAAAGTTCTAGATGGAATGCAAAAAAGACAATACTTAGGTTATCTTTGCTGGTTATTTCAGATCATTATTATCGTTCTCCATTAATCTGTAATCTAATTATTGCCAAAAAAAAGAAGAACTATCCCTGCCGGGACTCGAACCCGGAACCTTTGAATTAGAAGTCCAATGCGCTAATCCATTGCGCCACAGGGACATGTGTTGCACAATCATGGTAGGAAACAGACCACAGCTATCCAAATAATAGATTAGTTATGTTTGACTATCACAAAATTATTTATTCATTTAATTCTATGAGCTTACTTTTTCCAGATCATGGTTCTTTGTCTTATTTTAAAATATTTCTCATCAAATTTGTGATAAAACCTTGCCATATCATAATTATAATTTATTGTTTTCATTTAATTTGTTTCGATTTGAGTTGATTTGTTTTACTTGACATGTGCTCTGAGAAAATTAGAATTTGATACAAGTAGTGCAGTAAAACGGTTTAGACTACGATTACGTAAAATACTTCCTTTGACATGTTTGATATCGATGGATTCGATATCGAAAAAAATATCTAACAAAAATCAGACTAACAGTAAATCTTTTATAATAAAGCCGACATTACTAACAACAAATATGAAAAATGAGCCATCACTGCCGGGACTCGAACCCGGAACCTTTGAATTAGAAGTCCAATGCGCTAATCCATTGCGCCACAGTGACATGAAGGGCGAAGTAAGAGCACCCCCTAATTGTAGTGGTTGCGTAATACATACACACAATGTCATACAGTGGGATTCAATGAAAAGGAAACTCATACATAAGCCGCAATGTATGGGGCGCCAAGTGTTCACGGAGTTATTCTGTACAAACTTGCCTCATTTTTGTGACAAAATTCACTCAAAACTCGTTTTTGTTACTATCACAAAATCAGCGGCGTTGCTTATGTGTGATAAGTCTGACATAAAACAAAATGATCGTCATTGGTAAAAAGTTCTAGATGGAATGCAAAAAAGACAATACTTAGGTTATCTTTGCTGGTTATTTCAGATCATTATTATCGTTCTCCATTAATCTGTAATCTAATTATTGCCAAAAAAAGAAGAACTATCCCTGCCGGGACTCGAACCCGGAACCTTTGAATTAGAAGTCCAATGCGCTAATCCATTGCGCCACAGTGACATGCGATGAACTGCGAAGTAAGAGCACCCCCTAATTGATAGTGGTTGCGTAATACATACACACAATGTCATACAGTGGGATTCAATAAAAAGGAAACCCATACATAAGCCCCAATGTATGGGGCGCCAAGTGTTCACGGAGTTATTCTGTACAAACTTGCCTCATTTTTGTGACAAAATTCACTCAAAACTCGTTTTTGTTACTATCACAAAATCAGCGGCGTTGCTTATGTGTGATAATTCTGACATAAAACAAAATGATCGTCATTGGTCAAAAGTTCTAGATGGAATGCAAAAAAGACAATACTTAGGTTATCTTTGCTGGTTATTTCAGATCATTATTATAGTTCTCCATTAATCTGTAATCTAATTAATGTCAAAAAATGAAAAACTATCCCTGCCGGGATTCGAACCCGGAACCTTTGAATTAGAAGTCCAATGCGCTAATCCATTGCGCCACAGGGACATGTGTTGCACAATCATGGTAGGAAACAGACCACAGCTATCCAAATAATAGATTAGTTATGTTTGACTATCACAAAATTATTTATTCATTTAATTCTATGAGCTTACTTTTTCCAGATCATGGTTCTTTGTCTTATTTTAAAATATTTCTCATCAAATTTTTGATAAAACCTTGCCATATCATAATTATGTTTTATTGTTTTCATTTAATTTGTTTTGATTTGAGTTGATTTGTTTTATTTGACATGTGCTCTGAGAAAATTAGAATTAGATACAAGTAGTGCAGTAAAACGGTTTAGACTACGATTACGTATAATATTTCCTTTGACATGTTTGATATCGATGGATTCGATATCGAAAAAAATATCTAACAAAAATCAGACTAACAGTAAATCTTTTATAATAAAGCCGACATTACTAACAACAAATATAAAAAATGAGCCATCACTTCCGGGACTCGAACCCGGAACCTTTGAATTAGAAGTCCAATGCGCTAATCCATTGCGCCACAGTGACATGCGATAAACTGCGAAGTAAGAGCACCCCCTAATTGATAGTGGTTGCGTAATACATACACACAATGTCATACAGTGGGATTCAATGAAAAGGAAACTCATACATAAGCCCCAATGTATGGGGCGCCAAGTGTTCACGGAGTTATTCTGAACAAACTTGCCTCATTTTTGTGACAAAATTCACTCAAAAGCCGTTTTTGTTACTATCACAAAATCAGCGGCGTTGCTTATGTGTGATAATTCTGACATAAAACAAAATGATCGTCATTGGTAAAAAGTTCTAGATGGAATGCAAAAAAGACAATACTTACGTTATCTTTGCTGGTTATTTCAGATCATTATTATCGTTCTCCATTAATCTGTAATCTAATTAATGCCAAAAAATGAAGAACTATCCCTGCCGGGATTCGAACCCGGAACCTTTGAATTAGAAGTCCAATGCGCTAATCCATTGCGCCACAGGGACATGTGTTGCACAATCATGGTAGTAAACAGACCACAGCTATCCAAATAATAGATTAGTTATGTTTGACTATCACAAAATTATTTATTCATTTAATTCTATAAGCTTACTTTTTCCAGATCATAGTTCTTTGTCTTATTTTAAAATATTTCTCATCAAATTTGTGATAAAACCTTGCCATATCATAATTATCATTTATTGTTTTCATTTAATTTGTTTCGATTTGAGTTGATTTGTTTTATTTGACATGTGCTCTGAGAAAATTAGAATTAGATACAAGTAGTGCAGTAAAACGGTTTAGACTACGATTATGTATAATATTTCCTTTGACATGTTTGATATCGATGGATTCGATATCGAAAAAAATATCTAACAAAAATCAGACTAACAGTAAATCTTTTATAATAAAGCCGACATTACTAACAACAAATATAAAAAAATGAGCCATCACTGCCGGGACTCGAACCCGGAACGTTTGAATTAGAAGTCCAATGCGCTAATCCATTGCGCCACAGTGACATGAACTGCGAAGTAAGAGCACCCCCTAATTGTAGTGGTTGCGTAATACATACACACAATGTCATACAGTGGGATTCAATAAAAAGGAAACCCATACATAAGCCCCAATGTATGGGGCGCCAAGTGTTCACGGAGTTATTCTGTACAAACTTGCCTCATTTTTGTGACAAAATTCACTCAAAACTCGTTTTTGTTACTATCACAAAATCAGCGGCGTTGCTTATGTGTGATAAGTCTGACATAAAACAAAATGATCGTCATTGGTAAAAAGTTCTAGATGGAATGCAAAAAAGACAATACTTAGGTTATCTTTGCTGGTTATTTCAGATCATTATTATAGTTCTCCATTAATCTGTAATCTAATTAATGTCAAAAAATGAAGAACTATCCCTGCCGGGATTCGAACCCGGAACCTTTGAATTAGAAGTCCAATGCGCTAATCCAATGCGCCACATGGACATGTGTTGCACAATCATGGTAGGAAACAGACCACAGCTATCCAAATAATAGATTAGTTATGTTTGACTATCACAAAATTATTTATTCATTTAATTCTATGAGCTTACTTTTTCCAGATCATGGTTCTTTGTCTTATTTTAAAATATTTCTCATCAAATTTTTGATAAAACCTTGCCATATCATAATTATGTTTTATTGTTTTCATTTAATTTGTTTTGATTGGAGTTGATTTGTTTTATTTGACATGTGCTCTGAGAAAATTAGAATTTGATACAAGTAGTGCAGTAAAACGGTTTAGACTACGATTACGTAAAATATTTCCTTTGACATGTTTGATATCGATGGATTCGATATCGAAAAAAATATCTAACAAAAATCAGACTAACAGTAAATCTTTTATAATAAAGCCGACATTACTAACAACAAATATAAAAAATGAGCCATCACTGCCGGGACTCGAACCCGGAACCTTTGAATTAGAAGTCCAATGCGCTAATCCATTGCGCCACAGTGACATGAACTGCGAAGTAAGAGCACCCCCTAATTGTAGTGGTTGCGTAATACATACACACAATGTCATACAGTGGGATTCAATAAAAAGGAAACCCATACATAAGCCCCAATGTATGGGGCGCCAAGTGTTCACGGAGTTATTCTGTACAAACTTGCCTCATTTTTGTGACAAAATTCACTCAAAACTCGTTTTTGTTACTATCACAAAATCAGCGGCGTTGCTTATGTGTGATAAGTCTGACATAAAACAAAATGATCGTCATTGGTCAAAAGTTCTACATGGAATGCAAAAAAGACAATACTTAGGTTATCTTTGCTGGTTATTTCAGATCATTATTATCGTTCTCCATTAATCTGTAATCTAATTATTGCCAAAAAAAGAAGAACTATCCCTGCCGGGACTCGAACCCGGAACCTTTGAATTAGAAGTCCAATGCGCTAATCCATTGCGCCACAGGGACATGTGTTGCACAACAATGTTAGGAAAAGGATGACAGCTATCCAAATAAAATATTATTCCTCTGGATTCCGCATTTGGGAGACACACGACAATGCGATTTATTCCGTCATAATAGAAACCACCGCATTAGGGAGACGTACACGAAACCGCATTTGGGAGACACGCGGAACAATTAAAATGACAAAGCCGTGTCTCCCAAATGCGGAATGATATATACATATATATATATATTGTGTATGACTATCACAAAATCAGCGGCGTTGCTTATGTGTGATAATTCTGACATCAAACAAAATGATCGTCATTGGTAAAAAGTTCTACATGGAATGCAAAAAAGACAATACTTAGGTTATATCTTTGCTGGTTATTTCAGATCATTATTATAGTTCTCCATTAATCTGTAATCTAATTAATGTCAAAAAATTAAGAACTATCCCTGCCGGGATTCGAACCCGGAACCTTTGATTTAGAAGTCCAATGCGCTAATCCATTGCGCCACAGGGACATGTGTTGCACAATCATGGTAGGAAACAGACCACAGCTATCGAAATAATAGATTAGTTATGTTTGACTATCACAAAATTATTTATTCATTTAATTCTATGAGCTTACTTTTTCCAGATCATGGTTCTTTGTCTTATTTTAAAATATTTCTCATCAAATTTGTGATAAAACCTTGCCATATCATAATTATGATTTATTGTTTTCATTTAATTTGTTTCGATTTGAGTTGAATTGTTTTATTTGACATGTGCTCTGAGAAAATTAGAATTAGATACAAGTAGTGCGGTAAAACGGTTTAGGCTACGATTATGTATATAATATTTCCTTTGACATGTTTGATATCGATGAATTCGATATCGAAAAAAATATCTAACAAAAATCAGACTAACAGTAAATCTTTTATAATAAAGCCGACATTACTACCAACAAATATAAAAAATAAGCCATCGCTGCCGGGACTCGAACCCGGAACCTTTGAATTAGAAGTCCAATGCGCTAATCCATTGCGCCACAGTGACATGCGATGAACTGCGAAGTAAGAGCACCCCCTAATTGATAGTGGTTGCGTAATACATACACACAATGTCATACAGTGGGATTCAATAAAAAGGAAACCCATACATAAGCCCCAATGTATGGGGCGCCAAGTGTTCACGGAGTTATTCTGTACAAACTTGCCTCATTTTTGTGACAAAATTCACTCAAAAAACTCGTTTTCGTTACTATCACAAAATCAGCGGCGTTGCTTATGTGTGATAATTCTGACATAAAACAAAATGATCGTCATTGGTAAAAAGTTGTAGATGGATGGGGCGCCAAGTGTTCACGGAGTTATTCTGTACAAACTTGCCTCATTTTTGTGACAAAATTCACTCAAAACTCGTTTTTGTTACTATCACAAAATCAGCGGCGTTGCTTATGTGTGATAAGTCTGACATAAAACAAAATGATCGTCATTGGTAAAAAGTTGTAGATGGAATGCAAAAAAGACAATACTTAGGTTATCTTTGCTGGTTATTTCAGATCATTATTATCGTTCTCCATTAATCTGTAATCTAATTAATGTCAAAAAATTAAGAACTATCCCTGCCGGGATTCGAACCCGGAACCTTTGAATTAGAAGTCCAATGCGCTAATCCATTGCGCCACAGGGACATGTGTTGCACAATGATGGTAGGAAACAGACAGCAGCTATCCAAATAATAGATTAGTTATGTTTGACTATCACAAAATTATTTATTCATTTAATTCTATGAGCTTACTTTTTCCAGATCATGGTTCTTTGTCTTATTTTAAAATATTTCTCATCAAATTTGTGATAAAACCTTGCCATATCATAATTATGATTTATTGTTTTCATTTAATTTGTTTCGATTTGAGTTGATTTGTTTTATTTGACATGTGCTCTGAGAAAATTAGAATTAGATACAAGTAGTGCAGTAAAACGGTTTAGACTACGATTACGTAAAATATTTCCTTTGACATGTTTGATATCGATGGATTCGATATCGAAAAAAATATCTAACAAAAATCAGACTAACAGTAAATCTTTTATAATAAAGCCGACATTACTAACAACAAATATAAAAAATGAGCCATCACTGCCGGGACTCGAACCCGGAACCTTTGAATTAGAAGTCCAATGCGCTAATCCATTGCGCCACAGTGACATGAACTGCGAAGTAAGAGCACCCCCTAATTGATAGTGGTTGCGTAATACATACACACAATGTCATACAGTGGGATTCAATAAAAAGGAAACTCATACATAAGCCCCAATGTATGGGGCGCCAAGTGTTCACGGAGTTATTCTGTACAAACTTGCCTCATTTTTGTGACAAAATTCACTCAAAACTCGTTTTTGTTACTATCACAAAATCAGCGGCGTTGCTTATGTGTGATAAGTCTGACATAAAACAAAATGATCGTCATTGGTCAAAAGTTCTACATGGAATGCAAAAAAGACAATACTTAGGTTATCTTTGCTGGTTATTTCAGATCATTATTATCGTTCTCCATTAATCTGTAATCTAATTATTGCCAAAAAAAGAAGAACTATCCCTGCCGGGACTCGAACCCGGAACCTTTGAATTAGAAGTCCAATGCGCTAATCCATTGCGCCACAGGGACATGTGTTGCACAACAATGTTAGGAAAAGGATGACAGCTATCCAAATAAAAGATTATTCCTCTGGATTCCGCATTTGGGAGACACACGACAATGCGATTTATTCCGTCATAATAGAAACCACCGCATTAGGGAGACGTACACGAAACCGCATTTGGGAGACACGCGGAACAATTAAAATGACAAAGCCGTGTCTCCCAAATGCGGAATGATATATACATATATATATATATTGTGTATGACTATCACAAAATCAGCGGCGTTGCTTATGTGTGATAATTCTGACATCAAACAAAATGATCGTCATTGGTAAAAAGTTCTACATGGAATGCAAAAAAGACAATACTTAGGTTATATCTTTGCTGGTTATTTCAGATCATTATTATAGTTCTCCATTAATCTGTAATCTAATTAATGTCAAAAAATTAAGAACTATCCCTGCCGGGATTCGAACCCGGAACCTTTGATTTAGAAGTCCAATGCGCTAATCCATTGCGCCACAGGGACATGTGTTGCACAATCATGGTAGGAAACAGACCACAGCTATCGAAATAATAGATTAGTTATGTTTGACTATCACAAAATTATTTATTCATTTAATTCTATGAGCTTACTTTTTCCAGATCATGGTTCTTTGTCTTATTTTAAAATATTTCTCATCAAATTTGTGATAAAACCTTGCCATATCATAATTATGATTTATTGTTTTCATTTAATTTGTTTCGATTTGAGTTGAATTGTTTTATTTGACATGTGCTCTGAGAAAATTAGAATTAGATACAAGTAGTGCGGTAAAACGGTTTAGGCTACGATTATGTATATAATATTTCCTTTGACATGTTTGATATCGATGAATTCGATATCGAAAAAAATATCTAACAAAAATCAGACTAACAGTAAATCTTTTATAATAAAGCCGACATTACTACCAACAAATATAAAAAAATAAGCCATCACTGCCGGGACTCGAACCCGGAACCTTTGAATTAGAAGTCCAATGCGCTAATCCATTGCGCCACAGTGACATGCGATGAACTGCGAAGTAAGAGCACCCCCTAATTGATAGTGGTTGCGTAATACATACACACAATGTCATACAGTGGGATTCAATAAAAAGGAAACCCATACATAAGCCCCAATGTATGGGGCGCCAAGTGTTCACGGAGTTATTCTGTACAAACTTGCCTCATTTTTGTGACAAAATTCACTCAAAACTCGTTTTCGTTACTATCACAAAATCAGCGGCGTTGCTTATGTGTGATAATTCTGACATAAAACAAAATGATCGTCATTGGTAAAAAGTTCTAGATGGAATGCAAAAAAGACAATACTTACGTTATCTTTGCTGGTTATTTCAGATCATTATTATCGTTCTCCATTAATCTGTAATCTAATTAATGTCAAAAAATTAAGAACTATCCCTGCCGGGATTCGAACCCGGAACCTTTGAATTAGAAGTCCAATGCGCTAATCCATTGCGCCACAGGGACATGTGTTGCACAATCATGGTAGGAAACAGACCACAGCTATCCAAATAATAGATTAGTTATGTTTGACTATCACAAAATTATTTATTCATTTAATTCTATGAGCTTACTTTTTCCAGATCATGGTTCTTTGTCTTATTTTAAAATATTTCTCATCAAATTTGTGATAAAACCTTGCCATATCATAATTATGATAATTGTTTTCATTTAATTTGTTTCGATTTGAGTTGATTTGTTTTATTTGACATGTGCTCTGAGAAAATTAGAATTTGATACAAGTAGTGCAGTAAAACGGTTTAGACTACGATTACGTAAAATATTTCCTTTGACATGTTTGATATCGATGGATTCGATATCGAAAAAAATATCTAACAAAAATCAGACTAACAGTAAATCTTTTATAATAAAGCCGACATTACTAACAACAAATATAAAAAATGAGCCATCACTTCCGGGACTCGAACCCGGAACCTTTGAATTA
Organism: Heliocidaris erythrogramma; assembly: GCA_025617745.1. Taxonomy (NCBI): domain Eukaryota; kingdom Metazoa; phylum Echinodermata; class Echinoidea; order Camarodonta; family Echinometridae; genus Heliocidaris; species Heliocidaris erythrogramma. Next base: position 14,245,835 of record CM046868.1, on the reverse strand, counting down.
GAAGTCCAATGCGCTAATCCATTGCGCCACAGTGACATGAACTGCGAAGTAAGAGCACCCCCTAATTGATAGTGGTTGCGTAATACATACACACAATGTCATACAGTGGGATTCAATAAAAAGGAAACTCATACATAAGCCCCAATGTATGGGGCGCCAAGTGTTCACGGAGTTATTCTGTACAAACTTGCCTCATTTTTGTGACAAAATTCACTCAAAACTCGTTTTTGTTACTATCACAAAATCAGCGGCGTTGCTTATGTGTGATAAGTCTGACATAAAACAAAATGATCGTCATTGGTCAAAAGTTCTACATGGAATGCAAAAAAGACAATACTTAGGTTATCTTTGCTGGTTATTTCAGATCATTATTATCGTTCTCCATTAATCTGTAATCTAATTATTGCCAAAAAAAGAAGAACTATCCCTGCCGGGACTCGAACCCGGAACCTTTGAATTAGAAGTCCAATGCGCTAATCCATTGCGCCACAGGGACATGTGTTGCACAACAATGTTAGGAAAAGGATGACAGCTATCCAAATAAAAGATTATTCCACTGGATTCCGCATTTGGGAGACACACGACAATGCGATTTATTCCGTCATAATAGAAACCACCGCATTAGGGAGACACGAAACCGCATTTGGGAGACACGCGGAACAATTAAAATGACAAAGCCGTGTCTCCCAAATGCGGAATGATATATATATATATATATATATTGTGTATGACTATCACAAAATCAGCGGCGTTGCTTATGTGTGATAATTCTGACATCAAACAAAATGATCGTCATTGGTAAAAAGTTCTACATGGAATGCAAAAAAGACAATACTTAGGTTATCTTTGCTGGTTATTTCAGATCATTATTATAGTTCTCCATTAATCTGTAATCTAATTAATGTCAAAAAATGAAGAACTATCCCTGCCGGGATTCGAACCCGGAACCTTTGAATTAGAAGTCCAATGCGCTAATCCATTGCGCCACAGGGACATGTGTTGCACAATCATGGTAGTAAACAGACCACAGCTATCCAAATAAGAGATTAGTTATGTTTGACTATCACAAAATTATGTATTCATTTAATTCTATCAGCTTACTTTTTCCAGATCATGGTTCTTTGTCTTATTTTTAAATATTTCTCATCAAATTTGTGATAAAACCTTACCATATCATAATTATGATAATTGTTTTCGTTTAATTTGTTTTGACTTGCGTTGATTTGTTTTATTTGACATGTGCTCTGAGAAAATTAGAATTAGATACAAGTAGTGCAGTAAAACGGTTTAGGCTACGATTATGTATATAATATTTCCTTTGACATGTTTGATATCGATGAATTCGATATCGAAAAAAATATCTAACAAAAATCAGACTAACAGTAAATCTTTTATAATAAAGCCGACATTACTACCAACAAATACAAAAAATAAGCCATCACTGCCGGGACTCGAACCCGGAACCTTTGAATTAGAAGTCCAATGCGCTAATCCATTGCGCCACAGTGACATGCGATGAACTGCGAAGTAAGAGCACCCCCTAATTGATAGTGGTTGCGTAATACATACACACAATGTCATACAGTGGGATTCAATAAAAAGGAAACCCATACATAAGCCCCAATGTATGGGGCGCCAAGTGTTCACGGAGTTATTCTGTACAAACTTGCCTCATTTTTGTGACAAAATTCACTCAAAACTCGTTTTTGTTACTATCACAAAATCAGCGGCGTTGCTTATGTGTGATAATTCTGACATAAAACAAAATGATCGTCATTGGTAAAAAGTTCTAGATGGAATGCAAAAAAGACAATACTTAGGTTATCTTTGCTGGTTATTTCAGATCATTATTATAGTTCTCCATTAATCTGTAATCTAATTAATGTCAAAAAATGAAGAACTATCCCTGCCGGGATTCGAACCCGGAACCTTTGAATTAGAAGTCCAATGCGCTAATCCATTGCGCCACAGGGACATGTGTTGCACAATCACGGTAGTAAACAGACCACAGCTATCCAAATAATAGATTAGTTATGTTTGACTATCACAAAATTATTTATTCATTTAATTCTATGAGCTTACTTTTTCCAGATCATGGTTCTTTGTCTTATTTTAAAATATTTCTCATCAAATTTTTGATAAATCCTTGTCATATCATAATTATGTTTTATTGTTTTCATTTAATTTGTTTTGACTTGAGTTGATTTGTTTTATTTGACATGTGCTCTGAGAAAATTAGAATTAGATACAAGTAGTGCAGTAAAACGGTTTAGACTACGATTACGTAAAATATTTCCTTTGACATGTTTGATATCGATGGATTCGATATCGAAAAAAATATCTAACAAAAATCAGACTAACAGTAAATCTTTTATAATAAAGCCGACATTACTAACAACAAATATAAAAAAATGAGCCATCACTGCCGGGACTCGAACCCGGAACCTTTGAATTAGAAGTCCAATGCGCTAATCCATTGCGCCACAGTGACATGCGATGAACTGCGAAGTAAGAGCACCCCCTAATTGATAGTGGTTGCGTAATACATACACACAATGTCATACAGTGGGATTCAATAAAAAGGAAACCCATACATAAGCACCAATGTATGGGGCGCCAAGTGTTCACGGAGTTATTCTGTACAAACTTGCCTCATTTTTGTGACAAAATTCACTCAAAACTCGTTTTTGTTACTATCACAAAATCAGCGGCGTTGCTTATGTGTGATAATTCTGACATAAAACAAAATGATCGTCATTGGTAAAAAGTTCTAGATGGAATGCAAAAAAGACAATACTTACGTTATCTTTGCTGGTTATTTCAGATCATTATTATCGTTCTCCATTAATCTGTAATCTAATTAATGTCAAAAAATGAAGAACTATCCCTGCCGGGATTCGAACCCGGAACCTTTGAATTAGAAGTCCAATGCGCTAATCCATTGCGCCACAGGGACATGTGTTGCACAATCACGGTAGTAAACAGACCACAGCTATCCAAATAAGAGATTAGTTATGTTTGACTATCACAAAATTATGTATTCATTTAATTCTATGAGCTTACTTTTTCCAGATCATGGTTCTTTGTCTTATTTTAAAATATTTCTCATCAAATTTGTGATAAAACCTTGCCATATCATAATTATAATTTATTGTTTTCATTTAATTTGTTTCGATTTGAGTTGATTTGTTTTATTTGACATGTGCTCTGAGAAAATTAGAATTAGATACAAGTAGTGCAGTAAAACGGTTTAGACTACGATTATGTATAATATTTCCTTTGACATGTTTGATATCGATGGATTCGATATCGAAAAAAATATCTAACAAAAATCAGACTAACAGTAAATCTTTTATAATAAAGCCGACATTACTACCAACAAATATAAAAAAATAAGCCATCACTGCCGGGACTCGAACCCGGAACCTTTGAATTAGAAGTCCAATGCGCTAATCCATTGCGCCACAGTGACATGCGATGAACTGCGAAGTAAGAGCACCCCCTAATTGATAGTGGTTGCGTAATACATACACACAATGTCATACAGTGGGATTCAATAAAAAGGAAACCCATACATAAGCCCCAATGTATGGGGCGCCAAGTGTTCACGGAGTTATTCTGTACAAACTTGCCTCATTTTTGTGACAAAATTCACTCAAAACTCGTTTTTGTTACTATCACAAAATCAGCGGCGTTGCTTATGTGTGATAATTCTGACATAAAACAAAATGATCGTCATTGGTAAAAAGTTCTAGATGGAATGCAAAAAAGACAATACTTAGGTTATCTTTGCTGGTTATTTCAGATCATTATTATAGTTCTCCATTAATCTGTAATCTAATTAATGTCAAAAAATGAAGAACTATCCCTGCCGGGATTCGAACCCGGAACCTTTGAATTAGAAGTCCAATGCGCTAATCCATTGCGCCACAGGGACATGTGTTGCACAATCATGGTAGGAAACAGACCACAGCTATCCAAATAATAGATTAGTTATGTTTGACTATCACAAAATTATTTATTCATTTAATTCTATGAGCTTACTTTTTCCAGATCATGGTTCTTTGTCTTATTTTAAAATATTTCTCATCAAATTTTTGATAAATCCTTGCCATATCATAATTATGTTTTATTGTTTTCATTTAATTTGTTTTGACTTGAGTTGATTTGTTTTATTTGACATGTGCTCTGAGAAAATTAGAATTAGATACAAGTAGTGCAGTAAAACGGTTTAGACTACGATTACGTAAAATATTTCCTTTGACATGTTTGATATCGATGGATTCGATATCGAAAAAAATATCTAACAAAAATCAGACTAACAGTAAATCTTTTATAATAAAGCCGACATTACTAACAACAAATATAAAAAATGAGCCATCACTGCCGGGACTCGAACCCGGAACCTTTGAATTAGAAGTCCAATGCGCTAATCCATTGCGCCACAGTGACATGCGATAAACTGCGAAGTAAGAGCACCCCCTAATTGATAGTGGTTGCGTAATACATACACACAATGTCATACAGTGGGATTCAATAAAAAGGAAACCCATACATAAGCCCCAATGTATGGGGCGCCAAGTGTTCACGGAGTTATTCTGTACAAACTTGCCTCATTTTTGTGACAAAATTCACTCAAAACTCGTTTTTGTTACTATCACAAAATCAGCGGCGTTGCTTATGTGTGATAATTCTGACATAAAACAAAATGATCGTCATTGGTAAAAAGTTGTAGATGGAATGCAAAAAAGACAATACTTACGTTATCTTTGCTGGTTATTTCAGATCATTATTATCGTTCTCCATTAATCTGTAATCTAATTAATGCCAAAAAATGAAGAACTATCCCTGCCGGGATTCGAACCCGGAACCTTTGAATTAGAAGTCCAATGCGCTAATCCATTGCGCCACAGGGACATGTGTTGCACAATCACGGTAGTAAACAGACCACAGCTATCCAAATAAGAGATTAGTTATGTTTGACTATCACAAAATTATGTATTCATTTAATTCTATGAGCTTACTTTTTCCAGATCATGGTTCTTTGTCTTATTTTAAAATATTTCTCATCAAATTTGTGATAAAACCTTGCCATATCATAATTATAATTTATTGTTTTCATTTAATTTGTTTCGATTTGAGTTGATTTGTTTTATTTGACATGTGCTCTGAGAAAATTAGAATTTGATACAAGTAGTGCAGTAAAACGGTTTAGACTACGATTACGTAAAATACTTCCTTTGACATGTTTGATATCGATGGATTCGATATCGAAAAAAATATCTAACAAAAATCAGACTAACAGTAAATCTTTTATAATAAAGCCGACATTACTAACAACAAATATAAAAAATGAGCCATCACTGCCGGGACTCGAACCCGGAACCTTTGAATTAGAAGTCCAATGCGCTAATCCATTGCGCCACAGTGACATGAACTGCGAAGCAAGAGCACCCCCTAATTGATAGTGGTTGCGTAATACATACACACAATGTCATACAGTGGGATTCAATGAAAAGGAAACTCATACATAAGCCGCAATGTATGGGGCGCCAAGTGTTCACGGAGTTATTCTGTACAAACTTGCCTCATTTTTGTGACAAAATTCACTCAAAACTCGTTTTTGTTACTATCACAAAATCAGCGGCGTTGCTTATGTGTGATAAGTCTGACATAAAACAAAATGATCGTCATTGGTCAAAAGTTCTACATGGAATGCAAAAAAGACAATACTTAGGTTATCTTTGCTGGTTATTTCAGATCATTTATTATCGTACTCCATTAATCTGTAATCTAATTATTGCCAAAAAAAGAAGAACTATCCCTGCCGGGACTCGAACCCGGAACCTTTGAATTAGAAGTCCAATGCGCTAATCCATTGCGCCACAGGGACATGTGTTGCACAACAATGTTAGGAAAAGGATGACAGCTATCCAAATAAAAGATTATTCCACTGGATTCCGCATTTGGGAGACACACGACAATGCGATTTATTCCGTCATAATAGAAACCACCGCATTAGGGAGACGTACACGAAACCGCATTTGGGAGACACGCGGAACAATTAAAATGACAAAGCCGTGTCTCCCAAATGCGGAATGATATATATATATATATATATATTGTGTATGACTATCACAAAATCAGCGGCGTTGCTTATGTGTGATAATTCTGACATCAAACAAAATGATCGTCATTGGTAAAAAGTTCTACATGGAATGCAAAAAAGACAATACTTAGGTTTTCTTTGCTGGTTATTTCAGATCATTATTATCGTTCTCCATTAATCTGTAATCTAATTATTGCCAAAAAATGAAGAACTATCCCTGCCGGGATTCGAACCCGGAACCTTTGAATTAGAAGTCCAATGCGCTAATCCATTGCGCCACAGGGACATGTGTTGCACAATCACGGTAGTAAACAGACCACAGCTATCCAAATAAGAGATTAGTTATGTTTGACTATCACAAAATTATGTATTCATTTAATTCTATGAGCTTACTTTTTCCAGATCATGGTTCTTTGTCTTATTTTAAAATATTTCTCATCAAATTTGTGATAAAACCTTGCCATATCATAATTATGATAATTGTTTTCATTTAATTTGTTTTGACTTGAGTTGATTTGTTTTATTTGACATGTGCTCTGAGAAAATTAGAATTAGATACAAGTAGTGCAGTAAAACGGTTTAGACTACGATTACGTAAAATATTTCCTTTGACATGTTTGATATCGATGGATTCGATATCGAAAAAAATATCTAACAAAAATCAGACTAACAGTAAATCTTTTATAATAAAGCCGACATTACTAACAACAAATATAAAAAATGAGCCATCACTGCCGGGACTCGAACCCGGAACCTTTGAATTAGAAGTCCAATGCGCTAATCCATTGCGCCACAGTGACATGCGATAAACTGCGAAGTAAGAGCACCCCCTAATTGATAGTGGTTGCGTAATACATACACACAATGTCATACAGTGTGATTCAATAAAAAGGAAACCCATATAGAAGCCCCAATGTATGGGGCGGCAAGAGTTCAAGGAGTTATTCTGTACAAACTTGCCTCATTTTGTGACAAAATTCACTCAAAACTCGTTTTTGTTACTATCACAAAATCAGCGGCGTTGCTTATGTGTGATAAGTCTGACATAAAACAAAATGATCGTCATTGGTAAAAAGTTCTAGATGGAATGCAAAAAAGACAATACTTAGGTTATCTTTGCTGGTTATTTCAGATCATTATTATCGTTCTCCATTAATCTGTAATCTAATTATTGCCAAAAAAAGAAGAACTATCCCTGCCGGGACTCGAACCCGGAACCTTTGAATTAGAAGTCCAATGCGCTAATCCATTGCGCCACAGGGACATGTGTTGCACAACAATGTTAGGAAAAGGATGACAGCTATCCAAATAAAAGATTATTCCACTGGATTCCGCATTTGGGAGACACACGACAATGCGATTTATTCCGTCATAATAGAAACCACCGCATTAGGGAGACACGAAACCGCATTTGGGAGACACGCGGAACAATTAAAATGACAAAGCCGTGTCTCCCAAATGCGGAATGATATATATATATATTGTGTATGACTATCACAAAATCAGCGGCGTTGCTTATGTGTGATAATTCTGACATCAAACAAAATGATCGTCATTGGTAAAAAGTTCTAGATGGAATGCAAAAAAGACAATACTTAGGTTATCTTTGCTGGTTATTTCAGATCATTATTATAGTTCTCCATTAATCTGTAATCTAATTAATGTCAAAAAATGAAGAACTATCCCTGCCGGGATTCGAACCCGGAACCTTTGAATTAGAAGTCCAATGCGCTAATCCATTGCGCCACAGGGACATGTGTTGCACAATCACGGTAGTAAACAGACCACAGCTATCCAAATAAGAGATTAGTTATGTTTGACTATCACAAAATTATGTATTCATTTAATTCTATGAGCTTACTTTTTCCAGATCATGGTTCTTTGTCTTATTTTAAAATATTTCTCATCAAATTTGTGATAAAACCTTGCCATATCATAATTATGATATATTGTGTTCATTTAATTTGTTTTGATTTGAGTTGATTTGTTTTATTTGACATGTGCTCTGAGAAAATTAGAATTAGATACAAGTAGTGCAGTAAAACGGTTTAGACTACGATTACGTAAAATATTTCCTTTGACATGTTTGATATCGATGGATTCGATATCGAAAAAAATATCTAACAAAAATCAGACTAACAGTAAATCTTTTATAATAAAGCCGACATTACTAACAACAAATATAAAAAATGAGCCATCACTGCCGGGACTCGAACCCGGAACCTTTGAATTAGAAGTCCAATGCGCTAATCCATTGCGCCACAGTGACAGTAATCCATTGCGCCACAGATAAACTGCGAAGTAAGAGCACCCCCTAATTGATAGTGGTTGCGTAATACATACACACAATGTCATACAGTGTGATTCAATAAAAAGGAAACCCATATAAAAGCCCCAATGTATGGGGCGGCAAGAGTTCAAGGAGTTATTCTGTACAAACTTGCCTCATTTTGTGACAAAATTCACTCAAAACTCGTTTTTGTTACTATCACAAAATCAGCGGCGTTGCTTATGTGTGAGAAGTCTGACATAAAACAAAATGATCGTCATTGGTAAAAAGTTCTAGATGGAATGCAAAAAAGACAATACTTAGGTTATCTTTGCTGGTTATTTCAGATCATTATTATCGTTCTCCATTAATCTGTAATCTAATTATTGCCAAAAAAAGAAGAACTATCCCTGCCGGGACTCGAACCCGGAACCTTTGAATTAGAAGTCCAATGCGCTAATCCATTGCGCCACAGGGACATGTGTTGCACAACAATGTTAGGAAAAGGATGACAGCTATCCAAATAAAAGATTATTCCACTGGATTCCGCATTTGGGAGACACACGACAATGCGATTTATTCCGTCATAATAGAAACCACCGCATTAGGGAGACACGAAACCGCATTTGGGAGACACGCGGAACAATTAAAATGACAAAGCCGTGTCTCCCAAATGCGGAATGATATATATATACATATATATTGTCACAAAATCAGCGGCGTTGCTTATGTGTGATAATTCTGACATCAAACAAAATGATCGTCATTGGTAAAAAGTTCTAGATGGAATGCAAAAAAGACAATACTTAGGTTATCTTTGCTGGTTATTTCAGATCATTATTATAGTTCTCCATTAATCTGTAATCTAATTAATGTCAAAAAATGAAGAACTATCCCTGCCGGGACTCGAACCCGGAACCTTTGAATTAGAAGTCCAATGTGCTAATCCATTGCGCCACAGGGACATGTGTTGCACAATCATGGTAGGAAACAGACCACAGCTATCCAAATAATAGATTAGTTATGTTTGACTATCACAAAATTATTTATTCATTTAATTCTATGAGCTTACTTTTTCCAGATCATGGTTCTTTGTCTTATTTTAAAATATTTCTCATCAAATTTGTGATAAAACCTTGCCATATCATAATTATGATTTATTGTTTTCATTTAATTTGTTTTGATTTGAGTTGATTTGTTTTATTTGACATGTGCTCTGAGAAAATTAGAATTAGATACAAGTAGTGCAGTAAAACGGTTTAGACTACGATTACGTAAAATATTTCCTTTGACATGTTTGATATCGATGGATTCGATATCGAAAAAAATATCTAACAAAAATCAGACTAACAGTAAATCTTTTATAATAAAGCCGACATTACTAACAACAAATATAAAAAATGAGCCATCACTGCCGGACTCGAACCCGGAACCTTTGAATTAGAAGTCCAATGCGCTAATCCATTGCGCCACAGTGACAGTAATCCATTGCGCCACAGATAAACTGCGAAGTAAGAGCACCCCCTAATTGATAGTGGTTGCGTAATACATACACACAATGTCATACAGTGTGATTCAATAAAAAGGAAACCCATATAAAAGCCTCAATGTATGGGGCGGCAAGAGTTCAAGGAGTTATTCTGTACAAACTTGCCTCATTTTGTGACAAAATTCACTCAAAACTCGTTTTTGTTACTATCACAAAATCAGCGGCGTTGCTTATGTGTGATAAGTCTGACATAAAACAAAATGATCGTCATTGGTAAAAAGTTCTAGATGGAATGCAAAAAAGACAATACTTAGGTTATCTTTGCTGGTTATTTCAGATCATTATTATAGTTCTCCATTAATCTGTAATCTAATTAATGTCAAAAAAGGAAGAACTATCCCTGCCGGGATTCGAACCCGGAACCTTTGAATTAGAAGTCCAATGCGCTAATCCATTGCGCCACAGGGACATGTGTTGCACAACAATGTTAGGAAAAGGATGACAGCTATCCAAATAAAAGATTATTCCACTGGATTCCGCATTTGGGAGACACACGACAATGCGATTTATTCCGTCATAATAGAAACCACCGCATTAGGGAGACACGAAACCGCATTTGGGAGACACGCGGAACAATTAAAATGACAAAGCCGTGTCTCCCAAATGCGGAATGATATATATATATATATATATATATATATATATATATATATTGTGTATGACTATCACAAAATCAGCGGCGTTGCTTATGTGTGATAATTCTGACATCAAACAAAATGATCGTCATTGGTAAAAAGTTCTACATGGAATGCAAAAAAGACAATACTTAGGTTATCTTTGCTGGTTATTTCAGATCATTATTATCGTTCTCCATTAATCTGTAATCTAATTAATGTCAAAAAATGAAGAACTATCCCTGCCGGGATTCGAACCCGGAACCTTTGAATTAGAAGTCCAATGCGCTAATCCATTGCGCCACAGGGACATGTGTTTCACAACACTGTTAGGAAAAGGATGACAGCTATCCAAATAATTATAAGATTATACATGTACTAGCAGAAGCAGCCCGTGTACATCCACGGGCGCTAGCTGTGTTTATGATTAATCACCGTACCGTATATTTGTTACAATAATCAAGTGAATAAATAAAAAAGTCGGGTAAAGTTATTTTTACCAAGAAGTATTTACAACATGTCCATTGGCGGACCCAGGGGAGGGGTGCTTCTGGCCCGTGCCATCCCCCCCCCCCCCCCCCCCCCCCCGTTCAGGTGCAGGAAAGTATGCATTTTGACCATAGACGATCCGCCCTTTTGTTGATTGTGTTGAGGGACCCCCATAACCACCCCCTCCTGAGCGAATTTTCTAGGTCTGACGAAAAAAAAATTCTCGCCACCCCCCCCCCCCCCAGGTCTGCCTTTTCCAAAAGTTGACAAACCTGCACTTGTTTTCCCCGCCTTATATTAAATTCTGGATCCGCCCCTGATCATGTGAATATGTCTTATTCATCCAAAGCTTGCATGAGTTCTGAAGAAAATTCCTTTTAATCTTGATGAAAATTGATGATATGGATATAATAATGTTCGAGTAGAATATCCATGCATAGACCTAGAGGGAGCGATTTGATCTTGCCATGTTTCTGTGGTTTATTAATACTCAGAGTAACATCCATAATTAGCGGTACGTCCCCTGTAAAGGATGCAAAAATGAGAAAAATGAATTTGTCATTTTATTTTCAGGGGGATTATGGCCCCCTTATATGGGTCTTGGGAGGACCGACGGATTGACTTCCCCCTACTACCCCCCCCCCCTTCCCGCTCCCCCCCCCCATTCCATTGTCATCCCATCACCCCCAGGGCGAGGGGAGAAGGGATTAATATCATTATACGTATTCATAATCATTATGGAAATATTTTCGAAGGAATTCTTATCAGATTTTCTGATAAAGTGTCAAATTAGGGTCTGTGCTTGCAGACTATACCGTACCAGTAGCGATCGTCGTGAAACATATACACACTAAACTGTGTGTGTGACCATGAAGCTTCAAATGATGGAGCTCTCTGCTTGCGAACGATCTAACACGTGTGTATAATACTGTACTGTATGCTGAAGCCATGGATGCATGCGGATATGGCCATGCTGTTCTTTGGCATACATCCCCTTCACAGGGAAAGGGCATGGGCTGGGCTACATGAAGCTACAAACCGCTACAAACCCGCTTCATGGGTTGTTAGAATTATTAGGCCTACTCCCTGCGGAAATTGAATGTTTAAAAATGAACTTATGAAATATGGACGGGACGTCAGCCCTCAAGAAGTGCCTCCCACCACCCTAAGAACCCTTCCCCACCCGTGCATGGGTACCAAATTAAAGGCGGGGACCGAAAGGGCCAGGGGAGGAGCCTATTTGAACCAAAAAAAAAGAGCCCGAAATCATTAGTGTATTATATTATAAGACTAGCAGAAGCAGCCCGTGGACATCCACGGGCGCTAGCTGTGTTTATGATTAATCAGCGTACCGTATATTTGTTACAATAATCAAGTGAATAAATAAAAAGTCAGGTAAAGTTATTTTTACCAAGAAATATTTACAACATGTCCATTGGCGGACCCGCGGGGGGGGGGGGGTGTGCTTCTGGCCCGTGCCATCCCCACCCCCCCCCCACCCCCCCCCCCCCCGTTCAATGGCAGGAAAGAATGCATTTTGACCATAGACGATCCGCCCTTTTGTCGATTGTGCCCCTGGCCCCTTTTAGAATGAAACCTTCTTTTTTTTTGCTTGTCAGATAATTATGGAGGGACCCCCATAACCACCCCCTCCTGAGCGAATTTTCTAGGTCTGACGAAAAAAAAATTCTGTGGTTTATTAATACTCAGAGTAACATCCATAATTAGCGGTACGTCCCCTGTAAAGGATGCAATAATGAGAAAAAATGAATTTGTCTTTTTATTTTCAGGGGGATTATGGCCCCCTTATATGGGTCTTGGGAGGACCGACGGATTGACTTCCCCCTACTACCCCCCCCCCCCCCCCTCCAGCTCCCCCCATTCCATTGTCATCCCATCACCCCCAGGGCGAGGGGAGAAGGGATTAATATCATTATACGTATTCATAATCATTATGGAAATATTTTCGAAGGAATTTTCTTCTTAAAGTGTCAAATTACCGGTAGCGAACGTCGTGAAACATACACACTAAACTGTGTGTGTGACCATGAAGCTTCAAATGATGTAACTCTATACCTGTATGATGACCTGTACACGTACGTGCGGACGATCTAACACGTGTGTATAATACTGTACTGTACACTGAAGCCATGCGGATATATGGCCATGCTGTTCTCTGGCATAGCTCCCCTTCACAGGGAAAGGTATATGGGTTGGCTGGGCCTGAAGCTACAAACCCGCTTCGTGGGTTGGTGGAATTATTAGGCCTACTCCCTGCGGAAATTCAATGTTTAAAAATGAATTTATGAAATATGGACGGGACGTCAGCCCTCAAGAAGTGCCTCCCACCACCCTAAGAACCCTTCCCCACCCGTGGGTACCAAAAGGCGGGGACCGAAAGGGCCAGGGGAGGAGCCTATTTGAACCAAAAAAAGAGCCCGAAATCCTTAGTGTATTATATTATAGGTACATATATATTGTGTATGACTATCACAAAATCAGCGGCGTTGCTTATGTGTGATAAGTCTGACATCAAACAAAATGATCGTCATTGGTAAAAAGTTCTAGATGGAATGCAAAAAAGACAATACTTACGTTATCTTTGCTGGTTATTTCAGATCATTATTATCGTTCTCCATTAATCTGTAATCTAATTATTGCCAAAAAAAGAAGAACTATCCCTGCCGGGACTCGAACCCGGAACCTTTGAATTAGAAGTCCAATGCGCTAATCCATTGCGCCACAGGGACATGTGTTGCACAACACTGTTAGGAAAAGGATGACAGCTATCCAAATATAAGATTATACATATATATTGTGTATGACTATCACAAAATCAGTGGCGTTGCTTATGTGTGATAAGTCTGACATAAAACAAAATGATCGTCATTGGTAAAAAGTTCTAGATGGAATGCAAAAAAGACAATACTTAGGTTATCTTTGCTGGTTATTTCAGATCATTATTATCGTTCTCCATTAATCTGTAATCTAATTATTGCCAAAAAATGAAGAACTATCCCTGCCGGGATTCGAACCCGGAACCTTTGAATTAGAAGTCCAATGCGCTAATCCATTGCGCCACAGGGACATGTGTTGCACAACCATGGTAGGAAACAGACCACAGCTATCCAAATAAGAGATTAGTTATGTTTGACTATCACAAAATTATGTATTCATTTAATTCTATCTGCTTACTTTTTCCAGATCATGGTTCTTTGTCTTATTTTAAAATATTTCTTATCAAATTTGTGATAAAACCTTACCATATCATAATTATGATAATTGTTTTCGTTTAATTTGTTTTGACTTGCGTTGATTTGTTTTATTTGACATGTGCTCTGAGAAAATTAGAATTAGATGCAAGTAGTGCAGTAAAACGGTTTAGACTACGATTATGTATAATATTTCCTTTGACATGTTTGATATCGATGGATTCGATATCGAAAAAAATATCTAAGAAAAATCAGACTAACAGTAAATCTTTTATAACTAGAAAGGCCGTCAAAGGCGGCAGACCCACGCCTTAGCGGAGCTATTATTCTTGAAACTGCAGATATATTTTTACTGGTTGGTTCCCCTGTCGTGTATAAAAAAAAGTAGGTAAACCCAATATAGGTTTTGTTTTGTTGCGATTATTTTTGTGTGTCCCCACCCTTGAAAAAATTCTTCTGAAAAAGATATTTTATTATTGAAACATCTCTCCCCTAAAAGTAATTGATTAGACATGTCAGAGAGCGTGGCGTGGTGAGGAAAAAAAATGTTAGCAATTTGTATTCAGTGTTCAGTCATGTTTAGTGTTAGTAAATGTATTCATGTTCTATCTTTAAATTAAATTGCAATTGGGGTTGTTGTTTTTTTCATCGGGCTTGGATAAAATAAATATGACGACAAAATAAGTTGGATCTCGACTTCAAAATGACATGCATGCGAGGCACAGAGCTTACTCACTCAGCTCAGTCACCACCCATCAACAAAGTCAAAGTGGATACTGGCGTGCATGTATTCGGCGAACCTCGATCAGCCACCAAATTTTGCAAATCCACACAAATTAAAAAAAATACAGTTTTTGTATATATTTTACAACTACGAAATCCACTCAAACATACATAAATGAGTTATAAACTAACTCAAATCTCAAATGACAGGACCGTTATAACCCAAAGAAAAAAGTTCAATCCTACTACAGTCAGCCAGGCACAGGCACTGTACTCCCTGGGGTTATATACCTAGCCCGACCAGATCGCCGTCACTTCGCGACAGCGCTGTGTATAGTTATGTACGTACAGCTAGCTACACAGCCCACTCACTCAGATCAACACACGCGAACGCTCGCGAGTGCGAGTGCGATAGACTCACTCACGTCGAACAAACTCACCAGATTTTCACCGAAAACAATTAAAATCACGTACTACACGTCCACCAGGATAAAATAAATCACAAAAACTTCCACAACAAAGTGGAAAGAACCGGGGAAAATAAACAGAAATGCACAGAAGATAAGAAATAGAGGAGAAGCCGTAGGGCTAGGGTAGCCTGAATCTAAATGAATTTGTAGATAAAAGCTATAGAGCCGCCTATTACTAGTATACCGTACATAGCCGCTTTCGTAGTAGTAGTTCAAGCGCGCGAAAAATCCCTTGTTGCTGGGATACGTTGGCTTTGAATATTCATTGCAGGCTCGTACGGATTTGAAGTGAAATGGCAAATAATGGGTCTAAAAGTCTTCTAAAATTCATAAACCTGAAATAGACTTTTGGTGAGACGAAGTAAGGAGTGTTTTGATTGGCCAAAATATTTCTGCATCTGCAGGCGAAGTTTGGGGTCATCAATCTTTCTAGTTTCTTTCCTGTCACTATCTGAACTGAAGTTCCTATACTTTACTACAGGGTCAAAACTTCAAGGTCACACAGAATGTGCAGGGGTCAACCAATCATCACCAAAATCTAATCGATTCTTTCCTGTCACTTTCTGAACATTCCCTGAAAATTTGGTGCAAATCCGTTCACCCGTTCTCTTGTTATCTTGTACACAAACAAACAAAAAACAAACATACGGAGCCCTTTACATAACCCTGCCGATTTCATCGGCGTGGGTAATAAAGCCGACATTACTTAACAACAAATATAAAAATGAGCCATCACTGCCGGGACACGAAGCCGGAACCTTTGAATTAGAAGTCCAATGCGCTAATCCATTGCGCCACAGTGACATGCGATGAACTGCGCAGTAAGAGCACCCCCTAATTGATAGTGGTTGCGTAATACATCCACACACAATGTCATACAGTGTGATTCAATAAAAATGAAACCCATATATAAGCCCCAATGTATGGGGCGCCAAGTGTTCACGGAGTTATTCTGTACAAACTTGCCTCATTTTTGTGACAAAATTCACTCAAAACTCGTTTTTGTTACTATCACAAAATCAGCGGCGTTGCCTATGTGTGATAAGTCTGACATCAAACAAAATGATCGTCATTGGTAAAAAGTTCTAGATGGAATGCAAAAAAGACAATACTTAGGTTATCTTTGCTGGTTATTTCAGATCATTATTATAGTTCTCCATTAATCTGTAATCTAATTATTGCCAAAAAAAGAAGAACTATCCCTGCCGGGACTCGAACCCGGAACCTTTGAATTAGAAGTCCAATGCGCTAATCCATTGCGCTAATCCATTGCGCCACAGGGACATGTGTTGCACAACACTGTTAGGAAAAGGATGACAGCTATCCAAATATAAGATTATACATATATATTGTGTATGACTATCACAAAATCAGCGGCGTTGCTTATGTGTGATAAGTCTGACATTAAACAAAATGATCGTCATTGGTAAAAAGTTCTAGATGGAATGCAAAAAAGACAATACTTAGGTTATCTTTGCTGGTTATTTCAGATCATTATTATAGTTCTCCATTAATCTGTAATCTAATTAATGCCAAAAAATGAAGAACTATCCCTGCCGGGATTCGAACCCGGAACCTTTGAATTAGAAGTCCAATGCGCTAATCCATTGCGCCACAGGGACATGTGTTGCACAACCATGGTAGGAAACAGACCACAGCTATCCAAATAAGAGATTAGTTATGTTTGACTATCACAAAATTATGTATTCATTTAATTCCATCTGCTTACTTTTTCCAGATCATGGTTCTTTGTCATATTTTAAAATATTTCTTATCAAATTTGTGATAAAACCTTGCCATATCATAATTATGATAATTATTTTCATTTAATTTGTTTTGACTTGGGTTGATTTGTTTTATTTGACACGTGCTCTGAGAAAATTAGAATTAGATACAAGTAGTGCAGTAAAACGGTTTAGACTACGATTATGTATAATATTTTCTTTGACATGTTTGATATCGATGGATTCGATATCGAATGAAATATCTAAGAAAAATCAGACTAACAGTAAATCTTTTATAATAAAGCCCCCTCCAGCTCCCCCCATTCCATTGTCATCCCATCACCCCCAGGGCGAGGGGAGAAGGGATTAATATCATTATACGTATTCATAATCATTATGGAAATATTTTCGAAGGAATTTTCTTCTTAAAGTGTCAAATTACCGGTAGCGAACGTCGTGAAACATACACACTAAACTGTGTGTGTGACCATGAAGCTTCAAATGATGTAACTCTATACCTGTATGATGACCTGTACACGTACGTGCGGACGATCTAACACGTGTGTATAATACTGTACTGTACACTGAAGCCATGCGGATATATGGCCATGCTGTTCTCTGGCATAGCTCCCCTTCACAGGGAAAGGTATATGGGTTGGCTGGGCCTGAAGCTACAAACCCGCTTCATGGGTTGGTGGAATTATTAGGCCTACTCCCTGCGGAAATTCAATGTTTAAAAATGAATTTATGAAATATGGACGGGACGTCAGCCCTCAAGAAGTGCCTCCCACCACCCTAAGAACCCTTCCCCACCCGTGGGTACCAAAAGGCGGGGACCGAAAGGGCCAGGGGAGGAGCCTATTTGAACCAAAAAAAGAGCCCGAAATCCTTAGTGTATTATATTATAGGTACATATATATTGTGTATGACTATCACAAAATCAGCGGCGTTGCTTATGTGTGATAAGTCTGACATCAAACAAAATGATCGTCATTGGTAAAAAGTTCTAGATGGAATGCAAAAAAGACAATACTTAGGTTATCTTTGCTGGTTATTTCAGATCATTATTATCGTTCTCCATTAATCTGTAATCTAATTATTGCCAAAAAAAGAAGAACTATCCCTGCCGGGACTCGAACCCGGAACCTTTGAATTAGAAGTCCAATGCGCTAATCCATTGCGCTAATCCATTGCGCCACAGGGACATGTGTTGCACAACACTGTTAGGAAAAGGATGACAGCTATCCAAATATAAGATTATACATATATATTGTGTATGACTATCACAAAATCAGTGGCGTTGCTTATGTGTGATAAGTCTGACATAAAAAAAAATGATCGTCATTGGTAAAAAGTTCTAGATGGAATGCAAAAAAGACAATACTTAGGTTATCTTTGCTGGTTATTTCAGATCATTATTATCGTACTCCATTAATCTGTAATCTAATTATTGCCAAAAAATGAAGAACTATCCCTGCCGGGATTCGAACCCGGAACCTTTGAATTAGAAGTCCAATGCGCTAATCCATTGCGCCACAGGGACATGTGTTGCACAACCATGGTAGGAAACAGACCACAGCTATCCAAATAAGAGATTAGTTATGTTTGACTATCACAAAATTATGTATTCATTTAATTCCATCTGCTTACTTTTTCCCGATCATGGTTCTTTGTCATATTTTAAAATATTTCTTATCAAATTTGTGATAAAACCTTGCCATATCATAATTATGATAATTATTTTCATTTAATTTGTTTTGACTTGGGTTGATTTGTTTTATTTGACATGTGCTCTGAGAAAATTAGAATTAGATACAAGTAGTGCAGTAAAACGGTTTAGACTACGATTATGTATAATATTTTCTTTGACATGTTTGATATCGATGGATTCGATATCGAATGAAATATCTAAGAAAAATCAGACTAACAGTAAATCTTTTATAATAAAGCCGACATTACTTAACAACAAATATAAAAATGAGCCATCACTGCCGGGACACGAACCCGGAACCTTTGAATTAGAAGTCCAATGCGCTAATCCATTGCGCCACAGTGACATGCGATGAACTGCGAAGTAAGAGCACCCCCTAATTGATAGTGGTTGCGTAATACATACACACAATGTCATACAGTGGGATTCAATAAAAAGGAAACCCATATATAAGCCCCAATGTATGGGGCGCCAAGTGTTCACGGAGTTATTCTGTACAAACTTGCCTCATTTTTGTGACAAAATTCACTCAAAACTCGTTTTTGTTACTATCACAAAATCAGCGACGTTGCCTATGTGTGATAAGTCTGACATCAAACAAAATGATCGTCATTGGTAAAAAGTTCTAGATGGAATGCAAAAAAGACAATACTTAGGTTATCTTTGCTGGTTATTTCAGATCATTATTATCGTTCTCCATTAATCTGTAATCTAATTAATGCCAAAAAATGAAGAACTATCCCTGCCGGGATTCGAACCCGGAACCTTTGAATTAGAAGTCCAATGCGCTAATCCATTGCGCCACAGGGACATGTGTTGCACAACCATGGTAGGAAACAGACCACAGCTATCCAAATAAGAGATTAGTTATGTTTGACTATCACAAAATTATGTATTCATTTAATTCTATCAGCTTACTTTTTCCAGTTCATGGTTCTTTGTCTTATTTTAAAATATTTCTTATCAAATTTGTGATAAAACCTTGCCATATCATAATTATGATAATTATTTTCATTTAATTTGTTTTGACTTGGGTTGATTTGTTTTATTTGACACGTGCTCTGAGAAAATTAGAATTAGATACAAGTAGTGCAGTAAAACGGTTTAGACTACGATTATGTATAATATTTTCTTTGACATGTTTGATATCGATGGATTCGATATCGAATGAAATATCTAAGAAAAATCAGACTAACAGTAAATCTTTTATAATAAAGCCGACATTACTTAACAACAAATATAAAAATGAGCCATCACTGCCGGGACTCGAACCCGGAACCTTTGAATTAGAAGTCCAATGCGCTATTCCATTGCGCCACAGTGACATGCGATAAACTGCGAAGTAAGAGCACCCCCTAATTGATAGTGGTTGCGTAATACATACACACAATGTCATACAGCGTGATTCAATAAAAAGGAAACCCATATAATTATAAGCCCCAATGTATGGGGCGCCAAGTGTTCACGAAGTTATTCTGTACAAACTTGCCTCATTTTTTTGACAAAATTCACTCAAAACTCGTTTTTGTTACAAAATTATTGAACAGCAATTCATTTTGTAACAAAGTGAATTTTAAAAGGTAATTTTGTAACAAAAACATATTCTGGAAAACAAGCTGCTGAAAACTGCTTATCCAATAATAGCAAGCCAATGGAGTAAAATGGAGTCAAAAGGGGCCTGAGCTTTCGATCCTGGCAGAATCTTCGTCAGAGGCAAAAAGACAAACATAAAAAACAAGACAAGCATAGTCGAACTGTAGAAGAAAGACAAAAAAGCATAAACTGGGACTAAAACAACTAACCAAAACAGGACAGACAAAACAAAGAGGATAAGGAGGATAACGGTGAAGTGATGCAACAGCAGAGAAGGAGACATTACAGAATTATTTTGTCCGATTTCATTTTGGTAACGAACATCATTCTGTTACAAAAAATTAAGATGGCAAAATTTTCATTTTGTTACAAAAACCATTCCGTTACAAAATCAACATGTCCAATTATATTTTGTCCGTTCTCATTTTGTAACGAAAAAGCTTTTGTGACAAAATTAACATGACGGAATTATTTTGTCCATTCTCATTTTGTAACTAAAATAATTCTGTTACAAAATGAACATGACAAAATTATTTTGTTCATTTTTATTTTGTAACCAAAACAATTCTGTTACAAAATTGGTTTTGTCCATTTTCATTTTGTAACAAAAATCATTCTGTTACAAAATTGACATCACAAACTAATTCTGTCCGATCTCATTTTGTTACGAAATTAACACGACCAAATTATTGTGCCAATTTTCATTTTGTAACAGAATGATGTTCGTTACAAAATGAAATCGGACAATATAATTCTGTAATTCTAATTTTGTAACAGAATATTTTTTGTTACAAAATTACCTTTTAAAATTCATTTTGTTACAAAATGAATTGCTGTTCAATAATTTTGTAACAAAAACGAGTTTTGAGTGAATTTTGTCACAAAATGAGGCAAGTTTGTACAGAATAACTCGGTGAACACTTGGCGCCCCATACCAATGTCCTATGAATACCAAGTAAAATTATTGACATGCATTATGGTAAATCTGATTGCAATGATAATGAGGGTTGATTATTTGTTTGCTGTTTTGTTTGCTGTTTTCTGTTTTATTTGCACTGTATAGGGAAGGGAATGTATAGTCATTACTACATATTTTTCAAATAAAATTTGCTTTGTATTTTTCTTTGTCTTTGTCTTATTTCCCACAGTGTCGTTTACATCAGATTTGCTCCCTTTTCAAGTTAGGACAAATTGAAACTTCAACTATAGGAATATTCTATTTGAGTTCATTTTCTCTTAATTTGATCATTTATAATCATCCTCTTGAAAAGCAACCACTTTCTTTCTACTCAGGTCTCAATCATTATCTCCAAAATGAGAGAAAGAGAGAAAGAGTGAGGGGTAGCATAAACGATAATCAAATCAAATCAAATGCAACGTTCATTCGGCGAAACGTCTAAAACTTCTCACTGTAATTTCCACATTTAAGATATTTTCTGAATAATAATCAAGGTCATTTCTGTAACTGAATAACTGATCAAGATGTGGGTATATATTGTTGAAAGAACGGAGCTTGAAAAGTTTGTGCTGTGCATGCGACACCCACTATGCTCAGGATAAACTGTCTGCAAATTAGTTACGGTGAAAATTGTGAGGGCGCCAAGGAAATGTCGAGATGACAAGATACGAAATGAAGTGCTCTTATGAATTTACCTAATTGGTCAGACTTGCGTTCGTTAAGCTCTGGGCTATAAATCATTGTGAATTAACGAACATCATATTCCAGAAATTATGCTAGTCGTAAGATCCCGCAAAATAAAAGAAGAAGAGAGGATCTCATTTGGATTATATTCGCAATTACATGCACCGATTTCACTCGACATGATTCGAGTGAAATTGAATCAAATTTAAGCTCTAAAATGGAATAAATGAAGTCAGGATGAGAAGTTAATTGAGGTGCGTGTACAAAGACGCTTGTACGCCAGCCCTGGCTAATGAGGAGCCCGGTCATGAAATTATTATTTGTTTTTATAGTGGAATGAAGATATAGTTGTGAAGATCTCTTGTATATAAATTAAGCGAAACACCCAAACAATTGTCCTGGCGATGTGAGCAATGGTCCATTAAAAAAAAATGTAAGTTAAACCTGGCTGATTTTGGAAGGCGAAACCTGTGCCTCTAAGTTCTGAATATATAACTAATTATGTAAAAAAAAAAAAAAATCAATTTGGTCATGAAATAAAAATTATGAAAATCCACGTATTTTTGTGAAACTGTAGTTCATGATATTCTTAAAAGATGCCAAAACCGACGTCAACAAGCGATGGTACTTTACACTTACGGGCTGAGTAAGAATATGTACAAATATATTTTTCATTTATTTCTTTAAATGTTTTGAATAATTTTGTTATGTAACTGAAAGGACTATCCGGACGCTTGATTCATGAGTTTAAAAAAAGATAGTGAAGCATGTTTCATGTTCTATGATAAATAAGATTATTTGGCCATAAGGGGTACGTGGCAATAAAATGATTCGATATTTTACAGTCACATGACTGCAACAATTAAAAAAGCAGTATACATGTATAAGATATTTCAAATGCATGGAGTAAATAAATAGGAAATTGTCACGTTCCGAAAGGACTTGTCTCAAGATTATCGATAAAGCTCCCCTTTATCCCTAGAATAAACACTCGTTTTCTAATTTAGTAACAGAGAGGCGTAGCGTAGGCCGAGTTCTACTGAGGGGCACTCTAATTAAGGGGGCGCACTGGTCCTGCTTGTGTATTAATGCCAATGATTAATTGAAGGGTTAGGATGGGGTCCTATCATGTCACTTTAACGTCCCCGCCCCTTTCTCTCTCTCTCTCTCTCTCTCTCTCTCTTGCTCTCTTCTCCGCCGTCAGATTAGGAGGGGGCACGTACGTACCCTCCGTGCCCCCAGTAGCTACGCCGCTAAGTAGTAACAAGACCACACATATAGAATGAAAGAAGATGAAAAGTGATTAATGTTTCCAGGACGGATAACATTATTTCTACAAGTCGCCTAAACATTAACCACAAAAGTTCAGGAAGTTAGTAGAAATATATAAAGCTGAAAGTGAAGGGGAGGGGATTTTAATGTACCCGTTCATTTGCAAACGGTAACATGGCAGCCTTCCCATAAACTGTTTCCTTTCCTTAACTCCAGACAAATCTTAACTCCTATGACTTAACTTCATTCTAAGGAATATATTTTGAGGATAAATTAATGTGTTCAGTAAGAAGTAATTTTGATATTTCAAACAGCAGACATTTCATTTTTAAGTCAAACTGGCTACCATGTCATTCACCTTAAATTCAATCATACTTTGCATTTTGTCTGGATTGGCAAACTGTCTTTGGCATTGCGTTGGGGAATACCTATAGCAGTCATCAATACACATTTCCTATTATACAGCAGGCATATCTGAAACTCAAACAGGACAAGGCATAATGCATAAATATGTTACATGTCATTTTTCCAAATGTTCATAATTCCAAGTATGACATAGGGTTCATAATTCCGAAAATGAAATACTACCCTTAATCATTTTTCGGAATTACAAACCTTCGGAATATTGAACCCTATTTCTTTTTCGAAATTATGAACGCTTTTTTCATTAATGAACCCCAGGTATAGTGTTAGGAAATTATGAAAACCCAATAACTGATGTCGTATACATGTATTCACTTTTCTCTAAAGACATATGTATTTACACAATGTGGAACAATATTTAAGCAAGAGAAGCAAGTGGAAATAGAGACTATAATGAGCTTTAACCTATATTTTGGCTTACAGTACTTTCATATTTATGCTGGTGGTGGAATTTTATCATGAAATAAGCTTTCTAGAATGGCAATGTATATGGAATGACAAGCATGTAGCATCAGTGGCGTAATGAGCCAAAAAATTTAAGGGGCTGAACATAGACATATGCGGCACAATTTCTGAATACTTGCGAGAGCGAGCAAAAAAAATCGACTGTAATTATGTCACAGATCTAGACCTACAAATGTTCCCCTCCCCCTTTTTTTGGCGTGGAACCTTTGGGGGGGGCATGCAGCCCCCAAGCCCCCACCAGTACGCCAGTGTGTAGCATATGAAGATTTTGAACAATAACTGAATCACTCAAGCTAGCTTAATACCACAAGTTAGGCATGTACTGTAATAGGACACAGATGTAGATGCAGGTGGACGATAGCAACATCAGACCTGCAGATCTTATGCTTCAAAACTCATTTCTAACTAGGTCTGCATTTAATATGATTATGGGAGCATTTTTAAAGTAATCCTCCTCACCATATATTGCGAATATTTATGATTTTCTTCAAATTAAAAATAAGAATATGAGATAGTTGACAAAGAGGGGGGGGGGTCATTATTCCGAAACACAAATCTCCCATACCAGGGGGTTCTTAATTCCGAAAATGAAATAGTAGGGGTTCATCATTCCGAAGGTTCGTAATTTCGAAAGTTAATAAGGGTTTATGTAATTCTCAAATGAAAAACTGTTCATAATTCCAAAAAATAAAATAGGGCTAGTAATTCCAAAAATGAAAAAGAGTTCATAATTCTGAAAAATGAAAAAGGGTTCATAATCCCGAAAATGAAATATGGTTCGTAATTCCGAAAATGAAATAGTACTAGTACTAGGTAGGTGTATCCAAAATTAATATGAACTAGAATAATCATTTGATATATCATCTAAAGTGACGATGGACCTCTTTACAAAACAATTTATTAGGCAGATCACAGGGTTTGAAGAAATGCGCTTCATACCCCTCCCCTAATGACAAAACGGGGAAACAAGAATAAAAAGAGAGAAAGTTAGAGAAAAGAAAAGATGAAGAAAAAGGGTGAAGAAAAAGGAAAAGAATGTATAGGGAAAGAATAAGAAGAATTGCTGAGATTGCGCGAGTGAGAGCGAGAGAGAGGGGTGGGGGGGGGGGAGGAGGGGGGGAGAGACAGGCAGGGTGGTAGTTTATCTAAATGATGACAAGACAAGAGTCTGAAGCCAATTAAAGCATGGGAGGCCCATGAAATATTTCATCATATTTTGGACCCCAGGACAGGGTAATTAGTGAAGTAAATTTTCACACAGTTACCGCAGAACCTTATCAATTAAAATGCAATTCTAATTTCGCTGATTATACCGGTATACCAGTGCCCAACTTCTCTTTCTCAATGAAGTCCACTCCCATCACTTAAACATTGTTTCCAATCATCTTCCATACAAGCCAACGAGTTTGGGTTGATAACTCCCCCCCCCCCCCCCCCCCCCCCCACACCACCCCGATAAGTAGCAGAGATCATTCATTAATCCCTCTGGGAATGAATGTAGTCTAGTTGTAATTTTTGTCGTGTCTAGGACAAAATTACATTACAAAGTATAAGATGTAGATTGATTACACTATGCATCGCCATGACCGAGAGTAGCTGACACAAAACTAAGCCTTTTTTTTTCTTGTTTCTCTCTCACTACGTGTCAAAAATGGAAGGAAAACCAAACAAACTAAAACAGATATTGTGCCCGTGTGATCTTAGAATCATTGACCACACCATTCCTTTCTTAATTTCATAAACTCATAAAATTATCATTCCTTTTTTTTTCAGCTGCAAGCCGGGGTTACCCCCACCAAGCCCTATCCCCGGATGTATATGTGCCGTGTCTTATCCATCAAGTTTCTTTGCAAACTAAAGAACAAATTTGCATCATACAAAATCTCAAGTTCCTGCATATTTTTAAATATGGGCTTAAAAAGCCCATTCTTCTACCCCACCCAGCGTTTTGAAATGGCTGGGATGACGTCAACGTTATAAATTAGTCCTTGTTTTCTTTCATGTTCGGAATTCTTCGAATTATGAACCTTCGGAGTAATAAACCTTCGGAGTAATGAATCCTCAGAATTATGAACTTTCGGAAAACAAACCTTTCGGAATTACGAACCTTCTGAAAAACGACATGTAATGTCAATTAATGATCTACATGCAATTAATGTTTACATGCTCTCAATACTCCCTTGAATAGTTATAGAAAACCTGGAATTTCCTGTAAAAACTTATTTAATTCGTCTTATACCTTCTCCTTTATACAGTTCCCCCCCCCCCCCCCCCTTTTTTATACAAAATACTGTTACACAGACTGATTTTATAAATTGTATTTACGAGCCGGAAAATAATGATAATTTCGTACAAGATAATAATGAATCCATATACTTTCGATTATGAGTGTGTGTGTGTGTGTGTGTGTGTGTGTGTGTGTGTGTGTGAATTGAGTTGGCAATCAAATACCATGAATCTGATGGCTATATCAGCTGTTCATGATGGTTCGACAACTTCGACTTGTTTCCGTTATGATCACAATAATTATTAAAGTCAATTAACTATTTGTCCAAAGGGAGATGCTTTTGTTGTAATGCCCATCAGCGATAGGTCACATGACTGATGAACACTTGTCGTATGATTTGATACTAAAAACTGATGACCGGATGGCTTGTAGTTGGGACGTTTTCAGATATTTTTTTTTTATACCTATGATGCAGGACGAGTAAACAAAATAGTAAACTACTGGCATCTTCTTGTCCAAGATTCAAATTGTGGGTATTAGAGTGAAATTTAACGTCAGACTGCCAGAGGGATTTTAATTTTTTTTTTCAGTTTGAGAGGATCTGAACCTTTTCGAGACAAAATGGCAACTATTATCATTTACCAAGATAACGGGGGAGAGAAATGTGGAGCGAAGGGAAAGAGGGAGAGAGATAGAGGGAGAGAGAGAGAGAGAGCAGGAGAGCGAAAGAGAATTTTTTTTTGTAGGCACAAGAGAAGACGATCATGCCGCGTTTAATGAAAGCAAGAAAGGCGTTAACTCTTTATCATAGAGTTCCCGCCCTTCTCGCTCTCAAGAGACTGTTAGGGAACATTTTTCCACTGCGATCGAGGTGGTACTTTCTTCTTGAAGGTAGTGGCAATAGTATGGGCCTTAAAATAATGGAGTAGGGGAAATGAATACAAATGCTCCCCCCGCCCCTCCCCTAACATTTTGGCGGAAGGACCGATTCGGTTGAACGCGACCATGGAAACTCGTCCACATTCTAGAGTGCAGCGCCCTCACCCCCCCCCCCCCCCCCCCCCTCACACACACACACTTACCGGTTCACTAATCCTAGTTCTTGTGCCAACGATACTGTGTCATCTCCGCTTGTTCCATTCATCTGACTATGACCCAACACGAAGTCACAATCATACATGAACATAATAGATGATTACATGTAGTCATCCACCACTTAAGAATCCCACAGTCATAACCGCTAGACCAGGTGCACCGCCAGAGCTTCGCCGGCGGTCTGGCCCGTCGAAGGGAAACAATTCTTTGCTGCTGATTGTCTAATCTGGGGTTGTACACCTGTTTCTTGCCGCGGAGGCGCTCTTTTCCTGTCATGCAGCTCAACAAGGAGAAAGTTATATTCCATATCATAACTGTCAAATACAATATTTCATTGTGAGAAGAAAATGTTATTCATAAGTCGACTACAATGACAGAGCGGCATGCTATGTTTCTTAATTTCTTGGGAACTGAAACTTGAAAGTCATTCACTTTTAATGAAAGCAGAGAATCAGAGAGAAAAAAAACATGTGACTTTTGTTGGATTCATATATTTAAACACAGTTGTGAAATCCTTCAAATAGGCGGTCAATGGACGTATCAAGTTTCAGTGCAACAATGGTAGACTGCTAGCAACAGATAACTACCCCCAACATGCCAAATTGCATTACAATATCCCCTACTAACTACCCCGGTCAATTACAATCGGACAACTACCCCATCCAAAAATTACTCTCTCCAGATAATTACTACATGGAATAGTTATCCGGGGGAGATAGATGTCCTATGCTACGTACACTAAACTGCCCCTGCTACCAGAGCCCTGCAAACCTCAAGATCTCCACTTGTAGCTGTGCGCTAGAGCCAATGGTTCCGATAAGTGTAACGATGCGAAAAGAAGAAACTCATCTAGATAAAATGCATTATTCTCTGAAACTGCACATGTAAATTCAAAATTAAATATTTGTCTTGACGGATAATAAACACATGTAGGATCTACAAGAAGAACAGATTTAGAGGGGGAAAGAGTAGAAGAAGGAGATGAGTACTGTGTGTGGATAGTCTGCAGAGATGGCGAAAGGGGAAAGGAGTGAAAACCCGAGGATGGAGCTACTGACATGATCACCATAGTCGGTATATATGGCACCAAGAGAGGAGAGCGAGAGAGAATGTGTGAGAAAAACATGTCATAAGACCTTTTCTCAAAATAATGCTAGAAACATACATCAATATTGTCTTGACTCCCGAGCATTAACAATTATGGCGCCCGCCATAGAATGACACGCCAGCAAACAAGCGAATGATTTCACAGTCATTTTACGGAGATAATGTTAAGCGACTTATATCGGGGGGAGTCCTGTGTTCTAAAAAGGACAACCAGGTGGCCTAACATAGTCATCCATGTTCGCAGACAGTCTCATTGTACTGTTGTAGCCATGCGGACATCTTGTTTGGCACGTCAAGAGGCTTGCGGTTCGAATGGTTCTGTCGCTCGGCGCGCGCGGCGCATTATGTATGGCTACCCGCTGGGGGCTCGCGCCCTCATTTTCTGGTTAGGGTGAAACAGGGGGAAAAAGATCTAAGAAAATAAAGAACACCGAAGGAAGTGTGATTCATGCCATTTAGAATAAAATGGTAATGAATTTCACCTCGTTGAGGGAGGTTAACAGAGGCAATACTATATAGAGGAAGCGAGAACACAGAGCGATTCTTTTCTATTTTCGAACAGTCTCTTTTGGCCGCTTTTTTTTAGTCCTAACATTACTTGATTATGAGATACGTGGCCGGGGGGGGGGGGCGGGGGGGGGGGGGGGCGGCAGCGCGACTAGCCTTTACTATTGGTTGCTGTACAAATTTCAAAATTTCCGGGACACCCCCGGGATCGCCGTCCATGACAAGAAGTACAATCTGTACAATCACTTCCAGCGGTGAAGATGAAAGAAACAAAAAAATGAAAATAAAAGGAGGAACAGAGAGAAAATGGAAGGGAAAAGGGGGAAATGACGAGTGAGAAAAAAGACGATAGGACACCCTACCACACTCTCCCCTAATCAGTGACCCTCTTAAAGGGCAATCCAACCTTGTTAATAAGATCATTTGTGTGAAAGCAGAAAAATAAGAAAAACAGGATGGTGAAAGCTTGAAAGAAATCGGACAAGGACTAAGAAAGTTATGGATGTTTGAAAAATGAGATCACTACATCTATGCGAATCTCAAATTGGCCATTTGGTGAGTCAAATGTGACATTTTGGTGGACAACTCTCCCATTTGTCGTACACAAAAATATCATTAATTTGTGGTTTTCTTCGAGGCGCTTTTACCATCGGGGCTGTACTCAAAATATATTGGAGATAGCATATTGTTATAGGTCTTCATGAACGAAAAGATCCTACTGCGTAACGCTTTTGAAAAAAGTGACATTTTAGTCATTTTTTGTGTTAGAGCGAATGGGGGAGTTGTCCACAGCTACATCACAGTGACATTACCTATTCGGCCAATTAGAAATTCCCATAAGCATAGTGTTTACAACTTTCAAAAATTCATAACTTTCTTATTGCTTGTCTGATTTCGTTAAAACTTTCACCAATCTGCTTCTCTAATTTTTCCTCTTTCTTTGAAAGCAACTTGCTATTAAGGTTGGATTTCCCCTTAATTTGTAATTCATTTCCGAGTAAGACCGGTGCCTCCCCCCCCCCCCCCCCCGCCACTGATCATTTCTTAATCATTTTAGTGTTCATGATACATGTATATGTTAGCTTATTAAAAGAAAGTTTACTTTGATGAAGGTTTTCATTCTTGTCTTTAGATGTTCTCTGTAGGTTTCCATGATGTTGAATCTTTTTTTGGCAGTTCTTTAAAACCTTGAGCTTGGACCACTGCTACCATTCATTTGAATTAATGCAATATTCTTATGCGTATCTGATCACCAGTCTAAATTTGTAGTAGACTTTCACCCAGATGACATAAGGAGATGATGACCAGAAAAAGATGATGAGTAAATTGATGGGAATACAATGAGGAATACACTTATATTCACCAATATAGTTTGCTTTCTTAGCAACACACGTAGATAAACACTACACTAAGTAAAATAAATCGAAGGAAAGAATCGGAAAGACCAAAATAGATATTACATCATTATCACAGCGTGGTACATGAATGAGAAGGGAGACGGGAGTTTGGAGGGGCTAATACCCTTCCAACTCTTAACAAGATTTCTTGAAGATGCCTTTGAAACTGGATGCGTATATGTAGGTCCATCTAAGTCACCATAATGGCTTGTTCTGAAAGAGAAGTAGGGGAGTTCTTCGAGGGAAAGACCTCCCCCCCCCCCCCTTCTCTCCCTCCCTCTCTCTCTCTCTCTCTCTCTCTCTTTCTCTCTATCTATCTATCTCACTCTCTGGAGAATATGGAGGCATTCAGGCTTTGAGGGGCCATTGAAAGGGGAGGGAGGAAGGGGGTAGTTGGAGCGTTTAGAGGGGAAGGGGAATATGCCCCTTCTCCGACCCATTCTTACCCCGATTCGCTTTGTTGATGCTAGTGAAACTGCGTGGTTTTGTTTCACCATGCAGGCTTTGCAGATCTAATGAAAATGGAGGTAGGGGGTAGTTGGAGAGTGGAGAGGGGGGAAATATGCCCCCCTTTCCCCATCCATACCCCCAATTTCTCTATGATGCCGGTGAGATTGGGTGCGCTATAAGGTTCAATAGGCGGGGAAGATACACTGGGGAGATGACTGTGACTTGCTACAAATATTGCCAGGGATATTGAATGTCAAAGAAAGGAAAGTCGTGGTCTGCGCCATTCATTACTCTTCAGACATCATTTTCTCAAAAAGAATGGCAATTATTACTCAACGATTAAACGCCAAGTGTCAACGACCCCTTCTTGAACCTCCTCTTGCTCACATCAAGATAAAAACAATCCACCTTATCTCCGTTTGATTTTAATGAGCGGTGATTCGGGTCATTGTCGACCAAAGTTAGAAGAAAACAATCAAGCAATTCGAATATTTCTGCTAAGAAAACATCTCCGGTCTACCCCGTCTACCTTTTCCCTGGTCTCCACTCGAATGCCGTCATGCCAATCTCTGAAGACGAACGTTGCTGACGCGTCGGCTCAACCTAATTTTTGTATTTCCTCACCGATCCCGATTTTTTTTTAAATCGTCGGAAGTGTGTTTTGGGGGGAAATTTTGAACATGACAAGGGAATGTTTGATTTCTCTACGGTATCTTTGAAGAACATGAATCATTGATCGACAAATTAGATCAAAATGTTCAATTATATTTCAAGACCAAAGTCGCCTTGATGCGTTTTCTTCTCTAACAATACTCTAGCTCGCCACTGTCGATTGCGCATAGTCACAGCCAATGGCGTAGCATTGCCGTTGAGAGGGCACTAGAATCATGGGGGGGGGGGGGGGGTGCCGGTCTTAGGTGAGGATATGAGAGGATGTCCTATTATTTCATTTTTCACAATCCGTTTCTTTCTTGCACTCTTTCTCTCTCTCTTGTTCTCTTATATATTTTCCCGCTATTCGGAGAAGGGAGGATTGCCCCGTGCCCCCGCCCCCAACCCGTAACTACGTCACTTACTCCGCTGTAGCCTATACAGGTCATGTAGTTTGAGGATGTTGGGGTATGTCCCACTCTACAACGACATTTAGATGGCACAATGAGGCGCTTATGAACGAAGGGGATGGGTGAGAGACGTCACTTGAGAAATTCGAATGGGGCGGATAGGAGACTGCACAGAACAGAACAAATTTGCCGAATGGGAGGGGTGTCGACAAGATTTTGACAAGTGGGCATTATTGCAAACTGGAGTGCAATACGTAGCTGAAATATAGGTTGTTGCGTAATAGAGTCAGCCATATAGGTGTCTTTATGGATCGTTTTGGTGAAAGCAAGTTGACACAACCTAAATGCAGTCTAGACCGCATCAGTTTTCCCACGATAAGGAATCCAACAGCAGTGGTGACGATTTGTTACCTTGTGTTCACTTTCAACCGCTCAGTATTACATCCGGGAATCGAAGTCAGTCAGGAATGGGGCGTTGGGGTATGGAAGAGAGAAAGGTGATAGAGGGAGATAGAGAGAAGGAGAGGGAAGGGAGCAGGAGGGGAGGGGAGGAGGAGAACATGCTCTCTAAATTCCTTAGATTGAAAACTCAATCGAACAGATTGCTGTCAGTGACGAATCTAAGTTAGATTGACATTTCAACCAAATTAGACTTAAAACTCAATCTATCAGATTGAAATTGTAATCTATTTCGGTTGAAATTTCAATCTAACTTAGATTCGTCACTGACAGCAATCTGTTCGATTGAGTTTTCAATCTAAGGAATTTAGAGAGTGTAGAAGGATGCGAAGGAGAAGGAGAAGAAAAGATGAGGAAGAGGAGATGCTAGGAGGAGGAGGAGGGAGAGAATGTATATAGAAGGATGCGAAGGAGAAGGAGAAGAAGAAATGAGGAAGAGAAGATGGGATGGGGAGAGGAGATGCTAGGTAGAAGAAAAAGGAGAGGAAGAGGAGATAAAGGAGGAAACAAGGAGGAGCATATAGTGGGGAAGAGGAATTGATGAAAGAGAATGGGGGATTTTATTACAATAAGTTAGAAAAATATCTGGTCAGGCAAAGTTTTGATTAGCGGAGAGATGGGGAAAATGGTATCGATATTGTTAAATCTTAATTTCACTTAATAACTCATGATAAATGAAGAAAATTAGTGAATTGCGCCAGTTATTCAACGCAATAGTGATGTCTTTACGGTTAATATTGCAGTTACTTTTGGTTCGATTCACTTTCGCGTGGCTCGTGAAAGATGAAGCAGTTCTGCGTCCTCAAAATGACGCCTCGCGTGAAACGGACATTAAGCTCGGCTCACGCGCACATGATGCGTCATTTTGCTGACGTTCGGACCGCGTCAGTGACGGTCAGTGACCTATACGGTCTTTTGCGCATCATGAAAGAGTGATATCGTTTAATATGTAAATACAAAATGAAGAGTGCAAACAATAATTTGAATAACTGGCGTATGGGTTAATTGCCTTCACAGGCTCAACTGGCACAGGTACTGACGCAATCGACCTGAGCCTCGTATGAGCCAGGCTTGAGATATGAGTGGACCCCATTTTAGTTGTCTTCCATTTGTTATTTCCGTTATTTTATATAGCGTGATGAAAAAGTATTCCTTCGAATTGATCCTTGACGCCATGAGAACAAGAGCAACCCCGCAAAACAAATAGGCGTAGGACGGGGGATTAGTCTAAAAGTGCTCCACCTGATGCATGCATACAGCCTGATATTATGATCCGGATTCAATCAAAGTTTGCTTTTCTTTATAGATGTAGAACTTGGATTTCCGTTCGTGTGCCGCGCGGTTTCTCGACGCACAGGTTCCAGAATATGACTGTCCGGTGATTCAATGCGGCTGTGAATAACCGCAATCACAAGTTCGCATATAATGTTGCCCCCTTTCGCATCATCGCCAAAAAACAACAGAAATGTGGGAGTATAAGAAAGTGACACTGGCGCTTCTAACCAGGGGCGTTGTGATAGGGAGGGGGAGGGCATAGGCGTAGCCAGGGGGCACAAGGGGGCATGCCCCTTTGTTCATCCGCGAAAAAAGGTTATCCACTGAACTAAGGGGTCAAGACTTTAACTCTACGTACCCCTACAAAATAATTTATGATTTTGTGTGCCCCCCTCCACGTTTGTGCTCCCCTCCTGTTTCACATGTCTGGCTACGCCAGGTGAGGAAGGCAGTTGCAATCTCATAAAGATATATGATTATGTTACACTGTGTAGTGTATTTTGTGGACGCCCCAACCAATCTTGTTGATAAATCGACGTCTCTGTGGATTTTATATCAACAAAATTGATTTGATTTAATTCATTTTTGTTTAAAGAAGCGTTTGAGGGAGTGGGGGAATATAAAGACAGGAAGGGTCGTGGTAAATGATGGCTGAGGTATTATGACGTTGACCTTTTTATTATCGAAATGGTTATGCTGATTGATTTATTTGAAAGCAAAATCATTAAAATGGTACAAAGCAGACAGTTAAAAAACCCCGTTTAGTCGAGGAGCAATTCCCTAATATCCAATGCTTATCGTAATATTATTGTAACCTATATACTCCCAACGTTATCAGTATATTAATGTAGTGACTAATAGTAACAAAATTTTCGAATTACATAGATAACGACGGCGACCATAAGCGCACGAGGAGGGGGGGGGGGGGGGCTGGGGCAACCTCCGAAATTTTTTTAAATTTCAATATGTGGGCAACCGTCACCTCATTGTCTGACTGTGGGGTGCCCGAATATCCTCATTTTCGGGCAGCGAGGTAATTATTATATCTTCTCTAGCGTATTGTGATGCCGAAATGTATTAAAGTGTCCTTGTTGGTTTTTACTCGCAATAGCCTTTAACGCCCTTGGTGAAAATGCGTGAGTACACTTATGACGGCGACATTGACCAGGGTGATGATATCCTCTCGAAAAGAAAGGAAAACGGCTCGACGTTCATTTCTTGAACGTGAGCGTTGTGGCTGTAGTCAAACGACGCCGAACATTTCTAACATTCGTCGAATTGTTTCTCAATTTTCGCGCCACTGGTTCTCTCCTATGTGATTGTTCTCTTCGCGGTTGAGGTCGTCGGACCGCGCCGCTGGACATCAATATTTCCCGCCATTAAACACTTACAGATTTATCGCGATTAACGGTGGCCCACCGATGTGATCAATGAACTTCGAGGTAAGATCGTGACGGGGAATCATTTTGAAAATAAAATAATAATAAAATTATTACATCGGGGTCAAAAGGACAAGGTGACATCATTTCTTTACATGCCAGTGGATAACCTGGCTAAGATAGACAGATTATAACATGTAGAAAATGATTTTTTCCTTAATCAAAATGATAATTAGTATTTCTAAGTCAACCGCACCATTCTGTAATGCAAGCAGATGATTTGGACATAAGAATGTAAGCACTTAAACATATGAAACCCACTATTATCACTATCATAATGATTGTTTTATTGTAACTCCTACTACTACAAGTATTATGACTACTATTACACCTGATCTTTCTACCACCACTGTTTCCTATTACCATCCCTACTACGAAGACTATAGTCATCATTAACGCGAATTCTCTTCTAGTCGTTCGATTTTTCAATAATTCACTTTAATACTCTTTCATTAGGCTTGCTTTTAGCAAAATTACTTGCACAAACTCTTTCTTTTCTCACTTTTTCATTAATTATAAGTGCAATATCATGACATTCGTAAACATGCAAGTACAGGCGCGAAAGTTGTGGTATACATTTCGAGACATTGTCAGGCAGGCAGGCAGGCACGACAAGTAAACGAAGAAGAAAATTTGCCTCTAATTGAACGCACAGCTGGATGGCATAATTTTCAATTTCAGCCAGGGATTGGATGCAATCAGAGCCATTAGCTGCTAAACAAATTGATGTTAACATCGGGAAAAAGTACAATGCTACAAACAAAAAGGTCTCTACACGTAATAAGACAAATCACTATTGGCATACATGGCTGGCTGGCTGGCTGGGAAGGCTAGAGGCAGTGGCGGTTGTAGGGCGGGGGGGGGGGGGGGGGGGGGGGTTCAACCAGACCGTGTTTTCTTTTAAAACTCGATGTGACACCTTTAAGTAAATACAAGAAAAATATGCCTCCTAATTGCATTCATCATGCCCCCTTTCAAGTTTAAGACCCAAAAGACACGTGAAAAGATGATATCCCCTTTTATTTCTTGTCAGATATATGTCGGAATTGTCCCCAATTTTACGAAATTCCACATACGCACCTGGCAAGAAGGATGTCTAAAGGACAAAGAAGTGTGTTTGGGGGAGTAAAAAACACTACTTTGAAAACATTGGTTTGGATAACCAGCAAATTAGGTATTTAAGTAAATTTCGCCCAATTAGGATTTTTTTACAGAATGATTGCCAAGTATGCAAAATGTAGGTGTGTTGTAGTCGAATGGTTTGAACATTTTACGAAGGGTGTCGTGGGTTCGAGACCCGTTACGGCGCCAATTCCGTGTGGCAAGACATCATATCCACACTGGAGTAATACAGGTACATGTATTTTTTTTATACCTGGCAGGAGTTATTTTCCCTTGTATATGAACTATGCGCTGGTGTGGCTACCGGAGCTAAAAGCCAGTGTAATAATGTTTGAGAGAGCAAGGAGGCAAATGCAACATGCGTTATACAAATCGAAAACATTAATACGATCAAATTTTCTTAATTAGTCTTTAATGTAACGTGTTCGAATCTCATAACTAGTTCTTTAAACCGTAAGAGTTTAGTTTGTCGGACATGGGAACAGATCGCATGCATATAGGCAAATTCAAGGTATGTCCCATACGTTACCGAGTATTGCAGGATTGTATTATGGAATTATGAACAGAAATCGACGCAGAAATATCATTTTACTTGATATTTTGTCTGAGCTTGTCAGTTTTATTACAGTCATCAGTGGCCTGTTTCATAAAACTTGTTATCAATAACAACTGTCCCATTTCTATGACAAATTTCCTCTCAACCAATCATTCAAGGATGGATTGGACGTGCCCATTATCAAGTTTTCCATGCGTGTGTTCGAATACCGTATAATTGCAGGAGGCTTGTCCGACATAGGAAAAATTTGCATGCAATGGATTCTACATGTTACAACACATAAAGGTAAAATTAATGAATACATTCAGTTCGTCTTAGCAAGGAGTTAACTCCTTGGTCATCGGGGTCAGAAGAAGCAAAATGCATTGACAGGAATAAATTAGTAATCTGGTGGGTACTGTGTTGCATTTATTGTACTACTGGTGTTAATGATTCCCGAAGAATGCCAGAATCCGAGGTGTGGGGTCCGGGCCTAGCCCAAACAGGACCACCACACAGACCAATGTGGACCAATGTTGACAAAATAACCAAGATCATAAACATTTTTCATTGTGTGAAGAATGGGTACGTAAATAAGAAGGAATGTCGAATTATAAATATGAAAAAACAAATTTGGGAGGAGCGAGAGAGTGGGAAAGAAAGTGAGAGATAAAGAGTCAAACGGAGATGGAGAGTTACTAGTTATAGGACGACCAAAAGAGAATGATATAGAGAGAAATAGAGGGAGGATGAGGCATTTTTTCCACCACTAATTAGTCCATGATCACCATTATTATTATCATCCACAGCCACAGATGATGTGGAGGAGGAAGAGGAGGATGGTAATGATGAGAATCATCGTCGTCGTCACTATCAGCAACAGCGTTAAGATGGAGACGGGGAATTACCCATAACGCATCGATAACAAAAACACCAAAAAAAAAAAAAAATGTGAAAAAAATAAAAGAAAGAAAAAAAGGAAAGCAAATGAAAACAAATAACAAAAATAGGAAAATGTCGATGGACCAGCACAAACAAGGCCACCATCGTGGACCAATGTAGACCATTATTTACAAAACATTCGTGATGTTATGCATGCATATCATGGAGGGAAAAAAGAGGGCAATGATTGGATCATAGAGGGAGAGAGAGAAGAGAGAGAGAGAGAGGGGGATGGGGGGGGGGGACGGAAATACAGAGAGGTGAAGACAGAGAAGTGAGAAGAGTGGCCAAGAGTTTTCTATCTACGGTACACAAGTTAAAGATAGTTATTTGTCGTTATTTTATCAAAAATACTTAAGGGTGCAAAATAATATTTATTATTTATCAAATATACTTAAGGGTGGAAATATTTATTTGTCAAAAATACTTAATGATGCTAATATTCATTCATGTTATAAAGGCGCCTCTCATCAAAATCATTCTTGAAAAATATTGTATGCTATATAATCCAAACTATTTTGGGGATCAAAAGAAAAATAATCTTGTTAAAAATATGAATACATTTAAATAAAAATCTGGTCGTCCATCGTCAAAAATAATCCGAAAAGATTAATATGGTAACACAAAAGTGTGAAATACTAAATATTTTATCGACATCTCAAACTGGTTTTCATTATTTGAAGGGGATGGGAAAAATACCAAAATAAATCTCTGACGTTATTCGGGCATTGTATTAAAAAAATTGACTCAAAGTGCATTAGCAGGTCGCCTAGTCCTACACGAACAAAGAAAATGGTTGTTGTTGGTTTTTGAAAAATCATATCTACCTGTTCGGCCCTGAGCACACACTAATAGACCAACGGCTAATGGAAAATTGTTAGCGCTATGTATCCCGTAAAGAATTGATTACAAAGGGAGAATAGAAAAGGAAGGAGGGGAAAAGGTGTGCCTTTAGAATACGAAATCAGTTTTGTATACATCCGCCATTGTGAAGTTAAAAAGTCAAACTGCTGAGGCATTATGCGACTCTTATTCCAAGTCATTTGCCCTTTTGTGAGATCTTTGGGGCTATTACCATCACTTGTGAGAGACAGAGAGGGGATAAAACTGTTAGTGCATGATTGGGGTCACGACGTCTCTTTTTTCCCCTCCTTTTTTGTCACTGAAAAGCCGCAGGAGCCCCATGTTTGTAAATATTGAAGTTAACTTGTAACTGAAAACATGTTTATAGCAACATAGCTAGGAATGTTACACTTGTGAATTGTGACTGCCCAAATTGAGAATCCTTTCACAGTAAGCCCCCCTCCCCCCCCCCCCCCCCCCCCAAAAAAAGTGTCTTAATTAAGTTGCAATTTTTGGACCCTGGTGTAAATGTGCCTAGTCTGAAATTACTGGTGGTAGTGCTTTTCATAAATGGCACATAATTCCAGGGCTGGTAATCAGTACGAGTGTGCATGTGTGCGTGCGTGGGTGTGTGTGGTTGTGTGTGAGTGTGTGTGTGTGTGTGTGTGTGGGGGGGGGGGGGTGTTGGTGGACCATTTTGCAAGAAATTCAAAAGCAGCTACTACCTTGGAAATTTTGAAAATGTGCAACAGTGCAGTAGCTCACATGACAGGTAATTTGTCTTTGGCAGTCTCTACTCATTCTTTCACTTTACTTATAATAGAAATGAAACAATATCTACAAAAATACCCAAAATGCTTTTCAGAAAGAAAGTCATTGGTACCGCCAATCCATTTTGTTTTAAAGGTTAAACAAAGTACCATGTACATGTAAAGTATTGCATGTCCTTGACAACATTGTTTTTCATACTTGGCCAGCATTAGACATTAATGGATTTTCACTTCATCCAATAATGGAAAATGATCAATTCTAGTCATTGGACTTTTTTATTTAAGTATTTTTTCAGTTGGTAATCAAATTTCTATTACCAGTGTCGGAAATACAATGACATGAATGATACATGTTGCTCATCTTTTCATTAGCAATAAAGGGGGGGGGGGGGTATTACACAATTTAATTATTACTTTGAAATTTAATATAAAAATCTCTCCTTGACGGAATACGTAAATAAATCATGAAAAATAAGAGCACATATTTCCTAGAACCAGAATATGTACAAATTTAAGGAATATGTACACTCCACACAAGAAGAGGCAAAAATTCATCACAACACCAAAGTCCAAATCAATCACAGCTTGAATACTTTTGTAGAAAATGAAAGGTTTTTAATGATAATTTCCGTGGCACTTCATAAAGTTTATAGACGATGATCATCAATTAAACAAATACACCTCAACATGACTGATTCAGAATCACAATACAATTGTAAGAACATGAAATGGGGTGAAAATAAACAGAGAAAAACAATATGTCAAATATTTGGAAAAGAAAACAACAGATAACATATAAAATATGCAATGGAAACCATCAGCTTTGCTTGTAAAACAATATAAGTATTTCTTTTTGAGAAAAGAAAAAAAAAAGAACTGATACATCCATGGACAAAAATTGAGGAGTAACTGTAAAGCATTTAGGGAAAACATCTAACAATATTTGACACGATTTCAACTGGTTCCAATTTTTCTTCAAAATTATTGAGTATCAAGAACAAAAATAAGCAGAAGAAAGATTTGATGAGTTGCCATCCATATTACTGCCATTTCCTTGAACTAATCAATAGTTGGATATATTCCCACTTTGTGAGCCAGTGCTTAGTTACTGAGGTATAGGTTTACAACTACATATAGTCAAGTATTCTCATGTATACTATATTTGATGGAAATGTTCTTTGCAATTATACTCTAATTATCAGGAAATGAATAGAATAATTATCTACATAATCAGAAGCATTGCTGAATTCCTTAATTAAAGTGAACAAAAAAGATACGCTATGCATGCAGAGAATTCAGAGAAGGTTGAAACTTTAAATTGTATCAAGCTGGGGTAAAGATACACAATCTGTACAGATTACAAATTAGTCCCATATAAAGACAATAAAAGTATGTCTGAGAGCAAGAAGGGTGTTAACTCGTATCATTTTCCACAGCATCAATGCCCTTCTGTTACCAACAGACATTATCGTTCTACTGAATCTCTTTTCAACTCTGTGCAAGGGAGGGGGGGGGGGGGGGGCATACAATGGCCTGAACTGGTGGTGAAGACAAGACAATTGTGAGTGAGGTGGGAGTGACGCTTCTTGAAGGAAGAAAGGAAATAATTTAGAATTATGTGTCTCTTGACATCTTTGCAGGATATTGGGTTAATACATGGGTTCACAGTAAAGTGTGTCCGTCTATCTCTCTCCGTGACATAATGTTGGGAGTCGACGAAGGGCGATTCCTACCCCTCCAAATGCCCATCCTTTTACTGTTCACTTTCACCCCGTAAGACAAAGCAACTTTGCTTGAACTCCGTTTCGACATCATCGTAACTGGCCTCTCTTATTACATTCAAATACTTTACACCCTCTTCATGTCAGCAGACAAAGAAACACCATCCAAAATGATGAATTACTGAAGTCTTGGTTTCAACATTTATAACAAAGTACCCCCTTTGAACAAAAGATTTATTTGTGGTCACTGAAAAAATCTTGTCCATGATTAAAATAGATCAGTTACAATACTTATGGCACTGTTACGATCTGCTTTTGAAAAAATACCATATCCTTCTTTTCTCTGAAATTTAATCAATCAATCAAATCCATCTGTAATTCATCAATTATTCAAATTACTAAATGACCAAGGATTAACTGAAATATGATAACATATCATTAATATTGGTGCTAAGTGCATCACAGATTAAAAAAAAAAATTACATTACACTAAGGCATTGGATGAAATAATTTTTACGACGACTTTCCTTATCAAAATAGAAGCATCATATTTATTTCCTTCAAATAATTTGTGAAATCCATGATTCATTATAAATTCTAGACAAAAAAATCATGACGGACATTATCTCTTTGCAGCTTCATCTCTCATTCAGAGGTACATACAGTTGACGGTTTTCATAAAGTGACTTGTGACAATTTTCAGAGTTCTGATTTTTCATTTCAGTTGAGTGCTTTTATACCATCCCCAGAGCTCTTGGAGTTTCTGAGTGGGGAAAAAATGACAGAATAGAAGGAAAAAGTGGTAAAATTGAAATAATTGATCCTGCCTATTCGATTGCAAAATGAATAATGACCTTTAAGCAATTTTTCATCCATCCTTATTCTATATAAGTCTTTTAAGCTACATAATGACAATCATAAGGGTTATTGAATAAATATTGTGCTGAAAAGAAGTGCATTTGGAAAATAGAAAGATATTTGAATAGGGCTGCATGTACCAATTATAGAAATATAAAATGCAGTATATGAAGAGTTTTCTTGCAAAAGGCCCTAAATCCACTTTACCTACTTCTTAGTAAATTGAGATTTTTTGTTTCACACAGTTCTATGATTTCATTCAAGAAGATCTTCATGTATGTTTAAGAGAAATCACCACAAGTAACAATAATCAAAATTTTAAAAATCCTGGGGCCGTCAAATATTTTATATGATTTTTTATATTTATTATTTTTTTGGATTAAGGGCCTTTTGCAAGAAAAGTGGGATTTAGGGCCTTTTGCAAGAAAAGTCTTGAATGATAATAGTAATTTACGCATTAAAAATCTTTCTAATGAACCAAAAATCCACCGCCCTTGTTCACCTAAACTCTTGTGCTG
The DNA here is from genome assembly GCA_025617745.1 of Heliocidaris erythrogramma. Classification (NCBI taxonomy): domain Eukaryota; kingdom Metazoa; phylum Echinodermata; class Echinoidea; order Camarodonta; family Echinometridae; genus Heliocidaris; species Heliocidaris erythrogramma. The sequence goes on along the minus strand of CM046868.1, from coordinate 14,203,244 downwards.
CTCCACCTGCCTATGTTCAATGGGTAATAATAAACCTTGCCTGATATAGCAACATTATAAAGTCAATCAAAATTTAAACTTCGAAAGATAATTGGGGTGACTTATCGAAAATCATCATCTGACCTTAAAAATAAAGCAGACTTGCTCTAGATAACTGCATAAAATATTTGCTTTGCTCGGATAAACCTTGCCTGATATAGCAACATTTTTAAATCGATTCCAAAGATAATTTGTATTGTCTACTGACAGTAGCCAGTCATTATCTGCCCTTAATAAAGCAGATTTGCTCAAAATAAAAACAATATCTACTGTATCCAGAGTAGAATGCATCATCATAATCAACATCACATCACATAACCAATACCATCATTATCACCCGTATAATTGCCATCGTCATCACACCATTACCATCATCAGAACATTCAGCATCACACCATCATACACATGAATGAAATCAGCATCAACATCATCATATAACCAACATCATCATCATTGTTGTTATCATCATTATTGCCATTATCATCACCATCATAACCATCACCATCATCATCGTCATTATGGAGATCGTAAATACCTTTATCGCCATTATCATTGCCACCACTATTATCATTATCTCTATCACCATTTCTACTATCATCACATTTATCACTGTCATCATCAACATCACCATCACTAACAGTAGCATCATCACCATCATCTTTGTCATGGCTGTATTATTCATGTCATAAGAGTTAACAGCACCTGCTGAACCTTTGTCAATATCACACCATCCTCATATCACCTACTCATGTACATCCAATAACATTTCATTTCATTTCATATTTTGGTTTTGGTTATATCTGCAAGCTCCATTGTTGTAGTAATTTTCAAGATCTTGATAAACTAAGGAATTTTGTGTATTTAATTCCCATAAAAAAATGTCAAAAAGCTGGAATTTTCTCACACAGAGTCTCTGGATAGATCGTTGTGTGTTGTGTGGAGGCGCGTGATTGGTCATTCATGCCAAAAGCCTATTCTCTTAGCCAATCAGGATGCAGGATAGATGAATGGATATAGGGCTTTTTGCAAGAAAAGTGTTTTGGATTTAGGGCCTTTTGAAAGAAAACATAATTTTCATCTCATTTTTTAACAAACTTCCTGAAACTTTTAGAAGTTGAAATATAGCCAGTTTGATGCACATGGCGAATCTCTATTAAGGCATATAAAAAAGTGCCATATGATAAAAAATGGATTTAGGGCCTTTTGCAAGTAAGCTCTTCATATATGTACTATAACTATGATAATGGTTGGAAATATTTTTGGGGGAATGATCCACATTCCTTTAATATATTTTCAATTCTTAAAATTTTTTTAACACATAAAAAAAATAAAAAACAAAAATATGAGCCACTGTCACAAAAGAGCCACATGAGAAATCTCATAATCAGGAAGAAGAGTATAAGTATATATATCTACATGGTAACTTAGCAGGACATGCAACAATACGGTTGATTCCGTCATAATAGCGCCCCCTATATTAGCAGGACATTTCGAACATTAAACGGACATTTGAACAGAGAAAAAGGACAATATATGTCCTGCTAATGTACCATGTAGATCAATTTCTATTCATGGATTTCAGTGAGTATTTTGTAATATGCTCTTGCAGATTAATCCAAGACAGTTTGCATCGTTTGTCAGTACTAATAAATAGCTCTTTATTTATAGTCAACTAATGGTTAAAGCGTGGAGGGACAAGAAAATGTTGAATATGGATGACAAAAATAGAGAAGATAGGATTACCTTTGCTTCTGAGACGTGGAATCTTGATTTGACAAAGTTCTTGAACTTATCTTCCTTCTTTGGCTTGCTTGGTGACTGCATGAAAGATAACAATCGAAATATCTTGACAAAAATTGGCAAAAGAAAAAGAAATTCAAATAAATAAAGAAAACATCCCAAGACATTTCTTTCGGTGTTTGCAGCAGTGCAAGGTATCGCCGATAATCTGTACTTCTGATGTTCGCTACTAATCGACATCTGCAGTTCTTCCTCCACCTTCCTGGATGCATTTGTCCAAGGCAATAAAATTCTTTACAATAGATGTGTGATAAAATCATGCATACTATAAAGTCTTAAAATGAGGAAGTAAAAAAAATAGTGTTTCTCAAGTTGGCCTGTTGGAGAAGCAAATCATTTTTTTTCTCCTTAAATTGTGGTGCTATGAAGAGAACAGTCGACAGATCATAACAGTGAAATGTGTTACCGGTATGTAAAATGGAATAAATGAATGTGTTATTCAATGTACCTAGAATTACCTCTGTTCATAACATTTGTGTAGTATTAAGTCCCTTAGATAGGACTTAAGGCTGTAGGTCCCTGGGAACTTATCAACCTTCTTAACATTCAGATGAAATATACAGTCAATCAAATTCAAAATGAGAATGCTCTTCATAAAGTGTGACCAGAAAGTTTCGAGAAGTATTTCAAGAATTTCACGAAAAGCATGGCCACTGCTGCAAAGAGTTTATTTTTGCCAAGACAAAGTTGAAAAGGGGATCAAATCCATGATGACTGGAAGAATATGGTACAAATCAGTAGAGGAATGTCAATAAAATCATACTTTTACACCATTCTTCCCCACACCCTCATAAGTCCTAATACTACCTTAGGGAAACACACACAAAAGTATCACCTCAAATCATAACATAGAGAGCTACCTGTTCAGTCAGGGAACGCCCCCAAACATATACAGGAAGTCATTTTCCGGATATTTGAAAATGGGCATAGATCAGGGTCCTATTATGATTCACTGGTTCTGACAATTATTTTTTTTTTCTTTTTTTTCAAAACTATTGTAAAATGCTATTACAACCTAGAGAGATTGTGAAAACATTTGTTTCTTTAAATCTGACTTCTGAAAATTAAACAAGAACAATTTTTTTTTAGCAGTTTATTCAATTTTTGCTGTTGTTAATGTTCTTTTCAATTAGCACCTGTTATTTTTTTTGCTCAACTTTATCTTCGTGGTCACCCTCATATGGGCTGAAATTAGATTTTATGATAAAAAATGTACCAAAATTATCCCTTTTCCTAAATGTCTCCATATCAAATACAACTGGCAGCATCAAACTCAATCTAATGATAACAATTTCAACTTGTTGAAGAATTATAGAGAATAAAATGTCTTGATATTCTTTCAATGATATTGACTACATCAATGTTTAACCCCTCAACTACTGAATCATCAAATTCCCTTAGGCTCAATATAGGGACAACTGGTTCTAGTAGGCAAAGTGTTAATGAGGAAAGTGATGTCAGGTATTCAAATAAGGGTAAATTTGCCAATACAAATTTTTTTCTCAAAATTTTAGAGAATTGTCAGGGGAAAAAAGAGATAGAGGTAGAGGTTCAGTGGGAGAGAGAGAGAGAGAGACATAAGAGAGATTTGAAAACATTCATTTTACAACAAAAGACAGAAGCACCAATTGATGACTGAAAAAGCGCAAAAGTAGAACAGTTTGATGGAAACAGAAACTTCAAAATATTGCCATCGTATACACAAGAAGAGGAAATAGAGAACAAAAGTCTGAGAGCGCTGACAAAATGAACAACTCTGTCCAAAACAAATTAGCGATGCAGAGAAGGACATCGCGAGGATGAAAAGAGAGCGGACATGTAGGTGGTGAAAAGTGGGCTGAAAGAAAAACAAGAGTCGGAAGGGAAAGGTGTCTTGGATAAATGATTGGATAGGGGTTTGGGTGTGAGTTGATACATGGTAAAGGGGGTTTTGTTCAAGTGGGAGCTACTTCGTGATAAATAAACAAACAAGACATGAGGACTTTGTTATTGCTGTTTTCTAACTTGTCTCTTTATGTTTCTTTGTTTCTTTTTTTTCTCTCTCTCTCTCTCTCTCTCTCTCTCTCTCTCTCACATGAGAATGAGAAAATGTAGCTATTCTGGCAATTCACCAAATATGAATTTTATTTTTCTCTCTCCATCTCTCTTTGATGAGTACTTGTTATCCGTTTTTAACTGTTTTCTCCTTTTCTCCCTTTCTCCCTCACACACACACACACACACACACACACACACACACACATAAATGAGAAGGAAAACCCACCTATTCTGATCATTTGTCAAAACATAAATGTAATTTTTCCAGCTTTTACTCACTTCATCTGATTTTACAGTCTTCCTCTTTCTCATTCTTTCTTTCCACTTCCCTCCTGCATATATTTTTCTCACTTTCATCCTATCCTTTCATCTGTCCATCGCTCATTCCCTTGTATCAAAAGGTCTGGATAATGTCAGTTTGTTATGGTTATCTTGATGTGATTAATAGAACCTTTCCTGTATCTGCTTAATTATATATCCTTCCTATTAAGAGTTCCTACCAAGTTTTTATTTGTCTGTTCGATGTCACTTTGATCTCTCCCTCCAGCGAACCTACAAAACAGTTCAACTAAGGCCATGGTGTAAGTAAACGAAAAGAACCTGTTGTGCATGCAGGTTTTAGTGGCAAAAAGAATGGGTTCTTCAAAAGATTCCTTGAAAACCTTTGCAAAAGTTTAAATCAAACTTAACTTGAAGAAACTTCACAAGGGTTGCAAAAAAATATCAAACTAACATTTAGATGAACTAAAAAACGAATGGCTGCAACAAATGACCAATTGACCAACTAATCAACCAATGGATCAACTAACCAACATACGTGTAGATCAAGTACATGTACATGTAACTAACCCATGTACTGACACACTAACCAGTGGATCAATTAACTCTTTCAGTGCCGATGTCACATACGTACGTGACAGATAGACTTTTTTCATTCACCAATTGCTCGACGACAGGAAAGGTATACGGTGGTTAATGTGTCTCAAAATTTTGAGCATAAATCAAGCATTCTAAATATATGATTATAATTAGGACTAAAGACTCCCCATGGCAAACAGATCAACCAACCTGTCTATGGCTAAAGCAAGCATCAAAGTATGACTAAAGTAATATTATATGGACCAAATGATCTATTGAAGGACCAAGCAATCAATAGCTTCAACAGGTTACCAATCTTTGGCCCAACCATCCAGTAACTTACGTAGGGGGCAAGTCCAGGATACTTGGTCCCATACTACCAGAATATAAAAGATTTCAATATATCTGATGACTGTATCAAACTAATATACCCTGATATGGTATGGATCACAGTCAATACCCAGGAAGATTATAGTTTCAGTGTACACTAGGCTCATTACTCCATAATACTTAGTAACGTAAGGAAAACAAAATGACCAAATACCATGCACTTGCCCGGGAACATACACTTGTTCATGCGCCAACTGAGCTATGCATTAACCAATCTGCATGTGAAGCCACCAACCAACCAACTGCCTTCAAATCAACTGAACTTGCTCGCTAACTCAGTAGTTGGAGGAAGAAAACCCACTAATAATAAATCACTGGGAAAATGCTTTTGACACTGGGGGAAATTGGTTAATTGTGGCTGACGACAGAGGAAAAGTTGCAGCCGCAGTGCTCCCTCTACCTTTCTCTTTCGGGAGACGATGCAGAGGGTTGCTAGCAGGGTATCAGTCTGTTACCTTGGTCTCTGTCGGGTTAGACCTGTGTTACATACAGCCAGAGCCAGAGCCTCCACCAGTGTCCACTTTCCCTGTGAGAAATTTACTAATTTTTTTCGTGCGAGTTCTTTTCTGGATTTGCGACATACAAAATGAGATTCTTTCATTTTATAATAAGATAAATTCTTTTCCCTTTCTCTCCTTTAGTTGCCATTCTTTTTCGAGGGGGGGGGGGGGGTGGGTAGCTTTTCAGGAGGGGGAGAGGCAATTGTCTATGGCTAGTTGGCTACTGGCCTGAAGAAAATCACTGTACGTTGACTTATCATGCTCTACAAATGAATTTTCAGGCCAACCCTACCCAAAAGGGGTTGTGATCTGGGAATACGTGATATAACAAAAGTGGAAAGAATGCTAGGGATGATACGATTTCAGGCTTGCCAGAAGTCGTCATTTTCCTTTTAGTAAAAGCTTTGCATCATAAAACGAATCGGACAGGTCTAGCCCTCTGAATATATACTCTGCGGTCAACACATCAGCAGGAGATAGGTTGATATAGATGTTTGAATGTCCTGCATTGCCCACTCGCGCCACAATGTAGGCCATCTAATCCATGTACCTCATTGGCTTGCAAACATAATGGACTTGTCAGAAAATGATGTTTGTAGGAAATAGGGGGGAAATGTCTGGTATCTATGACATTAAGGGCTCCACGCCACTAAATCAAAGAGAGATGAGAAGGATCTGAAATTCAGGCCATGCTCTATTTATAACATCCTGCACTTTGGACTGAACTCTCTCTGTCTCTGTCTCTCCCCCTTATTTTCTTTTGCTTCATCATCTCCAGTTGTATTTGTTTCTCTTGCATATATGTACATATCTAGGCATACTCTTTCCTTGCCTAAATCAGTCTCTTTTCTCAATTCTCTTTCTCCCTCTCCTGATTTCATTTTCCCTCTTTCCCTATTAAAGGTTAATCCTTATTTCTTTTTCAGCACCCCCCCCCCCCTCTCTCTCTCCTTTCTTTCCTCCCCCTATCCATCTGCGTCATTGTCTCTCTCTCCTTTTCCCTCCCCTATCAATATCTCTCTCCCTTTCTCTCTCCATCCCCTCCCCTATAAATCTATCTCTCTCTCTCTATCTTCTCTTTCATCTCTTCCTCCCCTCACCCTTCTCTCTCTTTCTCTCTCTACTTTGTCTCTCACTCCCTCTCCCCTTGTTAAACACACAAGAGAGTACAAACTCACTTTATCTATATATATATATATATATCCCTCAAATCCTTTCCATCTCTCACATAGGCCTACACGCTCCCTCCATTCTCAGGGCAAACTTGTATGGGGGATGACACGAGGAAGTTCAAATGGTCATTGGGTTTTCTTTGAGAGGGCAACCTATGTCCCATAAGAGTCTCAAGACCTGCCAAAAAAGAACCAAATGTGAAATTGAACACTAAATCAGCTGAGCACTTTAAGCCCATGTTTATATTCTTTATATGCTCAAGGCCGATGTGTGATCAACATTATTCAGTCAGTCACAGTGAATAGATATATATCTCAGTACCATGCAGTCACTCCATTTCAATCAATGTAATGTTTTCACAGTCACATGACACATTGATTTATTTCACATAATCTGCATGTATATTATCACATTAAACTTTTAACTAAGTACTGCTTATGATGCTGAAAGGACAATTATGAAATACAAATGAAATGAACCATCTTTAGAAGTCCTTAAGGGGGCTAGACAGCTGCAGCATCGCATCACTAACCAGTTCATTGACATAACTGGGAAATACTTTAATACTAATCAACATTTATACTGACAATTAGCCCTGGCATAAAGATTAATATCATAGACACATTTCTTTCATAACAACAGAGAAATGAGGGGAAGAGATAAGGCAGGGGGCACGGGGGGAGGGGGGGAGAGACAGATAGATGGGGAAGGAAAAAGGAGAGGGAGAGAGAAGGGAGAGCAGGGAGATGTGGGAGAAATAAATATTAGAGGCCAAAAATGAAGAGGGAGATGTTTTAAAGATTAAGGAGAGGGGAGGGCAAAGAACAACAAAGTTGGAAAAGAGGGTGAAAAGAGCGAAGTGCCAAAGGTTTGGAAGGGGAGAATGGGTGGAAAAGGGGAGAAAGGGGAGAAAGGGGAGAAAGGGGAGAAAGGGGAGAAAGGGGAGGAGGGGGAGAAAGGGGAGAAAGGGGAGAAAGGGGAGAAAGCGGAGAAAGCGGAGGAGGGGAGAAAGCGGAGGAGGGGAGAAAGTGGAGGAGGGAAAAAGTGGAGGAGGGGAAAAAGTGGAGGAGGGAGGAAAGTAGAGGGGGAGGAAGGGGGAAGAAAGAGGAAGAGGGGAGAAGGAGAGAAATGGGAGAATGGGGGAAGGAGAGAAATGGGGGAAGCAGAGAAATGGGGGGGAGCAGAGAAATGGGGGGGGGGGAGGGCAAGAGGAAGTAAGGGCAGAATATGGAGAATGGGGAGGGGTAGGGGGTAGGGGTAGGGGGAGGGGGAGGGGGAGGGGGAGGGGGAGGAGGGGGAGGGGGAGGGGAGGGAGGGGGAGGAGGGGGAGGGGGAGGAGGGGGAGATGAGGAGACAGAAGGCTGCAACAGTCAGAAAAACATATATGCAGTCAGTCCTTCTCTCTCCAAACATCATTTCTGACAACATCAGGAAATTAAACATATGGCAAGGAAAACCGTAATGATTAAATCAGCTTTCTGTTCACAAAGCATACTTGCCAATCCAAATGTTTTCGTGCAAATGACTATGCAAGAAAGTTGTCTCCAATAAAAGTTCATTATCAAACACAAGAGGGTTAGAAAAACCACAATTCAGAATGAATACTGTGCTGGTAATGAAATCCAAAAACAATTATTCACATCTGCATTTCTGAAGTACAAAACATGTTGATTTATTGAAGGTATGATTAATTCAGCTTTTGTTCAGGATACTTACTTGCCAATCCCAATGTTTCCATGCAAATGACCGGGCAAGTAATTTGTCTAACAAAAGTTCATTGATATAAAAGACAACAATCTCTTTGACTCATTAGACCTTCTAATCAACACATAAGCAGATAAAAGAAAGGTTGTGAAAAAGGCTCATTCAATTTCCTCTTTTCTAAATGGCCGATGTCACACAAGCCATTATAATGTGATTATTTAAATTCTTGTCCTTCAAGTGCCCCTACCAAACCCTACACTGTGGTCTGTATCCTTTTGTAAACTACTAACTGCTACATCATCACAGAGGGTGTGATCTCATTCTTGAAGACCTCTAGGAAAGACGTGATCAAAAGTAGACCCATTCATGATTTCCATTTTGACTTCCTGCTCAATGATAACGTCAGCAGATAAATATCGACAGGACTTCCACACACCCCTTTCTTTCTCTGAATTCTACCTCTGGGTCTGCCTCCAACCTGTGAGGTGCTTTCCTTTTGTAAACTAAGGTAGCCACGCACCCTCTATATGTCAGGTAAGATAAGTCAATTAGTCAGGTACAGACACGTGAAAGCAAATTGTCTTGAAGGAATTGATCTTCCCTTCTTTAAAATTGCTTGATGTAACACATCGTTGTGTAGAGTTTAACAAGGCTGTACCTTTCTTTTAATACACTAAAACACATCAATGTCCAAATATGATCAGACTTAGGTGATCAGGGCCCCATTTCATAAAACTTGTGATCATGGACAATTTACAATAACTGTTACAAGCTACTGAAATCATTGCATTTGACTGGCTGTCAGCAAATTTGTCACAGAAATGTGACACTTGTTATCGACAAAAAGTTATATGAAACAGGGCCCAGAATGCAGGCAAGCTACATATTTCCAAATCGCCTAAATTTCATGCATGTCACCATTAACGACCAAAAATCTTGAAAGATTTCACAAACAAAGCATCAAGAAATTTCTTTGATCTGCATTCTGACTACTGAAAGTATTAACTCACAGCCTGTGAATGCACTTTACTTGAGAAGCATCCACAAAATTGACATTTGTGAGCTTTTCTCATGGTTAGGTAAATTTTCCTGGACGAATATGCCTAACTCTACAACTTGCATATTCCACAGAATCATGCATTGTATTTTTGAGCTACTGTGATAGTCTACCTAACAATAACATTGGTGGTTTTGCACAGGCATTCTGATTAGAAAATCATTTCACAGATGCTTACAACTAATAAAAAAGACAAAAGTCATGGTCTAAATCCTATGTCATGCATGCAATGATACTTCCAGTAATTTATAGCTTTAATAGATGACCTAATTAAAAATGAAATCTCAACAAGACAGATCTTTATCTCAAACTCACAAACTAATACAAAAAGTGTTTGCCACTGAAGAGAAAAAAAATCTAGCAATACCTCAATGTCAACTTTGGAGAAAAAAAAAAATTTCAGAGCCTCGCTAGAATATACGTGTCCCAGGGATACCAGTCAGTTTAACCCGTTGAGCCTGAAGGAAGACAGTAAGTGAAAACTGGCATCCCTGATGTACATATATAGGCAAGATAAATTTGTATGGATACTACAGAGAGTTTATCAGAAACATGCTTCTCCAATGCAGTGGTTCTTTCCTAAATATGGGGTAAAACAGCTAACACACACTAATTTTTTAAATTTCTATCCAAATCGCAGGATTCCATTCCTGTACTAAATTGCAAAGTCACAGATATCCTAAAATATTCTACTCTAGGAGAACACGTTCACCTTGTTTACACTTCAGGGTACCATAAAGTTAACAATGTGTCAGAAATGCAAGAGTATTTCTTTCTCAGCTTTGTGAATTTCTACGATCAATTAAAGCCGTTTGTGGGCCCTATTGTGTCATCGTTGGGTGAATTCATGCCTGGAAATAATTGTGAAATTCCTGAAGCTCAAAATCATAGCACACACGTGTGACGTCGAATATCACCTGTGCATTCTGCGATGAATATCCTGTATTGTGAGGATAATCCTTTATCACGTCCCTCCCAAGTCCGACATTCCAAAAGGCTTGTGAACTAACAGCAATACAGAACATTTCTAATTCTTACAGATAAACAAGTGTCGTTTAGCTCTGACATTCCCTAAGCCAGCAGAGAAAGAGTAACATTTCTGGAAAGGGATTAATGAGCGATTTTTTGAGCTAGCGACAAATTATAGCTAGTAAGAAGTACAATCGCGGATATGAGAAATGTGTGTAAATGGACTGCACACCTGCTGAAATATGAATGTCGTTTTTACGCTTGGATCAAACGAAAAGCCGATAGGGAAATAACAGTCATATTTGACATATTTGCCTTTGTTCCAAAACTGTCAAAAACAGATGAATATCCTAGCATTATTGCAGGTCCAGATGGATAAAAATTGTTATTCCATGATGCCCCGGTTGTTTTCTCATCGCTACCAAATCTAAACAATTCAACGACGCTGAGATAAATGTACATCATTTTGAAATGGGAATCATGCAATTTGGAGTTTCAAATAAGCATGTCCTTGAATGTAAAATATCTATGTCTAACTATTAGTGCAGAACTGCGGAGTAATTACGAACCGAGGTTCCACATTCCAACAACACTTGGGACATAAAAAGGCTTTGATTGGAATCATTAAAAAAAAAATCTCTGAAGAAATAACGGTAGCAGAGGACACTCTGTGAAAGGATGTGAATGTAGGCTCTTGTTATAAACTTGAAGTAGGTAACCATTATAAATGGTCTAAAAACAGATTAAATTGGACCAAGATCGGGACACGTTTTCCCTATTATATACACAAACTTAGGTCCAGTCATGCACTTGTTCAACAGGGATCACATTAGTGTAAATTGTAAATGAACTGAGTAAAAAGGGAACTGTTGAGCCTCAAGAAAATTTTCGGAAGATATTTGATTACTGGTAGAAAGTGGTTAACTCAAGGATCTAGAATATTCAAGATTTTTTAAAAAGATATCTGACAGTAAGTTACAATTTGAATCTTTTTAAGACAACTGGAGTGTACTGAATGTTTTGGGAAGATTGATCCCGAAGCGAATAATACCTGTACTTCTCTTTAAGTGTATCTGATACTTTGTGATCCTTTGAAGTATCTATAAAAGGGATATTGAGTGAGAAAGACTAATTTCAACTTGCAGTTCTGTATAATCCTAACCAATATCAGCTTCCTTTCTTACAAATTCTACCAAGAGATCAATGACATTTGTTAATTATTTCATAGGACAAAGCCTACCCTTGGCTATGAAACCACAACAACCTATACATTGCCATCAGCAAAGTCATGATGATTGTCAAAGTCTACTAAGAAGAACCATTTTAATGCTAAAGAGGTCACTCGTAATGACAGATCAAGAATTGACTTTGAAGCCAGTGCACTCGAGTCCACCACCCTGGTAAGCGATGATGACTGATCACTTGGAGATAACAATACAATATGAGCAAACGTTGCCAATTTGTAGCCACAGAAAGCCATTTAAAAAAAAAAAAATTTTTGGGGGGGGGGGGGGGTGGGGGAAGGGAAGACTTTGACATCATTGCTATGAAAGCGGCGCAACAGGAACCTTGAGGCAGTTTGGGAGAAAACCTAGGCACAAGGTCACCTAGATGGGAAAGACCGGAGGATATGCTTTGAAGTACCGTGTTCTTCGCGGATGGGGAAGAGAAGAACAGTTTACCTTTAAATATCTGCTATTGAAGCTAGCACTATAAAAGGGACTGATGATCACTTTTGTACAGCAATATTATGGGATTTGTGTCTGGTATTCCTGTCACAATTTTCATTCCAATTTAAAAATCAAAGGACAGGGTCACAATGAAGCACAATCATTCTATTTCTCGTACCATACCCAATTTGCTACCAGAAGCAAGTGGTCCCAGTATCAAGCCTATGGAAATGAAAGAATCTGATAGTCAGAGGGTTAGGCGGTAGCTCTAAGTGGAAGAGCGATACAAGTCAATATTCCTAACTGGCGGAATGCTCAGACCCTCTCTGTTATATTTGCATGGGGGTCATTCTGAACTTGGACACTTCAGGGGGGCATTTCATCAAGTGTCTTGTCAGTGTTTTTTACTGACAAATTTGCTCTCAGACAATCGGATGCAAGGATTTCAGTAGCATATAACAGTAGCTTATAACTTGTTATTGATGACAAGTTTTATGAAACAGGGTCCTGATTTAACATGTCTAGATGAAAGGGAAGCCGCAGAAGGGGCTGAGAATAATGGCACGACGTAGCCTACCCTCTCTCTCTCTCTATCAAGTGCCTATTAAACTCAAAGAGCTTCCCGACCACCTTGTAACAGTGGTTTCTCAAATTTGTACTTGATAAAATCGGCTTAGTTCAGTCAATTAAATGGGCATTAACCTTTCTGCCAATTTTTGTCAGCTCGAGCGAAGTTGTAGGCCTAATTAGCTGTTCACGAAGTAAAGTGAGTAGGTAGAGGAAAGCTGTTGGCTGGTTCTACGCCACACGCTCTGTTGACAGATACACCGCAGTTAATTTCCTATTTTAATGAAATTTTAAACTTCAACCCTGGTCACAATGCTATACCTAACCCTAACCCTTAACTTACATCTAAAACCAAACTGGAAGCCTAACTGTCTGTAAGCATGTATCTCTGACGAAACAAAGCCTGCAGTAAATGTCAAATTACAGTTGGGCCACTTCATTATGTAGAGAGGAACAGAGAAACTAAAAATAATTTTTCTTTTTTCTTTTCACTTAATGAACCAATTTCACATTACTTGATACATTATATTTTTAATAATTGTTTATTTCATGACACACACAAATTATACAACCCTAAAAATTCCAGTAGCTTAGATATCATCAGCTAGAGAATTTACCCTATGTATTACCACTTATGTGCCTCTTTACTCCGTGGATAATTGACATTTTCAGTTGTAACATCTGACATTTGTCTTAACAATACACAAATTTGCAGGCCTCCCCGGTCCGACTAATTACGCCACGGTGTCTGCCACTCGTGACAGAGGGCTATTAGATTGGAGCTAATCCTGCCGTTTATTGTTGCCGATGATGACAGTCCCATTCATAGCAAATTGTGTGGGGGCGGGGAGGATGGTCATGTAATGACAACGTGTTAACCCCTGGATAACAGCATCACTGCTTTTTTTTCTTCTCCATATTAGTCCGGAAAATGTCATTTAATGCTCATCATCTCACGCAAGCGCTTCGTCGCCCACTCACCAATAGATCAAAATGAATACCTGATGGTCTTTTAAAGGACATTTTAATATCAATATGCTTCATGCACACCGCAATCATTAAATTCCCCCCGGAGATCTATTAAAAGACAATAAAGTACTAAAAATATACTTCATAAGTTACATTTCCCATATCAACAGCTTTTAATCACATGTTTCAAGGAAAGCTGAGGATATCCATTTGTGTCTTGATTTTTGTACATGCAGCTTTCACTAATTATTCAACATAAATAAGCAGTAAAAAACCCATTATATGATTGATGCATAATATCACTCCCTTTCTTTCATTTCACTATACACCATAAAAGTTGGCATATAGTGGATACTAGAATGAGGAGAATGAATTTCAAGAACAAAAATGTGGGCGAAAGTAGATTTGCTTAATTTCCTCATTTTCAGAAACACCTACGTTCAAGGAATACGAGACCCCCATTTCCCAAATTAATTCCATGAAACTTCTATCACTATGAAGAAAAAAACAAAACAATTTGTCAATCAACCTGTTTCAATAATGGCCCATAAATACATATGTTGTAATGGTTTATTGACTAATTAATGTATTGTAGATCTAAGGGGTAATATACATTCTTATCTTGTCAATTCCAGTGACCTGACATTTGCTCTGGTGACAAAAGCTCCAAGCTTTATTTTGTCAAAGATGTAGCATTAAGATTAGGGTTGCAATTGGGTTTTAGATTAGGTTAAGGGTTGGGTTTGGGCATAAGTGCTTGGTCAAAGATTGGAGTTCGGATTTTGTTAAAGGGAAATCCAACCATAATGGCAAGTTGCTCTGAATGAAAGGGGAAAAATCAGAGAAGCAGAATGGTGAAAGTTAGAGCGAAATCGGACAAGCAATAAAAAAGTTATGAATTTTTGAAAGTTGTAATCACTATACATATGGGAATTTCAAATTGGCCGAATAGGTATTGTCACTGTGATGTAGTTGCGGACAACTCCCCCATTCACTCCAACACACAAAATGACTAAAATGCCATTTTTTTTCCAAAATTTATTACTCAATAGAATCTTTTTCTTTCATGAGGCCTATACCAATATGCTATCTCCAATATATTTTGAGTAATGCTCCGTGGGTGAAGGCGCTTCGGAGAAAACCACAAATTAATGGATATTTTTGTGTACGACAAACGGGAGAGTTGTCCACAACTATGTATGTATGTATGTCACAATCGACTCACAAAATTGCCAATTTGAGATTTGCATAGATGTAGTGATCTCATTTTTCAAAAATCCATAACTTTCTTATTCCTTGTCCGATTTCTTTCAAACTTTCACCGTCCCGTTTTTCTTATTTTTCTCCTTTCCCACAAATCATCTTATTACCAAGGTTGTATTACCCTTTAAGTGTAACAAACTGACAATGAAGCAATTGTCAGCGACAACAGACATTTGCTCTGGCAAGAATTGCTAAAGGCTTTATTTCATCAAATATTTAGTGTTAGAATTAGGGTTAGAACTGGGTTTTAGGTTGGGTTTAAAGTTAGGGTTGGGTTTAAAGTTAGGGTTGGGTTTAAAAGTTAGGACTGGGTTTGGGTTTGGATCTAGAGTTGAAGTTAGGAATTTGGTTTAGTGTGGGATATTGACCACAAGCAATTGTCGGTGGAGCACGCGTCCTACAACCATTCATTCTAATTTCCAATAGCCACTGGCAGTGTCGTAATCACATTGCTGGATCTCTAAATAGGCAATAATGGTTACTACGCCTGTGGTAACATACCATTAAGTTGCCTGAAGAAAAACATCTCTTCAATAAATACATGACCTTGACCAAGCCTGGGATTTACCTTTAAGCAAATTCCAAAAAGTAGTTCTTTAAAGTCATTTCAAAAAGAAATAGTGGATTTTTTAAAATTCTGGGTTATTCTTTCTGATTGTTGGAAAAGCTCTACAAAATTCCAAGAGCAAAAGTCATCTCTTACTTGTCATTAATGGACAATTACATTTTTTTTTAAATGTGAGTCAGTGACCTGGCCTGACTCTTACACATGGCACGTCAAAGACATGCAAATGATGCATCATTGGAAAAACGTCTCTGTTCCTTTAGCACCATTTCTCTTGTCTTTCTCTAGCATTCTTGATATATTCCTTCATGCTTTCAGTCTTTCTGCTATGCAAACAAATATCTTCATGAAAGATCAAAAGAGTGCCACAATAAGTGACCTCATATGACTTTCTTTCTGTATTGTAATGATTTCTGCTTAGACCACAAATGTGAGTTGAGTTAAAGGCAAGTCTAATTTGGGGAGCATTGACAAGATGCATTGGATTGGGAGTCACAAAGAATTGCCCCTGAATCAATTCATTCATGAAGCAACCTCCCCCCCCCCCCCCCCCCCCCCCCCCCAAAAAAAAAAAAAAAAAAAAAAAAATCTGTAATTTATTTTTTTTGAAGGTTCATTTGCGAAGTACTTAACTTTTCCAGATCTATAAACAATTCCACACTAAATACTGAAGATGCATGTATGGAAAAGGAAATCCTTACGATTATGAGGATGTAAATGGAAAACGAAATCCTCCTTACAATTACGAGGATGTTGCTGAAAAAGAAAAATCCTCAACTGTGTTTGGCTTATTTTGTTATCATTGCAACGAAAGTCATGAGAAAGCACGATACTTCCATGACGATGACACTGTAATTACTGCATTGTGGGGACAGCCTTCCTTTAAGCCAGAATTCAAAGTGCAAGAGAAAATTTTGCTTACCTTGATTAAGTCTTGTTTCATATCCTCCATGGTATAGGTCTTCTTCTCCTTCTTCTCTTTTGATTTACTTGGCTGTGTAGAATAAGAAAACACGACACAAATAAACATTAGAATTTCATACACCAAGCTTTTACACTGGACAAATGGAGGAGGAATTAAGATTTGTCTCTATTTGTTATAAGAGGTCTATCATGTTTTGTTTATTTAACCCGTTGATTACTGAATTTTCACTTTCCCATAAGCATAATACAGGATCCATCCGGTTCCAGTCGGCAATGGGTTAAATACCGTTTCAAAATTAAACCATTTTGTTTCTAGCATGTAAATAAAATGTTAACAGGAGTTGTAGATTGGTCTACATATATATCTATGATATAAAAGAAATAATACACTAACATGTTTGCTATCATTGACACAAATGGGATTCTCACACACACAGAGGTCAATAAATTTATCATATATGCTTACTTTCTTTCAAATTTGTAGGCTTTATACAAAGTGCAACATAATTATTGACACATACTGTACATGTATGTTATAAGCTTTGGGATGTCCCTAGAAAATGAAAATGTTAGTGGGAGGGAAAAAAAAAATCATGCTCTACGAGACATTCTGTCAATCAAGGTGTCAATAAAAAATCATGCATATTCATGATGAGTGGCCACACCCACGCCTCAGTACATCCATTCACAAGCCCCGCCCCCACCAGAACACACACAGGATTGCTGTGTGGGGATGTGGTAATTGCTACATGTCTCATAGTGCTACCACATATCTGAATGGATTAACCCTCTGTGTCTCTTTCTCTCGCTTATTTTCTCTTTCTCTTTTCCCCTCTTTTTTTTTCTCTTTCTCCCTATCTTTCACTCTTGACTCCCTTTCTCTTTCTCTCCCTCTTCCTTCTTCCTCTCCTTCCCCTTAATTTTCTCTCTCTCCATTTTCCCCCGACCCACTTTCTACAATCTGTTTGTATATTGTACTCTCACTACACATCTTTCTTTCTCTTTCACTTACCATTGTCCTAATAAAATATGTCCATTCCATAAACTTGAAAAGTCCTAATTTTGTTTCACTTTTAATACTCTTTCTTCAGTCCTACACCACTATTATAACTGAAAAAGACTTAAGTCTTTATTTTTACATGTGAGAATTTTTAGGACATTAATATATTACTATGTCTGACCCAGTTTGAACTCATTATTGACACTTAGTGACTCAACTAGGAATTTCCTCTTTATAAAGAAGCAAAAAAATCTAATAAAGAAAAAATACATAATGCTATAAAAAGCAGCGTGGTTTCCCTGAACTCTTGTCACCCCCCCCCCCCCCCCACGTGGCTCTCTGATAAAACAAAGATCTGAAATAGTTACCCATTTTTTTGAAAGACAAGAATCAAAGTCAAACAAACCCATTTGGGATGACTAAGTGAATTAGTCATAGGCAATTATCAGGAATGTTTTAGATGGACTATAACTGCGATAACTTGAGCAAACAGGGGACTTGACTCCAAACTTCAATTAATAGAAATGAAAATATTACCTCCCCCTCAAAGAATTGACACTCCAAGGGCAGCGTAACAAATGGAAGAATTTTCCTTTGTTACATTTCAATAAAT
Organism: Heliocidaris erythrogramma; assembly: GCA_025617745.1. Lineage (NCBI taxonomy): Eukaryota > Metazoa > Echinodermata > Echinoidea > Camarodonta > Echinometridae > Heliocidaris > Heliocidaris erythrogramma. The sequence continues at coordinate 14,185,146 of CM046868.1, read as the reverse complement.
TCAAATAATCCATACCTCCTGGTGTGGACAGGGCAATAAACTCCATCATATTGTAATATTTAGGATGACAAAAAGAGAAACTTACAAAATCTTGATTAATGCAGAAGTAATTTTGTGCACCATAGTGGGGGACACGACTGGACCGAAAAAAGACAACACATCAATTTTTTCCCTGTAATTGAAATCTTTTTTTTAATATTATGCAGAACAAATACCCCCAAATTCCTAATTCTCAGAATTACATTATTCTCTTTGCATAAAGAGAAATATGAACTCGATTTAAAAAGGGATTCTGAATGGAAAAACTATAAAAACATAAATTATAAAATAAGCTATCACCAAGATTCAGTGTAAAAGCCAGGGTAACAAATAGGGTAAATACAAAAAGTAATTCAAAGCAAAGCTAAGCAAAGCAAAATTAAAAAAAAAAGAACACCCCCCTCCCAAATACATGTAATACATGTAATACAAGAAAATACATAAAATAACATACATATATATGTAGTATAGACTTTTTATAGATCTCCTAATTTCAGACAAATATTGCAGATAAACATGATTTGTGAAAGCCTACATGGTCAAAACAAGATCCTTTCTAATCAAGCTTTCAATGCAAATAACAAAACATGTTATTGCTAGTAATTACCTCCCAAGGTACATTAAATTGTCTTAAACATTGAAAGTCTAGACATAAAAGGAATGTAATAATTTATGTCCCTGATTCAGGGTCAATCATGCTATTTAGCTTTTTCTCTGCACTGCGCTTGTTTGACCACACTAACAAGACCATCTCACTCAAATCCATTACATCCTTAATAGGGAGGTACACAGGTCTTCTTCTAATCCCATGAGGTTCTTTGACTACCCCCCTCTTAAACAAGGGATTAACCTATCGTTTTTAATTTGTCAGAAGGGAAGTCATGGCCTATCAAATACAAACCCATTATGATATTAAGCTTGATCACATCACCTTGGAGACAGGTGGACGACTAAAACAGGAGGTGAAGGTGTTTCAAAATAGACAACCCCCTCAGGTGTCTGTTAGTGGAGGATCCACAACAGGATTAGTGGTATTTACATGTAGTAAGAGACCCACAGTGCTTAGGAAATAGTTTACTTTATAGGCAATTGCACAGAAGCAGGTGGTTATCTATTGTTGTTTTTTTCTATTTGCACCCTGACTGAAATAAACAAATCAATCATTAAATGAAACCACAGGGATCCACACTGCTGCAACAATACTCGTTGCTCTGAAAACTAGTTGTCGAAAAGGTATTCCAATAGTCTGTGGTTGGCCCGAACCATTTCCGGATTATCTTAATCCCCAGGATGGCAAAACATTGTTTTGTTACGAAAAGCATTTCTTTTACTCTTCAAAATATTTTGTAAATATAGCTCTACTCACAAGGCACACTTCATTCATTTCTGCAATGTCATTGACTTAAAAACAGCCCAAGTTATAAACAAAAGGGGGAAAAAACGAGATACAAGAAAATAGATGATATACAGTTGCGCTTGATGCATGATAACTATTCCCAGAATAATGCAAGCAATTCAGTTTGGGGGCTAAAATTGGCAATTAATGGCTTAAAAGTGGACAAAGGTCCATTCATGTTGGAAATTAGCCATTGCGTTTTTTTGGTACGTAAAAATGGTGATAACATTATGAACTCAAATTCAACATTAAGCTGATTGACAGCAAAATCTAAAGACTACAGGAAGATTTTTGATTTCTGACCATCAAAGCTCTTTTTCTCAGAAAGAAAAAGGAGAAATATCTTTGAAAACATTGTAAAGTTTAACTGAATGAAATCTGTATTTCAAGTAATTGTCCACAGAGAATATTCTTAACAAAAGACACATGCATGCAAAAAAAAGGGAGAAAACGAAAACAAATTTGCAAGTGATGACTAAGTTGATGACTAATTTCTTATATAAAGTATTTAAACATATATCTACTTGAAAATATATTCCATACACCAACTTAAAAAGCCACTCCTCTCTCTGGTCAATTACCCATATATCTTAAAGGTCCTACAGAGCATGAATAGATATTTTTAAAATAAATCTATAATAAAGGACAATCCTAGCATGTATACTTATAAAGTCATAGGCCAAAACATTCCAGCAAAGTTGGATGCATTAGATCTACATATATATGTAGATTTGTAAAAGGCAATGAATCACCAAACCATTGAAAGACAGTGGGGCAGAACGAGACAGAAAATTATAAAGAGAGAGAAAAAAAGAACAAAAATTCAGTGAGATGGGAAGATGGGAAGATGGGAAGATGTAATGGAACATTGAAAATAGAAAGGGGGGAAAGAAAAGATATATCATAAAAGACATCATTTCAGTATTGAATCTAAATGTTTAATGTATAGGATTATTGCAATGTTTCCTTCTCTTCTCTTCCTGCTTTTCTATCCATGTTATCTGTTATATTTATGTTACATGTATATTCTTATATTGTATGACTGTGTTAATTGTGATTTGTTTGATGTATTTTTTCTTAAGGGATCATTTCTAACAAGCCTTCTTGTGCTTTTCATGATCCCGCCACTATTATTTATCACAATGAATTGCCAGTGATTTTTGTAATGTGTTTTTTAAAGTGGAAATAAATTATTTTAAAAAAAATATCCATAGTTGTAAAGTTTGAAATACTGAAAGTGAAGCAGGAGAGAAGAGGGAGGAGGAGAAAAGGAAGTAGAGAATTATAAGCTCTTCCTTGAGATACAGGATAAGCACAAAATATATTTGAATGGGATTTCTTGAGGATGGGAAAAGGATAGAAAGAAATATAGAGAGGGAAAGGAGGAAAGAAGGTGGGGGGGGGAGAGGGAGGGAAAGCATGACAGAGAGAAAAGAGAAAGAGAAAGAGAGAGAAAGAAAGAAAGAGAGAGAGAGAGAGAGAGATAGAAATGTAATAAGCCTTTGTTTGAGATGAGATACAGAATAAGAGCAGTATTTAAATGGAAATTCAAGTAAGAACAGAGTGGGTCAGTGTAAGAGTTAAGAGATGTAGTGAGTAGTGACCATGATTTGGCAGGACAGGAGACAGACAAGCCTTGCCTAAGAGACGATGAAGATGCACTTGAGAGGGGCAGACGATGCCGTGATTGGCAACCCTCACCAGACTAACACGTCATGGAGTGGATTTCCTTGACGACACTGCCAAGTGCGCGACAAGCCCGAGTAGTGATGTCATGCTTCTTGCGATGCTCCATCCCTGGCACCACCCCCCCCCATCCCCCCCCCCCCCCCGCCCTACTCGCCAGGGTGACTTTCACTCGCATCCTCAATGCCGAGATTAGCACTTGCAAACGGCTAGAGGTAAACAAACAGGCTTCTCCAAAGAGCATCCCTATCCTGTTGCTATTTATGGATGACAATCGCGCAAAGCGACAGACTTTTTAAAGAGGGCTCATCCAAAGGTCATCAACGCCTTATTATCCCAACGACGCGATGGTGTCTGACCAGAGACTACATGTAGAAGACCCTTGGTGGGTTGCTTAGTAACAAGAATACTCCCTAAAAATGAAGTCAGAATTTTTGCTCTTTTGAGCAAGGAACTACATCGAAGACAATTCAGGATAATGTTGATGCTATTGTTTTCCAACTATCAACAAATGTGATGATACACTGAAGAACAAAATAAATGGGTTATGGATAAGATTTTGGAAAATAAGGTTTGGCATCTTTGATCCTTTTGCTGATGTTAATTGCCAATATTTGTAAATCTGGAACAATACTATTAAAAACATCATTGGGAAATTCAGTTTTAAGTCAATTCTAATAATGACAGCATGCTCTATTGGAATGTTCCTTGCTCATTCCAGCAACAAGAACAAAAAACAAATATGCCAAGTGCAACATGTATAATAAAGAGCAGTGTAGATAAAATGCCTTGCTCAAGGACATACACTGTAAGCACTGTGATGGGGATCGAACCCATGACTTTCGCATCTACAGTCAAGTGTTTAAACTACCCGACTATGTCACCTCAGTCAACAGTAAATCATGAAATTATTGCTTCTGTCCTAATTTCTCCAAATTATAATTCAACTTGAAAGCCGAAAGAATGAAAGATATACAGACTAAAATCATGTTTTGCTATGGAGAAAAAAAATTACCTACAGAACATTTTTGAAAAATCACATGTCTGAATTCCTTCCTAATACAAACTACAATACATGAGTACAGTACCAAAGATGACAGATAAAAAGATCAGGGCCCTGTTTCATAAAACTCACCAATTTTTATGACAAATTTGCTCACAGCCAATCAGATTCAAGGATTTCAGTAACTTATAACAATTATTGTAACTTGTTATTGATAACAAGTTTTTATGAAATGGGGTCCTGATTCTGTCTGGTTTTATATTCCAAAACTTGTAAAACAAACAGCACAGTTCTTTTTTTCTTTTTTTGTATTCATCCAGAAGTAAATTGATCAAATATCTTAATAGAATCACAACTAATAATCTCTGAATCACAATGAAATAGCAATAAACAAATTGACAATGTCTTTGAAACTTCATACATGATAGGCTTTTTTCAAAATTTGACCTACATGCAGGAAGACATCAGTGCAACAAGACATTAATAAATGGCTAAAACCATCTTGAGCCATTGATGAATTGTGGTACACCCTAATTGGTCAGCCCAACTGCAAAGAAGAAAGAGAGAGAGAGAGTATTTCACATTTACTCAAGCTGAGTCACTTCTTGGGGAGAGAACTGTAAATCAAAGAGCTCTTTTCGACGATCAGAATACCCACAATCAAACATCGGAGCTGCACTTCAAAGAGAACCGCAGCATTAACAACAGACAATAACCCGGAGCATTGAGCCATTTGACCTCTGACCCCTCGCACACAATATTCGGTAAATCCATTAGAAATGAACTTGATGTGAGCGCGGAACCCTCGGATGCACGTCGCTTCACAAATATCACCTTTAATTGTAATAGGGTTATGAGTAAACGCGGAGAAAAAAATTACATTTTGGGCCATTGTGACTTGCATTTCAGTGCTGTGGTTTTTTCAAGCACAAAGGACCTAAAAATATTTGGCAATCGGCAATTTTTTTTGCTCCTTCATTTGGCGATGATATATGACAGTTCCAAATCGAGAGGATGTGCGAGAGAGAGGCTCATCCCATTAAAACATCAAAAAAGAAAATGCCCGGGCCCCCTTTCAACTCATGGTGGTTCCAACACTGAGCAATCAAACTGCAGATTAAAAGGGGAAGCTTTTGTGAGGGTGACGCGGCGCTATCGAGATGATATATGACAGAGATTAAGCCCTTCCTCTTCCCATTGTTCGGCGATGTAGCAATCCCAATAAACCGATATCTAACAAACAAATCTACGCACAAAGAAAGTACACACACAAACTTAAGCACAGGAAGGGTACCTTTTATGGATCCCCCAAATCACCTCTCATTTCTACCTGCTCTGCGATTGAACCTAAATTGATTGATATTACTTCTCTGCACTTCCATTACAAATTTTTCCCTTCCTCTCCTATTTTACTAGAACGAATTACCTTGGTTTGGGAAATTAAAAAAAGAGCCCAGATTCAATTGACTTGTGGCTAGGGAACTGATTACTGATCTAAATCTTCTTCTATGTTTATAGACCAGATGAGGTTACAGGAGGTCTTTCATTAATCACAAATAAACAGTAAATTTACACTTTTTTAACGTCCTCGTAAATTTACCCAAATAGAATGTTAGGCATCGTTGGGTTATATGAAACATTAATCTACCCCCAAATTTGATTCCCTTTTCAGGTCAACAAAGTATACCTTCAATCATCTTGTCTGTTTACTTTGAAGTGATTGTCTGAGGCATTTCCTAACACAGCAACATCTAATAAAGGCACATTGCTTTTTGAAAAAGAGAATGAAAGAAATTTACATACAATTACCTCAACAACCCAAATACTACAGTAACTCATAAAAAAGCACCTGGGGTACATTCTCTCAAACACATTTCAGTGATCAGTCAACACATAAGTAAGCATAATCCCCCTGCCTGTTATAAATACATGTACATGTATATAAGAAATTCTAGAATTGAACCATATGAAAAACAAACTGTTAAAATGCTTTGTGGAAAGGCACAAAGACTAGATATGAAAGACACTTTGTGATTTTCGTTTCATCCATCCGTTTATATTCGTCCCAACAAAGCTATTCATGCAGAGCAACCATGATATCTTAAAGCACTTCATAGGAAATCTTCTTTTAGAATTTCTGAATTCTTAATCTCTTGTGACCAAAACTAAGATATAAATGTGCACAGCTTGTAATAACATTAATGCATTCATCAAAGGTACAAGAGCAAGAAAGGGGTTTTTGTAATGTGGACCTCTCACTCATGAGACTACAGCTCTCCCACTGAGCCCTCATATCTCCTATTCGAGGAGGGTGGGAAGAAGACCCAGAATGAGATTTTACCCACAGCAGCAAAGGATCTAGCTGACAAAAATCCTTACCTGTGACTTGGCTGTTCCCTTAGCTTTCACTGTTCCATTCACTTTGCCCTGGAAAAGAAAACAAAAGATTTAACGGGTATAGATGGACACCAAACTTCATTATTAAGCAGCATTCAATTTAATTTCTTTCTGCTTTTTGACAATTTCTTCCAGTTATTCTGCTCTGTCTCTTTTATTCTTGAATATAACAAACATTTAAAGAGTGATCAAAATAACTATTATTTAAAAAGTTGTAAAGGAAAAATAAGAACCTAACATCCATAAAAATATTACTATTTTCTTTTGCAAATATATTCAAAGGTAGAATAGATATATTGAAAAATATCTAAATTAAATCTGCAGAACAGCCAAGATATTTTTTTACTTATTTTTCATGGCAAATTTAATCAGTCAAAGCATTAGATACCTTTACAAAAAGGCAATATATATAGTAATTCAGTAAAGATTCAGTTCCTCTCCAATAAAGAACGATTTTTAAATATTTTACATAAGAATAATAACAAGTACCCAACTGACATGAAAAATAGTGTTTACCATGGCATAAGCAAAATCTAATACTACACAATGTTCACAAAGAAGCTTTAAGTACATAATATCTATAACAATTATTTTATTTATCACTTCAAAGATTCAAAATGAAAGACTTGAAAATAATTTATACAAAAGAACAGCTAGGAAACAGACATGGAAAAATAGTATTTTCATCTCAATCAGAGGTTGAATATCTCTACAAAGGAGCTGTTAGTAATCTAATATAAAAGGACTCGTTTGGAAAACAAGCTTTAGAACATGTATAAGAGAGGGTCATTGACTCGAATACTGTTGATTTTTTCTGATGAAGCTTTTTTTTTTCTCTCTCCATTTTGAATCAAACAATCTTGGAAAATGAATCAGCTTTCATGATCTCAATGCTAATTCAAGTCCTTGAAAACATTACGCGTGCCTTGCTCCAAACCAAACACCCCCTTTTCAGGGCGATTTTTTTTTTTCATAGAATTTTTGATTGGTATGCTTTGGAGTTCACTGGGTCACTAAGTTTGCTTGAATGGGTACATAACGAAGATGAAAGAGAGAGGGAGATAGAGGAAGGGGGAAGGAGAAAGAGGGAGAAAGAGAGGAAGAAAGAGAGAGGGAGGTAGAGGAAGGAGGAAGGAGAAAGAGGGAGAAAGAGGGAGAAAGAGAGGGAGATAGAGGAAGGGGGAAGGAGAAAGAGGGAGATAGAAGAAGGGGGATGGAGAAAGAGGGAGATAGAGAAAGGGAGATAGAGGAAGGGGGAAGGAGAAAGAGAGGGAGATAGAGGAACAGGAAGGAGAAAGAGAGAGGAGAGGGGAGAAAGAGAGAGGAGAGGAGAGATGGAGAGAGGAGAGGGGACATGGAGAGAGGAGAGGAGACATGGAGAGAGGAGAGGAGAGATCGAAAGAGGGAGAGGAGAGAGAGATGGAAAGAGGGAGTGAAAGGATGGGATAGGCAGGGACAGAAGGATGGGGAGGGAGGAGGAGGGGAGAGGGATACACTGGAAGAGGGAGATCGAGGGAGGGCAACTGAGAGAAAAGGTGGGGAGGATGAGGTCGGGGAAGGGCTGGGAGGGGTTTGAGGGAGAGATACAGAGGGAGAGGTACAGAGGGAGAGAGAGAGAGAGAGAGAGAGAATGCAGAAAAGACATGCATGAAAGATACAAATGAAAGAAAAGTGACAGCACTGTCAGGAGACAAGGAGAAGAAGAAGAAGAAGAGAGAGAGCGAGAGACGGTTGAGAAGAGGTAAAAAAAAACGACACCACTATATGTATGTAAAGCATTCAAACCGTAAATTTTATATGATCCAATTAGTAATACTGATAGGGAGAGAGAAGAGAGGAAAGAAGGGGTGGGAGAAAGAAAAAAGAAACAAGAAAAGGAGTGCAAAACATACAATATCCTATAAAGAAATTGTTGGCACATAATCACACAAAGCTGGTATTTTCTATACTGTTTTGTGATTAATAAAGTGGAAAACACTGAATTGAAACACACTGTCAAGTCACAAAAACCTCCTTTTGGCCAGAAATTAAGATCAGTCATCAATACTGAACAAACATCAAAATGGCTTTTGTGCTTAATTCATTGAAGAAACTTGAATCGTGACTCTATGTTACTGCCTAAAGAATACTGAACAAACATCCTGACTCATCTAAATTCCATACCCCACAATTATATGTAAAAATATAAATTCTTTTATTTGATATTTTATATATATTCCTTAAAAATTGATATCAAGTTCATACGTGAGAAAAAAATAGACCCTGACTCACTGATATACCATCCAAATAATTGGGCATTTATATTATGACAAAGACATTCTGGTTGATATATTCTGTAAAAATACCTTACTTTTCTGTACCTACAGAACATATTCATCTTCTGATTCATAAATATCATTTTTTTAAATGTGACATATATACTAATATCCTTTATCTGATACGGACAGATCGTGTTGATCTTAAATAAATACATGTATGCTGTTAAAAAGCAATTAGTCAATCTTGAATGGATGTCTCAAAACCGTGCCATTTACCTAATTAATACGAGTGCAAAGATCACATAAGGATGCTGCCTTCATTTTGAAGTACATTTTATGACTGGAGTATTTAGTAATACTTGTTTTGAGTGATAAGTTAATCAATGTTTTCATAATCAATCTCGTATGAATGAAAACATACATCATGAAACAGGATTTTCAAGAAAGCTATAACAATGAGATTTCCCTCTTGACATTGGCGAGGTAGATCTTTCATTGCAATGTATACTTCAGACAAAACACTTTAAATCTAAAATTAAACTGTATGAAAAATATTCTATAATGCTGCTAAAACATTGGGAAAATAAATGGGAAATGATTTAGAATGAGTAACAAAGAGAGACTATTTCTACTTTATACTTGTTACAGCGCTATTTCATACATTTCCTAAAAATCGCCTATGGCAAGCCATCAGGTACAATAATGGCTTGCACTGCTTATTGAAATTTGTGAAAATTTTGTTAGCTTTGTACATACATGTAACCTTAGCTTCTAACATAATCCAATGACAATTTCAATTCAGTAAGTCATTAAATTTTGAAATAGCCAACAAGGACTTTTTTTAAACGTCTGAAGGTTATATTTGCCGTCCTTTTGTCAGGATTTATAATATCTTTTGCTATTCAATGTCAAGGTTACATGCACTATTCATGACAGAATTCTTGGTAAACTCAAATAGCCCTTTAATGTATTTCAAAAGGGACAAATCACCCCCCCCCCCAAAAAAAAATTAAAAAAGATAAAAAAAATAAAAAAATAAAAAAAAATAAATTGTATATCACTAGAAGGCATGAAACCATCCCTAAAAGACATCAATCTGGTTGACGATCAAAGAGCATAAAGGGGGGGGGGAATCTTATATTAAAGGGAAGGTCGAGTTTTGGGAAAGGTGAAAAATAATTTGTGAGCTTTCTCATTCCTTTTATGTCAGTTTGGAAGAACATCTGAGTAAAAATGTCCCCTGAAAACGATTTCTCTTCAAATACCCTTCTATTCAGAAGTATGATGAAAAATAGCTGGTGTTCGGGCCGAACATTCATGCCACATCTGTGTGCAGTCCCAATACCCATTTCTGTATGTGGTGCATGTGCTTTTGAGCGAGTTTGGATCGATTTCTTATCATTTTTATGATTCCAAAACCTCACAGTATACACCAAATCCTTATTTCAACATGATCAACCGCTCCCAATTGCTTCCAGACAGTTTTTTTCACAATGTAATCGCATGACCAGAACTCAACTTTATCTTTAAGGCGTGCAAAGAAGTTAAATCAGAGTTAATTCAACTGTTCACGCAGAATTCTATGTGAGAAAGTAAACTTGTCCGAAGTCGTTTAAAAGCTTTTATTTCAGATACAGTTTTAGTATTCAGACTTACAATACCTATTAACAGAAGTAATATCTAAAGCTGATAATTTGTACATGTATACCAGCATGAAATCCCCAAAATACATAGCAAAATAAGTTTTAGTGGTTGGTCCCTTTAAAGTTGCATTAAACTGGTCAAATTTGAACAGTGCCATCTTAAAGTGACTGCTGAATTCAGATTATAATCTTAAAATTTATAGCATTTTTTTATTTTTATTTTTGACTTGCAATATATGAAAAAATTGCCTGCAAGACCATTTGTAAGCTTCTACAAACTAGAATGGGGCATGATGGCAAATATGAGAGGCACAGACACGTTCAAACCCTGTTAAAAGATGGCGCTATTTAGAAGCTTCAGTTTACTGTCACTTTAAGGGTTCCCTCTAGACTTTGTTTTATAAAGGAGCTTTTAACTTGAACACTAACAAGCATAATCTATGTGATTACAATTCTTTTGACATCTTTGTAGCAAATACAAAGAAACAGCAATGTTCAAATGGTGTCAGAAATCCAACCTAACATTTTATTTATATCCTTGCTTTAGCATGCAACGAGTTTAAACACATATCAAATAGCATCCCAAAACAAGTTCCCATTTCAGACCCATTATGAGTTGGCCTGTATTCCAATCACCTAACCAATCCAAACAAGAAAAAAACAAGGTTCAAACTTTTTGAAGAAATTCAGTTTATTCAAACACAAGTTGTCATATTGACCCATTTCTCAACTTTCCTGGATTTTTTTTCTTTATAATAGCAAGCTGAGAGAGAGAGAGAGGAAACACCCACATTTTTGTAATCGCGTCTACCGCAGTTTAAATCATCAAAACCAAAATAGAATAAAACACTATGTAATTCAGCCATCTTTTCAATGGTATTAAAATGCTATTATCCCCCTGCTTAAATGTTATATCGTTTCTCACATGATTTTGGAAGCAGTCACAGTAAATACCCACTTTCCCGGTTTGGAGCAAAACTTAAAACAGCACAATTCTTTAAATTCCCCTCCAAAAAGAGTATGAAATCTTTGCCACAAAAATCAGATATATACCAAAATAGAAAATAGAAAAATTATTGATAACTCAAAGTAATAGATGGTACCTATTTGTAAAATATCTAAAAAGTCTTCAATAATTTCTTTGTAAAGTTTCAATCAAAATAAGAATGTACATTGTCATCAGCAGCTTTTGTACAAAACTATTCTTCAAAAATATTTACAATCCTTTGGTACCTTATTCTGACATAAAAATACCTGTGACTGTTTGTTTTAGCATTCCTTTAAAAATTAGCTCGCAACAACTGGATTTTGTTTTTAAGGTTGAGTTCAATGTAGGTGTCAATCATATCACTAAAGAAAAATACGAAGCTATCACTATTTGGTTGGAGAAGTTCATCACCGAGCGATTTATTGGTTCTTAAAGCCTCTTATATCATCAAAAATATTCCTTTCTCCCATGCGATATAAAGCTCTCTTCCTTTGCTTTTGATGAATGCACAGTGTGAAGGAATTTTAAATAGAGGAGGTAAACAAAATCCATAAAGGGTGTCTATGACGATGATGGATGAATCTTGGTGGAGCGACATACAGAGTACGAGAGAAAAAATCTATTTCATTTGTGTTGCCCACGAAGTGTTAGCCTATCCCATTGAGCTCCTCAATCACTCTACAACATTAGCCTACATGTATACATTTTTTATCTCCCTCTCCCCCGCCCTTTCTCTTTCTCTCTTTCTTTCTCCCCCCTCTCTCTGTGTGTCTCTCTCTCTCTCTCTCCAACTCAGACGTAACTTCCTAGCATTGTTGCATGTGTGTGCTATTTACACTGAACCCTGTCAAAAACAAATCAAATATTGTACTTATTTGGGGGCGATTTTTTGCAACTTTATCTTCGTCACAGATCTATTTTTTTGTTGTTTCAATAGTACTGAGAAAGTCATGCATGTAACCTTGTAGATTAAAGAACCCCTCCAACTATTTGTTTTCCCCATTTCCTAATCCACTTACAGAAAACTGTAAGAGATGGACATAATGAAACACATCTGATCATGGTTTTGAATTATTATTGCATGGTAAAAAACAATACTTTTCTAATATGCTGGACATTTATAATAAATATCTTCATGCACTTCACCTGGGTGCTTCTCAAAAACTACCTGAGTTTCACCACAGATGGCAGTATTATCAAAATTCTACTGGTGGTACAAAGAAAAAAGTCAACGGAACAAATGTGGGTATGTTTATTCTTAAAGAATACTTCAACTTACGTAAATAATGAAGATTGGAAGATGAAAAAAAAGTTGAAACTAAGAGAAATAGAGCTTTAAAAGTGTTAGATGATGACTAGATTATAAGATAACGGCTCCCATAATAACTGTGGAAACTGGAAGCAAAAATGGATATAGCAGCCACTATACAGTACTTCCCCCAACAAAATTACAATCAGAATTTTAGCATCAATAGCTTGCAAAAGTGTGAATTCATCTGAATATGGTTTAAGATCCTGAAACTATAACTAATTATCTAAATCTTGGCAAAAACGCCATCAATTTGGTTCAGTAGTTGCAAGAAACCAAACTGGTGTGAACTATAGTAACAAGCATAGATGTGTACATTTCAGGCTTGCAGAGTACCAAGGGATACAAAACTTTAGAAATAATGAAAAACAGCAGAAGCAGTTCATCACAGATTTATTGTTCAATTAATATTCTTATATTTAGCAGTATGAATTTAAATTGAAAGTAGATAATATTGAAACCACAAATTGTATATAAGACATCAGCATGATTGGTGTTTGTACATCTGTCGATAAATAACACAGGAATTAAATGTACATCAGCAAATCTTTTAAGGTGGCTTTATTAAAAAACATTACTTAAATATTCTTTTATTTATTTCACATAACCAAAGAAGTCCAATGAAAATTGTTTAGAAAACGTAGATGCCCTACCTACATAATAATCTATTTCAGATGATGATGCTAATGCAGATCAGGACCCCTATACGCAGTTGCGATTGATTCAAATTGATCACAACTTGATTTCAATCACAACTCTTTATGAAGGAGAGTGGAGTTTGTCAGTTTGCGATCGATTGGAGGACCTGTAATCAAACCTGATCAATCGCAACCCTTTCTAGTAAAAGTGGTTCCACCCTCGCTACTGCAGATCAGGGCCCCTTCTTTTACGATGTTGCCACTGATTCAAATTGATCACAACTTGATTTCAATCACAACTCTTTATGAAGGAGAGTGGAGTTTGTCAATTTGCGATCGATTGGAGAACTTCCAATCAATCCTGATCAATCGCAACCCTTTAAGCCCGGCGCACACTGCACGATCTAACTACGATGCGATTTTTGGAAAAGTTGTTATAACTTTTGATGTGAACCTTCAAATATATGTAAAATCTTAGTGATCAGAGTTTCGAATAGTAGTATGAATACTAAAATCCAAATTCCGGGCTACTGGGAGCCCCCGTGTAGGAATAAAATCGATTTCAATTCCAAATCGTAGTGATGTCATACCAATCTTGCGATCGACTAAGATTTGAAGCCGATTTGGCCTTTACTCTAACCAGAAGAATTGCAGTTAACCGAAATTTCGATATTAGTATTCGTATCATCATTCTGAACTTCAAATGAGATAATTTCACTTTTTTAAACTTTCACATTTAATGCAAACTGCAATTTGTTCGAAAATCGGGTCGCAGTCGGATCGTATAGTGTGCGCCGGGCTTTACAGTAAAAGTGGTCACGTGTCGAAAGTGGCCACTTTTACTGCCTTCCATGAGGTGGTTGGAGCACTTGTCTTGAAAGGCTACGGGTCTATAGTTTCCTTTCGATGGCATTCATTGGAGCAGCATGGGTCCAGCAGCTTGGGGGGGGGGGGGGCAATGGTATGGTAGTGGGGGACCAGTTGTAACCGCATGCATGAAATGCAAATCAGCAAAGGCCACGGATTATGGGGAGGGTTTGCGAAGGGTTCTATCATCTTATTTTCATAAAATATTCCTTTTCCCCTCACTTTCTTTTTGTCTCTTTATCTCTCTCTTTTCTCTGTTGAACTGGGGGGGGGGGGGGGTTATGTGCCACCCTAAAGCTATGCCACTGATGGCCTTTACAGACAAGTGTGAATACCATTTAGTAATCATAAGAAAATAACAGCCCTTACCTTTGCTTTCTTTGTTGGCTTCTCCGGTGATGATTCTTCCTCCTCCTCGTCATCCTCATCTTCCTCATCATCCTCATCGTCTTCCTCACTGTATGGAATAGAAGAAATTATCATCATCATCGTCGTCGTCGTCATAAGAAAACACCATTAGCACTGAAAACCAAGGTGTCAGCAAGTTCATAGATTTGGATGCAAATATGTTTCTCTTGGCATAGACATTCTAAAGATCATATCTCATCTCGAATTGACAGGTGCAGGAAGGACCACTTCATGAACATCATGCACAATCAAAGAAAACTTTAAAACACCGCTAAGTTGATCTCCACTGACCTTACTGCAATAAACTATACAATACTTTAATAAACCGGCAAGGAAATCAAGAAATGTAACAGCAGTATGGTCACTAGACCAGAGAATATTTGCTGCCATGTCTACAAGTTTTGGAAAAAATATGTCAAGAAACTCATGACGTCTGTCAAAGAAGCAGAAAACGTAAAGTACCTTAACTGCAATTATTATCTCAGTGATACTTTTTTAATTAAAAGGTATTAGATATTGTACACATAATAATTTTTCCTTTGCATATTTCTGCTACTGGTCCATTTAAAAACTGGTTCTCTTAGAGGTCTTCTAAGAGAATCAGAGCCATTTTTAAATGGCCTTTAATAAAGCAATCAAACCATTTTTAATTCTTAATTTTGTATACTTAGGTATATTTATAGGAATGTATTTGATTTTTTAATGTGGAAAATAAGACCAAACGAACCAAACCCTGGAAATCCTTTGACACCTTTAGCTTTGACCAACATAAGGCATTACGATTAATACACTAAGTAAGGACTGATTGTTATATTGGTTAGGGTTAAATGTCGGGGGTTATAGTCTGATGGGTAGTCGTCCTTGAATGCTTTACATGACCAACCCATTATTCAAACTTTCAATGGTAAGAACCTGCTTAAATGCCATTCCTGATGGGGATACAAGACACATCAAAAGCTGGGTGGTCCCAAGATCATTTATTGAATTAAGAACAAGATGAACTCAAACAACTTGGGCGAAAAGAGATCACGCTTCCTCATCCTGGCACCAGAAATCAAGAAAATCCTCTGCCCTTTTCCATTAAAGACCATAAATTGTCTGTCTGCCACCAAATAATAGATGGAGAGAAGAAACCATTCACATATTCCATAATGCAGGGCTCCATACTAAGAGGTATCCAGAGCAGATGGGCCCCAAATTTTAACTCCAAACCCCCAAAATTTGAAATTAAATTTGGGGGCCCTGATTTCCATTTTCTAAAAAATTCAATTTGAACCTCCTGTGAAAAAAAAGTTGGTAGAGCCCTACTTTATACTGGTACTACTGATAAAAATACCACAAGCACACAATATAGCGTATTTTGTAGTTTTTGTGATACACTGGTGCATATACTTTTATGGAGCATTTATCAAGACAATTTCTTAGATTGGTGACAAAACATAATTATCTTCAAATTTGTTACGGATAATGACAATACAAAATACCAGTGTAAAATAATAAATTGAAACCATCATGTTCTATCTGTTTTGAAGAATGCTTCAAAAGGTTGTCAAAGATCTTTGCTTATTCTTTAGACAAACTGCATAAAACAGCCTTCATCTTCTTTTCACTTTTCTCCTTCACTATCCAAGTTTTAACTAACTGATTTCCAACTTCATGAAATCTTCAAAAGACAAACACTGGAAACAACCTGTGATTTGTTCAACTTTATGATCACATGTTTGTAACAGACAAGACACCTTTAAATTGACAATTTATGAGTATTTATCTCAAATCATTCCATCCCCTTTCATTACAAATAATTCTCTCTTTCCCTCTGAATGAAAAGGTCAAAACTCTCGCTGACCCTACAGTCATCTCCGCCACCTCATCCACCAAAGAATCTGCTGTAAACAAATTTTCCTTGATTCGTATCACAACAGCCCGAGGAATGTGGCGTCAATTTTGACGGCATTCAAACGCATCTCCCCTCTCGCTTTCTCCAACGATGGCATCACTCTTCGCAAGCCAAACTTCCACACACCGGGGTTTCAAAACCGTTGCAACAAGGATGTACACGCGGGATCAAGACCATGTCATAATTTGTGTCATCTTTTCCGGACAGCTCCCCCTGGTGTCCCGTCGCACAACAGGACAGAATAAACGGTGGCCTTAATCAGTGACAGACGCGGCAGTGCACTTTTAATCGATAAGACCTGGCGTGGAATGGAAAACAGACCCCAATCCAGGATAGGAAGTGTCTCATAAAGATGAGATTTAGAGGGCAGACGTACAAGAATGATTTCCTGCGTCAAATCGGCTTCTCAACCGATAATAATGATTCACATCATCAGAATCTACAGAGCAAGGCTCCAATGTCAGATGGAAGATGCATGAACTCTCTTTCCAACCAACCAAGGTCAAGGTCTTTGTTTTTTGTTTTTTGAATGGCTGAAAATATCAGGTTTTCTTTTTTTAATTGGCAAAAACTGATATTTTTCCATTATGGATTAACTTTGCAAGTAATGGGTGAACAGTGGTTTATAGATTTTCAATGTGTTGCCAATATACACATCTAAATGTTTATTTTCTTTTGAATAATTTCTGGCATCAGATTATGTGTAGTTACACAACAAAAAGTTGGGCAAATGTTGTGCAGCAAATTTTGTTCTTCCTGCTCATGCGCTTGTTTTATTTTCTTAATACTCTGAATAATAAATCATTAAGACAACCATAAAATACAGAAATTTGTCGGTGATGGGTAAAAGACTCACATCAGCTCACATCATCAGTACACTGACTTTACCATGTATCCTTTTCATTTAAATAATGAATTACCATTTTGTTATCTTTTCATCATTTGTCCGAGAGCTTTAATAATGATTTTCTGGTCAAAATAAGTCTTAGTTCAAGAATAAACTATGTATTTAGACCTGTACCAAACTATTTAGCATAATTTCAACAAAGAAAATAATTTATTTGACATAATTCATATTTTTTAACCTGAACTATTAAAATTGGTAGCATATACAGTGCGAGTCAGAAAAAATGTTACACTTTTTAAAATGCTGATATTACAAATATGGTAACAATATCCAGTTAGATAGAATAACTCTTCCGGTTTTATTTTATACCACATTTGTGGGGAATCAGTAATGAATTTACTGGATAAGAATCAATTAATGTGTATGGTGAAAACCCATTTGCTCCAACATCAACAATGCCTTGCCTGATTTGGATCCTACTGCACAATGAGCGAGAAAGACTGCGAAAAGACAGGCAGACACTCCGACAGGCCTGGGCAGCGATGCTGCATCAAGCTCAGAAATGCATCGAGAGAAACGGACGCCATGTGGACGCCATGTGGAAGATTGAAAACTATGTCCAAGTGCCCAAATGACTATAAAAAGGACTTTTCACTGAAGATCACTGAATGTTATGATTTCTGGCTTTATTCATTTGTTCATTTATTTATTGGTTCTCATGTTTATTTGTCTTAATTAAACATATGCATAAACTTTACGCTGATTGTTTGTGTGAATGTTGTTGCCTCTGTTTCAGCAGGTAATCATATGACTTAACGCAAATGAGTTTTGAATATCTTTCAAACAATGGCTGTTGTGCACTGAACTGTAACAGCAACATTTAAACAAATGTTACCAAACAAAGGAATATATACTCTATCCATACATGCTAAAAAATACTGTTAATCCCACATTATTAAAACAAAACTCAATTCAAAAAGTGTAACATTCTTTCTGACTCAACACTGTATTGTTCAGAAATGTCATGAGGATTCACTCACTAAGAACCATAACAGAAGAAAGAAGCTGTCAAAACTGTTGTTAAATGGAGGGAAAAGGTATATACACTGCTGCAGTTTTTGTTTTTAAGGTAGAAAATACCAATTCTGTGTTTCTGTATTGCAGCACCTCATGGAAGCCATGGACAGCTAAAGCATCACTTTGTATGATCACATGAAAAATGTACATGTATCTATGGGTATCTATTATTATTCACAAAATATGATCAATTGTTTTGAGGGGCTGAACAAAGTTTAATGTCACTGTGTTGGCAGTGCAGAAGCATTGACATTCCTGTCTAGTAGTAAACAGGTCTCTTTCCAAATACATTTTTGGAGTAGCCTGGCATGTTGTTTGTTAGGCTTTCCACACATGTATCTATCAACCCAAGATTATTTACGTCTGGGAACTGCCAAATAACATCTCCATCAAACTGATGTGCGCCAGTTCGAAAATCAAACCAGATTTTAGGCAAGTCTATTTTTATCTAACATTATAGCACACATCAGGGGCATTGCTTGAACACTGTGAATGGGGAGGGAGGGAGGGCAGAGCAAATTTCTGACAAGTTTGCGTAAAATTTTCTAACTGATCCACAAAACAAAACTGATGTTTCATAATTTTTTAAATCTAAAATACAATGTCATTCGAAGTTTCCTTGTAATTGTAAATTGCTGACAGAAATTTGAAGAGAGAGAGAGAGGCAGAGGTACACCTTTCCTACAGTGATGCCCTTTTTTATATGAATTTTTGATGAGTTAACAATGACTTTACTACTTACTCATCATCTTCGTCATCTTCATCTCCCAAAGCCATCTGGAAAAAAAGACAAAAATAATAATAAATTAAGACTTGTGATGGAAACAATGGATTGCAGAGACAATTTGTTGGATAACTTGTTTACCACAGGGCTAATCTGCCGCATAGCCGATTATTAACCACAAAAAAAATGACACTGGCTGATAAAAGGTTGGATCTTTGCATAAATTACCAATTAAAGACAAAATTGTAAAAATCCTTCAATATAATATTCAATTTTTCATAAAAAGCACATTTTTAGAAAGAAGGAGGAAGTCTATTACATTCAGAAGTGAGGGAAAAAAGGGGTCAGAAATACTGGTTTTGTGAGAGAAATGTTACTGAAAACTAGTACTGATTGTTCATATTGCACATGTTGTAAGAATATTTTTAATCTTCAATCATTTGTTTTACTTTCGGAAACGAAATTTCAAATGTTAGTACAATAACCAAGGAAAACGAGACACTGCAGAATCAATAAGAAGGAACATTTATGACCATTCCACAAAGCTATGCTTAAATATGTGGGTCATGCAAATAGTATGACAGGATTGGTTATTAGATGTTGATGGACACAGAGAAAACTGAAAAGGTGTCTGAAGAGTTTAAAATGTGCAATTAATAAAGCAAAGATAAATATACAATGTGGTCTACAAATGTTCCATATGAATAAATATGCACATTTAGATGTTAAAAGGGTACTATTTCATTAACTCTGCACACTGTGCTATTAGTTCAAACTTCACAAACATTAAATACATTGTTTGCTACCATTATGCTACCATTGTGCATACCATAACAGATAAGAAAAATACAAATACATGTATGATGTATGGAATGTCACTGTACAAAGTCAGTATCACAATGTATTAGCCCACAGTGAATTTTAAAAATGTATCTCCTTATTTGCTGCTCTTGGCACCAGCCTGATAAATCTTTTGCTGAAAATAATTGAGATGAGGAAATTATCAAGTAAATGAGTTAAAAAGAACTTGAAAGAATGTCTGTAAAAAAAAGAAAGCAAACACAAAACAAAACAGGTATATGTACACTATCAACATCAAATATAAACTAGAAATATCACTGAAGATGATGATTAATACCCCCGCCCCGTGACAACAGCCTTTCTTGACTTTTGGTCGAAAACTGAGGAAGTAGTTCGATCCGCAAGGTGTTTCCTTGATTTTCTGCCATAAATATGCCGTTACCATGGCAACGCAGATTCCGACTCATCCAAAAAATATGTCTTGCACATCTTCCCATCAAGACCAATGTGTGTACCAAATTTCATGACTTTCGGTCAAAAACTGAGGAAGTAGTTCGATCCGCAAGCTGTTTTCCTTGATTTTCTGCCATAAATATGCCGTTACCATGGCAACGCATATTCCGACTCATCCGAAAAATATGTCTTGTACATCTTCCCACCAAGACCAATGTGTGTACCAAATTTCATGACTTTCGGTCAAAAACTGAGGAAGTAGTTCGATCCGCAATGTGTTTCCTTTATTTTCTGCCATAAATATGCCGTTACCATGGCAACGCATATTCCGACTCATCCGAAAAATATGTCTTGCACATCTTCCCATCAAGACCAATGTGTGTACCAAATTTCATGACTTTCGGTCAAAAACTGAGGAAGTAGTTTGATCCGCAAGCTCTTTTCCTCGATTTTCTGCCATAAATATGCCGTTACCATGGCAACGCAGATTCCGACTCATCCAAAAAATATGTCTTGCACATCTTCCCACCAAGACCAATGTGTGTACCAAATTTCATGACTTTCGGTCAAAAACTGAGGAAGTAGTTCGATCCGCAATGTGTTTCCTTGATTTTCTGCCATAAATATGCCGTTACCATGGCAACGCATATTCCAACTCATCCGAAAAATATGTCTTGCACATCTTCCCATCAAGACCAATGTGTGTACCAAATTTCATGACTTTCGGTCAAAAACTGAGGAAGTAGTTCGATCCGAAAGCTGTTTTCCTTGATTTTCTGCCATAAATATGCCATTACCATGGCAACGCAGATTCCAACTCTTGCACATCTTCCCATCAAGACCAATGTGTGTACCATACGAGTAATAAATGAAAGTACATAGACAAGTGCATCACAAACGTCACTGTGGAATATAAACCTCTTCATCTTCTTCCTCCTCCTCCTCTTCTTCTTCTCCACTGGTAGCTTCCTCCTCCTCCTCATCTTCCAAGTTATAATCTTCATCTTCCTCATCGTCCTCATCATCGGCATGACCGTTTGCGATGGAACCGTTGGGAACCTTCTTCTTGCTCGTCCCATCCTTGTCCACCTTAGCAAGCTCAAAGAATAAGAATTTAAACTCCAAATGAGTACAGGTTAGAACATGAATATATATGGACTTACAGAGGGAGGCTGATAGTGAAAAGGAAGAGAAGGAAGAAGAGAGAGGCAAAGAAAGAAGAAGGCAATGAAGGAAGGATGAAATATTAGAAGTACGCAATGGAGAAGGAAGGAGTAAAAGCAAGAGGGAAGAAATAGAAAGAATGAAAGAAAGACGGACAGAAAGGAAGGAAGGAAAGGGGAGAACCATAAAGAAGTGGAGGGTAAGAAAGAAGACAGAGAGAAAGAGAGAGAGAAGGAGGGAGAATAAATATGAAGGAGAAAGAAACAAAGGAAGAAGGAAAACAAAGAGGAATGAAGAAACAAGAAACAAGAAAAGATTAAGATCCTCTCCTCCTCTGCCCGACTCCTTACAATGCATGGACCCTCTCCTTTCAATGGAGACGATGTGCTTGCGTTTGCTTCACCACTCCCCACTGATACTGGTGTCCAATTTCAAAGTCCAGTTTTGTATGGCTGACACCAACCCTACAAACAGAACATCCCGATTTGCATGTTTTCAATTTATTTGGGATAGCTGGGAGTAAATATGAAAAAGTTAGTTGAAAAAGAAAAAGATGTATGATGCCGTAAATTCAACAACACTCTAAGACCAGCACCTGTCAGCACAAGATAAATAGCAGATATTATTATAAAATCTGTATATCGGTGGATATTATTATAAAAGCTGTATCTTGGTGGTACCTCTGCCTCATAAGGATGCACTTCACTTGAAATGAAAGAGCAGTCTTAAAGGAAGAACTCCTGAAATAAAGACAAAGAGAACAAATCAAGCATCTGGGGGAAGGAGACTACCAAAATTGAAGGCGTTACCCCAAAATGTCATCAGCGGTTGCAGAACAGGTAACACCGGTTACTATGCAGATGCTGCAGTAATACAGCAGACAAAGGAACTTCACAGAGTGCTCCTTGCAAGATATTCACAAGGCCATGCTGGTGGAACATGTTATCTTCTTATAGACTTCACTTCTCAAATGTCCTGAAGAATGGAGGGAATATCTTCCCCTATGGTCTTTCCCTGTGGATGATCTTCCTCCAATGATGTTGCAGTGCTAAATAACACGTAAACCTGGGCCCTGTTTCATAAAACTTGTTATCAATGACAAGTTGCAATAACTGTTATAAGCTACTGAAATCCTTGCATCTGATTGGCTGAGAGCAAATTTGTCAGTAAAAATCACTGACAAGACACTTGATGAAACGCAGCCCTGATGCCATCAGCAAACCAATGACTTCATTGTCATATCATACCTCTGCCATGAATCATACGAATGAAAATGTAGATACATACACGTATATCCTTCCATTGTATGAGGCATGCAGACGTTTAAAGGTAATACAGAGTGTTGATCAAGGTCATGGATTTGATAAATACCATGTCTTTTTCTTGGTGTATCTCAAAGTCTACAACCAAAATGATTCCGGCTTTTTTGTTGGGGTTACTGATGAATAGAGAAATCAGCTTTCCCTGTTTAATAAAGAGTTCTCCTTTTGGGAAATCCCAATCATTCTCTTATATTGAGATTTATTTCCCATATGTGGATTGGACTTTGGAATTCTGTCATCCATAATAATCAAGTAAGGTAGTAATGCCAAATAGTCATTGGTGAAGGATAACAACTCAATACTAAACACATAATACAATTTTGTAAAATGTAGGCTGCCATAAGGGACACAAACTGATTTTACTCAATTAGCCTAAAAGAGATCCCTAAAACGTACATGCAAGAACCCCATATGTTTGCACAATATGGAGCCTGCAAAATCCTGGACGGAGAGATGCCAAGGCCTGAAATCATGCAAAAGAATGAAAATTGGCATCCCCGCTAGAAAGAACCTCCTAGAATTCATGTTCTACCCTCATGCATGTAGATGTATAAAACATAGACTTCTTGACTTTCACCAACACTGTGTCTTACCTTTAAAGCTATAATCCCACCTTATCCATTTTCCAAAAAACACAAAAAAACACAAAAAGACATACTAAAACACAGAAAGCAGAAAAGGGTGAGAAGATGGAGTGGTAGAGGGGAGGGAAGGTGAAGGCTGGTCTCTATTTTACTCAAAACAAACCTTCCAATCTATACCATCTTCATCTTCATCATCATCATCGTCATCATCGTCGTCTTCTTCATCATCATCATCATCACCATCATCAAAAGCTGGTTTTGACATCTTGAAAACAAAACAGAGAATGACAGAAATGTGTGTAAATTCAAATTATTCAGAATTCTCTCTCCGTTCGCTGTTAGCAGAATCAGCTAAAAGGCAAAGTACGGTTTAATCATGAATAAAAGTCACCAAACACACTAAAAATGATGAATAGGAAGCTGACCAAGGTCAACACTGAAAGTTATGAATGATCACATTTACTTTTCAACACTCACTGTCACTATGAGCCGTGTCTTTAGCTTGCGAAAAAAACCATTCATTTGCAGAATCTCAGCTCAACTAGATGGCAAAGCAATTTAAACTGAAAACTATATACATAGCAATGTTATTCCACAATACAAACCAAAGATATCATTGCTTGACCACACCTATGCAGGGAAACTCAAGACATTCTTTGCACATGGAAACAATGAAGAGGAATGGTCATTTTCAGGCTGGTTGATTGCAATGATCATGCATCAAGGATATCAAACAACAACAAAAAAACATGATTAAAACTCAAATTGTAATCGTTAACATGCAGAAACAATGCAGAACATGATATGTGCTAAATGTTCAACCCAACAGTAGCATAACTTCCCTAATAATTCTTTCACCTTCTACAATTTCCCAAATAAACTGAAAAAACAACATTCTTGGCCGATACAATCTCAATACTTTCTTCTTAGAATGTCAAATGGTGTTTCTTTCCTTATGCCCCTCACTAACCTTCTTTGCTGGACCTTTTGCAGATGAAGCTGGTCTTTTCTTTCCCTTGCTGGTCTGTTTCTCTTCCTCTTCTTCCTCTTCATCATCTTCATCATCCTCCTCCTCCTCTTCATCTAATTCATCTCCTTTTCCTTTCAAGGGCAATTTTACATCCTTTAAAAAAAGACGAGAAGAAATATATGCCAGAAATCATATTACAACCTATCACAAACAAGCAAAATGTTTAAACCACACCAAAGAGTGAATAAAGCTCAAATGCTGTGAGTTTACAATCATGCATTATCATACTTGATGATGTAGGAAAAGACATAGAATTTGGGCATAGGCTTTGGCAATCAAAACAAAATTCTCATCAACTGACACATCGAATAAGAACACAATCTTGCACTATCACAAAACCATTTCTCTAACTTTCACAAGCCCTAAATATTATCTTAAGATCGCACATAGAATAATTGTCAACAATATAAACTAGAGCCTACAAGTTCCTAACTCTATCTTCAAAACTGCCAAAATTCTGATCTTGGAACAATTGTCCATGTACTACTTTCAAGGCAGTTTGAGGAGCTACATAAGTCTAACAAAAAACTTATAGGCAATAAAAATGAGTATGAAATATCTCCTTTAATATTTTGCAATATGCCTGGCAGAAGGTAGCAAACATATGCTTGGCTAGCGGATATACATTTCTTGAATGACATTTCAGAGTTTCGGACCTACTTTGACAACTTCTACATAACATATATTAGCCCATACCCAGGGTGGTCCACAAGGGGTTTTAACATGTAACAGCGACAGCTTTGAATTTTGAAACTACAGGTTTGAAAATCAGCGATAGGTTAAGATTTCTCAAATAATAATTTTCAAACCAAATTATTTCTGAAATATTAGTCATAAAATAGTTTCAAAATGCTTAAAAATATGCCTGATACTGTACCAAAAAGCCTCAGAGAACTACAGAGCTTCCAGGGCCCTCAAGCAGGCTCTGGACCCCGACCGCAAGGGACTTTGTGCTTCGCATACATTCATACATGTACTTCTTCCCAGTTGCGATTTTACAAGTTTGAATTTTTGTTTGTGGACCACCCTGCATACATATTTATATTATTAACAATTTTAATTTGTAACTTTTTTATACCATGTACTATTTCCTTTTCCTTTCAATGCAAAAAAACTAAAAAAAGTAAAAATGCAAGGATTTTTGACCTAGATTTTGTTTTCGCATCCTGCAACAATTTCTCTTCAGCACTTATGTCACAACATCGTGCTTAATTTGTTACCTTTAATGCAGGTTTCTTGCCTTTTCCTTTTGTTGATACCTTCTTCACCTCCTCTTCTTCCTCTTCTTCTTCTTCATCTTCTATATCTTCTATATCTTCATCTCCCATTTCAAATGCATCTGAATTTTTGAAGTCTTTTTCAAAATCCTCATCCTCTTGTATATCTAGAAGGAAACAAGCATGAACAAAATACTTTTAGTCATTTGCAGTACTTCGTCGACACAAGTGATATGATACGTGAAATGCACGTCGTCCAAGGTGTCACATTCCATACATTACCAAGTGAATCAACAAATAAACTACAAATATTGTATGCAACCTGGGTGTGGACTATTAAAATACAATGGTCAAAATTCACAAAAGAGGTTTATCTTAACCCATGGTCTAACCCATGGTCTAACCCATGGTCTAAACCATGGTTTCAACCTCCGCCGTGGACTAAAATAAGGGTAAATAAACGTATAAGCGCATTGCTGTATACCTATTGAACATGAGGACATGCGCGTATTACGCTTATGGAGGTTT
This sequence comes from Heliocidaris erythrogramma, assembly GCA_025617745.1. NCBI lineage: Eukaryota > Metazoa > Echinodermata > Echinoidea > Camarodonta > Echinometridae > Heliocidaris > Heliocidaris erythrogramma. The sequence goes on along the minus strand of CM046868.1, from coordinate 14,158,870 downwards.
AAACCATGGGTTATATAGACCTCTTTCGTGAATTTAGGTCAATGACTCTTTATATAAATGCGATAGTTTATAACTACATTAAGAAGCTTCTATAATGTTTTTATATAGTCCGGCGAAATGGTGAAATAATTGTGCATTTTTTCATAAAAGCATGAAATTTGGCATGTACGTAGAGTTTTTGACGCAGAATAATTCTGGATATGGGGCCAAAAAGATTTTGGGACTTGGGGCCCGTTGTGCCCATTTTTTTTTAAGTGGCCCTCTCAGGGTCTTTTCCCTTCAAAATTGATGTAATCAAATCTAGTTTGCTATAATGAAATATTCTGTAATACTTTTAGGCCTCTAAAATCACACAAATGCTTTAGGTGCCCATTTTTTTCAAGTAAAGGGCCATCGTATATATATATATATATATATATATATCAAAATATTATAAAGGGACTGATATGTTGCATATAACTAAAATGCTTCTAATTGTGATCAATTGACATTAAGTCTTTGAAATCAATGGGATATGTGGCGCAGGTGCCAAAATGACCAAAAATGGCCCCAAAAGGCCCAAAATAATCTATCTGCAACATAACTTTTTCAAATCCTTGTTTCTAATTTCTAATGGTATAGACAACAATTTGGAAAGCGAGGTTATATTAAAAAAGACCATTTTGAGCAGGCCATATAGCACAATTCAACACAGAAATGGTTCTCAAAGCGCTTTACAAACAAAAGTAGGTTACATATTTAGATTAAAATAAAGACTTAATCCAATCAAAACATTCAGATAGGACGTATGATTATGTAGAGTACACATTTAGATAAAGCTGGTAATTAAATAACGAACCAATTAAAATTACTGTACATACAAAAGAACAAGCTGTAAATGTAGGAGATGTATTATCTCTTTTATGTATTATCTTTTTTATTTGCTGTGAACTGAAACCCTAGACTGCCACAATGCTTAAAGTATATATATTCCATACACATTCTATGTGTGACTAAAGTTGGCTGTGGCAGTCCACCGTTTGTTCCATTAGTCCACCAAAGCGGGTAAAGAGTTAGCCACCCAATAACCCACCTGCTCAAAACCACTGGCAAGTTTATAAAACAGGTGGGGTAGAAAATGAGAAATACACACTGTAGGTGTGATCGAAGTTCAAATTGGCATACTGGTTAAAAGAGTCAAGTGGGTTCTCATAAACAAATTTTGCTGACTTATTGTGGTTTCGAGCCTGCAGGTAAGTCGCATAACATGTACGTATGTGTGTTAATTTGCTGTCTCACAATGTCATCCCACATGCATAGTAGAGTTACCAGAGGTGTAGGGAGGAGCTGACCAGGTTTATTAAAAACACAGGAGAAATTCTGAAATCATCAGACCTTACCTAATGCATGCTGACCACTGAGATAGACGGGACCTGAGCCAGTAGCTAGTTTGAAGGTGACAGGAGGCTGAAGTCCAATGTCCAAATTTGTCTGTAAGATTAGCAAAATATAAATGAAACATATGTGGTAATAATATAGGCCTGTCTTCTGAACTCCAGTTTAACTTAAACCAGGGTCTAAGGGTGCGTTCAAGCAAATTTTGGAGCTAGAAATCACAAACATGAATCACAAATCAAAAGAACGTTTTAAAACACGGTTCAGCGGGACAGCGTTCATGCAATTTTTCATCAAAGCTGATTCTAGCTTAGCCATTGCGCAGTGTAGTGCGCAGTTTGACCCAAAGGTCAACTGCTGCACGCCCTTTTCTTTCTTCTTTATACATTTCCTTTCTTTTTCTTCATTTATCTTTCTTTGTTATTCTTTGTTTTAGCCTATCATTTTCCTTTTCTACCATTCTAATGCCTTTTTGTTTTCTTTCATCTTCTCTTTCTATCTTTCCGCATGTTATTCTTTGCTTCTTCCTTCCATCATCAGTATCTCTTCCTTTCCTTGTTTTTCCATAATTTTCTTCTTTCATATGTTCTTCTGTCATTAACTTTGTAATTCTCTATCTTTCTTACTGTAGATTCTCTTGCCATCTTTCCTGTTATTCTTTGTTTTTATACTTCTATTTCCTCTTTCTTTTTTCCTTATTGTTTCTTTTCATTCTTTTCTTCCCTCACCTTTTCTTCTGTCATGTCAATCATTTCCAATGAATCTCTTTATTTTCTTCTTTTTCTATCTTCTCTTATACAATTATATGTCATAATTGTTCTATCGTTTTTTTTTCTTTCGATCTTTCTCACTTTTCTTTGTTTTGATCTTTCTTTCAACGTCTCTTTCTGTCATTCCTTATTCTTTTTTTATTATCTCTCTTCTGTTGCTGTCTTTCCTCATGTTATTCTTTGTATTTGTCCTTCTTACAACTTCCCTTTCTTTTTTTTCTTATTAAATTTTTCTCTATTCTTACCTTCGTTCATCTTTTCATCAATCTATTCTATGTATATTGTATATTTCCTTATTATTCTTTGTTTTTATCTTCTTTTCTCTTCGCTTTCTGTCTTTCCCTTAATATGTTATTCTGTTTTTTATTTTTCTATCATTCTTCTTCTTCTTTATATATTTTCTCATGTTATTCATGGTTTTGATCTTCTTTTCTCTCTCTAGCTTTACCTTAAGTTTGTTATTCTTTGTTTATTTTTTCTATCATTCTTTTCCTTTTTTATATATTTTCTTGTTATTCATTGTTTTGATCTTCTCTTCTCTTCTCTCTCTAGCTTTTTTTCCTTTGTTATTTTGTTTAATTTTTCTATCATTCTTTTCATTTTTTATATATTTCCTTATGTTATTGTTTTGATCTTCTCTTTATCTTTTATTTTTGCCTATCTTTATGTTATTCTTTGTGTTTATCTTCATCTGGCCTCTCTCTGTTTCTTCTGTTTTCCTTTATTGTTCTCCTTCTCTCATCTTTTCTTCTACCCAAATGACGTCATAGAATCATGATTGAGATCTCCCTTGCATTCATGCAATTTCAGCGAACATGCTTCTGGCAGAAACGGGTTACAAAATGCACCTTTTTCTGCGTTTCAGTTTGGCGATCTCAAACACGTTTTTTTATACAACTGACGAAAAATTGCATGAACGCAACCGTGTTTTAAACTCAACGTCTTTCAAAACTGTTTCTGGGGTGCAAAATGTTCGCTTGAACGCAACTTAAGTGTGGCTTAAGCCCCGTCTAAACCTTTTCCAGTGCAGTACATGTATGTTGTGCCACTAACGAGTAAGAGCAATTTAACTAACTAATCATTAAAGCCTCTAAATTGGCAATGCAGTGTAAAATATATAATCACTATTTTACGTAGAAATTGGGAATTTTTCTGTTTAATTTGGCAATTTTCATTCACTTCATCACACTATAAAGGAGTGGAAAATAAGATTAACTGTTGCCAATTTCAGGGAAAACTGATTAATTCTGACCATAAGAAAACTCTGAAATGCTATGGGTTAAAAGGTATTTCATGGTCACATGTATTTTAATTAATATCAAACATGAGAAAAACAGAGAAATCAAATTCAAACTTACAGAATATTGAACTTTATTTCCCTGAAAAATTATGATATCCCTTTTATCAGCAAAATAATGTATTTTCCATATTTTTCTTTCTGCGCTTGGACCAGCTGGAACTAACAAACAGATAATAGTATTTGTTCTTTCATATCAATCCCATTAAACAGGAGATAAAATCTTGATACTGTACAATGTCACCTTCATATCAATAAGTTCTATTATTTTTTTAGATTAAGGTTTTTTAATGAACAACCCTTCCAAATGCATCAAGCAATGTCAAAATGATACGCACTAAATCCTTTTCTAAATTTAGGGTTGTAAATTATTTTTTATGAAAGTAAAATTGTGATTTGAACTTAAGATTTAAAAAAAATCAATTGATAAATAAATCAATCCACTGTAAAATTAATTTCACACATAATTACAGATTATATAACCAAGAGATTTAAGCTATGGTGCTACTTTACTGGCTTTTAGAGAACACATTCCTACACAAAATGTCATTCCCCAAAGTCTGATTGAAAATATTTTGCCCTAAATACTCAAACTGACTTAAATTCATTTATAAAATGCCAAAGCTTGACCACCAAAATTTTTCCTGCTACATCTAATGTGGTTGAAAAAATTTGCAAGACTGAAAAATTGGCTGCCTACTTATCGTCCTACAATACTGATATTACTTGATGCTTGTTAATGACACTAAACCGCCTAAATCTCTTAATCCCCTCCTGTGTACATGTTAACTTACATTGTAAATCTAATTTTTTTTCTTTCTTTCCTACATAACCATACTTTAATCTTATTCACATCAACATTCCTGAAGTTTTAGACATTATTCAATTCAAGAATGAATAGTACTAACCCTAAGGTGCTTAGTAACACATCTTTTAAATACCATTTTCTCCTCTACTCTCTCTCTCTCTGTCTTTCTCCTTCTCTGTCTCTGTCTGTCTGTCACTCGCCCCCCCCCCCACCCCCTTTTCAGGAGCAGGTGATTATAAAGGATCGGAGCTGTGTGAGGTCACCCTTGGTCACAATACGTCAGATTAGCCAAAACCTGAGAAGACACCCAATTATGGTCTTAAAAATCCCAACCTTTGAAACACCCTTTCTTCCTCCTAAAATATCAATTTACAGATTAAGACTATCCTTATTGTAAACAAAGGAGTATTCACTTATGTGTGGGATGGTGATAATGGCAGTAATGGGGTTTATTAAAGGTCATTCTGTACCACATCATGAAGCTGTTGGTACCAGTATTAAGCGCAGATGAGTTTTAAGAGAACATTAGTACTGAAAGAATTTGTGAACAATGGACATTAATGGCTCTTGGATACTTGACTCTCAGAGAGTTTTAAGAGTCTGATTGAGATAATGTACATAAATGACTTGACAACTTAGCTGAATGCGAGAGAGAAAGGGATTGTGGAAGGGGAGACTGGGATTGTGGAAGGGGAGAGTGGGAAAGAGAAAGAGACAGACAGAGACGGATAGAGACAGACAGACAGATGAAGACAAACTTTGAAAATAAATTGGAACTGTAGACAAATGGAGAGTACAGGGAACATGAACCAGAAAGACAATGCACTGGACAGAAAAAGATGGAAACAGAAAGAGATGAAGAGAAAGGAAGAGAGAAAGGAAAAAAGGAGGGGGAAAAAGAAAGAAAGAAAAAGAGAAAGCAAGAAAGAGGAGAAGAGAAAGACAAGAAAAAAAAGAGAGGAGAAAATGAAAGAGGAAGGGAAAAGGAATTGAAGGAGAAAGACATAAGAGCAAAAAAAAAAGGAAAAGGGCAAAAAAAAGAAAAAGAAAAATAAATTAAAGGACTAACAAAGAAAAAGAGCAGGAAAGAGGGAAAAAAAAAAAATATACAGAGACAGAGTAAAAAGAGAGAGAGAGAGAGAGAGAGAGAGAGGGGGGGGCACTGCTGGGTTCAAAGGAAAAGTACAAAAAGTAGGGGAGCAAAAAGAGAAAAAGAAACGATGTGAGGACAAATAGAGTTGGAGAAGAAATAAAAGAAGACTGAGAGGAGACAGACATATGGGGTGTTGCAAGAAAGTTGCCACTGATCGGTACTGACCAATCAAAATCATTGTTGCAAGCGCATCTTCTTGAATGGGCAGACCCTGAACCATTCAGAATGGTTGTTCTAATTTGCTTTACAATTTGCAATTGATTGCAACTTTCTTGCAACACCCCAATAGATAGAAAATAAGAAGGGATTTATTTGTAGAAGGGGAGAACCAGATTGCCAACATTTTTAAAGAACTTTCACATTCACATTGAGGGGAGAAAAGTCAACAAAAATTTTAAAACTCTGGATAAAGAGAAAGTAGCCTCGATACATGTCAGGAGAAATGAAGGTCTTAAAATTACACCTATCAACCTCAGGCTTCAATTCACTGGTCCTACTCTATTCAATTTCACTCTACAAGAGGTTTGATCAATGACCAATTTCCTTCTTGTCACAATTTGACCAAAAGGAATAATATATCAGTTCTTCTAAGTTTTAAGGGCAAATTCAAGAACGCAATCAAGGACGATTTCTTCTTTTACTTGTGTACAGAAGGCGAAAAAGGTCCATGACATTTTCATGGAACCCAAAACCCAAAACCATGATAAACCACTCTTATTCGTCCCATTGTAAAAATGTTTACAAGCTCTGCAATATTTGCTTTAAGGAAGTCGGACTATTTTGGTGTCAAGACTCCAATTTTGATCTAAAGAAAGATGCACCATGAAAACAAGTTTCCACCAATTCTATGATCTTCACCAACAAAGCCATTTAATAATGCTTAAAGGGAAAGTCCACCCTGATTATAAGTTGGTTTTAAAAGAAGCAGAAATATTGAAGAAACATCAGTGACGGTTTGAGCAAAATTCAATAAAAATAAGATACACTGTAGTTATGAATTTTTAAAGTTGTAGTCAATCAAGCACAAAGTGGCAATTCTGTGACGTATCTTACTCCTCTCCCATTTTACCCTGTACCCCAAAAATCATTAATTTCCATTTTCTCTAAAAAAAGATTCAATCATATATGCACCTTAGATATAATCATTTCCCTTATGGTTTACACAAAACCTGTATGAAACCAAACTATTCCTTCATCAAAAACTAAGAAATGAAAATTTATGAATTTTCTGTACTGAGCAAATGGGAGAGGAGCTACCAAGATACATCACAGAGTTGCCAATTTGTGTTTGATTGATTACACCTTCAAAAATTCATAACTTATTTCTTATCAGATTTTGCTAAAAACTTTCACTAATCTATATCCCTCATTTTTCTTTCTTTTATTCAAATCAACTTAATACCAGGGAGGGCTTTCCCTTTAATGATGAGGGAAAAGAGGGTGAGTTGTGGTACTACATTTGCACAGCCACAACTACCAAAGCTTCTTAACGTTGCAGCCAACCAATGTGGTTTTTATGGTACAACGGAACAAGTATCTGAAAGGCTGGGTATGACCGAGTACTTAATTGATCAAACTGGATTTACAAATCCCATATCATTTTACTTTTCGCTCAAATGATCCCATATTTGGGGGAAGAAAGTAAGAATTTGCGAACAATGGAATGGTTGAAATTCAAGGCATGCAGGTTTGTGTACCAGGAGATCACGACTGCCCATCAAAAAATGGGGGACATTGTTGGACGAGATCTGTCCATTTCCTCAACAAATGGACTCACAAAGACCCATTCATAAATACTGCATGAGTAGTTAGAAACAGAATCCTTCTTGGTGGAAGTAACTGCTTGTTTTAGGGATAACAGCATATTTTGAAAATGTACTCATTCAATACAACATGCTTATGGTCACAGTTGGAGCTTGGTCGACACATTCCAAATGTATGAGAAGTCTGTAACAAGATCATTCTAGGTGGAAGTTACAGTTTGTTTTAGGGATTAATTCTTTGATCTAAAATGTACCCATTTTTGCGGGAAATTAAAATGTATTCATTCACCAACAATCACCCAATGCTAGCTCATTGCTAAGCGCTTGACTGACATGTGGTAGAACACAATTCTCTAAACGGTAACTAATGTGGATGATCTGATTAAAAAATCCCTTTTTCTTTGCAATTTTAAGGAGTTATCAATTTACAATGAAATGTCAATGAAAAATGAAAGAAAAGACAAATTCCCCTTTGACCTGAATTACATTTGAGGCAGGAATTGTTGAAAATCAGTAAAAACTGCCTTTCCTGACTTATGAATGACAATATTCATTACAGAATGTCTGACATTTCTACCTTTTGTTTACTTTTTTTTTGGGGGGGGGGGGGCTTTAAAACAATGATATTGACTGCTAGAGATTTTCAGGGGTAAAGCAGAGGTCATGTTACATCAAATAGTGTCACAAATTCACAATGAAAATACTTTCAAACCATAACAAGAGATCAGTCACTTATAAAAATCTAAACATGACAATCATTTGGGAGAGAAGTGTATATTATGTCTCAAATAAATATTGCACTTCTTTCCAAATTTTATGAGGCAATCGTATCTTTTATAATGCAACTACCTGAATCAGAACTCACTATCTTCTTTCAACTTCTTACATTTTTTAATAACAAGAATTCTCAGAGCTCACTATTTGCTGGCTATATATCGCACTCATGATTCATGAACACTGCATCTGCAACATTTTCCACTCAAGCAAATTCACACCTCCCTTACTTACACTATGAGGGTGAATTCTTGGCATAGTTTCCTCCTCTACCATCGACACATTCCCAACAACGGTCCCAGCTCATGAAAGGAATTTGTCCTCACAGGGGCCACTTTACTTGACTTCCACGTCTCCACATCTTCCCAAAGAGGATTAAGCCTAATTCTGACAACTATTTAAGAACTCCACTGAGCAGAAACTTCATTAGGGTTAAGGAAAGCCTCAAGACATTTCCTTAGTCTCTCATTTCTCTCTTGCAATCCTTACTACTTGAAGTGTGTGCACAATATGCACTTCAGATTTTCACACCGTCACATAGTGCTTGTTCACATTAATCTTTGAAAATGCCCATTTAAAACAGAACAAAAGATCAGGGCTCATATTCATAATACCTTACTAAGCTAGCTGTCAACTAAATACATAGGCTACAGCGCATGTCCAGTTGCCAACGAAGCCTAGTTAGGTTTTATGAATATGGGTCCTGATGTTTCAGTACAGAAAAGCTCCTGTTTAAGATGTGTATTATTGTTAATTCATTAATTCTAATCTTGTGGCTAAAGCAAAGGATATGTGAATCTTGGTTATGGTTTCCTTTAACATATGCTCAGTCACTCATAATTGAAATAATGGATTCAAGGTCAGCAGATCACTATACTAGTCCAATGCATACACACAGCACCAACAGTCATGAACTTGACTGTCTCTTAGTACACTAGAGAAATGACCTTTTTGTGAATTTTGAAATGTAGTCATTTTGTGTGCTCATTCAAGCATGACTCGACAGATACCTTTAATTTTCACACAAAAGTTACACAAGAATCACAGGCACAGTCCCTTCTACATGTACTTCCAACTTGTTCAAAAAGTTGTAGTTCAGAAATTATCAAGAGTTGCTCGGGGGCCGTATTCTGATCAAAATCAGGACAAGTCATTGGTTAATGATTGCGCAAATATGGCTGCGCCCGCGTAAAGTTAACAGAGACATCTGCGCAAGCACCAATGATTAGTGTTTATTGCGCGCAATTTCAATTTGTTATGACAATTAACAGTTTTCCTTAACACAAAAGATAACACAGTTTTCAGAATACCGCCCCAGGGGGGAACTTACTGTTTGTGTTGTTTATTTTACTTTCAAATTTTAAGTTGCACATGATTTTTTTTTTGTTAAACACATCTGTTTGAACTGAATTGTAAAATATCAAATCTAGTGTTAAAATCAATCACACATTTTGAAGTGCTCGTTTATTTCCCTTAAATAATAAAACAGAATTTTCAAAAATGTCTGAATGAAAAATGGGTATGGAACAGCAGACTACATGTCAAGAGATTGTTACAATCGCCAATTAAATCTAGGGCTCAGATTGCATGCCTGTGTGTTTTACAGAATTCCCCTTTCATGAGGTGTGAGAGTGGTTTTAGGGGCAGGATAAAATGATAAAGTTACATTCTCATACAGTTCCACAATCGAGCCCGATTATCTCACTTGTGAAGATATTTTATCCCCCCCCCATCCCCAAGAAAGAGGGGGTATCTTGATTATTTCTTTTTCCATTTTTCTACTCGGGAGCCTCAGGATATCATCTGAATGTTCAGATGTTTGTACATTAAACCATTACCATTCTAGACAATAATCCACATTGATCTCAGACAATTCCACTGTTTGGCTGTCAGACCAAATCATGATGAACTTTTTAAACATGTGAAACATTGTGCTTTCTAAAATCACATCCTTATCAAGAATTAATAGACGGGGTGTTTGATAATTCTATTTTTTTTCAATAAAAATGTTCTTATTAGAGTATTTGCTTTAATTTGTTCTCTTTTACAAGAAAAATGTCATCCAAAACATTTGATTAGAGTGCTTTTTTCTGGTAAGAAATTTACTCTATCAGACAGAACCTGCAAAAAGCACCAAAGTATCCTCATTAACCATAACTGTCAAGATTCTGGGGACAGAGTTGGGGAATGGGGCCAAGAGGAAAAGTATGGTGCTGCAAGTTTTGTAATTTACACAAAATGTTACATTGAAAATTCAGCAAAACAGCCTTAATCTCCATTTCAAGATTAATATGTGAGCTGTTCCTTTGTAGCTGCAAACTGCGATTCACACCATCAGTGGGATACCAGAATCCTACTATGCCAGTCTGTTGAATAATTAACATTAACGTTGTTCAGCTGCTACCTGATTCCCTAAGTTATATAAGACTGTGACAAAACTGCAATATGAGAGAAAAAAAGAGAAATACTTCTGGGACTTTAAATTTTTTTAAAAATACTGGTTTGGAATTAGGGGCCTATTCTGCCAAGCGGTACTCTCTCACTGCAAACAAGAGGGGTGCCTGGGCACCATTCAGTAGCTGAAATTCATCTGTTCAGCATCGGTGCAATATACAGATTAAAGTAGAACTGTATAATAAACGAAGAAGCTTGATGGGAGGAATTTTTTAATTTGTAAACAAATTTTTAGGCATTTTTACTCCCATTGTTAAAGACAAGTCAGAAAAAATTGGAACCTGTCATCTACTGCTTGCAGGGCAGCGACTTAACCACCAGGCTATTCTGGTTCACGCCCAAGTCACGATGAACTAGAATCAAATACCCTAGATCCTCTTCTTTCTGACTCATTAATATTAGTAAACGAAGAAGCTTGATGGGAGGAATTTTTTAATTTGTAAACAAATTTTTAGGCATTTTACTCCCATTGTTAAAGATCGTATGCTCGATCTGTAATTAAAAACACAAGTCAGAACTGTATAAGTTTCTCCAGTCATGGGAGTTGCCAGTTTGATATTCATCAGAAGTTTCACTGGCAAACATTTCTAAATAATTCATTTATTATTATTGTCATGAAACTAAAGCCAGATCAAGAGCTTTTTAGGTACTTTCAAAAGTACAGTTATGATGTAAAAGAGAAGTGAACAGCTTCAGTGCAGATTAGTTTATAACCATTATACTCTCTAAAAAAAGTCTCTACTAGGCTTTTTCACTTAGTCCTGTACTATTCTTAGGGCTAAATCCTTGTTTAGCCCCACCGATAGTATAAGACTAAGCTTAGCCCACTTTCTGTTCATATTGCATATGAGTGGGCTAACTCCACGATAGTACAAGATTATTCTAGCCCTGGAAAAATGCAGGGTTAGCCCTACTAAATGTGAGGCTAAGCGCTCTGGCTAAGGAGATAGTAAGGGACTAAAACTATAAATGAGAACAGCAAAAAAAATAGTTTGGGGTTAAGGATAGTACGGGTTTAAAAAATCAAGCGTAAAAGCCTATATAAGGGCCCAAATATTCCACCATTCAACAGAGCTTACAAACTAGCCTTCCTGAGAGGGAATTACAGGTAATAAATATTCTATAGTACTTACTAGGCCCGTTTTGAAAGGCCATTTTCGGTAGTCGTTAATACACAGACATTTTTTCGGACGAGTAATCGACTACTCGATATGATGATTTGCCAATAAGACAGGCCGACGGCTCCGGCCCCGCAGCTCGCAACTTTTCTAGGCCAGAGCGTCAGCGTAAAGCCATGAAACGAGTCCCAAACAGCCTGTGCAACAACCTTAACTAATGTCCGATTTCCGTACAAAAATGTTAAAATGAAACAATCAGTGTTGGTTCTAAAATTCAGAGCAATGCAAAGTATCTCCTCCTACCTACTTTCAAGAAGACTAAATTAAAATCAAGGTAAAATAAAGCGAAATAGATTGTCATTTCCTTCCCTTTTTCATCACAATCATGATATTGCAGTTGTTCACCAGTAGGCAAGAGGTGGCCCTCGTACCAGGAAGTACAGATGGCTTCGTAGCGTTTTCGTACACGAAATCCCATTCATCTTTCTCCGCATTGAAATTGTGTAAATGCCGAGCGTGCGATCGACATCAAATTCAATGTCCACCTTAAATTGACGGCATGGGCATGCCCGTGCATTCCCCATCGCATCGCCAATGAACAAGCACACGTTAGCAAGTATGAATTATTTCCTGCTTAATTTACATATCAGTGTCCTTTTATTTTCATCTAATTACTATCTTGAAAATATTCTGCGCTGATACGCGTCCTTTTCGTTTTTGCAAAAACTTTATAGGAGCTCGCTTACACGATGAGCTATACGGTGCACATCGCGGTGAGCTCGCGCCAATGGGTGAGTGGCTGGATCACACACCCGTTATAAACTGCAGCTTCCAATGTAGCGGGAGCATGCACAGTCAGATTTTGTTTTTACTTCTTGATCCTCGAGAACTTCGCTACCAAAAACAAACGCTCTCATGTGAACTTTATTAATTCAAAAGACATTCAAATATCTTAGAACTAATAAATTCAATGATAAAGTTCTATATTTCATTCTAAATTAGAGGTTTTTGGGGGTAATTCACAAGTTCCAACTATGCTTTCGAGTAGTCGACAGAAATTTCATTAGTCGTGTAGTCATCCTTTTGGGCGAGTACACAGTTAATTGAGTACTCGAAACGGGCTTAGTACTTACGCTCTCATTCAGACCAATCCTTAGTGAAAAGAGAGGCTGGTTGACGGTATCTCCGTCAAAGTTGACTGTTTCCACTTCAATGACGTTCCTCTCATTATCCTCAGCCTCTGCCCCTAGAACAGCCTGTACAAAAAAGGGCATGATTGGTACAGAGAGGAAAAGAGACAAAAATTATTCATGAGAAATACTCAAAATCAATTAAAGGGAAATAAGCTGTAGCTTCAAATGCCTATTCTGAAAGTGTACCAATCACCTAAAATAATAATTTTTGTACAGCTAGCATGTATAAAATCAACCTCAAAATACTTTACGTGGATTTCTATGGGTTGACGTTATGAGGAAAATGAAGGAAAACATCGAACCCCCTCGAGAAGAACCCAACTCTGAGTTCAGTTCCGCACGGGCCATTATTCCATGCAAAAGCGTACAGGTGCGTCGACTAGCCTCCTCACAAGTCGCTGTTATGTTTATTGGGAGTGTATTTCAACTTGCAATATCTCTTTATAGAATCAACATTTCAAGCTCATATTTCGAACATAGTATAGTGACATGGAACCGCTAATATACAGAGCACATATTTTTTGGTGATTAGCACTCTTTAATTTTTATGTTTTAGGGATTCAGGATTTTTAAGTTGACTTTAATAGCAAATGTTTGAGCACACATAGTCTCCTATATTGCATATCTACTACAAGTTCCTTTCTCCTTTTCAAATTTTCCCCCTGCTTTTATTCATCTTCAGTTCAAAATCTTTTTAAGGCTTGCAAGGCATGAGTATTTAATTACAAATTTCAGAGCTATCGTGGCCAACCTTTAAGTACTCCCTTTATGTTAGAACAAAGTGATTGTGTCCTTTTAAAAGTAGGAAAGATGGTGTGGAGTGACTTCTTATAGCATGGACCAATGCTCTTATAATGTCAGACCTTACTGTGTCAGTCTGTGGAATACCTGTAGATACTGTACAACATCACACACAAGATGGCGCTAGACAACATTCACAATGGTCATCTCTATTCAAAACAACAAAAAAAATCTCTGAATCTACCATGACCAATTTTTTTTTTCCTATCAAATCCAATGACCACATTATTTCTTGCTTTACATTACATGTTATGAACTAAATTTTCCTCTAAATAAGTCAATTCCCATATCTATACTTATATGTATTCTTGGGAATATATTTTAAATTTCCTAAATACAGTCAATATAATGGATTGGATGATGCATTCGATCAGCCTAGAAAATCAGACATTTTTTTGACACAGTTAATCAGGGATGCCACTTAGAATTGATAAAAAAGTAGGAAAAATCATCTACAATGGGCGCTTATGTACATAAAAAGTGGTTTTCTATGGCTAAAAATATGTTGAAAAAGTAGGAATTCCTACTTTTGTCTGAAAAGTGGCATCCCTGGTTAATGTAGGCAGAGCCAGAGAGTCAACATGAGAAAAATTATATACCAACATGTTGATGATAGCCCATACTATCTATACCTGCTTGAGGAAGAGAAAATGAGAAATGGCATCATCTTCATCATCTTCATCATCCAGGTAATCAGCTTCTGGGTCCCATTTGAAGATCTTCTTATCCTTGGACAGAGTTGCTCCTAATTCATGGAAAAAAGATAATAAAAATGTAGAGAATATAGATTATAATATATCGTCTGTTGAGAGCCACAAGGGCATTAACTCTGTGTTGTTTTTTTTTGGGGGGGGGAGACAAAATGTGTGCGAAGTGCACATCACGAGCGCGAAGTCCCTTGCGGCCGCGGTCCAGGCTCTTTGGTTCTAGATGCTCCCTGATGCACTCTCAGCCTTATTTTGCATCATTTACAATGTTTTTTGAAACCTCATTTTTCATACTTTTACAGCATTATTTGGTCTCATTTACGGAGCTTCTAACATTCCATGTCCCACAGACAAGTTCAGGTTAATCCAAATAATTTCCAAGTGTCAAAAAAGTCCCGTTACCCCTATACAGGTGCAGATGGACGCATTGCGTATGCGTAGAATTTACTTAGCTTATAGCAAGCTAGCTAGCTGCGCCGTCACTAGCTAGTTCACACACACACACACACACACACACACACACACACGTTAGCTATGTATATACGTATGCATGTGTGTGCAGGGCTAGGGAAGTCTCTTTTGTGTGGATGTGCTTGAGCTAGCTGCAAGCACATGGATAGCAAATGGCAGCTTGTGTATTACCTCGCTAGTTTCTGATCCAGTTGTTTTGCGATATTCGCACGTCCAAATACATATGGAACGTACTTCAAATATTATGAAAGCGCATGTCCGCAAACTCTTACACCAGCAGTTTCAACAAAATATTTGTATCTTTCGTACACTATATTACATACATGGTAATATACTGAAAATCACATATCGAAGTCTATTCATGTTTTGTTTTTTTCTGGCGCTCTTCCAAGTTGTAGAGAAGGGCGGAGAAATATTCGAGGTTGAAAATTTGACACCAAAAAATTTTAAAAACCTGGAATTCTGGCAACTGCAGGAAAAGTGGCATCCCTGTTGTAAGAGTATAAAAGTTAAAGCCCTTCTGTTCTTGTGAATCAAGTTTCACAAATCAAGAGAGAAAAGCACAATTCGATTGTATGATATTCTTCAGTCCCGTCTGATTAAGAGATACGATTGCTTTGAACTGATCACAACTTTAAATATTAATTGCAACTTCTATGTCTTATATACAGAGTTGCGATTAATTTTAAGCTGTGATTGATTCCAATCAATCACGTCTTAAGGACACGGACGTGATTAATTTCAAGTTGCGATTGATTCTAATAAATCAAGTCTTAAGGACACAGGTGCGATTCCAAGTCCCTAGCTGAATTCTAAATTTCAACTGAACTATGACCCTAAGATCTTAGTTATACTGCCACACAGACTCCAACCAACTGATTCTCGGCCATTCATGGTAGTGCCATATTTGTTTGGTCTGTTGTCGGTATGGTCGATGTGACTGGACTATAAACTTAAATTAAGACCCAACCTAAAACCTAATCTAATACCTAATCAAAACTTGGGCCAGAACTTCTTATCTTTCATGAAATAAATCTTGGGGGTGTTGTTGGAGCCAGTTTCCTACTCCTGCTAGCTACATGTAAAAGCAGAGAGAACAAACCTTTCAAAATAATGAACCTTCGGATCGCCCTTTTCTGAATCGTGAATCTTTGAAAAACCACACGCAACCAACCACCATTCAAATCACTCCTACTTCCTACATGTAGCTGTACGAGCTCCTTGGCTTATCAATCTGGTACTGGCTACGGAGCTGTACATGGGATCCATATACTGGATATCCTGGAAGGTAACCTATTTAGCAAACTACGAGGGTGGTTTGCATGGTTTGCATGGCTCACACTCACAATATCCGTCTCCACACACATTAGCCTATATGGATCCCATGTACAGCGCCGTAGGCCAGTACCACTCATAGCTACATTCCTATACTTCGTGTGTATAATGTAGGCAGTCATACACCTCAACTTTTTAAAACACCACTGCACAAAAGTCACAAACATTCACTCAAAATCGGCATTTAATTTACAAAAACCGACCACTAAATATCCAAGAAATACAATAAATTCAACTCACCGATGTTGGAAAAGATATTTCCAAAAATCAAATCCGTAATTTACTGTTGATTCTCGCGAAACGAGCTATCGGAGTCATTGTGTACATTTCCTGGTCGCCGCGGGCGCTGACATCTCCCCAAAAGAGTTTTGTCCTTAAAAATTCGGTCCCTATGTGGCATACACGGAAAGTCCCGATTTTCTGTGTGCGCGATCGTAAAGATCGCTGTGCGCTTGCGATCCCGATTTTTTTTTGTGGACAAAAATTTTATTGGCCGATTTTAGTCTAAGACATCGGCAGTATGTAAACAACACGCGATCGCGAAACAAATCGGCGGGGATTTCTCCGGTTTTGGACAAGATTTTGACTTTGGATTTTGCTGAAAATATCAAAAGTTCTTCCTAACGGCCATTTGAGGTAGGAGTGAGATTTTTAAGGGCGGAATTTGAAAGCAAGGTATTTAAAATATTTATCTTATTTTCCCCCCATACCTTTACTACACGCGACAGAAAATACAAACTATTTTTGCATTTTGTATTCGTAGTGGTCAATATGACCACTATTCGTGGTGTAGGCCAGTACCAGATAGGAGCTCGTACAGCTAATTCACTCCACACAGTCAGAGAAGCAACGATTCATTCCACTTTCCACGAGAAGAGCTTCATAATGTTCATTTTTATCGTGTCTCGACTCGTTTCCTAATTTTCGTCCCCCTCCAAAAAGGCCAGTCTTGCACGCAAGTTTGTGCGTGCACATACAAGTGGTTTCCTATATATAAGTCTTAGCCTTTAACCTTTGAGTCACTCAATCATCACTCACTCATGGACATCATCGACATCCATGCATCATTCATTCAAATTCAATCATGCACGTGTCATTGCAATTTTGCATTTTGTCTGGTCGATTTATTCATTTCATCATGTCCTTTGATTTCTATCATACAACTTACCCCAAAAGTATTCTTTGGCCATGGCAAGAAATATTTGTGGTACTTGTTACAAGAACAAAGAGCTACAATAAGCGTTATTTTGCTGAGAGCTAGAAATTCAACAAAATGACACTGACACTGACAGAGACAATGATGAACGCCAGCAGCACAGTCGACTCGGGCACCCACGTGTAGTTGTTGGCAGCTGATTGTGTGTGTCAACACGTTGCGTATAATTCAGACCGCGTATTATATATTGTGCATGTGCAGTCGATTGCAACATGCATTGCATTGCTAGCTGTATGGTACATTTAAAATGAAAGCGCGATTGCGCGAAGATCTACTTCCGGGTACTAGGCATTTAAAACTACCTCGTCTCCAGCAAAGTTATCGTTGTACTTATTGAACCAATATCATATCTCGACTAGGCCTTCATGTATATTTATAGCTTTTCTGTAACAAAAGCAGACAGAAGTAGCATTTACAGGCTTATATTTAAAGAGGTGTCGTGGTCTAGTGGATATGTCACTGGACTGTGGATCACATGGTTCGTGGATCACATGGTTCGCGGTTCAAGTCACGCCGCGGCACTAATGTCCTTTGGCAAGACATTAATTTACATTTGCCACTCTCCACCCAGGTATTAAATGGGTACCCGGTAGGATGCGAATGTCACTGTGACTGGAATAGTATATGTGCGCCTGTGAAATGGCAGCCAGACTGGAATGCTCCCTTGTGGAGTGGAGAATGTGCACTATAAGTGCAGAATCGTAATAGGATCCAATAACCGGGGTAATAATACACTGTAAAGCGCTTTGAGCAGTTACTATTAAACTGGAAAGGCGCCATATAAAAGGCGCCATATAAATGCAGATTATTATTATTATTATTATTATAATATCTCCCCAAGCTCTCCTTCCGATGATTATCACATATTGTTACCCTCTTTCTCCCCTATCCTTTCACATTTTCATGCAAAACTTCTAAGTTATGTCAGCACCTATCTCCCTCTCATGAGTGGCCCTATGGTACATGTATATCCACAAAATGATAAAAGTCAGGGTGATAATATGGGCAACCCTGCACGCTTGTAGACTCTTTGCGAATTCCATAGATATTTTCATGATCCTTCAAATAGACTAAGGGCTTATTCCAGCTTGACATATGATGGATGTGATATTGTAGCCCACAACCCTTTCTCGCTCCCCCATTTCTTGATTACCCACCCCCTCTTTATCCCTTTCTCTTCTACCCCTGTATCAAATTCATATGAAAACTTCTTCTGTTGTCTCAAACCATTCATCTCCACTTATCCACCCAACGGCAAACCCATCTTCCTCAAGAAAAATCCTGATCATTCTTACACTCTCTCCCTTGCTCGCTCGCTCTCATAATTCATACTTCGCTTGGTTATCCTTATTTTCCATCAAAAGCTAAACTCTAAGCTAGAATCTCAAGCATTTACAGTGACTCTACTCAAAATCAAGAAAACTGGACACTGGGATTTCTATAGATTCTTCCACTTGGAATGGACATTTTTGCATTTACTTCTGTATGAAAGTTCTTTCCATTGTACATATTTACCACAAAATGAAACATATTTACCAACTTGTTGCCATAGTTTCCACCAACATCTGTAACGTCACTGCAACATGACTTTTTTTTTCTTCAAATGCAACAAGACACAAAAAAACACATACATGCCACAGTCAGATTAATATTTTGCATGTATGAGAGATTCAATGTCATAATAATGATACATCAAAAGGTGTACAAAGATGAGATAATAAATTCATGTCTCTCCATATATATCAATTCACTAAGGCAATGGATAGATCAAAATAATTCTTGTACTGATAGTTTGTTTTTTTAATCAATTTCCTTCCGACAAATCAAAAACTTGAGAGCACATTTGTGATAACGTCTGACAATTGCAAATCACTTCTCAACGCCCCCCGTATAATGTGCAATTTTCCTAAATTGATTCTAAAGTAATGCTTTTTGACTGCTTCTGCCAGTACTCCTGAACTATGAAACGATGCATATACATTATTATATATACACACACAATCACACTTACAATCCAGCACAAAATCAGTGATAATTAGAGGGTCTGAAACTGTGTACAAATATGCATAGGATTACTTCTAAACTCTGGCCCATTTCACCAAAAATGCTTATGAAATTAAGCCCTAATGCATTCAAATATTATTTACCTACCATCACTGGGAGTTTTCACATACTATCCCAATTATTTTTAAAACATTTTAGGCGATGTCCTTCGAGAACAGAAAAATGCATACAATATATCTTGAAGAAAAAAAAAGGAACATTGTTTGAAGATTGCAAGCTCATTCTTTATGGAATCAGTAACATGTATAGATGAAGTTACATTTTACTCCCATTTACAACTGATTGTGTATACTTTTGCATTTCCTAGTGGCTGATCTTATTTGTTCATTGCTCAAATGAAAATAGTTGAAATTATCTACTTTATCAATGCATAATTATATCCTTGGTTGGCAGTAACAGTGAAAAAAAAGGAGAGACTCTTTCATAAAATACATTTACATAAACGTGAGACAGTTAATTCACAATGATTTTTGTATTACTATGTCACTAATCCAAATCAATGTAATACCGAAGTATGTAAATGCGGAACATTCTTGCAGATGTTATTCTAAGTAACTTTCCACTCTTCTGTGTAATATCAAAATATTCCAGTAACTCTTTGAAAAAGGAAACAAAAATAAAATTCATTACAAAGGAAAACACAGACACCGACACACATCTTAAAACAAATTAGATATTCAAAGTGGAGCCAGGTGCACATTTGTCGACATTTTCAAAACTGAATTGTCAATCGATCTATGATCAATTCAAACAGCGATCATTTTTCATTGTCACAGTGCATACAAATTTGATTCTTCACAATGAATCATCTTTATACATGAAAGCACAAAACAATGACAGAGAGAAAAGTAAAGGCAGCCCTGTATACCATGTTATATCACTGATATGGTTGAAGGGGTGACAGTACTGATTTGCACATCAACAGAACTTGTCATTCCATGAGAGAGAGTATTTTCAAGACCAAGATCCCCAACTTCAGTTGGGAGATAAGTACACCATTCTGAAGACAAATGCATTATATACCCCCATAGACATTGAAGCCTACTGTTATTTTGCAAACACTCTATCAAGCTCCTATGTTTGTATAAATGTGAATGGTATTCTGCAAGTGTATAACAGCGGTTTTGACAGATTGAATTTTACCTTCTACACAGCTAGACGGTCCTTAAATACAATGAAAGAAACATGAACACTGCCCCGGCAATAGCAAACTATGGGGTGAATTGCAGTCTAAAATTCATATCAAAATTTGACCACCTCTCAGAAATTCATTTGCCAATCGCAATATAATTTGAATGATCTCACATCAATATAACATTCACCTTCATAGTAGAGAACATCAAAACATCTTGCAATAGATGACAACATTTATTTTGACAATACTTCCTCTGACAAACAAATGTAATATCATCTTAAATCACATATATATCTGAACATATGTAAAAAAAAAAATTAAAATAACACAAATACAATCAATGTATGTTTTAGAAAAAAAAATAGAAATGAAGCACCCTTTAGAAGAAAACGAAGATAACTGAAATAATGACATGTGGCGCCAACACAGAGAACAGAAGAAAACTATGCTCATAGAACTCTTTGCTACATCAGGTCAAGACAAGCGATTGGTGGGTGATCTTTAAAGAGAAGGTTGAGTTCTGGGAAAGGTAAAAACTAATTTGTGAGACTTCTCATTCTTTTTATGTTAGTTTGGAAGATTATCATAGCAGAACTGTCCCCTGAAATATGACAAGAAACAGCTGAAATGTTTGGGCCGAACATTTGTGCGTAGTCCCATATATATTTCTGTGTGCAGTGCATGTGACTCTCAGCAGGATTGAGTCAATTTCTTATCACTTTAGTGATTCCAAAACCTTACAGCATACACCAATTCTTGTGTGATATATAAAATCAACCTTTCCCAATTGCTTTAAGACAGTTTCTTTCACATTGTAATCACATGACCAGAACTCAACTTTATCTTTAACCTATGACGTGCTACAAGCTCAGACCAATTTTATGAGAGAAAGAATGAATAGTAATTTGACAGAGCAGTTTTCAAAAGCTCCATCCTTTCACTTGGTTACAATCAAATGTTTTTAGGATTAATTCATTTTACCTAATTTGAAAGAAATTGATTTCTTTTGCAGATCTTATCTACAAAACAAATTTGTGGCATATAGAGTACAGTTCTGATACACTCCAACTTACAGAAAATAGATAACAAAAGTTTGACAGTTTATGATCAATGATACATCAACAAATTGAATCCTGACAGGTCTGATAAAAACAGCTTTTAAGAGAGAACTAAATATATATTTATTATTGAATATTCAATAATTTGAGAGAAAAGTACAATCAAGTCCATTTCTACCCTGAAATAAGCAAATATATTTGATATCCAGTCAACCTCGCTTAAGTCGACGTCGCATGTGTCGAATAGTCGCTCAAGTCGATGAAAATAAAAAGTCCCAATTTATCCTCATAGACTTACATGTGTTAATCCTTTGTACAAGTCGATTTTTGTAGGTCGAATACTCGCCTAAATTGATCAAATTCTCAGAACAATACCATAAAAAAACATTATATTTACACCGCGCAAGTCGAACTAGATGGCGATGTGAAATCAATCATTGTCGAAACTGCCACACGCCGATTTTGTTTACAAAAATTTCACGACTTCCTGGCGCGATCTCCGCATGTTTGCACGGCCGCCCGGCAGGACAGACGCCGTACCTGACAGTTTTATTGCCTTCATGGCCATGTGCATATAAATGGATCTAAGGGAAGATTTAATACACTGGAATTAATCACTGGACGTGTCTGGTTTTATTCTGTATTGTGCAACTTGTAACAGGAGTGTGAAGTAATATACTGGGTACATGAAAGGTGCAGTACATGCATGTTCTTATTTTCTTGATGTCCGCACAATATATATCATGGTACATTATGTGATGAGAACTCCCAATCGATCAAACCACAGTCCGCACCACGGCGTCCCCATGTTATGTATACACGTATAAGTCAGATTTTCTTTGACTTCCGCAAAAGTCGAAAATCGCCTAAGTCAACGCATTTCACTCAGCCCCGTCATGATCGACTTAGGCGAGGTTAACTGTACTTCCCTTTTTCCCCCAAGTGTTTTTAATGAATGCTTTAGAAGCAGCATGAAAACAAACAATTAGAGTGTCAAAACAAAAAATTCCATAAATTTGGCAGGACAAAAATTATAATACCGAAAACCCCTATGCCACAGTGGCAAGCATACCGGCTGAGCAAATGTCATCAACGGAAACATCATTTTAAATTGCAGCCTTGTTTTGTCCAGTCACTTAGCCATCCAAAAGCAGCTAGCAATTAGCATTTAAAGAGGGCAAAACGCAGATAAAAGGTCATTCTTTCTGCTCCCCTTAATAACGATAAACTGATTTTGAACATCAGGGGCCCATCTAAGACTGGTGCATTTGATTTAAATCAATCGCAAATTAACTTGAAGTTAATACATGTCTCAATGACAACTGTACAAAAAAAGATAAGTGATTTTGAAGTTGTGACTGAATGATGGGCTTACAATGAATTCAGATCAATCGCAACTCTAAGATAGGGCCCAGGAGATACCATTCTCATGAAGAGCAAAAATAAAATAGAACTTAATTCAATAAAATACTAGAATATACTAGACCTGATGTTTTAGTACATTTTGGAGCAAATTGTGTTTCTGCAATGCAACTGATACTAGGAACAAGAAACCAAAGCAGTTTTTGCTCTTCCATGAATTTTTTTTTGTTTCACCCAAAGGCAACACTTGGACAAATACAGTCATGAAATCGTGGCACATAAATGGAACAACATATTAACATGATCAAAAACAGATGAAAATAAGGATGAAATTCAACACATGTTCTCAATTCAGAATAATGAAACTATATTCATTCTTCAGCTATATACAAAAAAGGAGAACTCTTTGTTTCTATGAAACAATTCCATCCCTGCAAAATAAATTTTCTCCATTCAGCTCCAGACACATTAATGAAGCTGCCTAGTAATAATCATCTTTTTTGTAGCTTTCTTTTTCCTGTAAGTATTAATTTACAATCTTCTGCTTGCAATATACAGGCCAGTACACTTTGGTTCAATTAAAAAATATACATATCCAAGTGTAAACCAAGGCTTTACAGTAAATTTCTCTTAATTCTTACATTTTTTTGTTTTATAATTTTACTACAATAACTGAAACGGACATAAATATCACGTATCTTTAAATGTGTTCAACGAATCAGCCACAATCATCTTTGGCTAAAAAAAGGAAAACATTAATCATACGATTCCATATAAGTAGTGACATTAGTCATATCTATAAAAAAAAAATAGTCTACTCATCCATGGAAACAGACAACAAAACCTCATTACAGACAATCAAGATATGTCCATAATTATTTGCACACAGAACACAAGTAAGATCTGATATCCTACTATAATCAAAACAAGATAAAGGAGAGAGTCGTGGCAGAGTAACATCACTTTTCTGGTACTTTCTGTCATCTACCATCCATTCATATAGTTTAACACAAGGTTCATGGCACACTAGATGCAAGAGAATGGCATAACCAAAAGGAGAAAGAAAGTGAACAATGCAACAACCATTCCTGGGCCGTTTCATAAAACTTGTTATCAATAAAAACTCTGCCATTTCTATGACAAATTTGCTCTCAGCCAATCAAATTCAAAGATTTCAGTAGTTTTTAACAATTTTTGTTTCCTGTTACTAAGTTTTATGAAACAGGCCCTGAAGAGGACTGTTTGTCCACATGAATGGTAAATGGTATACATTGATTTATTGTGTTTCATAAAACTTATTATCAATAACAAGTTGCAATAACTGTTATAAGCTAATGAAAAATCTTTGCATCTGATTGGGCGAGAGCAAATTTGTCATAGCAATTGGCAGGTGTTACTGATAACAAGTTTTATGAAACAGGACTCAGTACTGACCAAGGGATGGCATCTGAAAGTGCTTTGTATCCAGTGTAAGAAGCGCTGTATAAATTCCTACTTCTATTATCATTATGTCTCTAAATGAGGATTCTTTGTAGCTTGAAATTTTATCAGTGTAGAGCCAAGAATGTGTTCCTTGTCCCCTACAGCGTGTCTCGTTTTTGTTTCACTTTATTTCCCTTTCAGTTAAGCCATTTCAATGTTAAGCTGTACCCATTATCATTTGGGTTGATCAGCAAAGTCTCCATCAAGAGCAGAGAGGTAGCGCCTAATGCTGTTCATCATGGATGAAGATGGAATAGATGCCTTCTCCGTACCATAACCTTGTTCTTGAACCCTTACCTTCGTGAATTTACCGACTTGCTAAGGCATGTGACGCAGCGTTTGAATTCTTTACAGATAGAAACACGTTGGATGTCTCACAGGCACACTACGTTAAGATTTCCTAACTTCCTATCTTGTCTGATATTGAAATGACCCTGAAGTCCTTATCTCTTTTCTTCTGAGTAAAGGTAAAGTCAAAGCAATGTTGTACAATCATTTGGTCTTTCAAAGGATACACCATTGCAATTTTTTTTCAATCAGAGAAAGGAAACAGGGCTTCAAATACCAAAGAACAATATCATGTTGAGTGTGTAACATTAATCTCAATGCAGCCAATCAAACCAATGCTATGTAAGTATAGTAGCACATTGTGTTAGATTTGTATTTAGTCTGTTTACAAAAAATTAGCAGTGATTTTAAAATTGCTTTTCATTATTTCTTTTACAGGATATCGTTTCATGTTGCCAGTGAAAAATTGAATTTATTTGACCTGGAAGTTTGGGATAGAAAATAGTGATGCTCTGAATCTTACAAGCCTTGAAGACAGCTTATATGCTACAGTCTTTACACACCAACAACATACTTGGCTTCCAATGCAGTTGTTTTGGGGATCATTCCATGCCTTTCTGACTCATACCAGAATATATGAAACTTGAAACTTTTTGTCTCCATTCCCTTCTCCAATATTCTTTAGCCCCTCTCTTTCTCTATATAGAGAGAGTGATACTACATTTTAAGAGACTACAGAAAGGTGGTGTTAGTAAGGCCCTGGCTTAGCTGGGGGGTTTCTCCTGGAAGAGGTACAAGTTATTAGTAGCTGCTACTGCGAGGATGTTTTCCCTGGGGTGCCACGCCGTGTGAAGGATCTTGCGATTGAAGTCGAGGCTGTCCACGCTGATCTCGTCCTTTTTCCGCTTGCTCCCCGTGCCGACCCGTCGCGGTTTCAGGACCTGGAGGGGTTTTGTGTTCTCGCGGGAGGCCTCCAGGGTGACATCGCGACTCGTGTTGCGGTCAAATATCCTGAAGAAGTTGTTGTATGAGCCTGTCATGATTGCACTGTACAGTGAAATAGGTAAAAGAAGAATGATGTTACACCAGAAGCTGTCACCTATGAATTTATTTCTCACATGTACGTGTAAGTAGTGTGTGAATAATCAAAAGCTGAAAAAAAACCCACATAATTATAATCAAAAGAGCTATCTTTGGACTATATGTGAGCATGGTTGTGAATTCATTGAATTCATCCCAGAAGTGGCAGATTTCTTAGTAACATCTCTTCTCTACTGATAGTTCATAAAGAGAAATAATGAGCTTCTTCGCAGTGCACAATAATATGAATTTATTTCATTTTCTTCTTGGGAAACCCAAAGCATATTGAGCAACATTTGGAATTCAGAAAACGGAACGCACATTGGCAGGGGGTCCAGTGACTCCAGGGAGCTCAACCGCCACCGCCGGCGGTGGTGGTGGGCTCCCTGGAGTAAGGGGTCCAGCAGTGACCTAATGGAAAAGATACTCTTCTCTACAATTTTGTATAGTGACCTGACACGTGGCATTTGCTGCTGGCTCCATTTCATCAAAGGGATAAGGATAGGGATTGGTTTTAGGTAAGGGTTACTGCTAAAGTTACAGTTAGAGTTGGGTATAGTGTTTGGTCCAGAATAGAAGTTGGAAATTCGGTTAAGGATGGAAATTGACAACAGAGCAATGGTTCTGGAGCATGGGTCATCGAACCTGGCTTATCAAGAAGCCAGAGAAGCCAATAATTACATCCCCTTTTAATGCTCTAACAAGTACAACTGTCTACCTATTATCCCAAACAGGTCATTGTTGGACGGCACAATGCCTTTTGTTGGACCAGCCAAGTGAACAATTAATGTG
Organism: Heliocidaris erythrogramma; assembly: GCA_025617745.1. Classification (NCBI taxonomy): domain Eukaryota; kingdom Metazoa; phylum Echinodermata; class Echinoidea; order Camarodonta; family Echinometridae; genus Heliocidaris; species Heliocidaris erythrogramma. The sequence goes on along the minus strand of CM046868.1, from coordinate 14,132,375 downwards.
CCCTTGGCTGGTGTAGGAAGGGCTGTTATAGCAGATTATCTAGAACAAAAGAAATGAATGAGGTTAGGCAGTTAGGACCCAGATGAAAGGATGTCCATTCATTGATTATAATCTTGGTTCACAGTCATAGAACCCTGTTCAGAAGTATTTACTGATGGTCAAAATGACCTACAAATGCAAATGGCAACCAGTTATCCAAGAGGTCACAAAACATTTAGCTGGGTGCGGGTGAGCAATAAAAAAACAACCCACATTTCCTTGACTAAGTGTATGGAATATCATAGCAGATTAACTACTACAAGAGGTTCTCAACCTTTTTTCTTTGTTTTTTGCATGCTCAATTCTTGAATAGTAAATGTTATAACTTTTCATGAATCTGAAGCCAAACTCTGTGAATCCCAAGGTAAAATCCCCCCCCCCCACCAAAAAAAGAAGAAGCTGTATATTTGGCTCATATTCTACTCAAATTCAATCCAGACAAGTCGTCTGAGCTTGGTCTAAAGTTGATATAAAAGTCTCAAGTTATACAGAGGTCTACATTTTTCCTCCGTAAAACATGGCTCGGACCTAGGGTCAGGTTTAACTGAATTAGTAAAACATTAGCCTTTGGTTGTAAACTGGATAAATTACTCACCTGTCTGAGCCATTCCATACACACTCAAACTTGTCGAATATGCAGTCATTCTCATAGAGAGAACACAGCTTGCTTCGCAGGTACTCATGGACGGGAAAGGTCTCTACTGGCTTGGTATCCATTAGAAGATCCCACACCTTACACAGAGAATGGCAGAGTGAGTAAGATAGAGAGTGAGAAAAATAAAGAGAGAAGAGAAAGAGAGAGAGAGAGAGAAAAAACATGAATCATTCAGTTCACATAAGAAAGCGCCGAATATTCAGGGATGCCACTTAGAATTGATAAAAAAGTAGGAAAAATCTAGAATGGGCCCTTGTGTACATAAAAAGTGGTTTTCTATGGCTAAGAATATGTTGAAAAAGTAGGAATTCCTACTTTTGTCTGAAAAGTGGCATCCCTGAATATTGAATAATCAAAATCTGCAAAACTACTTTGCAATGATCTCTGATATTCTTCTCCATTCCTTTTGTTTGTACACTTTACATATTATTTTGAGATTCAAACACATCAACAAAAATGTCTCTGCCACAAATAAACACTTCTTCCCCTTCATAATCAATCCTCACTGCAAATATATATATTTTTTTAATGGGGGGGGGGAGACATTTCCCCCTCCATCACATCAAAAACACTGTCTGCATATGAAGGTATACTGTATTTCAGAATGAGGAGCCCAAAAAATATAACTGTGGTATTTATTTAGTAGAATACAGAAAAATCAACCTTTTACACTGCGGTAGGTTCTGAACAGGATTTCCTCTGCTGTACATTTTGAGTAACTGTCAATTTCCTGCTTGGACTAATGGACTTCTATCCTGGATTGATTCAATCAACCTATTTGTTTTTACGAGACTGTACTGCATGTATGTACCACACACGGTCTGTGCACGTCATGGAATCCATCACAGGTTCTGCATGTATTTTTATAACCTTTCCGCCCGTGTTAATATGCACATGAAGGGTGTGTAGTAAAGCAAGGGGATGCCATCCATGACACTGTTTCATACACACATGCAGAGTCTAACCCATTCAACTGTGACATGATTTCATGTCTGTGTAGTCATAAGCCATGAGGTGTAGTCATGCGTGGGATAAAATGCAGTGTTGTCTGATAGAGGTACAAAGTTTATGATTATTATTCTCTTTTTGGAGAGTTTCTGAGAAATATTCTTCCATGACCAAGAAATGATGATCTCTCAATATGGGGTGATTTTTAATGCGCAGGATATTGTTCAGCTAAATGCAGTGCAATATTCCCAAATTGTCAGTTGAAGTCCTAACAGGGCCCATTAAAAAAAACTTGTTATCAATAACAAGTTTGACAACAAGTTTTATGAAACAGGGCCCTGGTCTCATATAATGAATAAGCAAATCAAGAATATCTGACCATCCAACCCAAGGAGGGAAATATTTCAAAAATATTTTTCTTCTAAACCTAACTGAACATTTTATCTCTAGTAGGCCATGCTCCAATAAATACCAAATATGGTGTCTCTGCAATGGTTTTTGCTGCAACAGAGATTTTCACACACATTAGAAGGGAATCCCACCGAGTCCAGTGTCTATGAACTGTGATACATTGTGCATCTATAGGCACTACTAAAAAGAGCATCTTCAATGACTTGAAAGATGAAGTTGAATCTTTTCCAGTGATGAATTAACAGGCTTCCCTCACTCTACGCAACAATTGGAAGAGAAATATCAATTCAATGTTTTTATTGCCCATATATGGAAATTCTTCGTTTACATTTGAAAATATCCAACAGTTCTTTCAAAATGTTCTTACCTTTACTGAAAGGTAGTCTCTTGATATAAGATATCTACCGCTGTGACTAAACCTGACATCTGATATTGATGATATGATTTCTGAGAAGAATGACCTATTGCTCGGATCCTCCGGTTCTTCAAAGACTGCAAAAAGAATGAGAGAAAAAAAGATAAATTGAACAACACTGGTCTATTATCTCACATCGATCCACACAACTTTATACCAGAATAAAGACTAAAGAGGCATGGGAACTTAGGAAGCAACGTTCAGTCAAATGTTCATGTTTACTGAAGTAATTTTGTGTAATGTCATTTTAACAGTCAACATTTTTTTTTGTGTGTGTAATATCTTTGATTTCAGTTTCAGGTTTTGTTTTGTTTTTTGTGTTTTGTTTTGTTTGTTTTTGTTTTTGTTTTAATTTTGTTTTTTGTTTTGTTTTTGTTTTGGGGGTTTTTTGGGGGGAGGGGTCAAGAAACAGGGTCCTTGGCTAATAACTTCTATGACATCAAGATTTAAAGTAACATAATTTGACATGGACATGATTTTCCAATCATGACTAAGAGACGATTTTAATAGATGCTGTGCTACTCACTCTTTGCGCTCTGATCGCAAAGTGCTGACTGACGCATGTCACATAATCTAATAGTTCCTTTGCTACTGCTATACACAAATAAATTACAATCCTTTGGATGGAACTCGGCCGCCGTGATGACCTCAGTCAGGTCCTCCATGTTGGCCGGTTTGATATCTACAATGTCTGAAAGGCTATGGGTTAAGGTGTAAACATAAACAATACACCATCATTTCAACAAATCAAATAGCATTGTACTAATGTTACAGCACACCATACAACTTAACTATTACTGCATTTTGAAAGAAATTAAAAAAGGAATAGATTTTACAATTACGAATATAAATTTTTCATGATTGAGGTGCATAATGGTCTTAAACCATTGCCCACAGGAACCCAGTTTTCCCTCTATTAACCCTTTCAGAATAATAAAATTCAGTAGTCAACAAGTTAATATAGTTTTCATCAATATGGTCGGGTACTTCCACCTTCCAGATGAAAAAAAAAATTATATAAATTAAGCAATAACATAGATAACATAACCCATAAGTGACAGGGCTATATTTTTAGCTGGAAACAAGCTATACTTTCTCCTGAAAAGGATACTGAAGCTCTGATCAGTGATGCCTAGATGCCAGAGGTTGATCCGGAGATCGTCAGCTGATATGTACGTCTCGCCATCGCTGTTGACGGATATTGAGTTGATATGGTAGGTGTGGGCGTTGGCAAACACTCTTCGGGGGCTGGCCTCCACCATCAGCTCCATGGGCTCCACTGCAGGTAACTTGACGGAGGTGATGTTGGAAGGATCCAGGAGAACTCCATCCTCACCAAGCAGATTGGAGCCAGTCCACTTCTTGTCCCTTTCAGACACTTTCCATAATTTGACAGTCTTATCTGAAAGTGAAATATAAAACAGCATCATATAAAGCATGCTGACGACCATTGGCATTTTCTTATAATATGGCCTTTCATTTGGCTTACAGTACATCTCACATCGGGTTGATTATGGCCCCGAGCTCCAGAAAAGGCCCCTAGAATTCTTAAAATGGAACCTGTATTTTTCCATCTTAGGACTACTGAACTCTGCTCTTTAGTACATTATTTTGCTGTTATTTGAAACAACCCTTCTACGAAATAGTTAAAGGGAAATCCAACCTTAATGGCGAGTTGCTCTTAACACAGCTACAGGAACAATTACGATCATTGTCATTAATCATCATTCTTAAATTCTTACATCTACAATTGAAAGAAATATAGTAACACACAAGGGCAATCTTAAAGGGAAAGTCCACCCTGGTATAAAGTTGATTTGAATAAAAGAAGAAAATGAGGGCAATGGATTAGTGAAAGTTTGAGCAAAATCCGACAAGAAATAAAGTTATAAATTTTTAAATTTGTAGTCAATCAAACACAAATTGGCAACTCCATGACGTATCCTGCGTGCTCGTCTCCCATTTACTCAGTACAGAAAATCTCAAAAGTTTTCATTTTCTAAGTTTTTGATGAAGGAATAGATTTGTTTCATACAGGTTTTGTGTAAAAACATATGAGCAATGATCTAAGGTACATGTATGATTGAATACCGGTATATTTCTTTAGAGAAAAAGGAAATTAATGATTTTTGGGTACAGGGCAAATGGGAGAGGAGCTCGCAAGATAGATGTACGTCACAGAGTTTCCAATTTGTGTTAGATTGATTACAATTTAAAATATTCATAACTTTGTTATTTCTGATGATATTTTGCTCAAACCGTCACTGATCTGTTTTTTCTTATTTTTCTGATTCTTTTAAAATCAACTTGTAACCACGGTGGACCTTACCTTTAATGCTTGAATATTAGCAACGACAAGCCATTGGTAGACTTACCATTTGTTGAAAGGAGAAAATGTGCGTGATTTTGCCTGGGAAGCCATTTGATTTTGTTAATTTTTTCTTCTATTTCTAAACTTTTGAGATAGTCAAATTCAGGCTCATGGCTTTGGAAGGTGCTGTATACATTGTATTCACCCCTTGGTGGTGTTGAATTTCTTGACTGCAAAAAAAGAATGAGATAAAAAAAACAGTTGTGATAAAGTCATCAAAATTAGGACTTTGATAGTAAATTCTGCAATACATAATTTAGTGCTTGACGCCTTGGTTGAATATCTACGCATAGTTCCTCTCTCCTCAAGTCCTTAACAATCAAAGAAAGAGATGGAAGATATATTTTTTTTTTTTAGTGAGAGGATAGAAGAAAAGGAGATGCATTGTACAACTTCTAAAAAAGAGAAAATTAAAAACTAAATGTACACTGAGTATGCCCCAAATCTGCACAGTTATATATAAAAACAAAACAAGAACAAATAAAAGCAATTGTGTGAACGAGCTGACTCAGAAAAAGATGAAATAAAGGGGAGCACAAAGAGACTAGGTCAAGGGTGAAAAAGAGGTCTGGTTGATAAATTTATATTAATTTATTAATCTATTAATTGATACAAATCTCATTTTCACTACAGCAATCCCAAAGAAAGCTCCCAGTCCCATGAACAAAATATTATATATTACACTGTATGGATACATGTACATGTAAATCCACTGAACATGATAATTAATTCCAGTATGGCTTTAAAAAGTAGCCTTCAAATAAAATCTTTCTTTTGGTCCTTTATTCATAAATCAACATAGACGGACAGAAAAATGACCATCAAGTGCAGTTAAAAATAGAGGAGAGACAGAGAGAGAGAGAGAGAGAGAGAGAATATGAAAATTATGATTGCTCTATATTTTTTTATATCCATGGGCTATACATGTACATACAATGTATTATGTATACAATATTACAATGTACGGTTGCATGCCAGTGGTATGTGATTTCCTTTACAGGGGAGCGTTTCATCAAGTGTTTTGTAAGTGATTATTACCGACAACTGTTATAAGCTACTGAAATCCTTGCATCTGATTGGCTGAGAGTAAATTTGTCAATAAAAATCACTGACAAAAACACTTGATGAAATGCTCCCCTGATCTAGCAATGTCATTGATCCTTTTCACTTCTCTTCCCCTTGCGAAAAAGGATGCATCCCAATAAGGAAATCCCTTGCCTAAGGCCTCAGACACACACCGATACACACACACACTCACTCACAAGGACCGCTTGATAGTACACCACCAAGCCAGATACTACACAAACCACTGTACAGGTAGATCTATACACTCCTCATCAGGGTGTAACTGCAATTGTACTGTTCAAATTATATGCAGAAAGATAGATCGAAACAAATTCAACTGAAAAACATCGAGTGATAGCCATGTCACTCACAAGTTTAAACTTACAAGTTTATCAATTTGTATTCTTTATGAAATTAAATATACATTAAATATCACAAAAGACGTCTGGTTATCAACATGTCTATGTAGCTCAAAATAATTCAGTGGGGTTTTTTTTTGTGTCAAGTATTATGAAATGAATCAAGCATTCAATAATTGAAATAAGTGAAACAATAAACATTAAGCCTGAGTCATATCGAATATTTCATAAACCGGGATTCGACGGCTTTGATTCGATCGAATACCGGTTAATCGATAAATGATGTGCGGTGAAAACAGAGTTGCACACAGTTGCACGCAGTGCATGCACCATGCACCGTTGACCGGTCCGCTGGCATCGCGGGCATATGTTGTATGGGCTCTCGCTGCTCGAAATTAACGATAGCCCGCTAGCCAATGGCTAGTAAAAATCACAGCGGACGAGCCAAAATCTTAAGTTTCTAGTCCGTATGTCTAGCCAAAATGTCACTAGTGTCGCACGAAGCGATGCTCATTGTCGACACACCCGACAATGATTCAAATTCAAAGAATTAATAATCTTACTTTGTCTTTGGAGAGCTGAATGGAACACGTTTGTTCGATGCCAAAAAAAAAAACAATACGAAATAAACTTTTCGTCGCTCAATATAGACTCGACTTCATTCAGCTTCAGAGATCATTCAGAAGTAATTGCCAATTTGATGAGAGTGTGATATTAGTTATTGCGAATTAAGTAGGAACACTCGTACTCATGCCCGTATTTATCATGTTCAATTATACAATTGTCAAATTGACAATGCAGAGAGAGTGCAAGAAAATTATCGTAAACTTCAGTTCGTAACGACAAAACGATTTTTCCATAGAGAAAGCACAGGTACAGCGCGAAGTCCTGCGCGAGCGAATTAGCGAAAGTTAGCCAACAGTTTGAACTTTGAAGTCGCCTTCACGTTCTCTGCTAGTATATATGCTATACGTTACGGAGTTTCTTTTTTTATTTGATTTTTTCATGGTGGCTACGGTAGTCAAAAATCTGGCGGACTACAAATCGATGCACCGAATTTGCCAAAACGTATTCGGGATTCGATGTCTTCGATCGAACACCGGCTAACCAATCGATTCGACTCAGGCTTAATAAACATAGAAAATTAATAAAATTGTCATATTGACAGAAGTGGTGCAGGAAATGTGAACCTTTGGTCTTATGCATAATCAAGTCAGAAATTACAGATTATATTTCACATTATTGAAAGTAAGCTTTAACAATTCACCACAGCTCGACTTTAACGGTGACCCGCGTGCCAATGGCCACCTAAAACGGCGCCAGGGGGGGGGGGGGTGTTTCATAAAACTGTTCATAAAGTTACAAATGACTTTACGAATGACTGGAACATGTTCTTGGGTGCTATACTAATCAGATTCTCAATCATTTGGCACAAGAACTGATCACCAGTCGTGCGTAAAGTCGTGCGTAACTTACAAACAGCTTTATGAAACACCCCCCTGGTCGCCTAAAACTGTCGATCAGTGGCCCAGCTGGCCACCGAAAAAATATAGTAGAAGAAACAAATAAATAAAATGTAGCATTCGGCTACCTGAGAATCCATTTGGCCACCTGGATCTCATGCTCAAGTGGCCCTGCTGGCCACCTTAACAAAAAAGTTAAGGGCAAGTCCTGTTCAGATTTGGAGATTTATGTTCCATTTATATTACATGTGAGAAGATGATTTGGGAGCCTTGGTCAATCAGCACAGCTTTATACATACCCTATAGATAGTAGTTTAATTTCCCTCCACATGTGCAAGAAAGATGAAAATTCTTACCGAGTCTTCTCGTTGAAAGATTACTACTCTGCCTCCTTTGTCACCTGTTGCTAGTAGTTCACCATCATGGTTGAACTCACATGTTGAAATAATATCAGCTGTCAGGTAAAAAGGAAAAAAAAATGGAATTGTAGATAAAATGTAATGAAAAGATTGGAATATTACAAGTCAAAAATTACATTAGCTGTTGTTGGGTAAATGAATAACAATTTAGCCTACACTTTAATACATGGGCATCACACCAGTTGTCATTTCATTGAAAAACATTTAAAAATTCAAATAGGAAAGTTTAGCCCTAAGGGCTCCAAAAGAGCTCTTCAACCTTAAAAAAAAACGGTTCTGGTAAAAACATGTATAAACATCACTGTGTGCGGAAATTTCATTGTAACAAAAGCAACCCAAATTGAGCTTCTGTGAACAAAACAGTACTACATTGTGTCAGGTGTAAGAACAAAATTACAAAAACATGGAATGCATGTACATGTATGTACTTGTACAATTGTATATGATCAATCTACATGTATGTTGAAAAGCTGATCACTTTTGGTTTCCATGGAAACAGAACAAACAAAAGAATTAATAGAGATTCCAAGTACGAATAATACCCTAAAAAGCTATTCAATATGTTTTGCTGTGCAGGAATGGAGGGACTCATCCAATGAATTTGTACAATATTTTTATTCTATAGAACAAAGTACACTTGTACGTCTGAATATAGCACGGTAGGTACGTTAACAACTTAACATACTGTACTGTACGTACGTCAAAACTGTTTAATGTTATGCAACATGTGCACAAATCCACAAAAAAATTAGTTCATGAAATTTTCTTGCAAAATTGAATAGTCTACATTTGATTCAATTTTTATCATTACTTTGCCACAGGAAACTTTCACATATTTTTTGGATATTGCCTTTTTATGCATTAATCCATGTTGACAAATTCAACCAACCTTATTTACAGTTCAGGTAAATGTTCCTTCAGAAAAGAAAGGAAAAATTCCTAGGATTATTTTAATGCGTAATCAATTGCTAACAATTGCACATTTGGCCTACTGATATCAAATATCAAATCTCAAATCCACAGTGACCTTTTTTTCTCAAACCTTCATAAGTCTTTTTCTCTAGTTTTAATTATTTCTAGATTCTCATTCATCTTGAATTTAAAAACTCATAATTGCACTATCATCTTTTTTTTATTTTTCTCCTCTTTCACTAACCTTAACTTTACTTTGACTTGGAGCAATTTGCCATTAAAATTAGGTGGGCCTTAAAAATCGAGTAGCCCATAGAGATGCGTATTACAAGGAAACCATTCATATTGTTGGAAGGACAGAACGTATTTGGGTGGAAACAGAGAAAAGAATACCAAGGTCAGTAAAAGGTTCACTTCCTGAGGAAGACAACTATAGCACAGTATCCTTCCGTACAGTACATGTAAAATGTACATGTACATAAAAGTGTATGTTTACAATACTGGAGAGATTTTCAGAGATCAAGTTTGATCAGCTCTATTTCAGATTTTTAACACTATCAAGACTTAAAACGTTCAGGATATGTTGCTCACATATAGGGAAGATAGCGGAAATAAAATCAGGTGAAAGCTTGTATTTTTCATGCATTTTTTAAAGCAAAAGGCTTAAAAATTGATGATTTTTGGACACCAAAATTGTGACATGACTAGCGGTCCTAAGACCAAGTGCATCATACACAACCAAACTCTACATTTTCTGTGAGTGTCTTTGCCTGAACTTCTTCAAAAAGATGCATACTTTTCAACACATGCAAAAAAATCCTGTTAATAAACATTTTTTATACTAAAAATGCCATTATAAACGGAGCGTAACGCGTGTTACGCTTGGTGTCCACTGCATTTTTGTGCGACAACCATTACGCTGATATCCTAAAAAAGGTTGATGGGAATATTGAAAATCAATGGAATTTTGCTGTTTTGAAGAGTTCCATGAGGGATGAAAAATATGTAAGACTTGTGCCAAAATATTGACATCTTCATGTCAAAATTAACCATGGAAAATCTGCCAAATTTTTGGTGTCCTCTGTAACAACCGTTACACATGTAATTTTGAACTTTCATTACGCAAGTTTCTTCTAGTCTCTACAGTAGTTTCTGATTTTTCCAAATTGCTTTCTAGGATGGGTACCCAAAAGAAAAGATTATAGATTGTGTAAAATATTTGGGAAGAATCTACTTTGGTGTCCAACCGCAACGCGCGTTACGTATTAATTTCGAACATGCCTAAAATAAGTACCCAGAGTAAAATTCTGCACTGTTATCACAATAATATTAGCTGCAATTTTAACAAATTAAGTAAATTAACATTTGTGCTCAACAATAAAAGTTTAAAATAATTTTCAATATTCTATGTAACGGTTGTTACTGAGAACACCATGGCATTTCCCTATAGGAACATACACAAAACAAGATTTTTTTAATTTAAATTTTTGCAGAGCTTTTTTGTGAGTTATCTTTCTGTTCCAGCCTAAATATCTTGAAGTGGTTGCTCATTAAAATGAAGCTTGTTTTATAGACAATTTACAGGGATTAAATTTCGAGTTCAATGTCACACTTTTGGTGAACAGTATTGTAAAAATACACATATAGATCTGTACATGTAACCAGTTACATGTCATGATGCATTTACATGACATATTTTTCTGGTACTGAATAATAGCCTAGTTACACAGTTCATGTATTGATATAAAATCAAAGTTCACCTAACATGTAAACAACTGGATCTCTACAATATTGAATAAATATCTTTGTATTAATTTTCCTGATTTCTAAAAGAAAATTTATCAAAATGACAGTGGTTTGCTTGCCATGGGGGGCATGTGTGGGAGCAGGGCTCCATTCCAACCTTTTTAATAGGTAGGGGGCCTGGGGCCCGTTGCACAAAACTTGCGTTTAATCACAACTCCTAAAAATCAAACGCAAGTCCTTAATGCGCACTTCTGATTGGCTGAAAATAAAGTTACACTGTATGTTTGATTTTCCCCCTAGTTGCGTTCAAACACAAGTTTTGGGCAACGGGCCCCTGGACTGAAAATGGGAAGGGTTTGCACATGTATACATGTATACATGTGCAATGTTAAAACTTAGCGTTTCGGGGGTCCGGACATAGATTTTGGAAGCCAATGTTTCCCAGCCCAGGTGCCTGTCAGAGTCAAGAACTGATTTTTTTTTTTCTCTTTATCTCTCTCTCTATTCTCATGAGTGCATTTTCTTTGCCTGAGCAACTTCATGCAAGTGATGCCCTAGCCTTCAATCAAGGCGGCTATGTTGCTCTGTCGATCTCCTGGTCGATCCTCGAAACGCGCAGCATGATTGCGTGGGAAGTCGACACATGCGTCAACACCTGTCAACGTCATCAATATTCATATATTCAGGACGGCCGAGAGTGTATGAATTATTCAACAACCATCCCAAATAGGGCAGTATGACCCATTACGTTTCGGGGGTCCGGACATAGATTTTGGAAGCCAATGTTCCCCAGCCCAGGTGCCTGTCAGAGTCAAGAACTGATTTTTTTTTTCTCTTTATCTCTCTCTCTATTCTCATGAGTGCATTTTCTTTGCCTGAGCAACTTCATGCAAGTGATGCCCTAGCCTTCAATCAAGGCGGCTATGTTGCTCTGTCGATCTCCTGGTCGATCCTCGAAACGCGCAGCATGATTGCGTGGGAAGTCGACACATGCGTCAACACCTGTCAACGTCATCAATATTCATATATTCAGGACGGCCGAGAGTGTATGAATTATTCAACAACCATCCCAAATAGGGCAGTATGACCCATTACGTTTTCAACCCACAGATTTAAACGTAAACACTGAACTCATTGTTCAGTGCATTTAACCAATCAAATAAAAGGAACCATAACAGAAAAGACAGAGCTCTTCCATCATTCAGTGGGGACCAAAAAAGGGTAGATAGTAGGATAAAGCTAAAATTATTTATACCTTTCTTTTCTCTTGATAAAAAATCCACTCACAAATAGATTATTGCTCATTTTTCAAAAACAAAATGGCCAACAGTCATACTTTTCTTACATGTGGAAATTATCATGTCCTATTTGCGATAACAAATTTTTACTTCTCCCATGTTTGGAATTAGCTGAGCGGTCTCTTCACGCCTTGCCACAGATGCTTTTCATTGGTTTATTTTTCTCTACAAGGAACTGAATTAATCATGAAAATTTTTTATAGAAAATTGATGAAAGATTTTATAAAGTTTAAAAATAAGAAAACAACAAGTAATGTTGACGGGTGTGCGTAAAGGCTATGTGCTGAGCAAGACTTCCTACGCAATAATCAGAGGATGATTCCGCGCGTTTCGTTTAGAAATATATGAGCAATGATCTAAAAGGTACACGTATGATTGAATAATTTCTATATTGAAAATGGAAACTAATGATTTTTGAGGTACATGTACAGGACAAATTATGCACTGGTCTGTTCTGTCATTCATGTGTAACAAAAATAATTTGGAGGGAATTAAATTCTGTGGAATAAGTTGTTTGTCCCTCTCAGATACATGAACATGTACATCTACTCTATAAACATACCACCCTCCCCTTTGTGTACATGCACAAAGTTCCATTTAGAAGTTTAAGTACATGTATGTCATTCTGAATTGAAGGTGATGATTATAATTCACCACATAATGAGGGAAGACACAAATTTTTGAGAACAGTAATCCTCCTCTTCTCTACCCCTCTTCTCATCCTCTGCATAATCATATACTCTTTGACTATGGAGGAGGAAAGTGGCACGCTGCGTGGGTTGGAGGGCAGCTCACTGACCTGGGGAAAATCATACATTTGCTGTGTTCAGCAGGGAATGTCATCTAACCTCAGCTAAAGATTATTTGTGTAATGAGTTGTGTGCAGTTACATGTAGTAGGACACATGCTTGGAGGCTACCAGTATAATGTCATTGTAGGGACCTTGGACTACTTTGGTTAAATTCTAATGTGCAAAGGCCTAAAAAAAAGAAAAACATAACAAAACGGTAAAGATAAATTCATACTTAGTGTAAAAGAAACTTGAGAAAATAATGCATAATACTTCCTGTGATGTGACAGCAAATAAGTGACTAAGCTATCTGTTTACCAAAACACCCACCCAATAAGCTGCTCTTAAAGAGAAGAGATGTCAACAGAAAAAAACAAATTAGTGCCTGATAAGTTTGAAGGCTACTGTAGTAAATTTTAGTTCAACTTCAACTCCCTTTGAGATGTAAAATCATACAAGGTCCAGCCATCCAGACATCATTCTGAAAACCTTTTTTTCATTTACATTTATGTTGCACTTAAAGAACTACATGTATGTAGAACCTTTTACAAATTACTGGTCAACATTTAAACGTCCCTTTTTTTAATCTGCAGTTTTAATCAACACTAAAACAAAAGATATAAATTTCTCATTTCAACTTCTATTCCTGTCCAAACCTATTGAAAACAGAACTTTTCCCCCTAATGGTTGCATTCATACTGCTTTGTCTTTCCTCTCCTACTACAAGAGACTTTAACTCAATTAACACATTTAAATGAATAATTCTCAGTCCAATTTCAATGTACACATGGAACAAAAACCACCTGCATGTACTGTACATGTAACACATCTCCAAATCAATGCCCCAAGACCAGGACATGTGTATGCTTCGTAGCACAAATGCAAATATTGTGCAGTGGAATAACTCGCCTTTTTGACCTACTTCTTAACTACCCATTTTCAATTCCTGCATTTGCTTGGTTAGGCAGAACAGTTGCCCATGCCACTGCCATACGAGCCACAGTGTGCAGCGTCAGATCAGTCTATTTATGCCACTGACATTTAAAGATGTGTGGGGGATGATGCGGTGTCCTCTTGCATCTGATTGGACAGGCTTATTTCCAGGATGTTTATCTCCATTTTTCCATTCTAAACCTTGCCCATATTTATGAAGTACTTGATTAAGATATAAATAACATTCAACATGAACTATGGCGATGTTGTCTTTGTCCAAGTAAAATACATTTGTATACATGTGCAGTGTTAAAGTCTTACATTAATTCATTGATATTATGCATGTAGGCATAATTAGATAAGCATATTTTTTTTTACATTCATTAAGTCAAATTATACAGGTGTAAATCTGTAATTGTAAATTATACAAATGTACATTTGGAATAATAAACACCCATAAGCAACAAGAACGTATTCAGTGTAGCAGTGTCGCTACATGAAAAATAGAAAATATAAAAGATGGTTAAAACCTCATGTACATCATGTGTCTATTATTCTCCTAATTCAACATTGAAATTGAAGAAATCAGACTTCAGCAAGTCACTTCAGGGTTCAGAAGAGAAAAGGTGAATCCTCAGGAGTTGAACTAATCGATTCAAAACAGCAATTTGGGTATGTTATCATCAAAGCAAAAGACTTGCTTTCGGGCACTCCTCATTCCCAAATGATTACCTATTGGTCGAGCAGTGTAGTGGGGACTGACATTTCAGTTTATGGCTCGGAGCAACATCCAAAGGTTTTGTAAATATCTAGGTTTAGTTCATTGGGCAAATGCAACCACACATGTGCATGGTTTAAACTTCACAATTACATACATGTAGAAGATGCTGCCGGTGACTGGCTTTTTACACACACACAAAGAAAAAATGCAATAATCACGTTCATGCTACTGATCAACACATGTACATGTATAATGTAAATGAAAGATAATGGATAATCTGATCAAGGTGTCGACTTTAAAAGGTCTCAATAAGAAAATAATTATGTCTTCATGGAATTCTGATTAAATGGCACATGAATATAAAAAAGAAATAAACAAAAATTATAAAAGTAATGGATCAAATAATTAATTTTATTACGACCATACATGTACATACACACACACAAAGCCGATACAAATATCTTTGTTCTTTTTTTAATTGCTACCATAAAAGTGACTTTTCCTTGATGCAATTTTTATACAATTATTACTTTCGTTTTTCTTGTTTTGTTTTGGGGTTTTTTTTTTGTTTTTTTTTATTGGGGGGGGGGGGCAATTTTTTGCTTCCATTTTAAAGCTTGTCTGCTGATACAAACAGCACCAGTTTTCCCTTTCCCCCCTCTTCACATGAAAATGCCATCACAGCAAGGTTTTTCCCTGTCCAATAATATGAGCAGACAGTGTTAAATCACATTACATATTACATGTAGCTACGTTCGAACGGGCCATCGTGATTTCGAAACTTTTCAAGTTAGCAAAATGATTAGGATTCACATGGGACTGACACAATGACCACTCAAAGTCATGAGATCACAGGCCAAGCGATTAAAGGTAAAGTCTACCCTGATTAAAAGTTGATTTAAAAGAAGCAGAAAAATTAAAGAAAAAGATCAGTAAAGGTTTGAGCAAAATACGATAAATTAAAAAGCTATGAATTTTTCAAGTTTGAATCAAATAAATTACAAATTGGAAACACTGTGATGTACATCTTGCAAGCTCCTCTCCCATTTGCCCTGTACCAAAAAAAAAATCATTCATTTTCATTTTCTCCAAAGAAAATATTCAATCATACATGCATCTTTACACATAATCATTGCTCATATGTTTTTACACAAAACTTGTATGACACAAACCTATTCCTTCATCAAAAACTAAGAAAATGATTATTTATGAAAAAAAAAATACTGAGCAAATGGGAGCTACAGCAGATAACTATGAGTGAGGACCCCCGCTGATCGTGATTTGGGAGTTAATCACAAGCTTGCTTGTGACTTTGAAACATCAAGTTAAACCCAAAGTTTTTAAATCATGAAAGCGTCCGCACAGCCTGAAACTTGAAGATAACTTTGAGTTCTGAAATGATGAGCTAAACTGAAAGTTTAGGAACTGTCATGTGAACCCAGCTATTATTTGGTAATAATCAAATAAGAACTTACCTTCAGTTACATCATCATCTACTGTTCCTTTGACTTGAGAAAAGCACCATTGCACCTCGCCGCTTCCTGAAACTGAATACAACAGACAAACACCGACATTAGTTGGGGTCACATTTTCAAAACTTGGCAAGAGTTTATCACTTGTCATTTGTCAATATGTCTCTTCAAAACAGCATCATGTGTAATTTTGTAGCTTTGAATAAATGAATGTAAAAATGGCCGTTTCAGATCAGTGGTATAACATGTAACTTGGTAAACAAATTGACCAAATTTTAGAATGTTTTGCTCTTTAAAACCATAAAAGTAATGATGACTAGGGTTTAAATCAAAAGTAAAAGTAGTGGATGAGCTGAAACTTCAGTTTAGAGCTCAGCAAACTACATGTACATGTACATCGAAAAATGAATTTCCGTACATAATTATCTATTTCATATTTGAGTCCTGAGGTCAATATGAAAATGATCTTTTTTTCAACGCTTCCTATCATCTTCTAATGCTTATTATAAAAAAATAAGGGGGAAAAAACATCTTTTTCTTTTACTGCTTTTGCCAGAAATATTGGCAAATTTAAGTAGCAAAGTAATTACCAATTTTTCAGTTTTTCCATAGTTAAACTTGAATTACATGAAAACGAACAACGTGTATATCTAAAAAATAACAGTAGTCATAAAGATTAAAAATTTCCCCCAATTCAACATATTAAAGATCACATTGCAAGAAAATTCCATCAAAATAAATATTGGCTTAATACTTATTATTGCATAGATGGCATAAATTATACAAGGTTATCCAAATTCAACGCTTGGAAACATTTGAATTAATGATTATTATCAATTATAAAACGGTAAAATACAGCCCCCGATATAGCAGCTGAAGAGCTCCTTGAACGCTGCTGAGATGTGTGACGACACACGAAGGACCAGTCCTGTCTAAGCAGACGATGTCCCATAACATCTTACACATTTTTCAGTGCCTGTTTTGTCATCTCCTCTTCACTTATTTCTCTTACTTGACTAGCGTCAGTCTTAATGTTGCCTCACTCTTAACTTCTTGTATGGTATTATTTTGATGAAAAATGCAGCGTTAAAAAAATAAAGGAATCAGTCACTTGTAAACAAAATAAGACGCCACTGTATTTTCAGCTGCTTGCACCGGGGCATGTTCGGCGTTTCAAGAGGGAACGAATACAATCTGTGATATTATTCGGAGGGCTTTTCAATTTGAAAATGGGGTTTATTTCATTGATCATTGACCCTTCTCCTGTGTATTTACAATCAAACGGTTTTAGTTATCAGAATCAGTTTCACTTTCCCTTTTAGAATGGTGTGAAATAAGGTCATGTTAAATATACCAAACTCTTTATAATTTGATAAATAATTGCATTGCAATTACGTTCATTCATTATAGGACGTCGTCTGCTTAAGCAGGATCGATCCCTAGTGTGACGACATCAAAACATCGCTATATTTCTGGCGAATCCTCGGATATTCCAGATGCTTAGAAGAGCTTTTATTTATGTTGTTTTTATAATCATCAGATATGCAGTTGACATAAAACTTATACGATTGCCATCTGTAAGCTTCCCAGTTTCTAGTGATACATTAATTGCCATATTTGTGATTTTCTTGCAATGTGATCTTTAAGGTTGTTTGGTACGAACATCTTCTAGAAAAGTGCTGCTTCAGAGAACTGAATATTAATCGCACTGTGATATGCAAGGAAATGAAATAGGAACAGATTCTGAGGAAGTTCACACATTTCATCTTTTATGAGAAATTAACATCATGGATGGCTATAACATCATAGTGAAGGGGCTGGCCAGAGCACTTTGATCCCCATTCTTAGAATACAAAAGACTGCTATTGTCTTACATAATCCATGTATTTGAGAATGAATTTTTAAATAATTTCTAACCATTTTTATGATACTTGATTATTAACTTTGTACTGGAGTTTGCATCACATTTGCATAGCATTTTGTACTTTGTTGTGCTGCTCAAAGCCAGCAAGGAGTGTTTCATATGCAACATGGGCATGTTAACATGGGAAACTAAAAGCCATTAAGGCAGTCTAGACTTCCACCATTATTTTAAGGGGCAGCACATAAAGAACAACATAATCTGAAATAGTAAATTTTATCATTAAAAAAAGGGAAATTGAATTAAAATCATGAACTTTATATATATATACATGTACATGGCATAAAATATACATTTGCAGCCCTGTGAAATATATTGTATTTTATTTTTAATACATCAAAATCATTCAAATATTTTCAATCCCATAAAAGACCTGCATTCTGAAGATCATTGTTTCTACACAATAAGCCACAAGCTACTTCCAATATAGTATGCGAGGGTAAACTGTAAACTACTTATTCCCACAGTACAATATGACAGAAGAAAAGAAATGGATGTTTAAAAAAATAATAAAACGTGAAAATGACAAAAAAATAATCACACTGGCCTGATCATATTTTGATCTTTTTAAGTCTCTATTTTAATCGTCTTCTGTTTTCAATTGAAATATTGAAGATATTGGTCTCGTAAATGCGATACCATTATTACAATTTTGTACTTCAAATTAACTACATGTAGTTGCAATTGCAAGGATCTGTAACAGTTGATTAACCTTACATTTGCCACCAGTGACAATTGGCAGCTGCTCGTTTGCCACACTAGCACGAAACAACAGGCATCATAACAATCCAAGGATTGTTTAGTGTAACATAAAAGCTTTGTAAAATTACCTGCTTCCAGATAACCCTTTTAACACTTGTATACATGTAGATTAATCTTACTTTGCTGATCATTTCACACACATCTATCTATGTGCATGCCTGAACTGAGGTCTAGTGCAATGAAATTTAGCATCCTATATCTCAGTGTTGTTTTTCACGTCAAAAAGCCCAAAATGTGTGTAAAATGTATGAGTGCGTACACATGGGCACCATTGTTTTTTCAATGTCAAAATGACATGTTCCTCTTTTCTTGTTGGCATGGTTCTTGCTCTAACTTTGATGAGACTTTTTGCAAACTTAATCTTTAGAATATCAAGAATAATATCAGATTAGGCATTAGAGAAATATTAAATACATTCTTGTTCAATTTCAAGTCGAATCTGAGGTGCACATTCCGTGCCGATATTGCAGTCTTTGTAATGCACAGTGAAAGCAAAGTGAAGGGTAAGTAAATCCACATCAATGTCGCCACAAATTGTAATTTTTCATGTTTCTCATGATCAGATCATTGAAGTGGTCGGATGTTCTGGAAGAGGAAGAGTTTAGCAACTCCGAAGGTGGGTTGCAAGGTTCACCGTACGTGGAAATGGATGAATCTAAAGCTACGCAATTTGTTTTCAGTGGCTAAAAAAAGATTAATTTGGCTTATGCACATTTCTTTCAAGTTTAATCGTTGAGAAAAATTAGGGAGAATTGTCAATCACTAACATTTTAAAGTCAATATTGAAGGCCGTGTCAAATTTTGTTCGACTAAATGAAAGGGTCCTAAAGCTACGCACACGTAATGAACGAATGCAAATCTGAATTTTGAAGCTGACTGATGTGAATCTTACCCCGATTTCTAAATAGCGATAATATCACAAACTGAAGGAAAAGTACTCATTTTTTTTCGAAACCTCAATGATATATATATATACTCGTTGCTCAGTCACAGCAGAAATTTGGCGAATCGAACGCGTCGCATTGCGCAGGTTGCGTAGCTTTAGGAACTGCATAGATTTAGGACCCCTGGCTATACTTGTCTCTCCGTATGGGAGACTGCTTCCCCTGTGTAGCTTGATGTCATATGATGCACCACGCGGTACCCCGGGGTACCACGTTGTGTAGCGTCATCTCACGTCCACTCAAGTACAACCCCAGAGTTCTGAATGCAGTGCGTGTATGTAGTCATTGCTAATGCATGTTAACAGTGCAGTGTTATTATGCATGGTGTGCATGCACTGTACTGCTGCTCGCGCTAGCTGTTATAGCCCTCACAAATACAAGCACAGTGGCTATATATAGCGCTAGCTCCCGCGGCTTTAGAACTTGATTTTATTTCACTTCTTCCTAAAAAACATCACATCATCGTTACTGTATTTTAGCTGTCAAACTTTCAAACTTAGACAATGGTGGAAGGTAATGGTGGATACGGAAATTTACTGTAAGGGAAAGGACGTAAAAGACGGAAGGTTTCAAGGACCGAGAAAGTTGAAAGAGCACGATATCGTGCAATACAGAAGTTGGGGGATGAGCAGGCCACTGATCTGTGTACATGGTAGCGGTGTTTAGGAAGGCGAGTGACGGGGGAGACAAGGAGCAGGCTGATGGTGTTATTATTACACTGCTGGCCCAATCCCTCTCTCAAATCGAAGAAATAGAAATCAATAATAGAATAATTACTCACAACAACAATGAATTTGAGGAAAATACATGACTTATAGGATTTTTTACAAGAACATGGGACACAATTGAATGTTGAAAAAAATCACACAAAAATAATTTCCCACTTTTTGGTAACCCAGGGTACAGCCCTAAAAATAAATTAAATAATTTTAAAAAATGGCTGATTTTTATTTGGTACCCCAGGGTATCATTTATGTCATCATAAATATGTCTGACCGGGCGTCTTCAGCTTTGTGTGCCGAAGACGGCCGGTCAGAATGCGAGGCCCGCTCGTAGCAGTCTTGTTTTACGTATGGTGGATCTCAAAATCGTGTGACTGTAGGTTTTTTCGGGGAGTTCAGACAATACTGATTTATCAGATTACCGTTCAAATTTCAGTGTAAATTGTAAAATTTATGTGGGCATTGTGTTGGGAATAGGGCATCGAACAATTTTTCAAATTTAATAACCCTGCTCTTCCTTTAATTTGTGTGCCAGCCGCGGTGAAAGGAAAATTAAATCCTGACAAAAACACAATATTTTAGGATATTCCGGTCATCTCCGGTCGTTTTAATGTCCCGTTATATAGTCCATAATTTACAATATTCGATATTAAGTCCTGCTAGTGCGTGCATTCGCGTGCATTTCATATTTTTGCAGTTGAAAAAGGTAAGAAATTACATAAGTTTCTGTTCGCTCGTTCAACTCATTACACATTCGACAACTGATGAGAAATCAATGAAAGGGACAGCGAACAGTTGCTGAGATACCATTTTCTGATGTAGGAGTTTGAAACCCTAATAATTCATGCGCTCTTTTATCTAACCACCTGGTTAACAGTTGCGGCATAACGCATACATTTTCGGCGACGCCGAGCATGGGATCAAAGGAGAGCAGCTTGTTTCCGCTCCTTCTATTTATAGCTCCCTCGTTGTATGAAGCAGAAACCTGGACAGTAACCTAGACTATGGAAAAGAAAATCACATCATTTGAAATGTGGATATAAAGGAGAATGATGGAAAGAGATGAACACTAACAAAGAAATATTGCGCATGGCAGGGCGTAAACAACCTACCCTGATAGGACAAAACTCCCGAACAGTAGAGGCGCACGGCTGATATTGGAGACTCTCTCCCATTTGGGAGACTGTCTCCCATATTGGAGACTTAGCTTACAAAAGGATAAAAGAAACACCAACAACAAGGCAATATATCCCAGCCAAATTTTTGCCTCATCGAGGTCAGAAACCCATTTGTTTTGTGTGTGGGTCATAACAAAATCTGTTATGAAAACAAAATTAGACGGTGTATCTTTGAAGTAGATGGTCAAAAGGGGCAATTTCTCATGAGGAATCTACTTATCATGTTTTCATTTTGCGCGGAGGTAATCCCTTTGCCGCAAATGTAAACAAAGCAAATTGATCTCCCAAATGGGAGACCGTCTCCCAAATCAGAGACCAAAATTATTTAGGGCCTACAGAAGTCTCAGATATCAAAGACAATCTCCCAAATGGGAGAGAGTCTCCGATACTGGTCATGCGCCTCTAGGCCTAGCCTACTGCCGAACTGCGTGTAAAATGAATGAGTGCGCAGACATGGATGGGCACCACTGTGTTTTTGAACGATGAAATGACACGACCACCATTTCTTGTGAAAATGGCATTGTTCTTTATTTAATTTTGATATTTTTAGCAAACTTACTCTTTGGAATATCAGGAATAACATGAAATTTATCATTAGAATATTGGAGAAATTTTTGTTCATATGGCTCCCCATCATACCGATAGAAAAATACTTGGCAAACCGGGAGAATAGGGGACCTGACGCGCGTGCCGTATTCAATATGATGGGGAGCCATATATGTCTGCGCACCTAAGACTTTGACCTTTGAAGAATTTCTTTAATATTCCTCTAAATCTTAATTTTATTTGAGTCCTGATAATCTAAAAAGTTTGCAAAAAATGTCATCAAAATTAATAGGCTAGAGCAAGAACAGTGCCGTTTTCACAAGAAACAGCGGCCGCGTCATTTTAACATTGAAAAAACAATGGGTGCCCATGTCTGCGCACTCATTCATTTTACACGCATTTCGGGAGTTTGACGTGAAAGACAACATTTTGAGGCTTGTGAATAAAATGTCTGAAATAAGACCTTTTTTCAATATTTTGTCTCGACTTGTTTTTTCATGAATACTTATTGCCAACGTTAGGCTATGACAAAGATCAAAAGTTTGTGTTCGTTGTGTGTTTTGTTCATCAGAATCGCGCAGACTTGGGAACTGGAGCCATACTGTGTGTAACAATATCATGGTTTATGCCGTCAAAACAAGAGACGCGTGTCTGGCGTATTGTCACACACACTAATGCATGCACGTCTGGTCCCACATTCTCCGGGTTCACCAATTACTTTGTAGGGCCTAATATACGTTCTACATTCAATATAACCTTTCCTTTGCAACAGGCAAAAATTCAAATATTTTAAAAGTGGACATGGTCATGATGGTCATGATTGATAGTGGAAAGTGTCCGTCAGCGTCATTCAAATCAAGACAAGCATGACAAGTGTCATGACTCATGTCCATCATCTTCCGTGTCTGTCTCTGTGTCTGTTTACACTTACAGTTTTGATTCTAAGCTACATGTACGTTACACGTTTTTTACTATTTAAATTGAACTTAAATTGTACATGTTGTACGTGAGAAATAAAGTGATGACTAATTTTTTGTTCATAATTAACCGTTGGTGTTAGTACAGCGATAGAGATAAATGGGGTACCGTACAGTACAGAAGACCAGCAGCAGCGCGAGAGCTGTTCGTTCAGCTCAAGCGCTACACACCGATGACTTCCCCGCGGGGGTGGGTCATTCAAATATCACAGTAAGCGGGTATCGGGAGACAAAAATTAACTCACCGGCCATGGCGCTGGGTTCAAAAAAGCTCCAAAGGATATCCAGTATCCTTCCAAGATAATCTTTATAACCCACGCACGTTTCCAAAGATAATGATGTATTTGATATTGAACCGATACTATTTAGACGAAAAATAGGATAGTTTCATTTCAAAATGGCGCATTTCAGCGACGAACAACATTGTGACGTCACAATCAACCTCGTTTCCAGGCGCTAAGCGCTAGTTGCTCAGCGAATGTTGAGCTGAGTAAAGAGGTTTAGTGGTGTCTCTCAATCCCGATTGAGAGACACCACTAAAGTAACAGTTAAACACCCACTGTCATGTCTGCGATAAAACTTGTGAGCGAAACGCAGGAACATTAAAGGGAAATCCAACTTCAATAGCAAGTTGCTTTGAAAGAAAGAGGAAAATCAGAGAAACAGATTGATAAAAACTTTGAACGAAATCGGACAAGCAATAAGAAAGTTATGAATTTTTGAAAGTTGTAATCACTATACATATGGGAATTGAAAATTGGCCGAATAGGTGATGTCACTGTGATGTAGCTGTGGACAACTCCCCCATTCGCTCCAACACACAAAATGACTAAAATCAGTGGCGGATCCAGGGGGGGGGGGGCACAGCCGGCCCCCTTTTGGAAGAGAAGTATAAATTTTGACCATAGACGATCCGCCATTTTCTCGATTGTGCCCCCCCCCCCCCCTTTTAGACTGAAGACCTTTTTTTTTTTGTTTTTTTTTTTGTTTTTGCTTCTCAGGGAATTGTGGAGGGAAACTGGGCTCCCATACTAAGTAATGCATTACTTAGTAGGATCTTTTTCTTTCATGAGGACCTATAACAATATGCTATCTCCAATATATTTTAAGCCCTGCCCTGAGGGTAAAAGCGCCTCAAAGAAAACCGCAAATTACAATGATATTTTTGTGTAGCCTACGACAAACGGGAGAGTTGTCCACAAATATGTCACTATCAACTCACCAAATTGCCAATTTGAGATTCGCATAGATGTAGTGATCTCATTTTTCAAAATCCATAACTTTCCTAGTCCTTGTCTGATTTCTTTCAAACTTTCACCCCGCTTTCACCTGTTTTTCCCATTTTTCTGCTTTCACACAAATCAACTAATTACCAAGGTTGGATTGCCCTTTAAAGGGAGCGACAAGTCGCAATCTATGGACGCTTTTACAGTTGGCTGCTCCTTTCTCTGGATCAAAGTTCAAAGCGACTTCAATTTATCGTGCGCAGCTAATAAAAGTTCGCACATTGACCCAAATTTGAGTAAACAAGATCGCGTGTTCTTTATTCCAGTATTTGAATCTCATTGGTCGGTTGCGTATGGAGGGATTCGAGTTAACGATCGCGCGAGGAATCCGGCAATAACATTCCTTCGGTAGCGCACGATTGGACCTGATTGTATCCGAATTTCCCCGAGTCAGGCCAACTGGTCAGGCCCATGGATTACGACTTGCCACTCCCTTTAAAAAGAAAAATACCCTCACGCCACGGTTTGCAAACTGGAACCTCTTCCTGCAGTGGGAGCAACATCAGCAATTTATTATTATACACCACCTTGAAGGAGATTTGATGTACAGAAAGTCAATACCAAGTCATGCACCCTCTTTAAAAAAAACCTCCTCGAATTTTTTTTATATCCCAACATTTCGACCTCCCCCCCTTTCCAACCCAACCAATGCAAGCCTAGTCATGAAGTTATTTACAGATCTAAATAATTCCATGACTATAGGCATGCATTGGTTGGCTTACTAGTAAAAAAGTGATCAAGCCGATTCTCTCCTACTCTCCGCGGAAGAAGATACAAGTAAAAATTAAAAATAATAGGCCTAATAATAACAATTTATTAATACACCTGTCAATGGGCATACGAGGTCGTATGGCCGTTGGCTGCATCTCCGTCCCCGAGGATTTTTAAAGTTCCGATAGTTTGGGCCACCACCATCACATATTATTCGGACATCGTGGTGCCCGGGAAGTCTCATATTTTGGGCAGTCATGTGCCCGACTATGCATATTTGCCGGTAGTGAGATGCCCGAATATACGCCCAAATAGTATCATATTCTGGCAGCGAGGTGCCCGAATATCATGAATATGGAAAAAAACAACAACAAACAAACAAACAAAAGTTTTGAAAGCTCGCTTCTGGCAAAAAGTGTTAGCCACTATATCTATATGCACCTGTATAATGGCAGTGCGCTTGAATCTCTTGATCAGTCTGGGGAAAGGAGATGGCGCTAAGCAGAATCACTTGTATACATGATTGTTATCATCATTATTATAGAGGTGCATCCGCGCTTCATAAAGTTACATACATGTATATTTCAAACTTCACTGAATGCAGAGTCGTCGGGATTATTTCAAAATATCCACGTTACCACAAAATCTAACTCCTAGAACGAATTATTTTCAAAATGGACTGCTTTGACAGAAACTCTCTCTCCTCTCTCTCTCTCTCTCTCTCTCTCTCCACTCTATCAAAACCCAATACTTTCCCTTTCGTTATACACCTATCACGCTCATCAACAATTCACTCATCAAAGAAATTCAGACGATAATATTGTAATCTCAACTCACGCAAAAAAGAGACTCGACACATAATTTTGGAAACATAAGTGATTTCTTATACTCTTATACAATGTACAGGAGTGGTATAAGGGATCACTTCGTTTTTGAGTGGAAATCCAGGCTCAAAATAGTGGAATCCACTCCGTCAAAAGAGTGATAAAACCACTACGGTTACTGGTTTACATATAATTTGGAGTGGATTCAACTCCATATGAAGTGATCTCGATAATATGACTCCTAAAAAGTGACTTTTCACTCATCAGCGAAAAAAGAGTAATATCATCACACAGGAATGACAATATAAATGAAACTTGTCACAACACGCTTCAAAAATTAAAATATAGTTATACTAAAATATAACAGTGTCCAAAACTGTTACAGTGAAATTACCAGCCATATTAAAGAAAGACCTCAAAATAATGATCACTGTCTAATTACAAGAAATCTATACTGCTGTCAAAATTTATTATTATTATTACATATGTTAAACTTTTGGTCGAAAAAACATCGTATTTCATAAAAGGCGTCAGCTCTGAAGGAAAACATTATATCCAGCGATATTATCGCATGGTTATAAAGACAGGGAAAACTTAGATGTTCTGTTTGCATCATGTTCTGTTCTAACATATCCACTGGCGAATTCAGGATGAGAAGGGCGGGCACAGACGGCCTGTACTAGTCAGATTTTTTTTTTGTCAAGCGTCATTTCATTTCTGTATTACTTTTTCAATCTTTCGCAATAATTATTTCATCATTATTATTCCCCTTCAAAATGTTATTAATTATTTAACTGAAATGACACAAGCTTTCTACAAAATCGTTTAATCCAAATCATTTCTGCAGCGTCAACAATGAAGACCAGTTATAACCTATCATGCTTTTTGCACGGACACCACGGATTTCCTTGATACTGCGAACCAGGAGTCGCTGTTCGTTAATCCGTATTTGCATATAACGGTAAATGGTTATTTTAATCCCACTAATCTCTATCGGTTCACGTTCGCCGTTTCACACGGTCATAAACCACCGAACACGAGGTGGAAAACGATATTTATACAATGTAATGCTCCAATTCATGGGCGTGTTTAAAAGGTGAAAGGAATATTTTGGGTAACTATATAGAGAAAAAAAAAAGCATTGCTGAATGAAATCAACGATAAAGTTATAATAGGCCAACTATAAATAGAAAAGAAGAAAAAGCCCCCAAAAGTCCGATATTCAAAATTTGCTAAAATAATAATTTTAACTAAAAGGTTTTCGGTAGGCCTATTTTCTTTTATCAAATAAGATTCAAGCGCAATTCAACTATGTACAGGTGAATAATTTTCATTTCAAAATTGTACATTTCAGTTTTAAACAAAGCTCAACTCTTATTGATGATGAACGTGAAGAACATTTGTATATTATAAATACAGGGGCGGATCCATGCAGGATCTAGTATAAGGGGGGCACACAAATGCAGGTTTGTCTTTTTGGGGTCTTGCCAGACCTCCAAAATTCGCTCAGTGTGGGGGTTATGGGGGTCCAGTTTCCTTCCATAATTAATTCTCTAACAAGCAAAACAAAAATCATAAAATTACAATAAATTTATGAAACGACCTTGAATTGCATTCATGTTCTCTATAATATAGAGCGACAAAAAGTAATAAAGATGAATGCATTTCTCATTTTTATATAGGCGTAATATAACCTCAGTCATCGCCTTACAATTACATATATTATAAATGAACTATAAATAGATAACCGGAAATTGGCTTTTACTTTGACAATGCATCGTAGATCAAATATAGATTTATTTGCAGTTTTATTTACACACGGTAACATTGTTAGTTTCAGAAATGCTTTTCACAATCAGCATTTACCATGTACATGACCAATATCTTTTAAGATCGACATACAGAAAAAAGAATATAATCCCTTGTAGAAATTATAAACAAAGAAATAAATTAATTTGCGTATATAAAAATACAGATTTGAAGACACACTTTTAAGCATAATTAGATTGAAGAAAAATGTTAAAGAAAAAAAACAAGATAAAAACGAAGCAAAAATCAATGAAAAATAAATTAATAAAAACGATTTAACAATTAACTTAAACTTATCCTGTTTAAAGTTGACATTAAAAATGGGTGATTTGGAAACGCTTTAGAAAATAACAACATATTCCGGGATTGAAGCGTTATCCCTTTTATTTCAATAAAATGGATATGGGTATTACACTCGTAATTTTCAAGAGGTCCATAGTGAAATGGGAGGGGGATCTGTATTCACAATGCTTTTTCTTAATATATTTGATATAATATTCATTATGTATACGGGATGAAAATATATCGAGGGTCCTTGGTGTAGCGTGGATCCAACCATTGAGGGGAATGGGGGCATCAGATTCAGGCCCTACCAGGGGGATGAAATAGCATGCAGCAAACAGAAAGCAGAAAAAACGGGTGAGGGGGTATTATCGTCTTATAGAGTCTTCCCCATCTCTCCCTTTCTGTCCGGCTCTTTCTTTCTTTTCTTTTTTTTTTTCATTTTCACCATTCGATTTGGGGGCACTGTCATGGGTTCGTCTGTACAGGGCAATTAGTGTCAACCTGTTTATTCATGCCGATAACCGAAAAGTTTGGTGCGAAATATGAAATAATTCAATTTGAGAAGGGTACAAATCTCACAAGACTATACTTGATATCGGACGGACACGCTTGGTATATAAATATATTTAGTGTTCAGGCATACTTTTTCAATCGTAGCCACTCGTGATTTCAAATACTAAATTTTGTGGCTAGTACCGCAAAAATGTACTTCTGGACACGCCTTGGATAGTATGAGGCGATCAACATGACATATACGGTGCACGTAAAAAACAACGGTCCCACCTTTCCAATAAGATGACTATAATAAAAATAATAATAATATTGGATATTTATATAGCGCTCATATCCACCATGAATGGTGCTCAAGGCGCTCCAATATTACCCCGACTCTAGCTAGGCTGCCGATTTTGGCGCTCACAGCATTCAAGGAATTAATTCCTGCCGGTACCCATTTAACACCTGGGTGGAGAGTGGCAAATGTAGATTAATGTCTTGCCAAAGAACAGTAGTGCCGCGCCGGGGTTCGAACCCACGACCTTCCCATCTCTGGTCCAGTGTTTAAACCACTCGACTACGACACCTCTACAACTCATTGGGAAGGCCGTATCTATATTTTAAAAAACGTAAATGTTTTTGAATGATTGTGTATGCATCCATTCCGAGCTGATTGAAAATAAAGCATAAAAGGAAAGTTTCTGTAAAAAGATCTTGAACTGTAAGAAATTTGCCTACGATGGATATTTTTTCCTGACTGTATTTTGTACACTCACTATACGAAACAAATACATAAAAAATTAATGACATTTTGGAGAAATGATATTTTAGAGAAATTTGCCTACGATGGATATTTTTTCCTGACTGTATTTTGTACACTCACTATACGAAACAAAGACATAAAAAAATTAATGACATTTTAGAGAAATGTACATTTTATAATATGATGCCTTTTGGTAATTATGCTTGTTGATTTCTATTTCTTACCCTCATTTATTTTTTTTTTTCATCCATTTATTTTTTTTTTTACTTTTGTTTATTTATTTATTTAATTTATTTTTTATTTATTTATTTTATTTTTATTTTATTATTATTATTTTTTTTTTTTTTTAGGGGGGTGGTATCTTAATTTCCTACACAAATCAGATGGATATTTTGTTCTAGCCAAACAATGCTTAACATGGGTGTAGTCATACTTCATTATTATCGGGCTCGTGGGACAGTGCTTAACATTGGGTGTAGTCATTATTATCGGGCTCGTGGGATAGGGGCTATATGTATAACTGATTTCATTGGCGTTTTGAGCTTGATTGGCCGAACTGGGTAATTGTTCTGTAGGCCTTGGCTGAAATTACTTCCATTACTTCCAATGTACGATAGGCTGATTAATGAGCCGAACCCAAAAAATGATCACACAACGATGATTACGCTGGGTGCAACTGCATTGGAATTTGAGGAAAAGTTGCTTGATAATGCATGATGCTGAATGGCGCAGACCGCGGGCTGAATTTCATGAGAAGAATGTTTTTCATTTCAAATTCAGATTCATTTCAATTTTCCTTTCCTTCGATTGATGAATGGTTTAATGATTTGATAAATTCGCCATTACTTAAGTATATTCAAATTTCCTGGAAAAAAAACCTTCCTGAATTATTTTACTATATACAATTGTATTTATATATATTTTGGTATTGTTTACGTTTCATGTTTTATTTTAATTATTTACGGGGCGAACCTGTTAAAAGAATACTGAACAAATGAATATATGTATGTGTGTGTGTGTGTGTGTGTATATATATATATATATATATATATATATATATATATATATATATATACTTATGTCTTCTTTGTCGTCTTTATTTTTAAGTTACTATCGTGTCGTTCCTTTGGAAATATATATATATATATATACATATAATTATAAAGATGAAAATAAATGAATAAATAAGCAGAAATGAACAAATGAATAAACAAATACATTATTATAAATTGGATGTTCAAGACATATGTGGGATGGTCAGGATTAATAATAATTGTTTCAGCTCTGTTTGAAACTTAACCCATTGAATACCGAATTCTCTGATTCACATATAGGGTAAATTCAGTATAGGCAATGGGTTAAATTCAGAAATTATGAGAGAAACTTTCCCACCGCACCCCCCCCCCCCCCTCCAGCTTTGAATCGAATACTTGCAACACAGTCGCAGAGAGTATTAAAAGTTTATATCAAATCCAGAACATAGGACCGAAAAATAAACCTTGGATTCCCTAATAATCCAATTTCACATCGTGACGGGAACTCGATTACAAAAGTAAATAATTATAATTGTGAAATTTTTTACTCATCGAGATTCACTGCGTGCTGAGGGATGCGCTTTACAATGAAGTTTACCAACGGAACTCCCTGTGGGCTAGAAGCACTTTCACAGCAGAGAATAGTATTATGGCGGGCATACATAACATGACTGTGTATCGAGATGATTTATATCATCAGATGATTATAGTGTGGAGAGCAAAGTCAACTCCAATAAATGCTGTTACGTTCAAGAAATTAATTACCATGCAATTGTGGTAATTTTAGATTGAATTAAAAAATGAAAGGTAATTTCAATAAAGATTGAACTTAATTGCAGCAACTATTGAGCGATTACACAATTCCAAAGACATGAATTATGGACTAACATAAAACAAATAATATAGCGTGCACAAGGATGGCTAGATGAATAATTAAACGTCACTATAGATATACCCATCAGTTTAAAGCAACTATTGAGCGATTACGGGTAGACAATTTCAAAGACAAGCATTATGGAAAATCATTAACATGATAAAACAAAGGATACATGCAGCGCAATGGTGAATTAGACTTCACGATATTTCAACATTGATCATAAACCTATCATTATCATGATTATGATATTATAAAGCATGATACTTATGGCAAAATATTAGGTATAACCTAAGTCTCCCATCCTCCTCCTCGTCCTCGTCCTCCTCGTCGTCCTCCTCCTCCTTCTTCTTCTTCTTCTGATTTTTCTTCTTCTCGTTCTCCTTTTTTTCTTCTTCTATACCTCAGTGCCAAGACAAATATGCATACTCCCTGTCTTCCCTCTCTTTCCCTCTGATCCTTCCCCCTCCCCTCCCCCCCCTCTCTCTCTCTCTCTCTCTCTCTCTCTCTCTCTCTCTCTCTCTCTCCGTCTTCCTCACTTTCCGCCATCCCCTTATTTTCTCTTGACACCTTTTATTGATACTGAGTGGTTTTATTTTGATGTGTAATCAATTGTCGTACCTGGAAAAAAGAACATGAGCATTCCGTCAATGTCGGCATGTGATATCTATTCCAGCATCTTGACATTCAAGAATATATTGATGAATATGAACACAACCATATATACTAGTACACATCCACAAAGACATATCTCGTGCAAGCATGAAACAGTATTGTGAATCGCGCCTATCACTATCCCGGGGGCGTCAATCCATTCTTGTTAAAATGGGGGTGGAAAAAATGATGACGAGCAAAATATAAAGGGAAAGGATGGGGGATGAACGAGATT
Source organism: Heliocidaris erythrogramma (assembly GCA_025617745.1). Classification (NCBI taxonomy): domain Eukaryota; kingdom Metazoa; phylum Echinodermata; class Echinoidea; order Camarodonta; family Echinometridae; genus Heliocidaris; species Heliocidaris erythrogramma. The sequence continues at coordinate 14,100,338 of CM046868.1, read as the reverse complement.
ACGATATGCCTAAAAAGGTTGGTTGATGGTTTGTTTTACCTGACTTCTAAGAAAGCATGTGTATGCTTGTAAGTAAGCAACCAGGGGACAGACGGTGTTAATTCCTCACCGAGGGACTTGGTAATGAGGATCAATGCCTTACCAAAGGGCAATAGCGCATCCACTTGGTTTCGAACCCGGGTCCTCCCAGTTACTCGACCACTGCTCTACCAATGAGCCATCGCGCCTCCTCGCGTCTCTCCTCCTCCTCCTCCTCCTACTCCTCGACGTATTATACATGTGGATATCGTCGCCCTTGTCTACTCTTACTTATTTGCTATTTCTTTCTTTCTCCCACCCCTCCAATCCTCCCTCCATCTCTCAACCACTCCCTTTTCTCTCTTCTCTCTCCCTCTCTCTCTCTTTCTTTCTCTCTCTCCTTCTCTCATCCAAAATCTCTATTTTTTTCTTTCATTCGTTTCTTATCGTATTTGTACATGTCATTCCGTATTTAAAAGCTCTAAAATCCCCCCTCTTTATATCTTCCCCTCTCTCTTTCTCTCTCCCTCTTTCTCTCTTTCTCCGTCCATCTCCACATTTCTATAATAATTATGTCTTCATTATGATGCATGTATAATTATATACAAGATCAAATAGCAGATCGGACTGCATGCCCCACTAGCCTCGATAGTAATAAAGTCATATACGAGCGAACCTTGAATACATTCAGGGGCGAATCCAGGATCGTCCGAATGGAGAGGAGCAGGTAAATTAAGAACAACTTCGGACAAGCCCCCCCCCCCCCCAACAAAAAAAAAGGAAATTAGAATAAATAAATATTTTTAAAACATGTGTGACATGCCAAAGGAACAGTTCTTACATCATTTTGAAGCAATTTATCTCTTGAGAATGCTCTGATAATGAAAAAAAAAGGGAGGGGGGGGGGGTCTTCAGCTATTTCAGATCCATTGGCATCCCTGAAATCTCTGACGGTCCTTCTGACGATCCCAAAGGTGGCGGTGCCGGTTTTCCTTACCATTAAAAAATGCTGTTTTTCATGCAGTATGTAAGATTTTGTTACCCCTGTGAATTGTATTTTTTACCGTTAAGGCATAAATTTTTGTTATCCTTTGTAACCTGAAATTTGAGAATGATCCAGGAGTTAATCAATAAAATAATTTCAATTTGAAATTTTCCCCCTCTTCCCCCAGTCACCCTCCCCCTCCCCCTCCTTGGATCCGCTTATGTTCTCAATGTCTGCTCCAAGTATACTTAATAATCGTCACTTCTTCACCCACACGATCAGGTTGTCCCATACTACTTGATGATTCACCCCCAGCTGGCTTACAGTATAATTAACTTGTATGAAATGAAGGAAGTCACTTTATTATACATAACTCACTCAGTCTGCTGTCTGTGTTCGGGTGTGATGTTATTCAGGCAAAGAGAGAACGTTGCTCAAAGATGCATTTGCATAATTCATAATCTTTCTTATATTACGCTACTTGAATGCAGGCTTGAAAACAAAGTCATATGGCATAACCTCTGTGTGACTTATGATAATACCTTTATTATTTTAGATCATCTGTATACTGTCTTACTTCATTATACTTTCATTGGTTATTTTCATATCTTTACACTACTTAAAGACATGCTATAGAAAACATATAGTCATATATATATGGCATAACCTCTGTGTGAATTATGATAATAGCTTTATTATTTTAGATCATCTGTATACTGTCTTACTGCATTATACTTTCAATCGTTATTTTCATATCTTTACACTACTTGAAGACATGCTATAGAAAACATAGTCATATATATGGCATAACCTCTGTGTGAATTATGATAATACCTTTATTATTTTAGATCATCTGTATACTGTCTACTTCATTATACTTTCATTCGTTATTTTCATATCTTTACACTAATTGAAGATATGCTATAGAAAACAAAGTCATTTATATGGCATAACCTCTGTGTGAATTATGATAATATCTATATTTGCGTCATTTACTCTCTTTCATCATACTTTCATTCGTTATTTTCATATCTTTCTCACAATATACGACTTGAATAAATGCTACAAAACAAAGCCGTGTGGCATAACTCTTTATGAATTATGTTAATAACTTTATTATTTTTTTGCATCATGTCTTCATGTCTTGACTTCCTTCGTTTTCTTTGCTTCGACATTTCTTACACATTTCTTATAATTACACTTCTTGTATTTACACGTGCTAGAAAGTTTCAAAGTTTCAACGTTTATTGAATTCCACAAAAATGTCTTACAAAATTGAAATTTAAGAATAGGAACATACAAAATTAATTGAAACATCTAAAAGTACTGTGTGATCTATTGTGTCGAAGGCCTTGGAAAAGTCCAGGAATATACCAATTGTGTATGATTTGTTATCATATGCTTTATAGTTACCTTTTTAATGAGAGTTATTTTCATAGCGATACTGATTATCAGTATCACTAAAATTGTCATCATCATCATCATCACCATCACCCTCATTATCAATAACAATAATAAAAACGTCATTATTGTTGATATCATTATCATCACTACAAATATTCTAGTGATTCTGCTTTTTATATACATGTACGTCAGAGCCTTTTGTTTCTCTTCAAAATAGTTCGAGATTTACGACTGACTGCTACAATTTTTGCATTCAGAAAATGTCATGATAGAAAAGAAGTACCCTTAACAAGATAGTACTTACTATGTGAAATCATTCCATGACTAAGCCAATCGTAACTAATGATTGGCAATGACTAGTTTCTATAAAGGGAGAAAGTGGCACATGACCATGATATAAATATCTAGAGTCGGAGAATTACGGAGAATTAGCATACGCTGCTTTTCTTATAATAATATTATCTATATAGCTATAAACAGGTATACACACGCGTGGGTCCAATCGTGAGGGGGGCGGCTGGTACCATGCGGTGCCACTGGTTTTACCATATGGATGAAATGCGACAGAACGAAACCATCAAGTCAAGGGGTGTGAGAAGGGTCATGTCTTCTTCTTTTTAAGTCGCCCCTCCTTTTCCTTTCTCCTATACTGTTTTTTTTTTCCTTCTTGTACCCTAGTGCCCATACAGCTACGCCATTGCACGCAATTCAGTGGGAATATTGAATTAGTTTATCTTTGTCAAACGCACTTTCACACCTGGAGCGAAACACGGGCATGGGAGAGCTGGAAGTCTTTTCCAGAAGTTGCGATGTTGACTTGTTCATGGAGTATTGACATTTTTAGAACGTGTATGTAGGTCGTTTTAATAGGGGCAGTGGCGAAGCCGGGATTCCTTCGTAAATGGAAGGCACAAGTCCGAAAAAAAGTATATATATGATGAATGAAATATAAATGTTAACATATTTTTAGTGTCTTTTGGGGATCTGAATTTGTACCAAGGAGGCGGCGCAGAAACACAATTTCTTCTATGATATCCAAGCGGAAATTAAAGTCATGTTTCATAGGCTGAATATAGACAATAACAGCTTCAACATGAGTGAGAGAGACATAGTGAGAGTCAGAGAGAGAGAGAGAAAAGCACTCGAAGGGAGTGAAAGAGAAAAATATGAACATGTGGGAAAGAGAAATGAGAAAAATAGAAAGGGAGGAAGAGAGAGAAGGGGAGAAGAGGATTGCGCAAGGAAAATGACACAACTAATTATGATTATATATTATATCTTTTGAAAGGGAAGTATCATGAGTGAACCGCAAAGTATCATAAATGAACCGCAAAATATACGACATAACAATTATAAGATGAAGTTATTTCAATTACTTTTAGCTCTTTGATTATTATACATAATGTTGATTATGTTCCGAGCAGTCAGATGGGCCTAAGCGAACCATTATAGGGAAATCCCCGACAACGTAATGGCAGTTAGCTTTTTAATTTATAAAGATCCACAAACTTTCCGGTTTAGGAAATGAGATGAGAGTTGAACGTACTATCACGAGCTTAATCATGACTGATATATTCAGAGCATTCAGAGCATTGTTGTTTTTAATAACTTCATAAGTGTTATAACAAAACACTGAAGGTTACTGATTAGAAAGATTAATGCTTGCCAATGAAATGGAAATCATAGGCCAATTTTCTTCCAAATTCAAGGTATATTCATAATTTATAAATAGAGAGAGTAAGATAGAGAGGGCGGGGGGGGGGACTTGTTTTTATAGACACATCCTTTCTCGTGATACACCATGAATATAAATTAATAAATGCATGTGTAGGTTTTATAGGATGTTTAACTTTCGGTGTTTGTTATCCTGATTTCACTTACTATATTATTAAAAAAAAGATCCCCGGGGGCGAAGGAGTCGCCAGAATTTTGAATAATGTACTAAAAATATACTTTATCTATTCCTTACTTATAAGTAAACTTGCTAAATTGTATACGCAAAACATTAAAGGGACCTTCCATACAAGTTTTGCTCTCTTAGATCCATCCACTTTATGTTTATATTATACAGTGCATTTATACTATATTTTTAATTTATATTTATGATTATTTCAATTATTATATTCCTATGATTATGTGAAAACAACACACCAATAATATTTATATTATGTTCATTTCAAATTTTGTTTGATAAGGTGGAAATGTATATCAAATTGAACTTAAACTTGACACTATACAGTTATATTTTAGTTGCGTTTCTCAAAATGTGCACCCCTGTCAGCAAACACACTGAAATCTTTCAATGAAAAATACAAACTATGTAACCATACCATTATTTGCTTATACGTTATTTTGTATAAAATTATTATACATGTAATTTTTTTTAATCCTATTAATTTTCAAAACTATTTCTATTTTAGGCACCTGCTTTTTAAAACAAAAGTTGTTCTTAGTTGTAGGGTTTGTAAAGGCAAAAACTGTTGGTTAATATTATACGATGTTAGATGAAAATTAAGCCTAATAATTTTAGATCTTGAAAGGTATTGATACAACCATGAAAACGAAACTAACAAACAATGTCCAGCGCCCTTTAGCGAGACATGATTATGGTCTCAGTGGGTTTCATAATAGAGGCGAACTGCACGTATTTTTAAATATATTCTTGATTGCTCATGCTGCAGTTCTATCATACAGCCTGCAAAGTTCCATTCCTGGGGCGCATCCAGAAGGGAATTAAGGGGGTCCGCAACCCCATGTTTGCTCGACAACCATTTCTCTTTTTTATTTCTTTGTTTGTTTGTCAGACTTGGGAGGGGGGGGGGTAACATTTCCTTACAAAATCCTAGATCTGTCCACACATTCCTTTGAAGCAGGGACAGCAATTTCTTATCATCTGGGGAGACGACATATCAAGGGATGTAGCGGCCGAACAGGGGAAGGGTCTTGAAAATGTACCACCTCTCCCACCCACCTCCCCCCCCCCCCCGAATCTAAAATGCTATTCTCGCACCTCCTCTGTTCAAATTGGCGTTAACAGCGTTATGGTATATTTTTAGCGATTTTCAAAATTTAGGGGGACCCAATTTTCCTTGCCCCGTGTCATTATATAGTTCCTATATATCGAAAATATATATTTCAGTACTTTTTTTGTAGTACCTGTTTTCTTAAGACAGAACATACGATTTGCACAAATTTGAGCATGACTTGTGTTTATATGTGTTGTTGTGTTGCTGGAGAGCAGATCGCTATACCAAGTGAGTTTTCCACCTATGTATGCAATACTGCAACAGCCTAACGTCGTTGTGAATAGCGCCAATAATTATGATTTTTACCTTCTCGCATGTTTTTACTCCATATTTCTGGTCATGCTAGTAGTAGTAGGGGTATGAACCCCAACAAACTTTACCGCAACCCCCCCCCCCCCCCCCCATCCCATCAAAGCCTTTCCTGCTTCGAAATATAAATTGTTTCGATTTTAGTCGACTTGGATTGTAGGCTTATTTTTTTCTCTATTGTTCGGCTTACAGCCTAATCATAAAGTTCATGCCTTATATCCAAAGGTACATGGCATTTATATGAAACTCTAATGACTAATTATAGTACGAAAAGGCCTTCGATGAACCGTATTATAGCTCACTAATAATCATTTGATATTAATCACACTTATCATATAGTTGTCACGTACGCGTATACTGGTACGATTCGTTGGTTCTCACTTTTCTCACGTTTTGGTTCATAATTATTTTCAGTGCTACTCACTGCATATTTAAAGGTATAACTACCTCTTTCACTTGTTGAATTGTCTATAAAAGTTGCCTACTTTTCAAACACAAGACATTAATTCCGAAAAGTATCTATAAGATTCAATTTTGTTATTACACCTTAATGGTATAATGTAGTCGTTTATAGTTTCATCGACATTTCAGATTATTGACAGGTTCAGTATTCCTTCGCGGTTAGAGACCTCGACATAGAGCAAAATAATGTGCAATACCACATTTTCCAATGAATTAAAAATGGTATTCCATGAACATTGTATAAAGATAATTTAAATCATAATAGGCCTATTCCTTTGAACATTATACTTCATATTTTCTCTTCATATCTTTAATATATAGAGTTTCACAACATGTGCTTTGTCAATTAACATGATAAGGAGAACCCAGAATTCATACTCCAACATCGATCGGTCTATTAATCTACGTCGTTGATCATAATGATGTGAAAGAAAGAATGACACAACGATAAACTAACACTGTGTGGTTGACGACAAGAACTCAAAGAATAATCAAAATGCCCGGGTCAAAATGTCTGATGGATGAAAGAATAAATGAAAGAAGGAATAAATAAATATGTAAAAAGGGGGAAAACATTCTTCTTACCTGTTTTGCTCTTGCGATGTTTGGAGCTGAAAAGGGGTGTACTGCTTGGAAACATTGTGAAGTAATTCCGATATGCCGCTAGGGTGGATTTGAACCCGCCAAGTGTTGTGACTGGAATGCGTGCTGGGGTGTCTTCGATCATCATGGTTAGGACCACAGCCCGTTCCCTATAGGTCTACGCGGTCTTGGTATTGGCCCTGGTCCGGTATACAGATCCAAAACCAAGACACGGACATCCAAATTATAAGTTCCACTTCATTTCAATTCCTAACGCATGAGCAAACGTACACAGAAGCATCTACTCTGCTTCAAGTAACACCTGCCGCAAAACTTCCTGCACGATGTCTACTCTTTCCTTCCTTTCCGTCTTTATTACAAAATCTGCTAAGCTTCCGAAACCCCGTGACTAACTTTGTCGAAGTAATGCTTCAAATTAGCTGAAATTATACACTCTCGGTTTATCCATTGTTAAGATCCGTATAGGAGTATGCATTGCAAAACAGCGCGGGAGAGAGAGAGAGTTACCCTTTCCAGGACGCTGTTTCGTAAACAGGTCGGTGTCGTCTGCACAGACGCCCACGTACGTTGTGATAGTTTTAATCTCGCCGACATGAATGAAAACAGGGAGAGTGCGCTTTCTTCCGTAGACAGCTATCAGACTGACTGAATGACTGCTGCCCGAACTTCAAGGGATAGCTCACTCCAAGGAGTCAATGATTATTGCTCATTCAAAAGAATAGTTTCGATTGCCGGATAAATGTTTTAATCACAAAAACAGGACTCGTATTGCTCATACCATAACCCAAGCTTTGGACTGACTTACTTTCTTGGCCTGGCTAATCCGGTGGGTGGATCAGCTTTCAGTAGAGATTTTGAAATGGCGACCGTCGAATAATCTACCGAGACTGGAGACCGTTTTAATTTTAATCGTGCACCCATCAGATACGTTCTCATCTGACGGAGAGGAGTTTGAGATTGACACTGATTCAAAAGATGGCCGCAAGACATGGGCGAGGGGCTTGGAAGGGTGGTGGATTTGAAGAAGCGGCTCTCATCGACTAGTTATCTGCGGGATGCTTGCTTGGGACGAGATTGAGAGGGCATCTTTAAATTCAGGATGACACCGGGCCTGTCCGCCTGCTGACAGAATTACATTTGGAATATTATTACCTAAGAGAGAGAGAGAGAGAGAGAGAGAGGATGAGTGCGGATGGAAAGGTGTATTCTGACCGGTTTTCTTTCTTTCTTTCTTTCTTGTTTTCCCCGTTCCCATCAAGTTTATAATAAACGACGATGACAACATTCATTCCTGGGAAAGTTTGCGGTATAAACAAACAAAGAACGAACAATCAAATAAATAAACAAACAAACAAACAGATATGATTCTACGTTCTACGGCGACAACAGCCTATATAGGATAATAATACATGGTAGAATACAATAACGGTCATAGAACAAAAAGAAATAAATGAGTTGTGCAATAATTATCTACCGTTAATTATTTCCAAATATAATTATGTGTGTACTATTATACACCAAGCGTCAACTCATGTCTTCATTGTTAATTTAATTAAGAATTGACTCTTTAATAATTATCTTACATGCAGTGTTCAAGTGACTGAATAGGATTGATATTCTCATAATCAGCTGAAAATTATTACTTCCTGTATGCTTTAAGGTGGATGTGAAACACGTCATCTAGCATGTCTAGGATCTGTAATAATGATTGTGTTCAGACAGCGTACATGAAGCAGTGCAGATATGTTGGGGTTTTTTTCAAAACAATAGTTATGTTTACACGTAGTACATATAGCATCGATGCTTTGTAAGTCTCGAAAATATTTCCCTCGCGTTCAGACAGGCCATGATCGACTTGCTTCTATCACCCACTCGTGACTATTCATCGCTCACTCGCTACTAAAACAATAATCACTGCGCCACACACGGTGACCCGAGTATTATGGTCAAAACGCGCGCTCGCGCGGAAAATCAAAGTTGCGAGTGAAGATCTATAGCAGCGAGTGAAGCAGCGATTGCGTTCACATTACAAATTTATAGTCACAAGCGCGGTGGGTGGTCTACCGCAAAGCATCGATGCTTTGTCGCTGTATCCTGAGATTTACTCCTGCCAAACTCGCTGCCAGAAACCTAGCTCCAACTCGTGACTATCTGCGTTCAGACAGCGTTTGGTCTTAAAACTATCTGGTCATGACCAAAATAGTCTCGAAACCTAGATAGCAACGATGCTATCGCTCTACGTGTGAACCCGCATATCAATGCCCGAATTGTGCTTGTTGATGAAAGCTACATGTGCTCCGACGTAGGCCTATATGCTTCGGTGACAATAACAAATTGCTCTAGGCTTTATTTCGTCAAAACAGGATTAGGGTCGGGTTAAGGTTAGGGTTATGATTGGGTTCTATAGGTTAGGTTTAGGATTATGGTTAGGGTTGGGTATAGTGTTAGCATGTTTAGGTGCAGGTTTGATAGAGGGAATTTGGTTTTGATGTTATGAATTACGCGAAGAAATATGTTTCCGGAGCTTGTGCCGTTCAGCCAATCTATCTATCTGTGTCACATATAGCTTATAATGGCCGTTGGGGCGATAATGAGATGAATCTTGAGACACGGGTTCTCCATAAAGGGCTGTTCAAATTTGTCCGATAACGATAACGATAACGAGATTTTTCATATAGACCTGCCCTACTATTAACAGACACGAGCATACTCACACTTACACACCATATAGTATAGTATAGTGCACAAAAAAAAATGAAAATCTCGTTATCGTTATCGCTATCGGACAAATGTGACCAGCCTTTAACTTTCTGTATTCAGTTGTTCTCGTGGATTTAAGTTACCAATCCAGGGTCTTAGTCGGTCTGCCCCTTTTTCTTCTGCCATTGGTTCCTTCTTGCAAGATGGTGCTTGCCAAGCTATTCTTCCATCAAACTACTGCAGCTGTCTTCAATCTTGTACAATGTATCATCCAGAAGGTGGTTTCTTTGATTTATAGATTCCTAGATTCCCATAATACAGATATATTACCATTTTATGATCAATGATATTGTACAGAGTGGTGAGTCTAAGAAAACTTCAAAATGCAGTGGCGGATCCAAGATTCTCTCCCCCAAATCTGTGACAACCAAACAAAAAATGATGGTAAGCAGAAATGGGTTTTGCTGGGGGCGCCCCCCCCCCCCCCCCCCCACCGCCAGTTGAATTTTGTATAAGTCCTAAAAAGAAATCCTTTAAGCGGCGTCTTTACTGTGTTTCATCGCTGGTATTGGGAGGATGGATGCACAGAATTTAATTTGATCAGGCTTAATACGTGTCTCTGCTCGTATACAGGGGAAAAGGGATGAGGATGTATTTTTAAACGTAACTTTTATGCATGAAAGGGTATTCTCTTCTCTATTTCCTTGTTGTTTTCATTTTGTTATTTTTTCTAAGGTTTCATTTAAATACCGAACAAGTGTTTCCAAAATTACATTTGTATTGTAGCGGGTTGCTGTCAAGTGCCTAATTTAAGTAGCGGGTTGCTGTCAATTACCAAATCGTTAAGATGCTCTTCCGCCGATTATCAATTGTCCATATCTCTCCTCGTCTTTCGTATTTGTATGTGATTGTTCTTGTGTTTTCGTCTCTATGTTGTCATGTCCTTTAGTTGTTCTGCACATCTTGTTACACCCTCTCTCTTTATATTTCTCTATAATTTATGTTACATTTTCCATCCTCAACCTTTACTGCACCGGAGATTTCTATAATTCCGTCATGATGACTGCTAATGAAAATGTTCCTTTTCATACCCTAGATAATGTTGAATTATATGACACCTTTCAGTCTTTTTTGTTTGCAGATGCTTTTCTACATTTATTTCATAATCAATGTAAACAACAGTTGCTTTCAAACGTAACATATAATGGATGAGGCGATAAACTTACATAGAAATAATTGAGTGTTACATCATGAATGCAAACCATCTTTCAGTGATAATAATATTATATACACGTACCAATAATACAGTGAGTATGGATATAATTCTATATAAAACATTTGATGATGTAGGTACAATTATTTACAAAATGCAAAAGGGCAAAACTATCATAAGCAAATGCTTAAGACGATAGCAGCCCAGAATTGCATGGGTATAGATGAGGATTCAGGAAATATATATAGAAATAATTTGCCATATTGTAAATTCAAGAAAATTGCATACATTGAGATTCACTTATAACTCGCCATATTGTAATTTTAAGGGAATTGCATATATCTGTGCCGTGAGTGCGCAGGTGCAAAGTGCATATAGCTGGGGAATATGGTTTTGCAGAGAATGTAATTGTATGGAGGGAAATTGAGTTTGGTTTAAGGATAACAAGGGATACAGGACAATCAGGGGTCGATATTCAAAGCAATCATTCATGGTTGTAATTTAGCAGCAGATGTTTCTTCATTAGAGCTTTAAAAGAAAAATGAGAAGAGGCAGTTTTTATATTTCCAGGTAGTGAGTTCCATATATCAGGACCATTGTGTCTAATAGTTTTTTGCGCTATGAATAGTCTGGGATTGTTCAAGTGAATATCAGAAGAATGACGAGTTGGATAGGAATGAATGCTGGAGTTTTGAGTGAAAGCATTTTGAAGAGTACTAGGTAGAGATTGTTTCGAGAATTTAAACATAAAAAAGCTGTTTGGAATACATGAATGTCATTTATTTTAAGTGTCTTGAGTTTGTAAAATAACGGATCTGTGTTTGCTAAATAGTGCGAAGACGTACAAATGCGCAGCGCTTTTTTCTGGAGTAAAAGTAATGAATTGATTCTTGTTTTGTAGGAATTTCCCCATGCCAGGTTACAGTAAGATAAATACGGATAAACTAGCGCATTATACAATATAAATAAGGATTTTTGAGGTAAACTGTCTTTTAGTTTGTTTAATATACCTACTCCTCTTGACATGTTAGATGATATATTATCAATGTGATTTTTCCACGTTAAATTGGAATCTATTAACACCCCCAAGAATTTTGTTGAATCTTTACTAGTAAGGGTAACATCGTCAATTATTATATCGTCGTGGAAAAAATTTGCTGAACTCGCAGTCTTAAAGTGTATGAAGTTAGTTTTGCTTATATTTAACGAAAGTTTATTGCATTTAAACCAATGGGATATATTGATTAATTGTGTATTAATTGTTTCAATTAGTTCATTTAAATCCTTATGGGAATGAAATACATTAGTGTCATCTGCAAATAATATATATGATAATGATGGCGCAGAATGAACAATGTCGTTAACATAAATTAGAAAGAGGAGTGGACCCAAAATGGATCCTTGGGGAACGCCACATTTTATAGTGGATGTTTGTGATCTACTATTATTATATTGAACAAATTGGGATTTATTGGAAATGTAACTTTTAAACCAAGATAGGGTATTTCCCCTTATTCCATGATAATGCCTAAGCTTTTGTATTAGAATTGAATGATCAATGGTATCGAATGCTTTCGAAATGTCCATAAAAATTCCAATTGTGTGCTCCTTTTTAGAGAGAGATTTAGTAATTTTATCAATTAATTCAAGAATTGCATAGTCAGTTGAAAGGTTCTTTCGGAATCCATATTGGTTGGGAGTAAGTACATTATTTTTAGCCAAAAAAGAATATAATCTCTTGTAGCCAATTTTTTCCAGTATTTTGGATATGCTTGACAGTAAAGAAATCGGACGATAGTTACTTATTAAAGATGGATCATCTGTTTTGCGGATGGGAATTACTTTCGCAATTTTCAGTGCATCAGGAAATATTCCCGAGGAGAGGGATAAATTAAAGATGTGAGTGAGGGGAGATGTTATGTAATAAATAATTTGTTTTTGGAGATGAACGCTTATTTCATCATGTCCACTTGATTTTGTATCATTTAATAATCGGACAATTTCTAAAATCTCATGGTCATTAGTTGGATTAAAAAACAAAGAGGCGTTGTTATTGTTTGGAAGGTATTGGGAAAAATGTCCATGGTCTGTTTGAATTTTTGATGCTAAATCTGGTCCAATATTTATAAAGAAATTGTTAAAAGAATGTGCTATTACATCAGGGTTTTTGATAACACGATTATTATGAGTGAATTCTATTTTAGGGTGAGAGTCTTTCTGGCGACCGAGTATATTATTTACAGTTTTCCAAAGGGAACCCGTGTTATTTTTATTGTTTTCAATTGTTCGTGAGAAGTATAATTTACGAGAAATGCGGATAACTGTTGTTAATTTATTACGGTATTTAGTGTATTTTGTATGATTCTCAGTATTTGGTTGACGTAGTGATTTTTTATATAAGATATTTCTAGTATGTATTGATTTAATAATTCCTCGTGCAATCCAAGGATGTTTACTACGGTTTTTATGTAACTTTATTTTTTGTAAAATGATGTTTTTGTTATAATAATATGAGAGCTTATTAATAAAAATTTCATAGACTTTATTGACGTCATCTTCATAGAATACGTCCTGCCATGCTTCTTCATATAAATCATGAATAAACGCTTCTATATTTTGTTTTGTTTCAGCCCTTTGCATTCGAAAACTATTTTTTTTCTCCGGTACAATTTGCTTTACTCTAGTTATCATGAATACAGGAAGATGGTCAGGAATGTCATAATACAGTACACCATTGTCTTTATTAATAGGATCATTAGAGAATATATTATCGATTATTGATTGTGTTGAGCTGGTAATCCTGGTTGGTTTATCGATATGTGAATGGAGAGAATGGGATGACAAGATGTTTATAAGTTGAAGGCAGTGGTAACTGTGAGGGGTTGAAAATCAATATTAAAGTCTCCTACAATGTATTTGAATTTGTTTTCTGTGGAAATTTTATCAAGGCAAACGTCTATACTTTGTAAAAATGATTCAGTTTTATTGTTTGGTGGTCTGTATACAACTCCAACTACTGTGTTTTTTGATTTACTATCTATCAGTTCTAGGAATAAGTCTTCAGCATCTTCAATGTGTATGTCCGGTCTTAGCTTATATTTTAAGTCTTTATGAATATAGACGGCTACCCCACCGCCTCTTCCATTCTGGCGATCTACTCGAAAGAGATCATAATTTGGAATATCATATATAGGTGGAGAATTATGATTCAACCACGTTTCCGTCAATGCGATTAGGGAAAACTGAAAATTTTTAAGGACTGAGAGAGGTAAATTGAAATTATCAAAACTTTTGTTCAAGCTTCTAGTGTTTAGATGAATTAGACTAAGTCCATTTGTAGAAGTATCATTGTTTCCTGCATTTAAAGAATTAAACTTAGTGTTAAAATCCTCAGTTGTATAGTAATCACTATTAATATTCAAGGCCTGATTATCATTAAGGTCATCATTGTTCATTTTTTGTGGATAGATTGTGTGACGTTATCCTCAACTTATGCCCTGTTGTGCTGTGCGTGCACGTGGGTGCGCAGTGAAGGTGGGTACATGGTGTGTTATAAAGATTAAAGTAAAGAGAGTACATTAAAGTATACAATCTTTCAATGCCAAAAGAAAAAAAAAGAAGGTTATTTGACAGTCTGCCGGGGGTATCAAGGATAAGTAATTGTTGATTATAGATACAGCATATAAATATGGAGGAAACAGTTTTAATACAACAATAGCATATAGATTCTATAGTTTAATTCAGGTATGGACCAGTGACCGGGTAGACCCGGTATAGGTCGCTGAAATTGAAAAGAAAATGTGTGTAATTGTTCTCATTACAAAGTATGAGGCAAAGGCTGTACACAGTATGTGGCAATGAGGTGACTGACCGGCATATAGCAATCTGAATACTTATGTAATGTACACATCGACTGAAATCAATTGTCAAAAGGCAATCTGTTCAGTTTCGGTACGAAGTACATAGCACAGGAGTACAATATATTGTTATACCATTGGGGTCAAAAGTTTGGGAGAATGTGGCCTCAATATACGTCTTATTGGTTTGTTATTTTCAGGATAAGGCTGAGAATGCAATTAAAATGTTTAGATTTGTTTGTTTAGTTAAACGCAGACCCCATCTCCTTGTTCTATTGAGGCGACCAAACATATGACATTGACAATGGTACTGTTCTGAATACAAACTTTACTAAACTTTACTTTTTCATGAATCCGTTGTGCAATCCATGAATTCCCAAAGTCAAAATCTTGATACATGTCTCGACCCAAATGGTAATATATATCATCATACACCATCATCCTATTATACGGAAAGAGAGCTTGCATCTGAACACCTAAGTAATAATTGTCTAATGTTGCACTGCAACATTTGCAGCGCCAACAAAATTTCTATGCATTTCGTTCCCTTCAATGAACACTAAACTCAATTGTTCTGTAATATGATTATCAGAAACCTGGTTTACCAATAGTACCCAATTATCTTTGTATTCATTACCTGGATATACAATGTAATTTGATTACAAACAACATAATAGGAAAAGCAGGGGGAGGTATGGGCTTGTTTATATCACATCATTATGAGTACAAGCTGAGGCCTGAATTGAATTACATGAATGATTTAATAGAAACTGTTTTTGTAGAAATTATTATTCCAGGTGATAAAAACATTTTAGTTGGAATCATCTACAGGCCACCCAATTCTTTTCATGATGAATTTCTAAATTGTTTGCATGATCTATTAGCGCACCCCCACATGGTAAAAATAAAAAATGTTTTTTACTCGGTGATTACAATGTTAATCTCTTAAAGTAACAACCCCGCATTGAATACAGAGACTATTAATATAGCCAACGTGATGTTTCTCAAAATAATATGAATCTTTTCAAAGAAGAGCTTGGAAATGTTGATTGGTCCGCAATTTACAGTATACACATTGCTAGTGAAGCCTTCGATTCTTTTATGAATCTTGTTTCTTCTAAAATGAATAGTTGTTTCCTGGTAATACAATATAGAAGCGCTTTCACTATGAAAAGATTCCAAGATGCCCTTGGATCACTCCAGGCAATTTGCGCTCAATTAACAGGAAGAATAATCTTTATCTAAAAAAAATTAAAACGATGTGATAAGAACAAAAAGAAGTATACTGATTACAAGAAACTACTTACAGGTATACTTAGAAGTTACAAAGAACTAAGAATGTTTTACAAAGCAACCAAAGAAAGTGTTCGGTTTCAAAGATAAGTTTAGATGGGGAAATTGAAAACCCTCAAAGATTGGCAAATGCATTTAACGATTTTTTTTGGCCGGTATTGGCCCAAATCTTGCCAGTATCATTCCTGACTCTTCTAAACATTTCACAGATGTTCTTAAGGATCATAACCCTAACTCAATATATTTTCACCTATACAGACGAGACGGAGGTTGCAGGTATAATTCATGAGTTAAAAAATATACATAGTGCAGGGCATGATACCATTAGTAATGTTTTAATTAAAAAAAACAGCAATGAAATTAGCCCGAGTTATTCATATTTTTAAAAAGGGAGACAATATGATGTTAGGAAATTACCGACCAATATCGTTGTTAACATATCTATCTAAAGTTTTTGAAAAAAATTGTTTTTGTTTGAACATCTAAGTTTTTGAATACGCACGAATTATTATACCAGTTGCAGATTGGGTTTCGTGAAAAACATTGTACTACACATGCATTGTTGTGGTCTAGTGGATAAGTCACCGGACTGCAGAAGGTATGGGGTTCGAATCCCACCACGGCACTAACGTCCTTTGGCAAGACACTAATCTACATTTGCCACTCTCCACCCAAGTGTAAATGGGTACCTGATATGCTTGAGCGCTAGTTACTTTGGCGGCTCGGCTAAAACCGGGGTAATTATGTCTATACGCCATGAGCGTCACTGCATGACGGATATTCTAATATGAGCGCTATATAAGTGGCCATTATTATTATTAATAATGCTTAATAAGATTACTTGTGGGATTGACAGGTATGAACATACTGATGGGGTGTTCCTGGACTTCTCCAAGGCTTTCGACACAACTGATCATGATATACTGCTGTATATAAACTCAGTTATTATGGAATCAGAGGAATAGCCTTGGAGTGGTTCAGGAACTAACTTCTCAATAGGCAACAGTATGTTTCTATTGCTAACGTCGAATCTAACTTGTAACATGTGGTGTCCCACAAGGTTCTATCTTGGGCCCGCTTCTTTTTCTTGTCTATATAAATGATTTTTGTAAATCCTCAGATGTTTTATCATTTATTCTTTTTGCAGATGACTCTAATATTTTCTTTTCTCACAAAGACGTTTTGATTGCCACAATCAACCAAGAATTAGAACGAGTTTCTGAATCGATCAAATCCAACAAATTATCACTCAATCTACAAAAGACCTACTACATGATCTTTAGTAATATCATAAATGAGATTCCAGGTTCTAAACACTCAATTTCTGAGAATCACCATTGATTATGACCTATCATGGAAAGATCACATAGATAACATTTGTAAAGTCGTTTCTAGAAATATTGGTATAATAAACAAGGTCAAATTTTACTTCCCAACTCGTATACTTTTAATCTGTATTCCACACTTATCCTTCCACATTTAAACTATGGTATAGTAGCATGGGGCAGTCGTGCCGACTATCAGTTAAATAGAGAGAAAAAAGCGCTGCGTGTTATATGTCATTCGGATTACTGATTACCAATGCACTCTTTCATAAATATAACATACTAAAGATAAGCGATTTATGTAGTTATAATCTTGGAACACTTATGTATAATTTAAATAGAAACTAACTGCCCAATGTATTTTATTCAATATTTTCAAGAATCTTAATATTCATCATTACCCTACTAGGTCTGCCGGGCTTTTTCATCTACTAAGAACGAGAACATTGATTTCAAATAAAACGTTTAGATTTACTGGGTCAAAAATCTGGAACTCTCTTCCAGATCCAATCAGAAATAAAGCCACACATTTTAGTTTCAGTAGAGGGTTTAAAAAACTTTTACTTCAAAAGTACAGTTCATCTATGAGTTAAAGTCATTCTTTCTTCTTTTTATCTAGTGCAGTTTTGTCTTTGTTCTGTCTTGTTTTTCTTGATTTTTGCTTGTCTTATTTTCTTCTTTCCCCTTTTTTCACTTTTCTTTCTTTCTTTGTCTTGTTTTGTCCTGTGTTGTCCTGTCCTGCTTTTGTCCTGTTGTGTCTTGTATTATCTTGTCAGTTTCTTGCTTTTCTTGACTTGCTTGTCTTTTTCTTCCCCTTCTTTCTCCCTCTTGTTTTGTCCTGCTGTGTTGTCCTATCCCGGTTTTACCCTATCATGTCTTGTCCTGTTTTGTCTTGTATTATCTTGTCAGTTTCTTGTCCTCTGAGTCCTGTCTTGTTATTTGTTCTTTAGTGTACAGCATCTTGCTATGAAAATGTTCATTATAATAACAGGATACATGACTATTTAATTAATTGTGTTGTTATGAGAGATATGCCAATATATATATATATATATATATATATATATATATATATATTTTCTTCAAATATGTGTTTCACTTCCAATCTTCCATGTTATAAAAGATAATTATGTTAATGTTATATTTATTCTTGGGAACCTACACAAACAAGCTATGATTTCTAGTAGGTTCCTTTTTCATTTCATGATTTGGTACTTTGTAAATCATATTGTTTTTATTTGGAAATGAAATGAAATAAACCTTGCATCAATCAATGTATACTATTTAAGAAAACGTGATTTTAAATGATGTAGATGAGGAACAAAGGAATATCAACGATTTGAGACATCTCCCCCCCCCCCCCCCCTCGTCAAAAAAGGAGTTTATAATATATACTACATTGTAACGTATAGGTGTTTTTATACTATTTTTTTAATGTTATCCCAAAAGCCCGTACAACTTGAAAGGAGAGATTGAAGAGAGTTTCTATAATTACAGATGTAGAAGAAGAAATCAAAGATTCTTGAAATGTACTTAATGACAATCAGCACGTCAGCATTACTCATTAGTGTTCTCGTGTTGCAATCGATTCTTTATCATAATAAAAACCATATCGAAACACTAATCAAATATGACATCACTTTCACAAGCGCCTGATATATGGACGAGTTGCACATGACGGATTTCGAATTGCCATAAAAAAATTGCTCAAAGTCATGTCTAGTTTTTATTTGACTTTTGAAAGTGATATTAGAATGTGTACTAACAATTCAATTATTTTTATTACTCTGAAGTATAAACATGATTTATTAGGACATAAATACATTAGACTACAATTGAAACTTTAACGTTTAGTTTCTAAAATTAATATTTATATCTATATGCTTCAGCACGCCGTCAGTTTGTAATGGTATATACATCGTCGGAATTGTACATTTAGGAGTATATTTATGAACATATCTCGAATGACAGCTCGCAAGATGATTTCATCATCAACGGGACAACTGCCCCAAATGGATCCTTTGACAGGGTTGGAAATAATGATAATGATACTATCAATATTCCGTTCTTGTAGAGCGCAATCACCGTAACTGTTTATCCGATTTCGTTCAAACTTTATGCGATTACTTGTATTTTCTGCTTCTTCTTCCGTTCACTCTCGGATGGAAAATGAAGAAAACGAAGAACAAAGCTTGGCCTATATTAAATCTAGTTTTTTCCCCCCAACTGAAATCAAATTACCCCGCTTAAAGGGCCCCTGCAACCCAAACGCAACCCAACGCAAATGTATTGCTGTTGATGCGCTGGGATGCATACAACAGATATTCTGTTATTCAAACATCTAGATATATGTTTCATTGATTTTTAAATGTTTTCTGAAATATTTTTTCCAACCTCCTAAGCTCCACCTTAATAAAAAAAGCTCCAGGTCTCATTCCTGCAGTGACATAATGTCAATCATCAGTCAGGTACACTAACATTCTATAACAGACAGTGGAATGTAACTTCCCCCAACTCAGCACATGCTCAAAAGAGAACTGAATGCTTTCAAACAATACCTCCTCCTTACCATTCTTTTCCTGGTGATGCTACAGCATGTCTGACATAACAACTCCTATGTAGGCATTGTATGGTCTGTTAGAACAGATGGTCATCTCTGGCAAAGCACATACCACTGTCTCTCCTTAGCTCACTAATGATTGACAGAATGGTGATGTCATTGCAGGAATGAGATCTGGAGCATTTTTAGGGTGGAGCTTAGCATGTTTGAGAAAATGATTTTTAAAAAGTATTTAAAAATCTATGAAACATATTTAGATGTCTGAACAACGAAATACTAGTTGTATGCATCAGTGCACATCAACAGAAATCAACTTGCATTTGGGTTGCAGTGGACCTTTGGCTTTGAGGAGAGAAATCACCTTTGCACAGTGGCAATTGTTGTATTCTGAATTAAGTACTTATACACACAGATTTGTGGCCTTTATTTTCAAAAAAGTGAAAAATCTAATTACATATTCAGAGCAATATTTCAAGAAAATTATTCAAAGAAATGTCATGAAACCTACTTCTAATAAATTTTACATCCTTTAACTTTACAATGTAAAAAACCTCAGTCTGATACGATATATAATTTTGGAGTTATTAACGATTAAAAGTGCCACTGTTGTTTTTGAACACCTAGTACAATACATACACGTGTGTGTTCATTAGTCTTTAAAATAATTTGAATAAAGACAAACAAATAACGAGAAAGTGAGAAAATAACTTTCAAAAACTCCTCATCGAGGCACAATATCACTATATGGTTTCAGCCTGGATCGTGATAAAGTCGCATAATTTTGCAAACTTGTTAAGGTAAGGGGAATCGATTTCCAAAGTCACTCTCCATACAACTCGATTACGAATGCCGATCTGGAAACCGCAACTTATTTAATCCAAAACCTTGTCAAAAGTCTTCGGGAATGGCAATATATGCCCTCTTGAATTACACATGTCATAGATAGATATCCCAGCAACACTTGAAAACTCTCTTGGTTGAGGATCACTGAAAAATTCATGAGAGCAGCCCGACGAAGTTAAGGAGATTCTAATTTGTTCGTAAGCAAATTCATTTTACCCAATGTCACTGCTAAATAGTTTTTGGGTGTGATTTAGGCAAATATAGAGTTAGAGAGAGAGACAGAGAGAGAGAATTCGAAATAATTTACATGTGCATACACAACTTGAAAATGCCCAGCGGACATTTCCTCTATTCCTCCCCCCCCCCAAAAAAAAAAAGAAAAGAAATGCAGTGTGTTGATAATGCTAGATCGTAGTAGATTAATGTAGATAATATGCTTCTTAGGACCGGAGGGGAGGGGGGGGGGGGGGTTCATAAAGCTGTTCGTAAAGTTACGCATGACTTTACAAACGACTTGAATATGAAGTGCCAGATAGGATGCCCAAAGTCTTTCCTGACGTTCCAACAAAGTGTGACTGTATTTCCAATAACCTCAATTCAATTATAGCAAAAATATATACTTTGTATTAAATATGTTTGTTATAATAAGAATGTTAATCTACATCTGCACAGTTCAACTTTAATTGATGCAGTTAAAAATGATTTGGGCATCCCATTTGGCTTGTCATATTTAGGTCATTCGTAAAGTCATGCGTAACATTACGAACAGCTTTATGACACACCCCGTGGTCCTGCCCCCAAGTTTTTAATACAACTTTAGAATTAGAAAAAAATTCAACCCAATGTTAATGGCCCATCCAGGATTTTCTGGGCCAAAATCTGTTGCAAGCTCCCCCTCCCCCTAAAGGCATCATATTTTTAGTTGTCCTTTTAAATCCGAAATTGACAACAAAGAACAAAGTTTTAGCATATCTTAGGTCTCTTTTTACTCTAAAATTCTCTAGCGAACAAATATGGATAAGTAGATTTTTTTTAAATATTGTTTTTGCTATTTTTTCAGGTACCGGTAACATAATTATTACGTCTCAATAATTATGTTGCTGTGAGGATAATGATACAAGGTGTGCAATTTTTCTACTTGATGTGCAGCTCAGATGGGCCAGTGTGGACTTTGCCGGGGCACTTTGTAAAAGAATGCTCCCCCCCCCCCCCATGACGAGACTCAGGCTACGCCCTGTGTCCACTATGTTATACATTGAATTCATCACTCATGTTTGCTATATTGGGCCTACTAGCTGATATCCATATCCGATAATGACGTGGGGTTCTCTCTCTCTCTCTCTCTCTCTCTCTCTCTCTCTCTCTCTCTAATGAATGCACGGGGATTGCGGTCTGGTTGTGGTTGAAGTTTTAGTACGTCCATTTATAATTTTCTGAAAATAACATATTTCATCTATTTCAACATGGAGATTGGGAGTGAGAGAGAGCAAGAGAAGGAAAAGGAGAGAGAGAGAGAGAGGGGGGGGGAGAAAGAAGAGTGAGAGAGAGAGAGAAAGAGAGGTGGAGCGAAAAGATAGAGGAAGAGTGAAAAAAGGAAGAGAGATGCCATTATGATACTACGGTAATGGTATTAAGGTTAGTTAGAATAGCGTATGGGAAATATAAATGTGTTGTTTCTAACATTCTGCTACATATTTTCAGTTTGGTCGCTAAATTACATGTATATCAATATCCATATCATTCTATATTCCCGTCTTTATATCTTTAATAGTGCCATTATTTCATTTATTCGTACTTTGAACAGTCTCTTCTTCTCTACGAACATCTTTTTTTTAATATTCATATCCATGCTTAAGACAATCTCCCTTAGCATGCACACGAGTCCCAGACATCTTTTCAAACTCTCATAAGCCGACGAAATTAAACACGACAAAGAGCAAACTCCCGATGACCACTCATCAGTACGGGTGTTTGAGGATTTTTTTGTGTGTGAGGTATATTGGGGGGGGGGGGGGGGTCACCAAAATAAAAACGAGTCTTTATATTTTTTAATATGCCGACAAGGATGAAACTAGTCCTAAAACTTACAAATATCCTGAGAACAATAATAATCCGATAAATTGTTACAGATAATTTCTAGTATTATGTCACACCCACCTCTCACCCCCCCCCCCCCCCCCCCTGGCGGCACCCCTGATTTTCATCCACGCGAGGTGTTCAACGGAAGCAACAACCCCACCTGACGAATAGGAAACGTATCTGTCACGTAGTAATTTAATTCGTTGCATTTCGGATGAGCGATCGAATTGGATTAAGAGTCGTGATCCCAACCAAGTATGCCCTTTTTAGTTGCTGGATGTAATATACATGTAGGCCTAGAAGACTTTTAATCAGGGAAATGATATAAAGTCAGAGAGCCTCGTTAAAGATGAAAAGTGGTTGTCTTTAATTTATCATGCGAGCTCTTGTACGAGATGTACATGTATGTGAAGCGTGAAGGAGGTGTCGAGTGTGTAAATTCTTTCTCTTTCTGTCTGTCTGTTTGTCTACTTCTCTCTCTCTCTTTCTCTCTCTCTGTCTGTCTCTGTCTGTCTCTCCCCGTCTCTCTGTCTTCCCATCTCTCTCTCTCTCTCTCTCTCTCTCTCTCTCTCCAGCCTCACGGCATTCAGACAATACCTGCCACAATAAAAATGATAATGATAACCGACTACTCCGTATCTTTTCTTTCTTTCTTTTTTTCTGTGTTTTGATAATGTAATAAAGCAAGATCTGCTTTGAGGCCATGCAATGAACTTTATTTATCCCTCCATTTATTGTTGCTTATAATGATTTTTTATATAAATTATAGTCCAAGAGTGTTACAGATACTTTCAATCAAGGCAAGTCATATTATAATCATCGTTACCGGGTATTTTGAACTGGGCCTATTTTCTGGTTATCTCCTTTATGATTAATTTCTATATAGCTTTGAGCCAACGAAAGTTAAGGTTTCACCGATATAAGATGGAATCAGAGGTATTACATACTGGATGGGAAAGTGCACCGATGAGAGGGCATCAATTAAATAAATCTCCGTTTCCGGGACACACCTGCATCGTTACGGGGTACGCCTATCGTCATAGCATGTAGCCTATCATAGAGTCATTAAATTCTGAAGTTCTATTTTAAGCACAGATTGAACCTGTACCGTGGAGTAGCTACAGGAGCTTGGGCATGCATATTTCCCAATAAAATGAACATTTCATTTACCAAATATTTCTGGTGCCCCTACGCTATTGCTTTCACCAGGTAAATAAATAATTATGTCCAACAATGAGGGTACTTGGTCAGGACATTTCGTTTACCACATATTTCTGATCCCCCCCCCCCCCAATAAAACCAGTGCCCCTACGATATTGATTTCACTCATTGATGAATAAATAATGTCCAACACTGAGGGTTATTAATCTATGTGACTGACAAGATTTTAATAGCCTTTCATAATTTTATGCACAACTTGGTTATATCGTTTCCAATTTCTGATCATTCCCGACTAAAAAAAAAAAAAAAAAAATAGTTGGGCTTAACAACAGTTTGCCTTACATTGAGGGTATAGGTTCGTCCATTTACAGCTCTTCCTAATATGTTTAAAGATACAATTTATTCTATGCTATGGCTTACAAATTAATGATGTGAAGAGCCAAATACTCTATATTGTTTAAGATTGTGTATTGTAATAAACCGAAACTGCACTGTAAAAAAAATGTCTGTAATTTTACAGCAAATCTGGTGTCAGCAGAGTCACCATAACTTCTGATGTTAAAATACAGATTAGTTGTTACTTTTTCCTATGAAAATGATGTACAAATAACATCAGATTAGCTGTAATGAGTAAATACAGAACTAACCTGTATTTTTTCCCCTGTACTAAAATACAGATATTTTTTTACAGTGTGCCTCGTTTGTCTACATGCGTTTCGTATATAAACGCAATAAGAAAACAAAGAAAACCCACTGACACATAAAGATTTAAAGTTAAGACATTATTGGGTGTTATGATAGATTTATGGACAATGTACAAACCAAACACTTTAACTTTCAGCTTCATATGAAAATGAGAAATAGTACCTTTAAAGTATTGATTGATGTGTCAATAGCAATCTGTTCTACATGGGTAATGAACACGACGTTATTAGTTAGATGCGAAAAGGCCAGAGGGTCTTGATAGAGACTCTTCGACACATAACCTAGAAAAGTCATGGTACAAAATGGAATGACGAATCCTCGATATATTCGATTACCATTAGTTCATCGTCTGCCTCGAGAGAGTCTAAAGATGTAGGGGCACATCCAGGGGATCATAGGGTCCGAACCCCTCTTTTCATTTTTGGTTCTCTTAGGTTTTTGTGTATTGGACCCATCCCCCTTTCGCCTTAGAACTCTTTCCTCTTTTTTTTTTCTTGACAGACATCATTTTCCGTTAATACAGGGGAGCGTTTCATGAAAGGAAGTTGTCGGATATTTTATCCGACAACTGTTATAAGCTACTGAAATCCTTGCATCTGATTGGCTGAGAGCAAATTTGTCGGATAAAATATCTGACAAGTCCCTTCATGAAACGCCCCCCTGATGTTCATTCATACCCCACGCGTCATCGTAATGATTTTCATTTGAACAATCCCAAACTGCTATTGGCCCACAAATCAATTCGACACAACGGACCCGATGTTTGGAACTCACTCCCTCAAAACATAAAACAGTGCACTTCTCTCTCTTCCTTTAAGGCAAATATGAAAAAATACATTCTGACACAATACAACGCAGTATAAAAACTACATTTAACCTGTCAATTTAAGATACACATACTCAACAAAACGCAAATACTGGTCCACCCCCTTTTTTATAGCAATAAATCGGTACTTTAGCATTTTATCTTCTCCCACGCATTAGAAGTTATAATATTCTTGGAAGTACTATCTGTTGGCCATCCACACTTTCGCGCGCGTCCACACTAACACGCACAAGCACCACGACACATCTAGCCCCCTAAATATTTTTTTCTATTTATGACTTTAAAATCATTAACATAAAACTGGACTTTACTGTATTTCCATATGGCCCATCATACATTTCTTAAGTACTTTTAGATATTTATTTTGGCCGACCGTCTTATTCAAGCTCCGCTTATAACGGCGGCCTTCTGCTTCAAAATAGACTCCAATATACAATTGTACATAATGTGTATCTCGGGTCATATAAATATCATTCATGTATTATTTCTTTGTATGATTCTTTGATTCTGCAAATTATTTTGTAATACCTCACATAACAATTGTAACTTATATCGCATAAATTAGCCTACATTTATCATGTACATCTGTAAATTATATATGCAATTTACTGACAGTGTTACACCAATTATTTGAATCAACAAAGTGTAAATTTAATTTGTTTATATGGCAATTGATTTGTTATTTCTGTTATTGTAATTTGAGAATTGATTGAAATGCAGAAAACAAAATATTTTCAAACAAATATGGACATAATTATACAACAAATAATATATATGGTATGATTCGAATCAAACCAACGAGAATAATTATCAACGCTAGAGGGAGTGTTTCTCTTATTGGATTCACGACATTGCACCTTGCCAACTGGAAAGCCAATATATTCCAATGATTGCATTCCCTTGCCATCCTATCCTCCTCCTTCCTAAACTCTTCAAAGTATTGTCAATGAAACATCGCTTTCTCCCCACCCCCACCCCCCCCCCCCCTCTCTCTCTCTCTCTCTGTCTCTGTCACTCTCTCAACATTGAATTTGTGAGACATTGATTTTGGAGCAAATGTGAATTAACCCATTTAATATTTGGCCTGGATAAAAGCAGAAAAATCAGGAAGATATTTCAGTGGTAGTTTGAGATAAATCTGACAAATTAAAAACAAGGAAGTTATGAAATTTTGAAAGATGACATCACTGAAGATATGGATATCCTTCTATTGACAATGTGATCATGATGTTTGATGTGATCGATGGATGTCAACATGAAGAACGTTCCCATTTGTTTTGTACATAAATTACTCAAAGTTTCCCTTTTCACAACTGTTACGGTGAAACAGACACTTTACTTCACGGAAGGACATACAAAAATATGTTAACCATAATTGAGTTTGAGTTTGAGTTTATTAACATAACATCACAGAAATGACAGTATAATCATCAATATAAAGAGTAATAATGTTACATGAATACATATACATAAAAAAATACTTATCTACATGAAGTAAATATAAATGGATTTACAATAATATGTCGGCCTATAGTCATGTTTGTAGATCAATAAACAATCGACTCTTACGTGTCATACAGATGCACTATTTATACTAAGGTAAAGTTGCAAATTGGAACTAGAAGTAAGCACAAGTGCTAGTCGAGACTAGTTCCATTCTTATGGCAAGATGCTTGCTTTGTTATTTTTTCTTTGTATATCAACATTTCAATTTCATCTTGTACTCACAAATATTTATGCACTTTGCACAATATATTATGTTGAGAAATGTTTTCACACATTTCGCGCATGCGCAGAAAGAATTGACAGCTGGCAGTTCTGAAAATGAATGACGACAAGCATCCGCTTGCTTTTAAATGACCGTTTTCAGTCAGTTGAAAGTATGTCTTACTCTTGTGAATAGTAAATACAAGCTATAAAGATGTTCAATCGATTTGCTGCGGCGCTACATCAAGCAGTAGAAGCGGTAAGCCAAAAACAATTGTTCCATTCAACCAATCTTGTGACGAAATTAATTAGGCACAGTCCCACCTGCTGGTTACGGTGTGGCCATTCGGTCAATCGTTCATGCATGTATGATGTATTGTCATGATTGTAGACTTCTGAAGTTCTGATTCTGAATGAATGAATGAATTTATTTCATAATACTGCAGAAATCTGCCATGAAAATTACAATTGAAAAGTATAAATCGTTCCAAATTTCGAATACAGATATCATAACAATTCCAATTTACAATTACAATTACATGATCTATTCTAGTCAAATCACTCATAGCTACTCCCGGGCACTCCCGGGTACATTTCTGTAAAATAGTTGGTATTTTCTGTCGCATGTACTAAAGGTATGGGGGGGAAAATAAGATAAATATTTTAAATACTTGCTTTCAAATTCAGCCCTTAAAAATCTCACTCCTACCTCAAATGGCCGTTAGGAAGAACTTTTGATATTTACAGCAAAATCCAAAGTCAAAATCTTGTCCAAAACCGGAGAAATCCCCGCCGATTTGTTTCGCGATCGCGTGTTGTTTACAAACTGCCGATGTCTTAGACTAAAATCGGCCAATATAATTTTTGTCCACGAAGAAACTCGGGATCGCAAGGGCACATCGATCTTTACGATCGCGCACACAGAAAATCGGAACTTTTCCGTGTACGCCATAGGGACCACTCATAGCTACATTCCTATACTTCGTGTGTATAATGTAGGCAGTCATACACCTCATCTTTTTAAAACACCACTGCACAAAAGTCACCAATATTCACTCAAAATCGGCATTTAATTTTCAAAAACCGACCCCAAAATATCCAAGAAATACAATAAATTCAACTCACCAATGTTGGAAAAGATATTTTCAAAAATCAAATCCGTAATTTACTGTTGATTCTCGCGAAACGAGCTATCGGAGTCATTGTGTACATTTCCTGGTCGCCGCGGGCGCTGACATCTCCCCAAAAGAGTTTTGTCCTCAAAAATTCGGTCCCTATGGCATACACGGAAAAGTTCCGATTTTCTGTGTGCGCGATCGTAAAGATCGATGTGCGCTTGCGATCCCGAGTTTCTTCGTGGACAAAAATTGTATTGGCCGATTTTAGTCTAAGACATCGGCAGTTTGTAAACAACACGCGATCGCGAAACAAATCGGCGGGGATTTCTCCGGTTTTGGACAAGATTTTGACTTTGGATTTTGCTGAAAATATCAAAAGTTCTTCCTAACGGCCATTTGAGGTAGGAGTGAGATTTTTAAGGGCTGAATTTGAAAGCAAGTATTTAAAATATTTATCTTATTTTTTCCCCCATACCTTTAGTACATGCGACAGAAAATACCAACTATTTTACAGAAATGTACCCGGGAGTGATAGGGACCGAATTTTTGAGGACAAAACTCTTTTGGGGAGATGTCAGCGCCCGCGGCGACCAGGAAATGTACACAATGACTCCGATAGCTCGTTTCGCGAGAATCAACAGTAAATTGCGGATTTCATTTTTGTAAATATCTTTTCCAACATTGGTGAGTTGAATTTATTGTATTTCTTGGATATTTTGGGGTCGGTTTTTGAAAATTAAATGCCGATTTTGAGTGAATATTGGTGACTTTTGTGCAGTGGTGTTTTAAAAAGATGAGGTGTATGACTGCCTACATTATACACACGAAGTATAGGAATGTACCTATGAGTGCTCCCGGGTACATTTCTGTAAAATAGTTGGTATTTTCTGTCGCATGTACTAAAGGTATGGGGGAAAAAATAAGATAAATATTTTAAATACTTGCTTTCAAATTCAGCCCTTAAAAATCTCACTCCTACCTCAAATCACATCAGCAAGCAATGGTCATATTGACCATTAGAATCATATACATGTGTGTATACTGGGTATTGGGGATACAGATGTAATTTTGTTTGAAATTGATGTTTTTGTGGGCAAACTGATACTTAAGTATCATTCTTTAGATTTTAGGTTATCAGTTCGTTAAGATACAAAATGTAGAAAGTTATAAAAACTTACATTTACAGCCCTCTTTTTGGTACTTGTTACCCACATCTCCATACGGAACACGACTGCTCTCAATAATGTTGCGCACTAGTGAGGCCGCTCTACATGGTTACGCACCGTAGATACGTACGCAGAATGTTACGCACACAAGCTATTCTACGAAGACCTGGAAGGGCCAAACTGACGACGTAAAAAAATAAAAAATATTACGTACGTACGTAGTAATTATTACGTACGTACGTAATATTTTTTCTTTTTTTACGTCGTCAGTTTGGCCCTTTCAGGTCTTCGTAGGAGATCGACGAACCCATCGCGCCGGTACTACTACGAGCGCTGAGGGCTCCCTTCATCATAATCGTGAAAAATACAAACTGGATGCTGACGGGACAGTCTCGATAGCAGTTATCGACAAAAAGGACCCAAAATTTCAGGAAACCCTCTTCAAAGGTCACAAAACAACCTGGTAAGTTTTAATCATCTATTATTCAATATAATTCTTTGGATGTAAGTAAACTGTAATATATTATATTCAATTAAATATAGCCAAAAATGCACAGTGATGCAGTTTAGGTATGGGATGTGTGTTGGCTGCGTTACTACACAGTCGGCAATGGCGTGTACCTATGAGTGCCTCAAATGGCCGTTAGGAAGAACTTTTGATATTTTCAGCAAAATCCAAAGTCAAAATCTTGTCCAAAACCGGAGAAATCCCCGCCGATTTGTTTCGCGATCGCGTGTTGTTTACAAACTGCCGATGTCTTAGACTAAAATCGGCCAATATAATTTTTGTCCACGAAGAAACTCGGGATCGCAAGCGCACATCGATCTTTACGATCGCGCACACAGAAAATCGGAACTTTTCCGTGTACGCCATAGGGACCGAATTTTTGAGGACAAAACTCTTTTGGGGAGATGTCGGCGCCCGCGGCGACCAGGAAATGTACACAATGACTCCGATAGCTCGTTTCGCGAGAATCAACAGTAAATTACGGATTTGATTTTTGAAAATATCTTTTCCAACATTGGTGAGTTGAATTTATTGTATTTCTTGGATATTTTGGGGTCGGTTTTTGAAAATTAAATGCCGATTTTGAGTGAATATTGGTGACTTTTGTGCAGTGGTGTTTTAAAAAGATGAGGTGTATGACTGCCTACATTATACACACGAAGTATAGGAATGTACCTATGAGTGCTCCCGGGTACATTTCTGTAAAATAGTTGGTATTTTCTGTCGCATGTACTAAAGGTATGGGGGAAAAAATAAGATAAATATTTTAAATACTTGCTTTCAAATTCAGCCCTTAAAAATCTCACTCCTACCTCAAATCACATCAGCAAGCAATGGTCATATTGACCATTAGAATCATATACATGTGTGTATACTGGGTATTGGGGATACAGATGTAATTTTGTTTGAAATTGATGTTTTTGTGGGCAAACTGATACTTAAGTATCATTCTTTAGATTTTAAGTTATCAGTTCGTTAAGATACAAAATGTAGAAAGTTATAAAAACTTACATTTACAGCCCTCTTTTTGGTACTTGTTACCCACATCTCCATACGGATCACGACTGCTCTCAATAATGTTGCGCACTAGTGAGGCCGCTCTACATGGTTACGCACCGTAGATACGTATGAGTGCTCATAGCTACATTCCTATACTTCGTGTGTATAATGTAGGCAGTCATACACCTCAACTTTTTAAAACACCACTGCACAAAAGTCACAAACATTCACTCAAAATCGGCATTTAATTTACAAAAACCGACCACTAAATATTCAAGAAATACAATAAATTCAACTCACCGATGTTGGAAAAGATATTTCCAAAAATCAAATCCGTAATTTAATGTTGATTCTCGCGAAACGAGCTATCAGAGTCATTGTGTACATTTCCTGGTCGCCGCGGGCGCTGACATCTCCCCAAAAGAGTTTTGTCCTTAAAACTTCGGTCTCTATGTGGCATACACGGAAAGTCCCGATTTTCTGTGTGCGCGATCGTAAAGATCGCTGTGCGCTTGCGATCCCGAGTTTCTTCGTGGACAAAAATTTTATTGGCCGATTTTAGTCTAAGACATCGGCAGTATGTAAACAACACGCGATCGCGAAACAAATCGGCGGGGATTTCTCCGGTTTTGGACAAGATTTTGACTTTGGATTTTGCTGAAAATATCAAAAGTTCTTCCTAACGGCCATTTGAGGTAGGAGTGAGATTTTTAAGGGCTGAATTTGAAAGCAAGGTATTTAAAATATTTATCTTATTTCCCCCCCATACCTTTAGTACATGCGACAGAAAATACCAACTATTTTACAGGAATACAGTACCCGTGAGTGAGTCAAATGACATTGACAAAAGTGAAAAATTTACATTAGCCTAGTCAATCATGTCAATAGTATAGAAACTTATCATTGCATGCATTGCCTCAATGTCTGTCATGGACATGGGAGAACCGCACAGCGTCTGACAAGGACACGTAGCCTTTCATTGCGACACCCCTCAATGTCACTAAAAACAGGGAGAACCTAAGCCTAAGTAAGGAAAAGCACAGCTTGTTAAAACTATCTGAAATAAAATGAATTAAATGATAATGTAACAGCACACTCGCATGTGTATGTTATCGAATGTTTTAGACATTAATTTTGAGAAGTGTACCGAGTGTACCTGAAGGAGGCAGATGTAAGAACAAGAAGAACAAGAAGCATGAGAAGAAGAAGAGTGAGCCAGCAAGGAGAATAGTCGAGAAGAGCAAGAACTGGAAGCCTGGAAGCCTGATTGCCGAGATGACAGCATTCTTTCAGAATCTCGGGTAAAGAGGTGAAGAAGAAGAAGAAGAAGAAGAAGAAGAAGAGGAAGAAGAGGAGGAGGAGGAGGAGGAGGAGGAGGAGAGGAGGAAAAAAAAGAGAGAGAGGGGGGAGGGGGGGGAGGGGGGAGGAGAAAAAAAGGAAGAGGAGGGGGAGGGTGGGGGGGGGGGAACAAGAAGAAGGAGGAGAAGGAGAAAAAGAGTGGTTTTGGGCATCCACATGACATGTACAAGGTTATCCACACTCCTGGCCCTGCAATGCATGATGAGGTCCAAACTACCCAAAGCACCCATAGCAGCATTAATACACTATGTGTAGACACAAATAGTCGGTCAATCACTTCGACACTTTCAAACACCACTGCAAATTTCACCACAATTCACTCAGAATTGCCACTTCAATTACACATACAAATGCTGAAATGTGAATGTAGAATCAGTTCAACTCACCGATGTTGGAAACCATTTAGAAAAAACGGAATCGGTGATGGACTGTCATTTCTGGTGAACAGTTGATTCAGAATCATTGTGTATGGCAAGGGGTCCTAAAGCTACGCACCTAGCAAGTAAGCACAATGAAACACATTTAATGCGCCAAATTTCTGCTGTGACTGAGCAACGAGAACATCATTGAGGTGTGCAAAAAAGAATTAGTAATTTTCCTTTATTTCTGTGATATTATCATTATTTGGAAATCAGGATGAAATTCACATCAGTCAACTTCCAAATCAAGATTTGCATTCATTTATTACGTGTGCGTAGCTTTAGAACCCTTTCATTTTGTTGAACAAAATTTGACACGGCCATCGTATCGACCTGAAAATGTTAGTTATTCACAATCGTTTGCCCCAATTTTCTCAACGATTCAAATTCAGAATCTGAGGAACCAAGGTATATGAAAGAAATTTGCAAAAACCACCAAATTAAATGTTTTTTTAGCCACTGAAACAAAAAATTCTGTGTGCGAAATATGCTGATCTTATTCTTTGGTTGAGTTATACCGGGATTTTTTCACCAAAAAAAATATATTAGGAGGAAGAATTGTTAAATGTCTATTTCTTGAATATGTTTTTTGTTTCCCCATATTCAGATTGCTCCTACTCAGACATTATTGGAGGATTTTATATTTCATTGGAAAGCAATCACACACTACTTCATCAATAACAAAGGTAAATATTGATTGAATGATCTATGTCTAGATTTACGTGTAAATGCTGCTATTGTTGGATAATTCACAGATTTCAATGCAATTCAGACATTTCATATAGGTGATCTTGTGTTCTTTCCAGGGTGACCACAGTTTGAATTTTTAGATACTGACTTCATTTACTTCACCTTGGGTGAGAGTGGCAAATGTAGATGTAATGTCTTGCAGAATGACGTTAGAAAGTGCTGTGGTAGGGATTGTGATCTGCAGTCTAATGACTTATCCTCTAGACAACAACAAAGTGAATGTTGTTGATAAAGGGTACAACCCCACATCAAATACTTGAGATTCAAATGATTGCGGGTTATTTTAATTATGGCATACAAAGTGATACATTTTGAAAATAACCAGTAAAACAACCAAAGAAAAACAGTTACCTGAATGTCAGAATACTTACGGATGATACCGTGTAATGTGTTCCATACAGCATATGAATTTTATCCATTTATTTGATCAATTCTTTTGGTATCACTACCATCAAGCAACTTGTCAAGAGAGATTTCATTTTTGGGTGAAATAAATGGATAAAAAACACATGTCATTCCAGTCTTCCAGACACATTTGCACAAAATGATAGCATTAATGTGGGAACTTTTTTTTCCAGATGACAAGCAACCAGTACAGGAGAGCAATATCCCCAATCACCTTGACCACATGTTGGTGATCCTGACCCAAGAAGAGGGTCAGATGGAAGCAAACCAGACAGGACCATGTATGGAACATCTCCTGCAACACAAGATTCTGGAAACCCTATGGACTCTAGGAAAGGCTGATGTAAGTTTGATCGGTTCTCCCAACATTTGCTCCGGCTACAACTGCTAAGGACTTTAATTCATCAAAATGAAGGGTTAGCTTTAGGGTTACAATTGGGTTATAAGTTAGGTTTAGATTTAGGGTTATAGGTTAAGTTTAGATTTAGGGTTAGGGTCGGGATTAGGTGTAGTGTTTGGTCCAGGGTTAGGTATTGATTAGAGCAAGATATCAATCATGGAGCAATTGTTGCTGAAACATGTGGCAAACAACCATTTGAGCAAGCAAGTTCTAACTGTCACTGATGTGATTGATACCCTTATATTTAATTGATTTGTATATTTCACCAACAACAATAACAGCATGATTATAAACTTGACGGGAGATATTATTTCATCATGGACAAAATTTCTAAAGGCTGAATATGGACGAGAATTTCAGTTTTGTAAGTGGATGTTTCACAATGTGTTTTGTTTTAAAAGTGTTACATTGTTATAACAAAACATTTTTAATTTAAAATGAAAATGTAAGTTATCTACATATTGCAGAAAAATATTGTTGAATTTGTAGAGAAGTTAATGAACATTGCATATACTGTAATGTTAAAAGATGATTTTGTTTTCCTTTGTCTTATCACATATGAGAAATGTTTGTGCACTTTTAAAGTGTGCTGTACAGGTTATTTTAGATTTTATAACAATTTTTTTGTGGAAGCTTGATGTATAAATTCATTTTGACCCCTTATTGATCCAGTGTCCACCTGGCATGAAACAGATGGTTCTGATGTTCTTCACTAATCTTCTAGGAAGGATCAAGCAACCCCTGTTGCCACATATCAATGTCTACAAACCTGTTCATGTAAGTAACTACAAAGTCTGCGTTGTGGAGAAATATAAGAAAATATCAGCAGGAAGGGGCGAGCCTCAATGTCAACAATGGTCGATTTGGTCGAAGAAGAACTGCAGTCTCCCCGAGCACGCCCATTACGTAATGATGTTATATAGCAAATATGTCTACAGACGTGTTCTCTGGCATACATCATTCATTTTTTATGCCTGAGGTGCCATGTAGAAGAGAAAATTATGAATTTTCATGTGATTTTTAACTTAGGTTTACTATAGCCTAAAAGCTCATTCAAAGTTGCAATTTGTGAGTGCAAATGAAATTTTGCTAGCACCACTTTCCATTGTTTTAAAGGAGAATTACGCTCAAAAATAAAGACGATAGTGTTCAAAGGTGTTATTTATTCCTACTTGTTAGACTATATGGCTTCGCGTCAAACTATACGAGATCGATACGAATCAAGATTTTCTGAGCAAAATTTACCATCTGCTAGCAATATGTATCGTCTGCTAGCAGCACATGGGGGCTGCCATTTTGTTTATGTGAACAAGAAGATTTTCTTAATCCAAATGCTCAATTGCCTTTTTCAAAATTAAAAACTCATTTGAGATTAAAAATATAGAATAGATATGTCAATTTATTTTTAAACTGAAGATTTCCTTATATATTTCTGTTGAAAATCGATATTCGCTTAATAGAAATCTATTTTCTCGATACTGGACGTATGGGACGGAGCAAATTAATTCAAATTTTATGGATGCTTCTTCCCTGAGCATCTATAGCGGCAAACTATGCATTCACCTGTTTTCGGATAATGGACTTGAAAAGTCGGAATGCATGCTGCATATATTATGTTCTGCTCTGTTTGGCAAACCCAAGAAAATAGATTTTTGTTAAGCAAAACCAGACAATTTAAAAGTATCATTATAAAGATTTAATTTTAATAATACATGTAAACACCCACTTTATATTTTTCGTCACATATGGGATTTTAGGTAATGAAGAAAATCAATTTAAGATTTGGATTCAAAATATCTTCCTGACTGGAACATTTCTCAATGGTTCATGTACAACTTCAAATCAGCAAGAAAATGGCAGCCCCCGTGTAAATGAGTAGGAGACGATACTGGGTGTTGGAATATCTTTATTTATACCCTTTTCTGATATCTTATTAGAAAATGATTTAGGCCAATAAGTAGGAATATATTACACCTTCCAATATAAGTAAATTTGTAATCAGGGGTTAATTCTCCTTTAATTCACTCATGCATGAATTATGAATAATAAGTTGTGCATCTAATGAAAGAAAAGAATGAGAGCTTTTCATACATGTATATCTCTTTTTCAGTTTTCTACATCTCTTTAAACTTTCCAGAGCTAACTTGCCCACTGTATCCCTTGTATTTTTTTTCATTATTCATATGTTTTGTTTGTTCACTGGATAGAGATTGGTCAAGGTTTGTGGAGAGACCCGAGCTGGTCCAACAGAGAAGGAAGAGATCCAGTTCCTGTGTGTGGTCTGCTTCAAGCTGAGGGAAGACCCATATCTCGTCAACTTCTTTCTCGAGGTGGGTTTACCAAAGTCAAATTATTCTTTGGGCTAATGGTTTGTTGAAATGTAGCTTCATATAACCTTGCACATGCTATTGTACTATTTTATTTCATAGACCATGCCGATCATCTGTAAGGATTCTGCTCCCACAATTAAGTTTGTGTGATGATACTATATTTGCAATTTTGCTAAATTTGCCCTTTTCTGGAAGGTTTTAGATGTTTGCAGAGAATTCTATCACAAATAGATAAAGAAATGCACAATAAATCTCACCCATTGAAGACTACTCAAAAATTATGTTCTAAGGCTTTGGTCATGTATTTTATCGTAAAATGAAACCATACCAAAGGGATTTATGATTTGCATAATAGACCGCTTCGGTAATGTATGCAAATTTTATGCTTACCTTTCAAACAAAGGTTGTTCTTGACAACCTGAAAGCTTGCCGGACATAGCTCCAAATAATGTATGCAAACTGGATTCCAAGCATTGAGGCTCATATATAAAAAGCAGGTTCATGGAATAGCTCGTCACTAGGTGCTCAGATAATATATGTGCATAAATTTGACAGAAGCAGTCTCTGCTTTGTTATTTTATAAAAAGAATAACGAAGAACACTGTCTTTTCTATTACAGGTATAGTGGCTATTCATAGTTATGTGACAAGTTTGATAAGGATTATGGGCATGTGCTGTGAGGTGGAGCCAAGATTCTCTGGCTAGGGGGAGGGGTGTAGGCACTTTTTATGCCTCCGCCCACCGAAGGTGGGTGCCGGAGGCATTATGTTTTCGGGTTGTCCGTCCGTCCGTCCGTCCCACTTCTCGTTACCGCGATATCTGAAGAATCATTTGAGGTAGGAACCTCAAACTTGGTACTAGTATGTATCCCCATACGAAGATGAACTGATTAGATTTTGGGGTAAGTAGGTCAAAGGTCAGAGGTCACAGAGGTCAATTTACCTGAAATTACATAAAAATTCTTGGTTTTTAGCACCGTTACCACGATATCTCAAGAACTGTTTGAGGTAAGAACTTCAAACTTGGTACTAGTATGTTTCCCTATACGAAGATGAACTGATTAGATTTTGGGGTAAGGAGGTCAAAGGTCAGAGGTCACTTTACATGAAATTACATAAAAATTCTTGGTTTTTAGCACCGTTACCGCGATATCTCAAGAAATGTTTGAGGTGAGAACTTCAAACTTGGTACCAGTGTGTATCCCCATAGAGAGAGGAACTGATTAGATTTTGGGGTAGGTAGGTCAAAGTTCAGAGGTCACAGAGGTCAATTTACATGAAATTACATGGAATTACTGGTTTTTAGCACCGTTACCGCGATATCTCAAGAACTATCTGAGGTGAGAACTTCAAACTTGGCACCAGTATGTATCCCCATAGAAAGATGAACTGATTAGATTTTGGGGTAGGTAGGTCAAAGTTCAGAGGTCACAGAGGTCAATTTACATGAAATTACATGGAATTACTGGTTTTTAGCACCGTTACCGCGATATCTCAAGAACTATCTGAGGTGAGAACTTCAAACTTGGTACCAGTATGTATCCCCATAGAAAGATGAACTGATTAGATTTTGGGGTAGGTAGGTCAAAGGTCAGACGTCACGGAGGTCAATTTACATGAAATTACATGAAATTCTTGGTTTTTAGCACCGTTACGGCGTTACCACGATTTCTGAAGAACTGTTTGAGGTAAGAACTTCAAACTTGGTACCAGTATGTATCCCCATAGAAAGAGGAACTGATTAGATTTTGGGGTAGGTAGGTCAAAGTTCAAAGGTCACAGAGGTCAATTTACATCAAATTACATGAAATTACTGGTTTTTAGCACCGTTACGGCGTTACCACGATTTCTGAAGAACTGTTTGAGGTAAGAACTTCAAACTTGGTACCAGTATGTATCCCCATAGAAAGAGGAACTGATTAGATTTTGGGGTAGGTAGGTCGAAGGTCAGACGTCACAGAGGTCAATTTACATAAAATTACATGAAATTCTTGGTTTTTAGCACCGTTACCACGATTTCTGAAGAACTGTTTGAGGTAAGAACTTCAAACTTGGTACCAGTATGTATCCCCATAGAAAGAGGAACTGATTAGATTTTGGGGTAGGTAGGTCAAAGTTCAAAGGTCACAGAGGTCAATTTACATCAAATTACATGAAATTACTGGTTTTTAGCACCGTTACGGCGTTACCACGATTTCTGAAGAACTGTTTGAGGTAAGAACTTCAAACTTGGTACCAGTATGTATCCCCATAGAAAGAGGAACTGATTAGATTTTGGGGTAGGTAGGTCGAAGGTCAGACGTCACAGAGGTCAATTTACATAAAATTACATGAAATTCTTGGTTTTTAGCACCGTTACCACGATTTCTGAAGAACTGTTTGAGGTAAGAACTTCAAACTTGGTACCAGTATGTATCCCCATAGAAAGAGGAACTGATTAGATTTTGGGGTAGGTAGGTCAAAGTTCAAAGGTCACAGAGGTCAATTTACATAAAATTACATGAAATTACTGGTTTTTAGCCTCGTTATCAAATATTTCTAGAAGAGTTTGAGCCATCAACTGAATTTAGGCGGAGGCATATAGGAGACGCAGTCGCATTCATCTTGTTTAATGTGTACTTTAGATATGCCATATTTGTTTTGCCATGGGGGGGGGGGGTATGTGCCTTATTCTTATTGAGTCCCATGATTGATATTCATGCTTGTGTATCTATCCCTACAGGATCCTAGACAAAGCAGCAGTAGGCAAAGGGGGACACACAGAACCAAGGCAGACCCAAGCCAGGCAGAGTTTAGTGTGGTAGACTCTCTTCTTAAACTAGTGCAGAGTCCAGTAAGTATTATAAAACGGGTTCAAAAATGTAGCCATCCTGATTAGTCATATAACACAACCTGACCGTGCAAAAAAAAAGTGATAACATATGGCAAAAATGCTCTAAACCACGGATGAGCTGCGCGTACGGGTACCTCTGGTGCGTGCAAACTTAAAACGCAATGAAATTACGTAGTTTAATTGTCATTTTAGCGCAGGGATTACATGCGCGCACTGAAACGCGCATGACTTTTGTTGGCTGCGCTTCTGTGATGTCATCCAGGAAAGCAAATGGCAGCCTCCATGACTGTGCGACTCTTGGCTTTTCTATGGGGTTCGTAACCATTTTTATAGACTTCATAATCATATTGCAGACCCGTTTTATAAAACTATCAATACATGGTTGCGAGTTTGTGCGTTAGTGCGATCTCGCAACACGCAGGTTTTTATCGTTGTGTCAAACACACTCGGCGCGCACCAACGCACTCCCAACCATGTATTAATAGTATACTGTCAAAGTTAGGCCTGCATTGTCCTCTTTCATGCCTGCCAAAGTGCCATGACGATATCACATTGGTTGGAGTTGGAATAGAGACACAGGCTTGTTTTCATAGTGGTGGTATAACTTAGACCTGGCTCAACTTCGTCCACTTATTTATGAAGAGCTAGGTCAAGTGTCAACCTCATATTTAGTTTAAACTCCTGTAATTCTGTGCAAAATGAATAAACAAAGTGAAGGCAGTCGTGAACTGAAAATGAGGAATCGATTTCATAATGACTTGATTTTTCGTTTATTTAGTTACAATATTATTGCAATTTTTATGGGATGAATAAGAGGCTCTTAGTCCTCTGTAAATCAGTGGACTATATACTGTGCACTTAGTTGAGGTTTAAATTTAGACTAACGTTAGTATGGTTCTATGAATACTGGTCTAGATGTATTGCTGGGGAGCTTGATTTGGGAAAGGGTTGGGGGGAGGGCAGAGATGAGGGAGTTGGGTTTGTAGGGAATTCAGATGGTGGAGTTGGGAAAGTAAAGAGGTAAATCATCACTACTTAAATTATTTTTTCATTGTGATTAAAGATGTGAGGATTCAAAATGGCTGGAGCTAAAGAGGGTGGAGGGGGAGGGGGAGGGAGTCAGAGATTAAGGAGTTGGCTGTAGGGAGGATTCAGATGATAGAAGGGAAGAAAAGATGTAGATTGTCACTATTTAAACTATTTTCATTGTTATTAAAGTTATTTTGTGAGTTCTTGTGCAATGCCTATTCAGGGCAGGAATTATTTAAAGGTTGAATTGTTCAAATTGGCAACAATAAAAAATTTCTTTTAATATAGGTTTTCCCGGTCAATTTCGTAAGATCGTCAGTCAATTTCATTTTGCGTGCATTAAATTTCAAGGATTTAGGTCGCGCACAGCCGATTTGTAATTCAAATTCATTTTCATATCATTCGAATTTGTATTTATGTCATTTGAATCTAAGTTTTTGTCAATCAAATTCGCACTAAATGCACCTAGTTCGCAAAACGTTCATTCAATTTAGCAAAGAATGGCAAGGGAATTGCGCAATACTGTTATTCCAGCATTCAATTTCATTTCGGATCATTCAACTTAACACGTTGAGCATTCAAAATCAAATGTAGTTCCAGTAAATTTTGTCAGTTGATAATTATTTGGTATTTTCATTCTTTCCTTATGAGTTTTCTGCACACATGGGTGTGTTTTTCTATAATCAATAACATTCTTTTATTTTTCTTCTGATTTATTATTTTTATTTTATTTTCTTCTGATTTATCATCATTTTGAAATTTAGTTCTAGGAATTTTTGTTCTTCATTTCTAACGTTTATAGTGCCTGCAGAATTGCAGATTTTCTTGATTTATTTTATTTTTTTTTCATAATCTTGTTTTTTCATTTATTTTCTTGATTGATTTTTATTCTTTTTCATAATCTTTTTTTTTTTCATTTATTTTCTTGATTGATTTTTATTCTTTTTCATAATCTGTTTTTTTTTCATGTCTAACTATATATATA
The DNA here is from genome assembly GCA_025617745.1 of Heliocidaris erythrogramma. Classification (NCBI taxonomy): domain Eukaryota; kingdom Metazoa; phylum Echinodermata; class Echinoidea; order Camarodonta; family Echinometridae; genus Heliocidaris; species Heliocidaris erythrogramma. Next base: position 14,058,962 of record CM046868.1, on the reverse strand, counting down.
TATAGTGAGTGTGTCACTGTGTTGGCTGTCAATGTATACTCTGAAAAATGTTATTCATAACGTACATGTAGTTATCATGAATTATGTTATATATATAATGTTTCCTTTGTATAGTAGGCCTATGTCATGTTGGGCAATGTATCTCTTTATTTCATTTAATTTTTTCGCATTGGGGATAGGGAAGTAATTCAACATTGTAACTTAGAGTCCAGATTATGAAAGTTCGAACATGATGAGTTCCAGCATGATTCAGCCATCTATTTCCCGGCGGTCGAGGCATCTCGGAAGGTAGGTTTGAGTGTGCCGATACCAGCGCGCGCACTTTACTTGGGTGATGGCGTCGATGTTGCGTCTTGCGACTTGCTGCACAAGATGGGTTCGCCATTCCTGCATGGTCATCCCTTCTCCTTCTGCAGCTTCTCGGTCACCAACTCTCTGCTGCCACTCAGCTCGGGCTAGGTCTTGCTTGACGGCAGCCTTGAACGCCGAATGGGCCATCTCGGTGAAATTCAGGAAGGGTGAGTACGGAGGAAGGAGTTTGAGGCTGATCCGTGGGTCGACGTCAACTGGGAGCTGGGCACGAACATGTGGCCGCGCATTGTCGTACACCAAAAAGATGGCCTCGTCTGCCGGGAAGAGGTTGACACACTCACGAACTGTTGCAGCCAAGAACTCTTCGAAAGAGTCTCTCGTTACGGTCTCGTTTGATATGGTGTGGTGAACAAGGCCAATCTCTCCCGACACGGCAAAGGTGACGTTACAGTTCTTACCACGTTGACGATTGACAACTCGGCGAACCGGGACTCCTCGAGCAGCCCTTCCAAATGACCGCCTGGTCCATATGTTGTAGCCACACTCGTCAATGAATACACAGTGACTGATCACGCCTTCTTCCATGAACCAATTCGCGTACTCGACGCGCTTGTCCAGGATTCTCGGATCATTTCTGGCATCCGGCACATCTTCGGCTAGCTTCAAGCTAATCATCATTCCATCGAGTGCCCTTCCGATAGTGCTCACCGAAACAGGGGGCTTCTGGGGCAGTGCTGCCTCCAAGTCCCTCTTCATCTGGTGAAGGGTAGCGAGGGGGTTGGCATCAATAATAAGTCGGAGTCTGGCTCGCATTTCGTCGTCAAGCTTGACGTTTTTCGCCCCTCCTCGTGGCAACTTGTCACGTCTCCCTTCCCGCAGGTAGGTGGCTACTATAGACCTGGCGGTACTTCTTTTGATTCCGAGTGCGTCTGCAAGTTCTAAGTAGTCTGCCTGGTGTCCTTCAAATGTATCAATCAGCCTATTCCTGTCTTCATCGGATGTACGCCTATATCTAATTCTGGGCTCCATTTTGACGAGAGAGATACCTACAACAGACGTGGCCCGAATCAAAATGTGTGTAAGCAATGGGGAAATGAAGCTTTATACGACAGACTTATATAAGTCTGTCGTATAAAGGATTTCATGATAGCTGCAACAACTGTACATGACAAAACATGTTATTTTAAACATTACGACTTGAATAGATGAGCAAAAACACACAAACGCTAAATACATGCTAAATTGAATGAACTCATTACGAATTCGAATGCCCACGTGCGAATTGGAATGCTCGAAAAGACGCTTCCAAGCGAGGTAGCGAATTTGAATGCTCTCCACGCATATTTGAATTTGAATGATGTAAACGCTAAATGTCTTGACCGAAGTGCGAATTTGAATGACCTCAAAATGAATTTGAATGATAAATTTCATGGCACAGATCTTTTTCGCGAATTTGAATGACTCCCTTATCAAATTGAATGACAAATCTGCGAAATTGACCGGGAAAACCTATACTATATGGTTTTAATAAAATGTAATGTCTTTGAAAGCAACATACATGGTTAGGAACTTTGTCGAAAAGACGAAAAAAAATTGCCAATTTTGATCAAAAAGAATGATTTTGAACCGCTCAATGTATTGCTAATTTAGGGATTTTAAAAGCTTGTTCTCCTTTTTCAAATTCCTGGCAATATGTTCATGCCGCAAATATGGACAGAGTGAATGCAGATATGTTTGCTCTCGCTACTCATGTTTCTGGTATATTTTTTAGGGCTCTGAATCAAAAGTTATTTGGCCAAACCACAAAATGTGTTTCACTTGTCTTGAAAGGGTAAAAAGACAAGAATCTAATGTTTGTCTCTGTACATTGTTGTTCTGTTGTTCTTATTACATGTCAAAAAATATCCAAAACTAACCCTGGTTGTTATGATCGCAATCCACAGGACTCTCGGATAGCAGTGAAGGCCTGTGAGGGGTTGATGCTGTGTGCCAGCTTGCCTGAAAGCCAAGCAGCCCAGTGCATGGTGAAGAACACCCAGTTCTGTACCCTTCTAGCTGAGCGACTCTGCTCGCTCTACAACGCCCTTCCTCTCTCCATGGATCCGGTCGACATTGAGAGCGTTGAGGCAAAATGGGGGTAAGTCAAAACAGGTGTTGGCTATTACCAGAAACACCAGCTGTCGCATCTGTGTCCTTTGGCAAGTCGTACTCTTCATTTGCCATGCTTGACCCAGGTAAAGAAAATGGGTACCCTGTAGGAAGAAATTCCTTGAATGATTTATCGCCTTATGGAAGCTTTACTTGAAAGGTAGAGAACTGGGCGTTGTGGCGTGCGCCTGTAATCCAGCTACCAGTGGAAGTTATAAACTGATTCAGCGGACCCAGGTTCGAGACTGAGTCACGTCTTTCGGATGGTGACGTTAAAGGTCGGTCCCAGACGTAAATAATCATATCTGATTGATACACGTCTGTAAAAACCAATTACACACACACACTTGAAAGGTAGAGTTCTGGGAAAGGTGACAAATTAATTCTAAGCTTTCTCATCCTTTAATGTCAGTTTGGAAGAACATCATAGTAGAAATGTCCCCTGAAAAGAATTGCTCCTTCAATGAACTCGTATTCGAAATATGACAAGAAAAAAACTGGGCCAAAATCGCATGCCACATGTGCGTGCAGTCCGATATACCCTTTTCTGTGTAAAGTGCGTGTGCTTTTTAGTGAGATTGGGTCAATTTCTTATTCTTTTAGTGATTAACCTCACACTATACACCGATTTTTATGGAGATATGATTAAAGGGGAATAAAAGGCAACAAACATTAGCCTATTACAAATATCTTGAAATTACTCCTATTTGATTATTTAAGAAGGAGAACAGTGTCTCCAAAAGTTGCAGTTTCCTTGCTTGACATTATCCCATGGGGGCTGCCATTTTCTTTACAAAGTAATGTCAGAGCAGTTCTATTTGTGAGATACCCACTGACCTATACACTAGCTACCATGACACTCGTGATCAGCTGTGAAATGCATGACACTGGATTTTCTCATAATAAACCATTTTTGTAGTCATGTACATTCAAATGAAGATACTTTTATCCTGTCATATAACCTATTTGTGTCAAGATATTTGGTTCAGCTGTTTCTTTTGTGAAGCAGGATTTGGCATGCACTTGTAAGTTGCTTGGTCTGACAAAGGTTTGTCAATTCTTCAAAGAAGTGACAAAGACCTACAACTGCTCTCAGATATCACCTGTGCGAGACAATGGGGGTACCAAGATGGCTGCCATTTTGCATGGGTGGCTTTAGTTGTACAATAGCTATTCATTATGCAACATCTTATCCATTGTGTACAGGTAAATGGACATGTACCGCAATGACATCACAGTTTGTTCAAAATGGCAGCCCCCATGGGATAATATCTAGCAAGAAATCTGCAAACTTTAGAGAGACTGTTCTCCTTACTGAGTAATCAAATCAGAGTGTTTTCAGGATATTTTGAACAGGCTGACAATTTTCCACATGATTATCAGCTAATGTATGTTGAGTTTCATTCTCCTTTAATTTTTCCTAAAGGCTATGAGACAGTTTCTTTCTCAATATAATTGTATGACCAGAACTCAACTTTATCTTTAAGCCTGAGTAATAATAATTTTCATTGCATCCTCAGAAAACTATTTTGATTATGATTATTATGATTATTACTCCAATTCAATACTTGACTGACTTGTTAAAGACTTGCAGAGTACTATATTAGGTTGTTGTAAGATCAAACTCACGCTTACACAAGAAACTGGATTCCCAGTACTATTTAGAATCTAACGCATGAATAGACACTGTCTTATTTTAATTCAATCCAGTTTTATCCATAAACTTTAGGAATGGGACATCACCTACACACTGCTTGTCTTATTAAAATGTGCCTTTTGATTTAATTGTCCTTTTAATAATGAGACATCCTGATGAGAAAAATTTCAATATGAAAGTATATAATCTAACTTTATGGTAACCTTTGAATCACTTTCATGCATTTATTTTGTATTTGTATCCGGTACATATTCTGAAGCAAAATGGAAATGAATATTTCTTTTTATTTACAATAAAAACACCTAATTTGAGTCTTAAAAACCACAGTTCATGATATCTTTTTCTATATTACCGGTAGGCAAGATCAAGAAGATGGATACAAAAGGCTTTATTTTTAAAAATTAATTTTCGAGGAGCTTACAAATACAAGTGTCACATTAATAGAGAATAAAACTGTATTTTGTACCCTACCAACAGTCTTGATGTACTCAGCGAATCTGACGACACCAACAACTTTCCTGGTAAGCGTCAGCTGATCTCTCTCCTGTCCTGGTTCGACTATTGTGATCAGGTCATCAAAGAAGGCCATGAGACCATAGGCAAGGCGCTATCAGCACGGGTCAAAGAGAACTTCCTGGTGCCAATCATCGAGCAACTCTTACTCCAGACGTAGGTTATTGCAGCATTTCTAACACCCGCCGCATGTGATATGATCTGACTGTGATCTAACTTTGGAAGAGCTTGCTATAGGCAGTTAAAGGCCAAGTCCACCCTAACAAAAAGTTGATTTGAATAATTAGAGAAAAATCCAACAAGCATAACACTGAAAATTTCATCAAAATAGGATGTAAAATAAGAAAGTTATGGTATTTTAAAGTTTCGCTTAATTTCGCAAAACAGTTATATGCACATCCTGCTCAGTATGCAAATTAGGGAACCAGTGACGTCACCCACTCACTATTTCTTTTGTATTTTATTACATGAAATACGAAATATTTTAATTTTTCCTTGTTATAATGTGAAACAAGGTTTGATTCCTCGCTGAAAATGTGTAATTGCCATTGTTGCAACCTATACACAATTCAATGAGAGCTTCCTAATTGTGAAATCTGCAGAAATTAAAATATTCTATATTTCACATAATAAAATACAAAAGAAATAGTGAGTGGGTGACGTCACTGGTTCCCTCATTTGCATACTGAGCAGGATGTGCATATAACTGTTTTGCGAAATTAAGCGAAACTTTAAAATACCATAACTTTCTTATTTTACATCCTATTTTGATGAAATTTTCAGTGTTACGCTTGTTGGATTTTTCTCTATTTATTCAAATCAACTTTTTGTTAGGGTGGACTTGGCCTTTAACTTAGTCATATAAAGAGTAAAATAAAATATTGGGGATATTGGAAGCCTACTTATAGGAAGAAAACCAAATTGGCTCCGTATTGATGTGATGGCTGAACAGTTGTGCGATTGTTTCTTTTACTCCAATGTGAAGTTACAATGCAATTTAGATTTTTTCATATTTTTGTCACAATTCAGAACCTCAGTCAGGAAGCTTTATATTTATTTTGAATTTTCATATATTATGCCATTTTGATATTTTAAAAAATTGGATCGTAGTCACATTGTCTGGTATGCATTGGGCTTTTCTTTAATATGGGATATTAAAAAAGTTTTATAAGTAGACTCTCGATAAGATATCTGGTTGGCCAAGCAAGGGATTCGCAAACTGTAAAACTAATCTGTACATCTAAAGGTTTAACAAATTTGTACTGGAAGAAATCAAAACAAAACAAATCATGTAAAACCAAGGAAAAAAGTATCGTGTATGCATGTATTAAGCCTGAGTCGAATCGATTGGTTAGCCGGTGTTCGATCGAAGACATCGAATCCCGAATACGTTTTGGCAAATTCGGTGCATCGATTTGTAGTCCGCCAGATTTTTGACTACCGTAGCCACCATGAAAAAATCAAATAAAAAAAGAAACTCCGTAACGTACAGCATATATACTAGCAGAGAACGTGAAGGCGACTTCAAAGTTCAAACTGTTGGCTAACTTTCGCTAATTCGCTCGCGGAGGACGTCGCGCTTTACCTGTGCTTTCTCTATGGAAAAATCGTTTTGTCGTTACGAACTGAAGTTTACGATAATTTTCTTGCACTCTCTCTGCATTGTCAATTTGACAATTGTATAATTGAACATGATAAATACTGGCATGAGTACGAGTGTTCCTACTTAATTCGCAATAACTAATATCACACTCTCATCAAATTGGCAATTACTTCTGAATGATCTCTGAAGCTGAATGAAGTCGAGTCTATATTGAGCGACGAAAAGTTTATTTCGTATTGTTTTTTTTTTTTGGCATCGAACAAACGTGTTCCATTCAGCTCTCCAAAGACAAAGTAAGATTATTAATTCTTTGAATTTGAATCATTGTCGGGTGTGTCGACAATGAGCATCGCTTCGTGCGACACTAGTGACATTTTGGCTAGCCATACGGACTAGAAACTTAAGATTTTGGCTCGTCCGCTGTGATTTTTTTACTAGCCATTGGCTAGCGGGCTATCGTTAATTTCGAGCAGCGAGAGCCCACACATATGCCCGCGATGCCAGCGGACCGGTCACCGGTGCATGCACTGCGTGCAACTGTGTGCAACTCTGTTTTCACCGCACATCATTTATCGATTAACCGGTATTCGATCGAATCAAAGCCGTCGAATCCCGGTTTATGAAATATTCGATATGACTCAGGCTTAGCATGTATAGATGTAATGTCCACTTTAAGGCTTGAAGTCCAGCATCTGAAGTATCTCCAATAACCGGGTATTTGATCTTTGATACAGTCATTGGTACATGTGTATTATATCCACCCACTTCACAAACCTTGCTGTCAAAAATTGAAAAGCTACAAGTTTATATGTAAGTTACCATATCTTATTCCAGCTTTTCCCAAAGGCACTGTCAGATGGAACGGGTTGGGGGGGGGGGGAATCATAATTGTTACATATAATACAGTGAAACCTGCTTTAACGACCACCTGTATAGAAAGACCACCTGTCTATAAAGACCATAATTTTAGTTTCCCTTGAAAAGTGTTTCTCATTGAAACATGTATTAAAGGAACCTTTACATAAAGACCACCTGCTCATAAAGACCACTTGTCTCCCTTGAGTGGTCTTTATAGACAGGTTTCACTGTAGTTTCAAAATAAAAACAACAAAGAAAACATGGCATTTGAAGGTCTGGAATGGTACATGTTTCGGAGTCATACAACTCTATCGTCAGCCTGAAATTTTACAACAGAATCAACTTTATGTATACCGTCTGATTACAAAGAATAAACCATCATGAGTGAATAAATACAGGGTATGTCATGAATCCCGAATGGACCCGAATGGACAATACATTGTTCTTTAAATGTTCACTCATGATGGTTTACATATTCTTTCTAATCAGAGAGTATATATAAATTTGATTCTGTTGTAAAATTTCAGGCTGACGATGGAGTTTGCATGACTACGATACATGTATCATTCCTTAAAATGCTATGTTTTCTTTGTTGTTTTTATTTTGAAACTGTTATCGTGTCATCCTTTTGGAAATTACATGTAATAATGATCATTGGCCTGTGACATCAGGAGTTTAATTCCAAGATTTTACATGTGGAGAGATGATTGTAATTCTATTCTAATATTGCTATCAATAATACATGTATGGTATCATTATTAGTTTATGACAGTTAAAACTGGGCAGTTATTAGTCATCAGATTGCTATTCTATCCCTATTTTTTTTTAGATTTGAAGTTTATGCCCATGTAGTATACAGTATTCAATGATAGATTCTTGCCCCAATCGATTTAAATCAAAAGACATCTCTATGCAGCCCCAATAAACCATGTTACACAAAAGTGACTTTAAATAACACTTCATCAGACTGTCTCACATAAATATGTATCCTTCCTCATTTTTGTCTTTGCTTTACTCCAATGCACAGTTCAGAAGTCGGTATTCTAACGAGCACAGCCCACCTGGCCAAGTTTGTCAAGATGACGTCGTCTCGTCAGCTCCTGAATGAATTTGTCTACTTCATACTCGGAGACAACAAGAATCCAGAGAAACCAGGGGAGACGGATCATAAGATTAGACATAGACTCATCGAGAGATGTGATCATTTATCAGATGAGGCAAGTACATTTGATATTGCATTTTACAATGGAAGACTTTTGGCAGAGCCAACTGCTAAAAGCCTTCTTCCCGTATGACTTGGTATACCACCTAAAAAAAAGTTTCCATGGCAAAATGAAATTTCTGTATCTTATAAAACAAAGAAAAGTGTGCACTGCAGCAACTTTTCCTCATTTTTGTGCTCTGTTTTATAAATAAGAATATCAACTGATTTTCAGCATTTATTGTTATTACTTTATCAATTAACTTTTTGGGATATCAAAGTCTTTTGTTTTTTTAAAGAGCTCCAGAAACCTGAAGACGTGAGGGGCATGCAGCTTGTATGAAATATGGCACACTGTGAAAAGATTAAAAGGCAAAACTGACATTTAATAACCCCTTCCGTGCCACCAGATTTTTGAGCAATTGTCAAAATGAACTTTCAATGAGTTTTGTTGTTGAGCAAACCGGGCAAAGGTATATTGCATAGTAATAAATATTATATTGAAGCCACAGGTTTCGGAATGAGGAAGAATTTTCAAGCCATTCTGAGCCCAAACAAAATGTTCAACACTCAAATTTTGGGGTGGAATTTGTTGCCCGCTGCATGGTAGGGGTTAAAGATAGACATGACAAGTCAATATTCCTTCTGTCTCATTTCAGATCTGTATCATGTCACTGAAACTCTTTGAAGTTCTACTCCAGAAGTCTCACGTCCACATTGTTAATAATTTGGTGCTACGCAATCTCCAGACGAGGTCCTACCATGACCGTCGCCCTCCTACACCCTCATCCCCTGCTCCTCCATCACCTTCAGGTCCTCCTGCATCACCTCCTCAGACTCCATCTAGCCCAGGATCGCATCCAGAGGTAGACCAGAACGAGGCGCCGTTAGAAACTGTATCTATAGACAGTGACTTGCCCTTAACAAATGGTCCAACAAGTATTGGTGCTGGGGATCAAGAGAACCATATACCGGAGGATCCCCTGATACCAGGGGGAGGTACTCCTCCTCTGGTTAGTGATCAAGAATGTGATGCTACTGATGCTACTGCTGCTGCTGCTGATTCCTTAAGTGACAGTTCTTTAGGGCTGGACTCTCCTGCGTCAGGTCTCGCCAACTCATTGCCTCAGCCATCTTCACCCACATCGCTTCTACCACCAATATCTGACACACCCATTACAAACAGTGCTATAAGTCTGACTACACCCGTTGATGGGGCTGGAGCCACCCCCGTTCTCGTTGGTGTGACACCTTTGTTGACAATGCCCGCTCCTCCAATGGGTGCTCCAACTCTTGTGTCTCCAGCACAGCAATCAAACCCAACACCCGTGCCTTTGTCTCCGTTAACACAACTTTTATCATCGCCTCCAGACTTGCTGTCGAGGACCACGATGCTGGGGACATCACCATCATTATCGTTGACATCTCCTAGATCTCTTGGGTCACCGCCTCTCACCCCAGGGTCTCCTACAAGTCATGGGGAAGGAGGAGAGGACCCTGACCATAGTATGCACAGGGTTGTCAGCTGGTAATTGCTCAATCAGTTGGATAACAGCTGATTTATATTACCTGATATCCTAATATCTGCAGTGTAATACATTCTGATAAAGTTGTTTATCCGTCCACCGTGAAATTTATTAATGAATATTTGGTTCTCTTCTATTTCTTTTTATTTTAATTTAGATGTCACTTCTTAATTGACTTTGTTCATTTTGATATAGTTTGCTCAAAGCCAGAAAGGCGTTAACTCATATCATGTAATTCAGGGTTAATTAAATGCCCTTGTGGCTCCCAACAGACGATATGCTTATAGTCACTTGTAGAATTCATTGATTTAAAAATGTTGCAAAATACAAGTTTTCAGAGCCTCTCTTTCCTATATTTTTTCAAGGAGAAGGGAGGGGAGGGGACGGGACGGGACAGAAGTATCACAAAACACCGCATATATATTGACCTAATTTAATAAATTTAAATTATTCTTTTTTCCTTTTATTGCATGGTTTTCATCACAGCTTTCTGGGGTTAATACCAGAAGAGAATAAGTCTTCCTACCTGACGGGTGACACAGGGTATGACATGTATCTCAGAGAGGCACATCGAAATGTAAGCTCACCTTTTTATTAACAATTAAAGATAATTTGTAAACATTAGCACCTCTCAATCTATTGAATTGATTTATTAGTATCAAATATGAGCACGGTCGCAAAGACTTTCTAGAAATGAACTCTACGGCATTCTCAATACCCTTTAATATCGCCTTTAAAAATCATGTTTGGTTTATGTAAAGTGCTCTTTTAAACCTTAAAGGGCTAGTCACATTTGTCCATTAACGATAATGATAATGTATGTGCATATGAAATGTATCTATAACGATGACGATAAAAGTGGTCACACCCCACCGCTAAAATCGGTGGGGTTCTGTCAATCGAGCATGACGAACACTGCCCACATGATTCTTGCCTCTCAGAAAATATTGGCGAACCTTGTCCTGAAAAAAGTTGGGGGCCGAGCGATTCCACCGAGACGATAAAATTGTAGAGGGAGGCTCATTACCATATATTGGAGAAGTCTGACCTACCACAAAGAATTCCTATTTTCATTCTCCACATAAACAACGCTTGGGTGATTTGGCAACGATTTATCGTTATCCTTATCGTTATCGGGCAAATGTGATCAGCCCTTAATGTGGACACTAGAGCATACTTGGAGGTGGATATGATATGTATGCCATGTGTATGTTTATCATCATATGTACTTTTGCATCGGTTAACTTGCATATCTTTGACAGTTCTGTGAGTGTACTTTGGACAGCATTTCATCTGAATGGCCATCCTTTACAATCACTTATCTTTATTTCTATCTTAGTTTAATGAGTGTACTCTAAATAGTCTTTCATATGACTGACCAAAACTTTGAATTTAGTCAAACCGAGTCTTTTAAGGCCACCAAGGAAAACAAAAAAAGTGGCTATTATAGGTGGTTGCCTTTCAATACAGGTTCTGCAACATATATTTCTTCCCTAAGGGAGATAATATAGGTGGCCACTACTGACAGGTGCCCTTTATAAGGAGGTGGCCACTAAGACAGGTTTGACCGTACTTTTCTTTGTTCCTGTGACAGTTCCGTGAGTGTACCGTGAACAGTCTTCCATATGATTGGCCAAACTACCCAAAACCACTTGAGAGATGCCCCGAGTCGGAACCTTTCTATGAAGGAGGATTCATCAAGATTCTCTTTGACAAGCTTTCCAGAATGCTGGATCAGGTATGTTTTCTACTCTTTTGGTACCAGACATTGATATTGTTCTACTTGAGCTTGCTGGTGTCACTGCCATTGATTGACGTAAGACTTCCCACTCCTGACACCACAGGTAGCAGGCTCAAATAGATTGTATTCCTTTCAGGGCAATGGAGAAGGGGGGGGGGAGCAGCGTGGGTGGTTGTCAGGATGTCATAAGCACAGAATTATTATAAATATTATCTATCCACAGAATATCTCTAAATATTATGTGTCGAAGAGCTTTAACAGGCTGCTGACAGGGCGTTCTAGTCTACATATACAGTCAAACCTGCTTTAGCAACCACCTGTATAGAACGACCACCCTAATTTCCCCCGCAGAAAATTTGCGTGTTTAGCAACCTTTATACAGCGACCAGCTGCGTAACGCGACCAGCGACCACCCAATTTGCTCCCCAACTGGCGGTAAAATCCCCCCACAGCGACCGTCAAACTCGGCGGTTGGCTGTTCAGTGACCATTTACACAACAATAGAACTCAAATTCTAAGACATTTAACATATCAAAAAGGACGTTTTATTGCCTAAAGGGAACGTTTGTCACAATAATCCGGGGGCAGGCAAAGCGTCTTTTGTCCGGAACTCACAGTTGACCACTTCACCGTAGTTCTAATTAGACAGTTAGTGCATTCACTATGCTAGACCCTACAGACAAACAACACAAAAATAGAACTCAAAACCAAATTCAAAGACATTTAGGATATCAAAAGGACAGCTAATTACTGAGAGGGAATGTTTCTCACACATTAAATGGATAATCCGAGTGTAGGTGACCAGCAAACAATGCGTTTTTTGTTTCGAACACACAATTGATCACTTCGCCGTAACATCCCCCGCATAGATAAATCAACACGAGCACGTCAGTCAAACGGGTTCGTTCGTAACAATCTTTTCTAAAAGAAATAAGTAATTTTAAAAATCTATTTCTTGGCTAAAGATTAATTGAAATATTTTTTAAAAACAAAATGTTTATTTCTTTTCTGAAGTGTAAATTTTATACGGACAATTTTTATTTTATTGAGATCCCCCAATATTTTTTTTTTTTTTTTTTTAATCGATGGTAGAGAGGCTGAGCCATCCGATCGCGATCATATCGGTACCCATCAATGTCGGTTTCCTATAAAATGCGTAGCGATCACATTAAAAACAGAATAGCCCCAAACATAGAGAAGTCAATTGTATTTTTTGATTAAAGTCTGTTTAATAATAATAATAATATTCCGCTTTTATATAGCGCCTAATACATGGTTGTGTTTCTAAGCGCTTTACAGATATATTATTACCCCGGTCATTGGATTCTGACTTGCCCGCACACAATGTGTGCACTTTATCCGCTCCCTGGGGAGTATTCCAGCCAGTCGCTGTAAAGCGCCACATAAAGCAAACGACATTAACTTTCGCATCCTACCGGGTACCCATTTAACACCTGGGTGGAGAGTGGCAAATGTAGATTAACGTCTTGCCAAAGGACGCTAGTGCTGCGGTGGGATTCTTTAATAATAGTTTTTGGTTGTTGAATAGTCAAAATTGACTGATTGCCATATAACACAAACCAACAAGACATATTTATCAACTGTACCAAGGAGTTACTTGGCAGTTCATTATTATTGCTCAAATATTGTCTGCTGTGATGTATCAACCACTTCATTACCGATCCCGATTTTAATACTCATGTTCAGTCGACTCAATTTAATTAAGAACACTCGTATATCTACACATTTTATGACATTTACTTTATTCTCAAATAAATATGAATGCACAACTATTTAAAGGTGAATACAAACACATGTAGGCCTACATATAAAGAAACATGTTAGTTGATGAACTTGATTTCCATTTTAAAAGAGCAAGAGTAATTGGGAACACGATAAATTATGAATCATAATGCTTAAAATATAATCATTATAATATAAACATGTAAAATAACAAGAAGCAAAAAAGGTGGTCCCTGCAGCATCTGATTTACATGTAAATTTGCATATATAATAGGCCACCATCCCGCATTCATGTTTCATTATTATTACTCGGATTTCAAAATGGCCACCAACCTGCCTATAAAGACTGCTTTTCTTGTTTCCCTTGAGTGGTCTTTCTGTACAGGTTTGACTGTAGTTTGATTATTTATTATGAATTACTTTTCACCTCTTAAATTCAAAGAAATGACAGCCACTTTTATAAACATTTTACTTTTTCCTTAACCAACGCAGACATATGAAGTCAACCTTCAAGTGACATCTGTGCTAGCCAAGATTGCCCTATATCCCCATCCCCACATCCACGAGTATCTCCTAGATCCCTTCCTACCCATAGCTCCAGGATGTCGCAATCTTCATAGTGTCCTGGAGAAGGTACGTACCTCAATAAAAAGCATGCCTGGTTTGGTTGTTCTGTACATCCAGTTTATTTTCTTCTTTTTTAGTACTTGTATGTCTCACAGCAGAAAAGAATACATCTACAATTACCGATATTCAAATATGTGACGCTATATATATATATATATGCATATGCGATATATGCGAAATATTCGACGGAAGGGGGAAGCCGACATTAAGTCCAATTTTTTGATTCGCCGTAACGTTTTCGGCACTGTCTTTTCCCATTTCCGTAGCGTTAGGAGGCATTCAATCGATATAAACGTAGAGGGCGCCAAAATACTTATATTGGTACAAAGTTTTGTTCGGTAGAGAGAATATTTAATATAACGTGGAAAATCTATATATTTATAATTCCTGGGTATCTAACGTCCTAAGTTGGAATTAGAACGATGTCTGTTTTTCTGGATTATATCAATAGTTTGGGGATTTACTAAATATACCTTATCGCACACAAAAGGTAGCTATTATACGATTCTTTTTGCCATAAATTCAAATTGAATCAAATTAATTCTAAACATATACTGACATTTTGAATCCATTAATTCTCTGTGACGTCCTCTTTGCGATGATATACGTATATACAAATTTTTAAAAATTTGCCTTTTAGTAGAATCTAGGTATATATATATATATATATATAGATATACATACATATATATATATATATATACATGCACTGTTAAGGGGAATCCTTTTATCTCAGCTTATTGTTTAAATTTGCTTTAAGGCACGTTCGACTTCGCTTTAACATTAAATTTTCTATTGTGACGGAATAAACCGCATTGTTAGGATTTGCCTTTCCGTAGGAGATAGACATATATATATATATATATATATAACTCTATATGGTACCTTAGCAGGACAGTGCTTTGTTAGGAGCATTGTCTGAATGTCCTGCTAATGTCCGCGAGTGTCCTGCTAATGTACAGCAATGTATTGTGACGGAATAAACCTCATTGTTCACTGTCCCGCTAACGTACCATCCAGTGATATATGTATTCCCCTGTCCCTCAAAGAAAAGGAATAAATTAAGTGCGAAGCGGTTGCAAGGGCTGCCTGTCGGTGTTTGTACCTAGTGTAGCCGATGGATGTATTTTTCCAGAGTTCATAAATTATTGTCACTGTTTGCTCTGCGTGTTTTTGTCATTAATCCTGTATACTTGGATACGTTAATAAAGGGTTCAAGTATATGAAAGTAAGGAAGAAAAATGATGAATTGCAAAAGAGCCAGTGCTGGACATTGTTAACAAAAAAGGTAGATTGGTGGGTCATGTATTCAGAAAAGTTGAAGGGACTAGTCAAGAACAGTAATGGGGCAATTCCGTGTGATGTTTTCCGGTATATCTCATCCCAAAATGAAGTCTCTCTTGATATGACCATTAAATGATAGAAGTGCTTTTTAGTATCACTACCATTTATAGTCAAGGTCATATTAAGAGATTCTGTTTCATTTTGGATGAAATATAAGGATAAAGGTCATATGTCAAGGTTGCACAGGATCGCCAAACTTTGGAGATCTTTGAACATAGGAGAAAGTGAAGGGAAAGGAAAATTGAGAAATACTTGATGAATGGTGATACAAGGTGATGATCAAAAAAACGCTGGTAAGGGATGGGTTAAAAGGTAGGTAAACAGAAAATAGGGCAAAATATTGCAGGGGGGCGGGGGTCATAGTGCTTGCCATGCTAATCTTCTGGTTTAGCTCAAACAAATCTCAACTGTGATAGTTCAGTTGTACGACGCATGCTCAGGCGATCATTGCTCTGCGCTCAATTCGTACATGTACACTAACGTAAACATCAACCCTGGACCATACACTATACCCAGTCCTATGCCTAACCCTAAACCTAATCTAAAACCCCATTAGCAATCCTAACCCTAACCATTTTTGACAAAATGAAGCCTGAAGCATTTGCCGCCAGAGCAGATGTCGGAGTACCAAAAGCACTGAGAATAGAGAAGCAGTCTTAGAACTGGCAGGTTATAGGTTCAAAACCCAGGCAATACCTATCTAAGTCCCTCAGATAGGAATTGTAGTTGTAGGTCCATTGGTTGTTTATCTACAAGTGTATACTTGCTTTCCCAACAGTCATGTTGGATGGAAATATAATGATGAACATTGAAACTTTTCCTTTCTTGTCGTGTTGTAGGTTGTGAGTGATCTTGGTGTGAGGGTTAAATCTATCCCCGAGTTTCAGAAGCAACTCTTCCTTGTCAGGCAACAGCTCATGGGTATTGTTGAGGAGCAAGACGGGTAAGCTCAACTAACAAATGCATATTAATTAGAAAGTATTCATGGCTATGATTAATCACATTGAATGTTAGGCTTGAGATATCTTGGGCTTTAGTTTGTGTGAAGTATTTATTACATACCTTGGAAAGAAGAAGAGACCGGGGGGGGGGGGGGCGCAGGGGGGGGGGGGTTTGGGGCGCAGGGGGACAGGGACAGAAGTAAGAAGGGATATTAGGGAAGTGATTAATGATAGGAGGAGGAGATGAGGAATAGTAGAAGGAAAATGGTAGAAGAAGAGGATAGAAGGAGATAGGGACATGAAGAGGGGTAGGAGGGGAGGGTTAGGTTTGGGGGCTCAGTAATATAAAATATATAGCTATATTAAAGTACAATTATAAAACAAAATTCACTCAACAAATATGTACAGTAATAAGCCGTTTCTTCATGTAACTTCATTTAATTTGATCAACACAAATATTTAACTGTAAGTGTTCTTTAGATCAAGATTCAGAAGTTGCCTCAATGATAATTAAAAAATTCCGCCCCAGTGGCGCTAAGACATTTCCAGTGAAGGTATTAAAAGTCGGATACGCTCGCTATTCATAAGGACCGCTATTCATAGAAAACCACTATGCATTTAACACGCGTTATGGAAAGCGGTCCTTATGAATAGTTAAAAATAGTGGTCCTTATGAATGGAGGTCCTTATGAATAGCGAGGTAATTTATCTATGGTTTGCTCGCTATTTAGAAGGACCGCTATTCATACAATACCGCTATTCATACAATACCGCTATTCATTTAGTCACACGTTATGGATAGCGGTCCTTATGAATAAGTGGTCCTTATGGATAGCGGTCCTTATGACTAGCGAGGTTAAAATTAACCTGTACTGGTTCTGAGGTTTTTCAACATAATTGATAATTCTACATACACGTTATAAGGACAGCATTATGCATGAAGTTGGTTTATAACCTAGAAAAAAAAGAAGAAAATGATTTTCAAAAAATACTGGATATACAGAACATTTTTGAAAAATATGTTAGTACTGGTTTCTTTCAAAATGTAACACTCGTAAAGTCTGTGAATATACACATATATAAGCTAGATAAACTTATTTCTTATGAAAATGTATGATATTTATACACAGGAGTGGAGCAAGTGCCATTATGAAGTAAGTGTCAGACCGTGCCTGACATATAATATGTGTATGAACAATATACTGCATCCTTTTGATATATATCCATAACTTACCCCACTTTATGTTTGCCCTCACCCTACCCTCACCCCACCCTCACCCTCAATACCATGTGATATGCTGCAAACCATTTACTAACAACACATTTTATTGACAAATTAAAACTGTTGTTTATGGGAAAGTTTGCTTTTTTTAAGCAGGAAATGCTAACAAGATCTTATATATTCTTTCCTTTTATTTGTTTTCATTTATTTCAACAAACAGAAAAATATGCACGTAGACCATATTTACATTTATTTACATACATTTACATGTTTTGTATCTATTTATGAAATGCTATAAATAAAGTGTGTATATGAATGGATATGTTGTAGTGTGAGGGGGATGTTTTATGCCAAGCATTAATGAGTATAGTCTGTTTCTGATAATATAAGTTGTAGGGCCTCCAGGGAAAACAGTGTTTAATCACTGATGGTACTACCCTACTAAAAAAAGACTAATAAATAAAAATAAATAAATAAAAATCAAGATAGGGTTCATGAAAAATCTGAAGATAAATCCATTTATGTAGTCAAATATGGATGCAATGTTTTAGAATCACATATCCACCCAGAAAAGGTTAATTTAACATTTATTATTTTTACATTTTTTTATTCCTATTTTTTTAACATTAATTAATTTATCAATATATTTATTTTTAATTTTTTTTTTCTATTTGCTAATTTTTTTTTTTTTTTAAATTAATTAAATCATTTATTTATTGTTTTTTTTTTCATTTCTTAAAATTATTTAATTAATTTTTTATTTATTTATTTATTTATATTTATATTTTATTTATTTACTTATTTTTTTATTTTTTTTTTTTTATTTTTTTTTTTTGGGGGGGGGGGGGGGGGGGGGGGGGGGGGGGGGGGGGGTTCTGTTTATAAAACTTTTGCTCATGCATATACCGGTATTTATTTACTAAACTACTTCACATAAGGTAGCTTAACGAAATATAATAATACACGATGACGTGCCCAAAAGGCAAAAAGCAATATTGCCTATGTCAGTGCATCTAAAAGGGTGATCTGATCTGAAAGACAATTTCACATTATCTAGCTGAAGTAAAGCAGTTAGGGTGTATTTTTTTGTATTTTTAAAAAGATATATCATGCAGTTGCGACCAATAGCCACTCCAGGGACCCGTCTTATACAGAGTTGTGATTGATTCGAAAGGATCGCAACTTAAAAGTTAATCGCAACTTAAAAGTTAATCACAACTGTGTACTTAAGAGCTAGGCGTTGCAATTAATTTAAGGTTGCGATCGTTTCAAGTCACCTGCAACTCTTTATAAGACGGAGCCCATGGCACCGTTTCATTACAATAGTTATCAGTAACAACTGCCACATTTCTATGACAAATTTGCTCTCAGCCCATCAGATGCAAGGATTTCAGTAGCTTATAACAGTTACTGCAACTTGTTATTGATAACAAGTTTAATGAAACAGGGCCCAGGTATCAGCGCATAATTGTTGATATCTGGCCATGACATGCAAGCAGCAGGTCCTGTGAGGAGAGTGTCAAATACTCCAATCCAATTGGTTTGCTGCTGTTCTGATGATGTTATATATCTCTTATATTATTCGAAAACAGATTCTGAAGTAACAAAACATTTCAACATGACACATCAGAAATTTGTGGAGCATACATTGTATGATGTCTATTAGGTCTGTTATTTTGCTGCCTCTTTGCAGTTATGCCTTTTGCATTTCGGGCCGCTACATTTAGCTATCAAAGCTACTTAAGTTTTCTAAGAGAGGTTCATTCAGTACTATTTTGATTACTGAAAATTCAGTCATTTGTCACATTTTAGTTTGTTTCATGATTTGCATGCCTGCAGCATGATGTTTGATCAAGAAAATCATATTGTCTAAGTTAACTCAGAAGCGGATATGCATTTTATGAAAGGCAAACTAATGAAATATTGATCAAAAGCACCTAATACTGTTAATAAAGATTAAGAGATGTTGGCCTACTGTTTACTTGTGTACATATAAAATAATTTGTTTTTGGACTTTGGATGGGAATTACTATATTTGCGACTAACGACCTATTTCATCCAGTATGTGTTTCTTTGCTTCTGTGGAAATTTTACCTTATCTGATTGAGACATAATGTTAATCTGTATTTATAGGCCAAATACCATAATGAAAAAAAAGAGAGTTTTTCCTCCTATTCTTATATCTAGGCAATATTTGTTAATCCAATATCACTGTTTTACAAAAACTTTGTTTTTTGCATTTCTCATGCTGATTCTAAATACCTTGGATACATAACAGAGTAGTCTGAAATTCTGAAACGGTCTCAAAGTTGTCTTAGAGATATATGTATCGATGACGATAATGCTGCAGATTTTTTGGTAGGTTTCCCAAGTAATTGAATATAGTGAATGCCTAGCCCCCCCCCAACCTCCAGCACTAATACATTAAGTGGAACTGAATGTGAAAGACATATTCATAATTATCTGTTACTAGCTAAAAGGTAATCTTTCTCATAATGTGGGGATATCAAATTAATGCTACTTATGAAAATACCTATGAATTTGACTGCTTCAAATAAATCATGTCCTAGCATGTTTGTAGATTTGTTTATGGAATGATGACATGATTATTGAATTACTGTCATGTGCATGCATAGATTTGACAAGACTGATAAGAGTTTGATGATTCGATATTTTGTGTCATAGAATTGAGTTGTGTATTTTTGTTAGTTAGTGTTCATTTTGATATGATTTTTTCAAAGAAATTGTTTATGAAAGATGGCCTTCTTCATCAAAAGTAAATCAACAAGGTAATTCCTAGTGGACTTCTATATCTTGAAGAAGTGCCGCTCTCTGCCGTGAAGGAGCAATAGATAGGTTATCAGGTTGTCAAGTATACAGTCCATCCATCATTACAACTTCATTACTGAAATAGTTTTAACCAAATTTGATACTAGTTCATATACAAATATCCTTTCAAATGATAATAATAGTAATACAATATTTATGAAGCGCATAATAAGTGTTCACTTCTGTATGCATTATATATACAAAAGTAAAACATAATATATACTACATGTACTTCAATACTAATATTATACACCAAAATACAAGTGCATGTTACATACTGCAGTTAAACAATTGAATACAATTTTTGTCCATGTTATGTCCATTTTAAGTGCACAATGCAGTTAAGGACATATATCTTAATTTTTATAAATCTTAATTTTTATAAATCTTAACAAATTGAAAGAAAGTACTGATAAGAAAAACAAACATCTAAGAGTTGATTATGATGAATGGAAAAGTACAAACATAACTTTCCTATTTTTCTGCCGATAATTCTTTGATTTATTCATTGGAGTGGTAGTTAATTTTCATATAAGGCATAAAGGAAAGAACTGTGTTGGATGTGTATTTTTGCCTCTTAACTTACGAATACAGCTGAGATGCTGAAATGTTTTACAAATCCGCAGTTGTACACACATACATGTCTGGTATAAATATTTGTTTATGTGTAGGTGTATACTGTAGTATTTTCCAGAGCTTTTCTTGAGGCAGAAAAAAAAGCAAATTTTATCCAGTAAAGTGATACAGAAGTACAAGTTAGAACATGTTCTTAGTTGAACCTCCATGCATTTATCTCACTACATGCAGAGGCACCATATGGATTGGATGCTTTGGTTAAAGAAAAAAAAAGTTTTTAGCAGTTTAATTGCACTTGTTAAAATTTTCCTTTAGGTCTCTATCTTAGACTGTGAAACACAGACTTGCCTGTTTCATACAGTCCACCATGCATGGAGGTCAGATATGATGTAATCTAAATGCATGATATATTACCCCCGAGAAATTATTATCCGTAGCTTTATGACGGACCTGGACAATTGATAGACTTGCCCGAAATGCCTTGAGCACGAGGGACGATTACCTCAGAAGTGGGTGTTGTGACATGATTTCAACTTGACTCTGCCCCTGTGGATCCCTCCCTTATTGTTTATGTTCCAGATAGTTTGATATATCTCCCAGGCAATAATTTATCCTCTCTCTCTCTCTCTCTCTCTTTCAGCTTGCCGTACATTGATTTATTAGAAGGTGTCATCGTCCTCGAAGAGTTTTGTAAGGAGCTCGCTGCCGTCGCGTTTGTCAAGTTCCACGCAGCCAGTGGGCGATAATCACCTCCACGGGGCTCAACAGCCACTCGCCCACGGAACTTTGGCAAACTCTGCATGAACTCTGCATGATGGTGGTAAATTGTTACCATGGCAACATGCCTCCAAGTCGTGGGCTCTGTGTAGATGAGAAGAGAATCCAGCTCTTGGATGGTATATGCACAAATTGGAATGGAATAAAGGAATTTGCCAGACCTTTAACTCAGGAAAGCTTTGTTATGTTTGGGACTGGATGTACATCAGAAAATATTTGCTTTTTTTACATTCAATTTAATTTTTTTTTAATTATATTTCCAGTTGATGATGTACTACCCTGTCATCTATTGAATTATATAAACACCCATCAAACCATGTCTTCAATTTGAAATATGCCTGAAAGTTGTGTACTCTGTGTAGACATCATTGACATACAGCCCTGGAAAAAATTATTAGACCAGCTGCATTTGGAGGCATAGAAGTAGTGTTCAGTCCATTGACTATGGGACTAAGAAAATGATTATTAACAGCTATTCATAATTAATGAGTACTACACCTCATTACAATAAGCTTTGTGACAATTACCCCAGGACAATTACCCCTAGGACGACTACGGCAAGGACAAACTGCCCCGGACAGATTTCCCAGAAATTACCCCCCCCCCCATTTTCCTATGAGAAAGGGTTTTTGACCACATACTAGACAATACATGTATGAGAGGATGAATTTCAAGTGTTACTTGTCTTGGTTTGAGCCATATGGCCTGCTCATGATTCTACTGAGAACATTGAAGTGACATAAAAAAGTTATCGAAAAGAAAAGATTCTAGCTACATGAATGAGCTGCTGTGAAGATAAAAAAATGCAACCCCTTATGGACAGCATACCACAAGGCATGGCTGCTATCTTCAAATGTACATGTAGCAATTTTCCACCAAGAACTGAACAAACTGCCTCTAGAGAAGTGAACATGTCTTAACCAGACAACCAGGCATACCTCCTGGGCGATTATCCCAGAGACCATTAATGTCAGAACATTTTTTTTCAAAACCTTCCTATCCCTGGAGAATATCCCCAGGATAATTATCCTCTAGGATATTCTCATTCTGTTAGTTGATCTGAAGTATCCATCCATTTGGGGGTGCATGCCTTTATGCCTTTAGATCTAATTGTCCTTTGGGGATAATTGTCGGGGGTGTAATTGTCCCAGGGATAATTACCCTATTCTACCTGAACCGTGGGGCTTAGGTTTGTTGTTATCAAGTTGCTGAAAACTTTGATGATTGAAAAGTTTTATTGTATACTGGTATGTTTTGGGATTCATGTCAAGATATGTAGTTGCAGGGCAATCCAACCTTTTTAATGATTTGATATGTGTGAAAGCAGATTGGTGAAGTTTGAATGAAATCAGACAAGCAAGAAGAAAGTTTTGATTTTTTTTAAATTGTAATCGTTATACATATTGGAATTTCAAATTGGGCGAAGCATTACGGTCAGTGCGATGTAGCGGCGGTCAAATTTAATAAAATAAATTGACGTAAAAAGATCATTTTATTTCATATTTAATAGTCTGATTTAAGCTCTAGAAAGGGTCAGCTTGATACAGTCATCAGGTATAGGCTACTAAAATCTTAGACACGGTGGGTGAGGTATGTGACAAACTAGCTTGGACTTGTCCAGTGAATCCATAACAAAGAATACTTTCAATCAAGAACAAAAATGAAGACTAGTGGAAACAAGCACTAATATATAGAAAAGAATATAGAACCGAGTTGGAAATCAATATTAGAATCAGTAAATGTACCCTGAACAATTGGAATTGGCATACACGTCTCTCATAGATATATGTATATGTCACAAGATAATGGCTGTAGAAAAAAGAATATATATACTGATAGTATACCGAAGTAAATGCAATGTAGGTGCAGGTATTAGAGCAAGAAAACTTGTGCTTGGATCTGCTTGTTAACTGAAGTGGCTACCCTGGGTAAATAAAACATTATTACTATTATTATTACCTGTCTTTTCACAGAACCGTATTTCCTGTTCGGAAAATAGAATTAGCATATATTTCATCTCTATGTAATTGGGATTAATGGCAAGTTGGATAAAACATAGCCAGTAATTGCACATTATATACTTATGTAAAGATTATCATGTAGCTAATTCAGTCTGGATTAAAAATCGCTAGCCTGGGAAAAAATCCCTCTCGTGTTTCGTTATAGAGTCTTAAGATCCCACCCACATGTCTTTGCTTGTGTTGCCAATTTTTATCTTCTCGATGATGCAAGGATTATGCATCAATAAGCGTGTTTTGTATGCCTCTTCACACAGGATGGTTCTTGGGGCATTGTGTTGTCTCGTATTATGTTTCCAAATCACCATGTGTAGGAAGACTAGCATTCAGTTCAAATGGAATGTATTACTATAAATTACATGCAGATGATCTACATTTTATTTGAAGGTCACTTTGGCAGTGTTGAAAGGTGATTGGCTGCCGGTAAGGTACAGGTATCAGCTGAGGAATATTGGCCAAGAAGTTATTTTCATTCTTCTTGTCAAGTGAATTCACATTATAGATTCTTCCCAGGCTGCATTAATCCAAATATATATGCCTGTCTCAAGGGAGGCACTCCCACACACGTTATGAATTTTTTTTTTGAGGCTTAACTGAGCAAGGTGAGATTAGAATAGGGGTGAAACAGAGGTAAAAACTGAAATATAGATGAGCACTGATCCGGTTTGTACACTGTAATAGCTTGGTTGGATGTAATATTAGTGTAAGAGATCGTGTGATAGATTAGCATCATGTTATGGAATGGGTTGATATGAGAGGAACATCTTGGGAGACAAGTGAAACATCTTTAAGCACATGGGACATTGGTGAATATCTTTGAGAACAAGGTGACTTGAGGCAAACATCTCGGAGGATAAGGGGGTAAGAGGTTAATATCCTAGAGTATAAGATGTTATTAGATGTACATCTAGGATGATAAGGTAATATAAGGTGTATATCCAGGCAGATATAGTCGAGTTCTATTCAGATGATTACATTATGAAAGAAACTGTCTAAAAGCAATTGGGAAATGTTGATCGTGTCTACATAAGAATTGGTGTATGCTGTGAGGTTTTGGAATCATCAAAATGATAAGAAATTGACCCAATCTCGCTGAAAAGCACATGCACTACACACAGAAATGGGTATATGGGACTGCACACACATGTGGCATGAATGTTTGGCCCAAACACTTCAGCTATTTCTTGACATATTTTGAATATAAGGGCTTTTGAAGAGCAATACATTTTAGGGGACATTTCTACTATGATGTTCTTCCAAACTGACATAAAAGGAATTGAGAAAGCTCACATCCTTATGAGGTGTACATCTTGGAGGATAAGGAAGTATGAGGTAAATATTGTCGCAGATAAGGTGTTGTGAGGTGTACATCTTCGGAAGTAAGGTTGTATGAGGTATATAACTTTGTAGATAAAGCCTATTGAGGTTTTACATCTTGGAGGATAAAGGAGTATGAGATATATATTGTGTAGATAAGGTGTTTTTATGAGTTGAACATCTTGGAGGATAAGGTATATCGTCGTAGATAAGGTGTTATGAGGTGTACATCTTGTAGGATAAGATTGTATGAGGTATAATTATATCGTCGCAGATAAGGTGTTATGAGGTGTACATCTTGGAGGATAACGTAGTATGAGGTATATATATCATCGCAGATAAGGTGTTATGAGGTGTACATCTTACAGGATAAGGTACATGTAGTATGAGGTATATATCGTCATAAATAAGGTGTTATGAGGAGTTATGAGGTGTACAGCGAGGTGGATAAGGTAGTAGTGGAGATCGTCTTTAAGCATAAGGTATTCTGAAAGGAACGTCTTGGATAATGATGTAGGATGAGAACATCTGGGTGGATAACATGGTATGAGATTTTTTTTTTTTTCATCAAAGTTGTAAACAGTATCCCCAAAGTACTAATATGTACAGTGGAACCTCATTATAAAGAACACTGTTATAACAAACTCTTCTTATAATAAGGTCATTTTCCAGATGCTACTCCTTTGTATTTTATTGTTTTTTAGCCCTGATTATAACAAGGTCATTTCTGTGGTCCCAAGGAATTTGTTATAACGAGGTTCCACTGTACTATAAAGCTGTGATTGGAGAAAAGATATAGCATAGTGATATTTCAGATTTTACTTTTAATATTTCATTGTTCCAACTTCCATGTGGAAGTCGTAAATAATGGGATCTATCCTCACCGGTATTTGATTTTTAAAAAACATAAAAGAAATCCCAGTAAACCAACAGACTATGAGACCGACAGCCCATGAGACCGACAGCCCATGAGACCAAATGTTACTTGGTCCTGTGAACCGTCAGAAACTTGTCAGAAGGGCCGTCAGGCCTACATTGAATGCCGAGGCATAGAACTGAGTATTGTGATCTTACAAAGTGTGGAGTTCACTGATATTTGCAAATTTTTAATGTTTTTTTTTTCAGTTGGATGTATGATGCACAAAGCAAGGTTTTATTTTGTAAATGAAGTTTGTAACTGTAAGTTGGCAACTTCAATGGATGGCTTCATTTAAAATTTTTATTTTTTCTATGCACTGAGAATACTGAAGGATTTGTTCCTTACCAGTATTTGCCACTCTCCACCCAGGTGAAGTTCATTGATACCTGGTAGGAGAAAATTCCTTGAATGTTTAAATACCTTATCATAGAGGCTTTACTAAGGCAGGGTATTATTATTTGTTATTCCTATACCTTGGGGGAAAAACACTTTATAATCAAGCTATTATTATTATTTTTATTATTTAAAGGTAATGGGCAGTTTTGGTAAGCCCTCAGAAACTTTTCATCAGATTTCTTGGATATTTGTTGATAAATAGCAAGATAATAGCAATACTAAGATGCTGTGAAGATTTAACCTCCTGAAGTAGAATATTAAACAAATGAATGGCAATACCGGGCCAGGGATGTAAACTCACAACAACGGCAGCATGCACTATACACTATTATATGCATGCAAAACCTATAAGGATTGTGTGTATACTTCACACAGTGACACACATGCTATCTCAATGTGAAGCCTCAAAATTGTTGTGCAGGGAGCTGTCCGGATGGAAAGGTCCTACCATAGGGCAGCATGTTGCCGTGATCTAGCGTTTCTTACAGATATTAACACTGAAATTCACGAGAAATTATGGATGGTATACCAAATGATCTTCTCCAAACGTCTTTTGATACAAGGAGAACAGCATGAGACTATATTTAGCACATTTTTTCCAATTTCCTTTTTGCTGCAAAAACTGTACACAAACTTGAACCACTTCTTTGCCACTATTTTTATAAACAATTTTAAATGAACTTTGAAGTTACATGTATCTGTATGGACTATAATGAAGTATCAAATTTTATCATAGCCTCCCAGAGTTTATTCTTGGCATATACATATAGTGTTGATTTCTTATTTACTGCTATAGGTGCTACCAATCAATATCTTGTGCAAGTTAGCCTGATGATGAATATAATGCAGATAAAATTGTTTCGAAGCTGACAATTCACAGATACAGTCATATTTCTGTAGAAAAATTTCAAACACGGACTAACTACACTAATTTGGGACTGATAATACCTTTTTGAAATGGGACAATAGAATTGTTCCGCAAGGCAAGACGGAGAAACCGTATTGATTACCATTTTGGTTTATGACGTACTCGATGCTCCAGGATAAATGTAATTTCACCATATTCCTGGCCTTGACCTATAATGTGTATTATCCTTATCAGTACCAGTCACAGTGAGAGCAAAGTGGTATGCTCGCCTGTCTAAACCGACATTGTATTAATATGTTAATGATTCAGCCTGTCAAATGTATCCACATGTGATGGTGTGTTTTTCTCATTTATATGGAAATGAAATTATAAACCAGAGATCAGACGATTAAAGGCAAAACAGAAAAAAGACTTTGGATTAGGATATCAAGCAAATTTAGACCTTGAAGAGTTGAACTAATGAACTCCACTGTTGATCAGGTATTGCCCTTTTTATTTTATGGTTCCATTTTCTTTTGGTATCATTACATTGGCCTCTTTTCAGTTGTGAAAGTTAGTGGAAAAAGTAATAAATAGACCATGATTGTAACAAATGCTATCTCTGTTTTGATGATGGAGCATTCCCAAGCCGATGACACCCGTAGCAGCCTGTCTTTTGTCCCGATCCGTCGAGATTGACACCGTCGTCCATCTTGTGTGACGCAGGGGTATTGTGAGGGATGGGGAATGTGATGGGGCCGGACAGGGCGCGGTAGTCCATCCCTCCATTGAATTATGGGTGACATGTCAATCAAGGGCAGAGGAGCATCTGCCGGAGCCATTTAGGGTTCCACCTCAATTGTCGATTGTGTTTGTTGCCCAACGATTACACCATCAATCTCGCACCAAGTTCAAACACTCTGACAAAGTGCAAAGCCTCTTCTCCGACTCTCTCTCTTTCTCTCTTTCTCTCTTTCTTTCTTTCTTCTCTCTTCCTCATTCACTTTCTCTTCTCTCTTTCTCTCCTCCCTCCCCCAAATCTCCATCAATTTCTTTCTCTAAACCCAATTTCACACCAAGTTCAGAATTCTGACAAAGTGCAAAGCTTTTTCTCTGACTCTGTCAGGTATTTTCCCCCCTTCCCTTCTCTCTCTCTCTCCCTCCCTTCTATATCACTTTTTTTTCTCTCTCTGACCCCAGCCCCTTCTCTTTTAATTTCCTCTCCCTCTCTATGTCCATCTCTCTCTTTCTCTTTCTTCTCTCCCTCTTTCTCTTTTCTCCTTATTTTCTTCTCCCTTTTTATTTCTATCTCTCTCTTCTCCCTTTCTATGTCCATCTCTCTTTCTCCTCTCCCTCCCTATCTTCTTCGTCTCTATCTCTCTCTCTCTCTCCCTCTTTCTTCTTCCTCTCTATGTCCATCTCTTCTCCCTCTCTATGTCCATCTCTTCTCCCTCTCCATGTTCACTTCTCTCTGTCTCTCTCTCTTTTTTGGTGGTGTTTTGAAGTGGCCTTGTCGATTCTTTTGATACATGCCCACTGGATTTTTGTGTGCCAGTTCTGTTCAAATCAGGTCGCAAATGAATGAAATGTCAATATCCATGAATAAGTTACATGTACATCTATGAACCCCAAGGTTCGCATTTTACAATCTTGCTAGTCCATACAATATGTCAGGATTAAAAGGAGCTGTTGATTGATTAATAAAGGGATATAGATGAGAGAACTGTTGTTGAAGTACAACCGATGGATCTCCAGTATACAAAGTAGCCTATACTGCGTATAGTAACGGTGATGCCCGTTTTCAGACAGTTGCTAAATTCCATCAAACCACAAAAATGGATCAAAATGAGCAAATGTTGTGTTCTTTCTGCTCATGCATCTGGTTTAATTATTAGGACTGAGTTGAGAGTTAATGAGCAAAAGCTCAAAAAGTGGATTTTCCCCCCTTTATGGTTTAAAAGGTCCCAAGATGTACTGACAATTGTACAGACGTGACTAAATTATACTTTAGATGCTTCATTATCGATTGACACATTATTATAGCACTTTAATTTTACAAGAATGGTTATTGAAAACAGAATTAAAGCGTTTTATATATTTTATCTTTGTACTTGCTTTGGTAACTTGGTTTGTTGTTTCTTGATTCTTTTACTCTGGGTAATATCAATGTATGATTCCAGAGCTAATGTGTTCAGAATTCGCTAGAGTATAAATTTGATTATTGATATTGCCAGAAAATTTCTACATGTAATTTTTATCATAATATGATTGAATTTTTAAATATTTTTTGAGCAGTTATGTTACAATTAGTTACAATTGATATTTGCTGATCCATGAAACAATTTGGTGTTTTTGTTGTGTGCTATATTATGATTTTTTGGTAACTAATTGATCAATATCAATGATTTATTGAAATATATAAATTGAGATTCTGAGAATTCCAGCAAATAACTTGGTATTTAACAGTAGCATGTGCAATGCGAATTGGAGCGTCAGAAAATCCAGGGTATTTGAAGGTATTGTTCTGTGTCCAGGCACTCTCAGTCATGAATATATGTTGGGTTTTTTTTACTTAAATGTTTTCGCTATGAAATACACTGTCACCACTGCTTGTCATAAAAAATGTGCTTAGATATGTTGCAGTGTTTTTACTAGGAATGGGAGCCTGTTTCAGTATGTATGATTTATTTATCATTCAAATTTAGTCAAGTCAACATCTTGAATGCACATACAGATGTACACTGTTTTTCTTTAAATTTGTTTTCATAATCCATGTCAAAAATGTCCACATTCAAGTTCAATTTTGAATTTTCTTCTTACTGTGAAAAGTGTACATGTTCTTAATTAATACTTCTCATTAAAACACTTTTTCCAGTTTTGGTAAAGTTGAAAAGATGAAATATTATTTTGTTCTATTTTTGTGACAAAAGAAAGGAACTGGAGCTGCTGCAAAGTTGTTTTTTTTCACCCTAAGATGAATAATAAGCAAAGGAGAGGTGAACAATATATTGAGATGCTGCTTTCTTCAAACTGAATTAGCTTTAGTGTACAGATGTTTTTGGTAAAAGTATATTGCAGTGGATTTTCAATGAAAGGCAATCTTGGGTAGTGGTGATGACAGGAAGTAAATTTTCTTGGAATGATATAAAACTTACACTGAATGTCCAAGACTGCAAATAAATGTATGCCACAAAATTTTGTTTGAAAAGGTGTGCATTTTCCATAACAAAAGCTCACAATATACTATAACAGCAGTCCAAAAGTGTCTGTCAGATTAGTATTATCACACTCATCATTTTAACTCTTGCCATTATGCATTATTTCAAAATGAAGACTTGTTCTTTGTAGTGGAAATAGAGATGTCCTAATTGAGTGGTTTAAAAACTTGACTTGGAAAGATCATGGTTTGATCCTGACATAGCACTGATACCCTTAAGCAAGGATTTATTTACATTGCTTCTCTCCACCTTGGTCTTGAATGGTTACCCGGAGAGATTAAAAGGTCGGTATGGTTTGTTCAGCATTGTGAGCACCTGGAAATAGATGACTGGCTGGAATGCTCCCCATGGAGTGGAGAAGGTGCACGCATTGTGTGCACCTTAGCCTTAATCCAATGACCATTGTAATAATCTATCTGTAAAGCGCTCAAAGACTTGGATGTATTAAGCACTGTATAAGTCCAGAATATTATTGTGGAATAGAAGAGTAAAAATATGAAGATGGAATGAGGAAAAAAATGATCTTGTCTCAGTAGTGATTGAGTTGTTTTGTGTGCAACTTTTCAAAACTTTTCTCAAAACAGGAAACAAGAGTTTGTAAAGGGAATGTTTTTATATTAATGTTAATAATACACTTTAGTGTAATTGCATTTGAGTGTATGCTCATATACATGTATGTATATATATACTGTAACTTTTGGAAAGGCACTAATATATTATTTTTTCAATTGATCTATGAAATCATTTACGTAGCTAATGTGCAGATAAAATTGTAAGACATTTCACAAGAAATAAGGTTAAACATATCTATATAAATGATTATATTCATACAAAAAGACTATACATCTTCTCATTTTAGACAGTGTTATAAGCTAGATATCATGACAGTCTATTTACAAACTTGTAAAAAATCTACAAAAAAAAAATCTTGTGAAAAATCTACAAATGAGAATTTATGAGATGGTGTATTTTGCTGAAAATAAACTTTCTCTTGATCATTGCAATCTTGCCTCTTTATTCCTTTATTTTACGATTTTTGATTTATATTAAAGGGCAATCCAACCTTGGTAGTAAGAAGATTTGTGTGAAAGCAGAAAAATAAAGAAAAACAGGATGGTGAAAGTTTGAAATTAATCGGACAAGGACTAAGATAGTTATGGATGTTTGAAAAATGAGATCACTACATCTACGCGAATCTCAAATTGGCAATTTGGTGAGTCGATTGTGACATTTTTGTGGACAACTCTCCAGTTTGTCGTACACAAAAATATTAATTTGCGGTTTTCTTCGAGGCGCTTTTACCCTCGGTTATAGGTCCTCATGAAAGAAAAAGATCCTCCTGAGTAATACATTTTGAAACAAGAACCCCAGGGGGCACGACGCTCACCTGAGGTGGATCAATTCACATCTGGTGCATGTTCTCTCTAGCACCACCAGGAGATATGTTAGAAATTGAAACAACTAGGAGGATGTACATGAGATGATGTTAGAAATTAACATAATTTCCCCCCCCCCCCCCCCCCGCCTGGTTCTGGAGAAGATGTTTGAAAGTTACATAGCTTTTACAATTGGGGGCCCTCCCCCTGGGCCCCTCCCCCTGGGCCCCCTGGGGGCCACATGTACCATTTTAGCAACTTTGGGTCCCCTACCCCTAAGGATGATTCCTACCAAGTTTGGTTGAATTCCGATCATGTGTTTTGGAGAAGGAGATCAGAATGTACATTTTGCCTGGCAGCGCCTCCCCCCCCCCCCCCCCCCCCCTCCAGTATGTTACCCCCACAGGGCCCCTATAGGGCCACTCAGAGAAATTTCATGAACAAAATTCATTCGTCATCTATAGAGGTATCTCCATACACAATACCAAGTCTGAGCTATGCCTGGTTCTGGAGAAGAAGATGTTTGAAATTTACATAGCTTTTACAATTGGGGGCCCTCCCCCTGGGCCCCTGGGGGCCACATGTACCATTTTGGCAACTTTGGATCCCCTACCCCTAAGGATGATTCCTACCAAGTTTGGTTGAATTCCGATCATGTGTTTTGGAGAAGGAGATCAGAATGTACATTTTGCCTGGCAGCGCCTCCCCCCCCCCCCCCCCCCTCCAGTATGTTACCCCCACAGGGCCCCTATAGGGCCACTCAGAGAAATTTCATGAACAAAATTCATTCGTCATCTATAGAGGTATCTCCATACACAATACCAAGTCTGAGCTATGCCTGGTTCTGGAGAAGAAGATGTTTGAAATTTACATAGCTTTTACAATTGGGGGCCCTCCCCCTGGGCCCCCCTGGGGGCCACATGTACCATTTTAGCAACTTTGGGTCCCCTACCCCTAATGATGATTCCTACCAAGTTTGGTTGAATTCCGATCATGGGTTTTGGAGAAGAAGATGAAAATGTAAAAAGTTAACGGACGACGCACGGCGGACGCTGGACAAATTTCCATCGCAATAGCTCACTCGAGCCTTAGGCTCAGGTGAGCTAAAAAGTGACATTTTAGTCATTTTGTGTGTTGGAGCGAATGGGGGAGTTGTCCACAGCTACATCACAGTGACATGATTACCTATTCGGCCAATTTGAAATTTCCATATGTATAGTGATTACAACTTTCCAAAATTTATAACTTTCTTATTGCTTGTCCAATTTCGTTCAAACATTCACCAATCTGCTTCTCTGATTTTTCCTCTTTCTTTCAAAGCAACTTGCTATTAAGGTTGGATTTCCCTTTAAGATGTGAAGCATGAAAACAGTTGGAAAAAAGGGGTTAACATTTTGACCAACTTCTATTTCTTGCCTAAAGAATAATTTATTATGAATACAACTTCTTAAGAAAATGATAAGGGTTTATGCTGATACAGGTTTTTAAAAGTTGAAGCATAAAAAAAAACAATGCTCACAAACAAGCAACAACAAAAAATGCCCTTGTGTCCCTCTCACCACTCTCTTAAAAGAAGTTCCCACATTTTTCTGTTGAATTTTTGTGTAAAAAAAAAAAAAAAAATTCAAGACAAGCATGAACGAAAAAAGGGTCACCCCACCCCCATCACTGGTATAAACGGATTTAAAGGATTAGGATTTATTTAAACCAGGCTAAAGGGACTTGCATTGGATCATACTCGGCTTGCCGGTAGTAGAGTACAGTCCCGGTAGAAAAGTACAGTCAGCTGTGAGATAGATAGGGAGAAAATATGACGGCAGATAAACACTCATTAATCAACTCATCACGTTCTATCAACCCCTCTCATCTAACCAACGAACAGACGCACATCTAATGACATCTCGTGTCGCATCATATGCAAGGCAACGATTAGACTGGGTTAAAGGTGATGTTTGAAATTTTGGCGCTCCGATATTTGCTGTGGCGACAATTGCTCCAGGATTTATTTCGTCAAAGATATAGGATTACTGGATTAGGATTAGGATTAGGGTTGCAATTGGATTTTGGGTTTGGGGTTAGGTTTAGGGTTAGGACCGTTTTGGTCCAGAATTGAAGTAAGGAAATTAGTTAGTGTAGGATACTATCTATGGAACAAATGTTGCCGAGCATGTGTCGTAAAACCAAAACTTTGGAGTCCACGATGACAGTCATTCAAAAGGGTCATCAACATAACCAAAAACAAGAACAAACACAAACACCTAATGAAATATGTAAGTTATTTTGGAATTTTCAAAAACTTTTTCCTTAAGTGCATTACACTCAGAAACAAAGAAACACAAAATTGGGCTTTTTCTCTTTTAACTTACTTAACAAAAATCTTTCTGGGATAACACTTCAATGTTTTTAAGCATTAAGCAAATTGCACTTTGCTCAAGATACTTATATAATACCTGCAATATCAAATACCCACCCTCCCCTTTCTTCATTTCTAGTCAAATATGTTAATTCTTTTATCTTTCCTATGTAAGGCAAACCTTGGGCAAGTTCTGAGGTTTCCAAGAACAACTCAAGGAGAACAGAATTTTTATATCTTTCATAGACATGCCCTTGATATTAAAAATGCTTTTCTCCATTAATTTGAACCTCAATAGTGGTCAAAATAATGTTGGTACAAGTACAATTTTAGACTATATATATAAATATATATATGCAATTTACATACACATAAATGGAGTATAATGTCCATTCCCACTCCCCATCCCCCCCCAAAAAAAATAATAAATAAAGAGAACAATAAAAGACATACATGTATACACTATGAACATGACGAACAAAGAAGCGGACAATTTATGCAGCTCCTCATTGTACCCTTCACAATTGCACTGGTTAACAAAAGAACATCCATTCATTGCTATCCTGTAAAAATATGTAGAACGGGTGTCACATAATAGCAGTGAAGGGATGTCCTTTTGTCTACTAGAGCTATTGTGGAGGGTATAATGAGGAGCTGCATAAATTGTCCGCTCTCTTTGTCATCATGTTCATAGTGATACATGTATTAACACTCTGTATTAGAAAGGACATGTGACAGCCAAAGAAAAAACTCCAAAACACATGTTTTTTATATGCTTGGTTTTTTTTTTATTATTGACTTTGGTATACCAATTTAATTGTCTTAAATGAATAAACAATTTCACAAAATATAACAATAAATACATAAATATGACGGATTACATGTATATACAAGGAATGTTCCTCTGTAATAAGTACACAATATACAAAACATTCACTATTGCACTTTTCATGTGAAGTAATAACTTTTAACTTGTAGATATACAACTTAAGATAAACGGGCAGTATCTCCTATACTTAAGTAGAACTAAATAAACTGAATATAATCTAGATGAAATTGGGATTTGTATGCCTGAATATAAATATGAACTAGTTTTATTTTCAAAAACTTTCAATTCTAAAATTCAAACAGAAAATACACATTACACAAATACAAAAGGGCAGAGGATAATATTTTGAACATTCAATACTGATTTTAAACAAATTAACTATTTATAGCTATTTATATTTTGTTTTACTTCAAACCTGTAATAAGAACATAATGCACTAACCATGATCAGCTAGCTACCATAGAGCTACTAAAAATAAAAAGTCAAACACCTTAAAACAACTAGCAGTTATTTCCCCCACCTAAATGGTATGACTGCATATCTTGTACAAACATTTAAAAAAATTTAAAATACACATATTATTGAATAAAAAATCAAATTGAATCTACATAAGCAAAGAAAATGCAATGTTGGTTTCTTTTCTCATTTTTCCAAATGACAAAAAAAAAGACAAGAAATAGGATGAAACAAATAATCATTGTATATTTCTCTTTAAATTATTGTTATTTCAAATTAAACTTAAACATTTATGTGAATATAAATTATGAAATGCTAATGATAGCAGCTTAGTATAATGCTAATAAATAATTATTGCATATTTCTCATTAAATTCTTGTTATTTCAAATTAAACTTAAACATGATGTGAAAATAAATTATAGAATGCTAATTGGAGGTTATTATAATGCTTTTCTTTTTTTCAAATAAAAATCTGCATAGCTCTTCAAACATAGATAATTAATCATACTCTTTTTTTTTTTCACTTTATTTGCTTTTCTTCTTCGTTGTTCCATATTATTATCTCTATCTCACTTCCTTTATTAATCTTCCTTTTTTCCACATCATGGTTTCTAAGTATATTTTAAGTTGTAAGAACAGAATATTTTGTTACAAACAAATAGCTTTGATATATGACTACATACGAGTTGTATTAACCAATAGATAAATCCTCTTCCAACTATTAATCCAAAATACCCACTGAAATAAATGAATGTATATCTGTTGATGGTACTAAAAAAAACAGAAAATGAATTGTGATGAACCAGCTAAAGGAGGCTGCCTTTTACTCAAAGTATGCATTTCAAATGGTCTGGACCCAGATATTCTCTGCCTCAGCTTTTAACTGGTTGACCACTGAACTCATCTCCATAATACAGGAATCCCCCTGTTCTGGTAGACAATAGGTTAACCCTCCATCTTGTAGTCTATCATCCAAGTTCCTAACCAGACCCTTCAACCGTCCGACATCCCGAAGCTGGGCATTTTGTTTGTCAAGACCACTCTGCCTGTTCCCCCCAGTTACACAAGGCCAAATTGTTGAGGTGTAGCTCACCGATTATCATGTCACTCATCAACTCACAAATGTTTAGACCAGTTGCATTCCTATCCGTTATTTTCTCCCCGTCCTAATTACTTCCCCACCTGGTTCCCCATTACAAACCAATTGCATCGGGTCTACATCTCACTGGGGTCTATTGGGTAGAATTGACAGTCCTGTCCCTGCCGAGGTCTGGTGTGCGTGTCTGTGAGCACTTTCACTTGTTTGAAACTCAATTTCTTTCGTAGAGATGCCATAATTTGATTTCATAGGGGTAACAACACATGCATGCTTGATAATTCACCGGCAGTTTATAAACTCCAGCGCCAATTTCCTGTTTATTTATAGTTATCAACAGACCCCGGATATCTTATTCCAAAAGCCTTTGTCATACTCACCATACTGAATTGATAAAGTACAACTTTTTGAGACCAAACAGTTGTCATCTTGGACCTTTTAAGACAATACAGTATGTAGTAGAGTACTGACAGGTACTTGTAATGCTGCGTAATACACTGTTATCAATCACTTTTTGATTGCTTATAGATGAACAAAAAACCCTTTGAATGGGGGATAAATCCGAGATAGATAAATTACAATGTCCAAAACATTTGACAATCAATCTATCTTTAATAATCTCTTCTTCAAATAACTTTTGTATCGTTGAAAGAAATCGTTGGCAGGATCTATGGAAAAGCAATTGTTATGTTTCGCTCTGAAAGATAATGTTGAGTTCTGGTCATGAGAGTGAATTGTGAAAGAAACTGTCTCAAAGCCATTGAGAAAGGTTGATTATATAGCACATAACAATTGGTGTATGCCGTAAAGTTTTGGAATCACCAAAATGATAAGAAATTGACTCAATCCTGCCGAGAGTCACAAGCACTGCACACAGAAATGTGTATATGGGACTACACACAAATGTTTGACCTGAACATTTCAGTTGTTTCTTGTCATATTTTGAATATGGGTGCATTTGAATAGCAATCCTTTTCAGGGGACATTTCTACTATGATATTCTCCCAAACTAACATTAAAAGAATGAGAATGCTCACAAATTAATTTTTTACCTATTCCAGAACTCAAATTTCTCTTTAAGGCAGGTTACTTTGAAATATTTATCCCCACATCTATCAACCCCAACTGTGCCATTAAATTCAAATTCTTATTGCAAATCTTTGCGTTGTTGAATTTCAGGGACAAAAAATATATTTCATATTAGGAACAAGCTCTATCATGCATGGAGCCATTTCTGTTTCATGAATGTACATTATATTTATCATCTTAATACACGCTCCAATCCAGTTACTTCAAATTCTGATCCAATTATTTCAAATTCCAAGCCAATCCAGTACAATACCAGACTTTTAGTGTGACATTTCATGATGCATTTCCAGTTTGAATGGCACAAACATGGAAGATTGCTTATAAGATAAGATGCATAACATATCATTATGATATAAATTTTAATTTCCATGACTTGCACTTCATCAGACAGGGCATGAGAATACAAAATGTGAAAACATGTGAAGTCCACTGTCTTTAACCCTTTAGTCACCGAGGATTACGCATATTGTAGTCATTTACTCACTGAAGTTAGTCTCAGTAAACCATCTTGCAGAATAGACTCTCTGCTGTCCACAAGATCTTTCCACAGTAACGCATCGCTTCAATGCGGATTCTAAATGGCTTATGTGTAAAGATATAGCACACACAAAGTTTGAGCGCCGATACATTTGTAGCAGTGTTACACGGGTCAAAGTCCAAGGTTCAGTGAGTAATAAGAAGGGCGGTCCCGGGCGGTTTAGTGACTAATCAAAATAAAAATGCATAGTCATATTTTAGGAAGATCAGAAGAGAGAATATAAGGTTAGACACTAAAAGCATAAGAACATTCTTTCATTTTGAATTCATTTGAACTACTCTGGGGATGCTTGAATCTACCCACGGTACTGCATCTACCAGAAACTGTAGGATGCATGACAAAGATTTAAAAGACTTCCTCAGCATGATACCATAGTGACATTAAATCCCATCATTTACAATTGTCCCCTTTATATAAAACTGCCATCAAACATTTAGGCAATAGGTACACTAGCGGTTTATGTAGTTTTGTAAGCTTGAACTCTAATTTCAGACTCAAACAAAATGTTGTGTCTTGGATTAAGTCCGTAGCAGCTTCAAACTGGTTACGTTGTTAGAAGGAGAATCTGCAGGGTTTTTTTGTAAAAAAAAAATTTAGTCTTCAACCAGAATAGTTCAGATCCTGTTACCGATAAGACCTCTTGCCTGCAAACCTTTGTCCATGCTTTTAGGAAATACTCAATACAGAATTTACTCAGTCAACTGGAAAAGTGGCTTAAATTTGGACTACATTGTAGCTTAGACCACATCTTTGTACACACTTCACTGTATCTATACCAACAGAAAACAAAGAATATATAAAACATAAATAAAAACAATATTATTTCTACCTGACATTGCAAGCAGTAGGTCTACTGGGTAACACAGGAGGGAATTGGGAATGGGTGGATACGATAGAGAGTGCCTAGTCGTCGACCACGATAGACAGAGCCCTGATGTCGTTGAGTTTGGCATGGAGTTCCTCTTCAAAGTCCTCATCGCTCTGCACTGTTTCGTTGTGTTCTAATGATGCTGCTATCTCGACATAGATTTTGAAGCATTCGGTGTAGTACTGGACCTATAAGAGTAATAAGATATTGACATGTTTATAAATGTTAATTACATTGATTGAAATTGCATTTTAAGAGAATGATATGATCACTTAAAATCATTTACGAGATCTTTCATGTTTTACGTATGTTTGGAGGAACAAAACTTCCTGATATGCACAAACATAGACCTGAGGGACTAGGAAAAAAAATGGAATAGAGCATGCTAAAAAAAGAACAACAATTAACATCCTGATGGTCTCAGATAAACATATTTATTTGCATTATTACATCACAGTAATAGATAATGAAAATACATCCATAATATACATGAATAGTGAAAAATAGTGAAATCAATAATGACATGTTATATCATGATGTTCTTGCTGCCCAGATCATTTAGACTCATTTAAGGTAAAGTCCACCCTGGTATTTAGTTGATTTGAATAAAAGCACAAAAAATGAGAAATATTGATCAAAGTTAAGAGTTTTTGAAGTTGTAATCTATCAAACTATCTTGCGAGCTCCTCTCCCATTTGCTCAGTACAGAATATTCATTTTTATTAATTTTCTTAACTTTTGATTAAGGCATAGATTTGTTTCATACAGTGTTTGTGTAAAAACATATGGGCAGTGATTATATCTTATATCTCAAGTGCATGTATGATTGAATATTTTCTTTAGAGAAAATGGAAATTAATGATTTTGGGGGTATTATTTCACTGATTTGTTTCTTAAATTTTGTTGCTTCTTTTAAAAACAACCTTTAATCAGGGTGGACTTCCCATTTAGTTTCATAGCCCCTTTAATGGATTGTAAATGTGTGAAACTATATTTAACCCTGTCTGTCCCATAACAAAACTAGGTGAATCTTCGACCGCGCACGGTCGGAATTTATGCCTCCGCCATCACCAGATTGGAAATGTATGGCATACATGTACACTCTAAAAACGATTGGTCCAACAAAATTACAAATCTTTTCACTTAAAAAGCACAGGAGACAGAAAATTTATTTCATTTCATTTTCAAATAAAAAAATTACCATTGATGACTTACAATCATCAAATACACCAAGGAAATAGATATTTTATAGCAAATAGACCACTGTCCCCTTGAAATTTCTAAAATAGGTAGGCCTAGACTCCATACATCACGAACCATTTTTATGTATATAATGACCTCTGACCTAAAATCTAATCAGTTCATCGTCCCACACATATGCATACATGGGCCAAGTTAGAGGTTGATCTGTCAAACAGTTCTGAAGTTATTGCGAGAACGAATCATTTTTATGTACATAATGACGCCTCTGACCTTTGACCTTTGGACCCTAAAATCTAATCAGTTCATCGTCCCTCCCATATGCAAACATGGGCCAGGTTAGAAGCTGATCTGTCAAACAGTTCTTCAGTTATTGCGAGAACTAACCATTTTATGTACATAATTACCTCTGTGACCTTTGACCTTTGACCTTGAGACCCCAAAATCTAATCAGTTCATCGTCCCTCCCATATGAATACATGGGCCAACTTAGAAGCTGATCCGCCAAATGGTTCCTAAGTTATCACAAGAACGAACCATTTCTATGTATATAATGACCTCTATGACCTTTGAACTTTGACCTTGAGACCGTAAAATAAAATCAGTTCATCGTCCCTCCCATATGAATACATGGGCCAACTTAGAAGCTGATCCGCCAAACAGTTCCTAAGTTATCACAAGAACAAACCATTTCTATGTATATAATGACCTCTATGACCTTTGAACTTTGACCTTGAGACCGTAAAATATAATCAGTTCATCGTCCCTCACATATGCATACATAGGCCAAGTTAGAAGCTGATCCGCCAAACGGTTCCCAAGTTATCACAAGAACGAACCATTTCTATGTATATAATGACCTCTATGACCTTTGAACTTTGACCTTGAGACCGTAAAATATAATCAGCTCATCGTCCCTCTCATATGAATACATGGGCCAAGTTAGAAGCTGATCCGCCAAACGGTTCTCAAGTTATCACAAGAACGATCCATTTTTAATATAATGACCTCTATGACCTTTGACCTTCGACCTTGAGACCCCAAAATCTAATCAGTTCATCGTCCCTCCCATATGCATACATGGGCCAAGTTACAAACTGATCAAAAAAACCATTTTGAAGTTATCGCGAGAACGAAAAGGGGACTGACGACCCGAAAACATAATGCCTCCGGCACCACCTATGTTGGGCGGAGGCATAAAAAAGTAATTTGTGCTTATGTGATGAGATGAGTGTAAAGCTTACTTGTGCTTTGATGAGAGCCTCAAAACATGGCTGGAAGTAGTTGATCCTGGCTTCAAAGAAATTGGGCATCCCTTCCATCAGTTCTTGATGGACTTTCTCATATTCTTCTTTGGCTGCTTCAAGGGTCTTTTTGCTCTGTAGAATAAAGAGGTAATAGGCAACATTTTTAAAAGGGACGAATCATTTAACAAAAACAACAAAAAAAAGATGAAAAGGAATTTGTATATCGTAAGAAAACATCTTTGTTATCTGGATCCTCACCAATATCAATCAAAAACACCAAAGCATGAAATTCAACCTGGAGATCAAACAGGATATCTCCATCCCATTCCGTTG
The DNA here is from genome assembly GCA_025617745.1 of Heliocidaris erythrogramma. Classification (NCBI taxonomy): domain Eukaryota; kingdom Metazoa; phylum Echinodermata; class Echinoidea; order Camarodonta; family Echinometridae; genus Heliocidaris; species Heliocidaris erythrogramma. The sequence continues at coordinate 14,017,243 of CM046868.1, read as the reverse complement.
TTATATACTTAAAGATCAAACAGCTTCCTAACGCACTGGCCCAAATTCACGCAAAAGGTTTAACTTAACCCAAGTTTTAAACCTAACTAATAATAATAATAATAATAATAATAATCCAATTAAAGTCCACTCCAAATTTTATTAACCGAAATGGAAATTCATTTTGCCCAATTGATCGTGGGCCCGGCAGCTACTGTGCAGCGCCAGATCGACATTGCTCTATCCCTTCAATTGTTGAACGCCAAACAAGGTAGCGGCAACTCCCATCTTTTAACGTCTTTTGGTATGACGCGGCCGAGGTTCGAACCCACGACCTCCCGATTGTGAGGCGGACGCTCTACTGACTAAGCCAACACATCGGTGACTGAGCCAACACAAGCGTAGTATGCCAACGGCATCAGCTGGGATTATTGCATTACAGCCACTTTTATCAAACACTGGAACACAAGAAAAGTTAGGGAAGCCACCGAAATACACGAAACAAAACCGTTCCAGACGTCATTTTGACAACAGTCGGTTCCCAATCCTTCATAACACGTGAGTCACGCCACCTTGCGAGCACCCATCATCGACCCCCCCATCTGACCAAGCAGTGCCGACCCCGTCAGCAATCAGCCTGACACCCCCCAGCCCCCCCCCCCCCCAGCACCACACATGAAGATTTTCTACCAAACCTTCGCCCACGTACCAGTATCACGACTACATGTACATCGAACCGTCAAAGACAGCGCTACACCGAAACACCGTGGTAGACCCACATCCACATTTCCCCCTCTTCTGCCTCAAACCACCCACTGCCGACTCACTCCGACAGACAACCTGTATCAAAACATCAAGCCCTCCCCTGCCTCCGAGCCTTCCTCTCTTCTCACACATCCTTTTCAGGACTTTACTTATTCAAGAAATAAATCAACTCTCACTTCACTTCTTTCTCCTTTTCTCAAAAAAGCTTACTGTAGTCCTTCTCAGGACAAAGCAAGAAAGAATACCCCCTCTCTCTCTCTCTCTTTAATTATATATTATATACCACCCAACAGTCCTCCTTAGGATTACAGAGGGTGAACCGTAAACCCAACCAGTGTATGCCTTTACATGTACATGAATAAGTCTACATAGTTGATTTACCTATTAAAAGTTTAACACTAATTCGACTGCATACATTTTTAATAATATCTACTAAGACTACAACACAAAGGATACATTGTACATCACCCCAATAGAAGATTATGTTACATACATTTTTAATAAGATCTACTTCCAAGACCACAATGCTCTTTCTAAAGCATTCATTTTTAATCAGATGTTCTACAATGTTATCTATTTACCCTTTCAGCTAAATCTGGATCCATATATACAGTATGACGACAGAAAATCATGGAGACAATGAAAAAAAAAATAGTCTTCCTGAATTTGAGGCAGTAGAGTGATAGCACAACATATATGCTCCTGCAACAGTTGCTCCCAGGTCAATTTCTAACATTAAAGAGACGGTTGAGTTCTGGCAAAGGTGAAAAAATAATTTGTGAGCTTTCTCATTCATTTTATGTCAGTTTGAAAGAACATCATAGCAGAAATGTCCCCTGATAAAGATTGCTCTAGAAATGCCCTCATATAATTGAAATATGACAAGAAATTGATGAAGTGTTTGGGCCGGACATTCATGCCACACGTGTGTGCAGTCCCATATACCCATTTCTGTGTGCAGTGCAAGTGCTTTTCAGTAAGATTGGGTCAATTTCTTATCCTTTTGGTGATTCCAAAACCTCACCCTATACACCAATTCTTATGTAGACATGATCAACTTTTCCCAATTGCTTTGAGACAGTTTCTTTCTAAATGTAATCACATGACCAAAACTCAACTTTATCTTGGACTGAATTCCTAATTTCAACCCTAGACACAACATCACTGTAAATTGTACCTAACCATATAAAGTCTAAATGGAACATAAAACTCAACTGCTGCCCAAGACCTAATCCCACACCATATAAAGCCAAGAGCATATGAAGCACGTCTGAAAAAATCAGTATTGGACAGGTACATTAGGACCCTCTGGTAAAACAACATTTTAACTACGGGTGAGGCAACCCTAGTTCAATAATACTGAATAATAAATAAACAGATACATTAATACATAGACACATAGATAACAAATAAACTAAACAACTGAATAGCTGGACAGATAGATATATAGATAGATAGATAGATGGATAAGTAAACTAGAAATGTCCATTGCCGCGCAATGCGAATGTATCCTCCGGCACTGGCAGTAATTCGAAGGAAGGACAAATAACCTCCCCCCTCCCCTCCCTCAAACAAAAGGATGGCATAGAGATTGCCGCCAGTGGCCCGGACTATTGTCAACACGAGGAGCAGCATCACCAAAACAATGTGTGTAGATTAGAGTATAATGCATCTCTATTGAGAATTCAAAAGAAATCTGTCAAGAAATGTCACCGCAGAGCGCACACAAAGATATCCACTAAAATATGACCTTTGACCCTATGAAAGACGGAACACTGGGGGCAGCATCACCAAAAACTGTGAGGTCTAGAGTAATCTATGATGAACCTCCATACAAAATCTGAAAGAAATCAGTCAACAAATGTGTCCTCCAGAATGCATGCAACCAAACTTTGACATTTGACCCTATAAAAAGTGGAACACTGGGGACAACATCGGCAAACACTAAAGATGTGTAGATTTCACTAAGACTGACACACCTCCATATAAAATTTGAAAGATATCCGTCAAGAAATGTGGAAGTTAGAGCGCACAAAAGACATATGACCTTTGACCCTATAAAGGACGGAACAATGAGGGCAGCATCACCAAAAAGTAAAGATGTGTAGATTATACCAAGTTACATCTCCATACAAAATTTGAAAGAAATCAATTACGAATTGTGGCCTGCAGAGTGCACTCACGCCATCATCCAAAGTATGACCTTTGACCCTATAAAAGATGGGACACTGGTGGCAGCATCACCCAAAACTACAGGTGCATAGACTTTACCAAGATACACTTCCATACAAAATTTGAACGAAATCTGTCAAGAAATGCAGAAGAGAGAGCAAGAAATGGACAAATGACCTTTGACCCTATAAAGGACGGAACAATGAGGGCAGCATCACCAAAAAGTAAAGATGTGTAGATTATACCAAGTTACATCTCCATACCAAATTTGTAAGAAATCCATCCAGAAATGTGGCCTGCAGAGTGCACTCACGCCATCCCCCGAAGTATGACCTCTGACCCTATAAAAGACGGGACACTTGTGGCAGCATCACCAAAAACTATTGGTTTTTAGATTATACCAAGAGACGCCTTCATGCAAAATTTGAACAAAATCCGTTGAGAAATGTGACCGCTAGAGCGCACACAAACTATCCCAAATAATATGGCCTTTTACCCTATAAAAGACGGAACACTGGGGGCAGCATCACAAGAAATTATAGGTGTCTAGATTTTACCAAGATACACCTCCATACAAAGTTTGAAGAAATCCGTTGAAAAATGTGACCGCTAGAGCGCACACAAGAGTGTGACGCCGCTGCGGCGGAACGCTGCTGAATCCAAAGTATCCTCCGGCATTCTGCCGGGGGGATACAATAAATAAATAAATAAATAAATAAATAAATAAAATTCAACAAATAAAGAAATGAGTTATATATATATATATATATATATATAAATAAATAAATTCATTAATTAACGAATGAATAAATATATAAATAAATTAATAAATAAACAAACAAGTAAACAAGTAAATAAACATAAATAAATAAATACCTGTTCTAGTTTGGCAAGATTAGGACCAGTCCTTTCTTTGTCTTGGTACTTCTCGAGTTTGCTCTGACAACGACTATACTCCTGGAGGATCTGCTCCCTCTTCTTCAGAGCTACATAGATCCCCGGAAAGATCCCGCTAAACTTCTTCATGGGCTCCACCATGGTCCTAGTAGCGCTGAGGTTCTGTTAGAATTTAAAGGGAATGTATAGTTTTGGTAAAAATTGTCAGATTTCTTCAAATTTAGATGATAAAAAGGAAGCTAATAGAATTCGTAAGCTGCTATAAAAAACAAACTGAGAGGTAACAAATAATTTAGATACCTGGGGAGCGTTTCATCAAGTGTTTTGTCAGTGATTTTTACTGACAACTGTTATAAGCTACTGAAATCCTTGCATCTGATTGGCTGAGAGCAAATTTGTCGGTAAAAATCACTGACAAAACGCTTGATGAAACACTCCCCTGACCTGGCACTTAAATGTCAACGTCAACAGACATGTAAAACCCAAGAGGGTTTTGTGTCCCCAGCACACTACGCTAGCCTATTTCCAAGCGAAGCGCTGAGATGGTTATGCGGAGACCTTGCATTCCTTACAGATATGTACACAAAAATTCATCGGAAATCATGGATGAAATATCAAAATATCTCGCACATGTATCTTTGATACAAGGAGAACAATATGAGACTATATTCAACACGTCTCATTCACTTTCCCTTTTGCTACCTATACTGTAAATGAGCTTTCAAGATAAAGTTGATTTCAGGTCAGAAACTATTGAGAAAAGTGGTATATAAATAATTAAAGTGGTAAGAAATTGACTAAATCTTGCTGAAAAGCATATACAGTGAACAGCACTGCACACAGAAATGGGTATTGGGACTATATATATATGGTGTAATATAGTTTGTTCCAAACTTTTAAGCTGTTTCAGTCATAGTTTGCATATATATGGTTCTTCAGCACAGCAATCAATTTCAGGGAACATTTATTTTTACCATGATACTCTTCCACAATGACATGAAAATAATGAGAAAGCTCACAAAATATCTTTCATCTTCATCAGAACTCAAACTTATCTTTAGAATATATGTATATATATATATATATCTGGATAAGTCATGTACAGTAATGTACAATACACTGCAGTTTCTAAAAGTGCTCAACTGGAGGAGCTGTGTATAATTTTATTGGCTAGATAGTTTAGCTTATGAGTCGTACAGCCTGTTTCACCCGAAGGTTCATCAGCGACTGACCAGTATTACAATCTTTACAAGAGAGCAAAGACAAGATGATAGAAAACATGATAGAAAACAAGATGATAGAAAATATGATAGAAAAGATGATAGAAAACATGTTCAGTGAAGTAAGAAAAGTACAATAAATGATTGATAACAAAACAACAATAAATAATTGATAACAAATGATTGATAACAAAACAGGTATTACAAGTACTACTGAATGGGATTACAGGGCATTAATAGGATTGTACAGTGACTGCCCGTTCAACTACGGGAATAAGGGTGAAATAAGGGTAAATATAGTGATTGTGATTGTGCTTGGACAGAAGTTCTGACATTGAAAAGAATTGAATTTACATACAATGCTTCATTAAAGTTAACCCTCAATACATTTTTGGCGATAATTTTTTAACGTGAAAAGATCTCGTGCTGAAATTTCATGACTTTTTTTCTTTCACGTCTCGCGCACATTTTAAGACCCTATTTGTGAAAATCGGGGTACGGTTGTGGAGATATAGCACATATTCATGACCAATGTCACAAAAAATGGCGGTTTCCAATAATTTTTAAATTAGCTTATTTGCATAATTAATCTAATTATGAATATGAAATTTCAATACACATAGTCAAATTCACTTAGCTATCTTTTAGATTATATGACATGCTACATGTACAAAAATCCAAATTTGAATGCATTTTCTCCATAAATGGAGGGAAAACTGAAAAAAATGAGAATTCCTTGAAAAAATTTGCATATTTGCATAATTAAATAAGAAAAACAATGTATATCATAAATTTGACTATGCATTCTTGCACAATACATGATGAGACACAAACACGCCAAGTTTGGTCGCAATCGGTCTATAAATGGCCGAGATCTGAGGGGGGGCCAAATTAGCCCCCCCGGGCTATGCAGTTTCAAAATAGCCTGGGCTATATAGGGTTAATCATATTTGGTACCATCATATATTATATTAATAGTAAATTATCATTTATCTCATTTTGTAATCAACAATCATTGTCACTATCACCTTTATAAGCTCCTCCTCCTCCTCCTCCTCCCTCCCTCCCTCCTCCCTTCTCCTCCCTTCTCCTCCCTCCTCCTCCCTCCTCCTCCCTCCCTTCTTCCTCCCTCCTCCTCCCTCCTCCCTTCTCCTCCCTCCTCCTCCCTCCCTTCTTCCTCCCTCCTCCTCCCTCTCCCTCTCCCTCTTCTTCTTCTTCTTCCTCTACATCATTGTTATCTTTGTCATCACCACCACCATCACTATCAACATTACCATTATCATCATCATCATCACCATCATAATCATTACACCATCAAAATTTTAACTACCATCACTAACAATACAAACACTATTGCCATCACTAACACCATAACCATCATTATCATCATCTATCATCATCACCACCACTACCTTTATCACCATCATCATCACCATTCGTCATCATTACCAGTTCATGTGTGAGTTCATCGATTTTGCTGATGGAAGAGCTGATGCCTTCCAGGGAGTTGAGATCAGACTCGGTGTTAAGGATGGGGCTAGCTGCTAGGTTGTGAGCCACTCGACACTGGTGCTTAGACAGCGAGGTCATCGCTTCAATACACTTGCGCATATCCTTGTACAAGCGTTTAGTGGCTTCATCCAACCTGTCAGCATTGAGAATAACAATGAAGAATAATAAAATATCAAAATCAGTAAAGAGAGTGCAGTTACAGTACTGTTCACTTTATTTGGGGCTAGGATGTACAATGTTTGTAAAAATAATAATAATACTCTACTTATAATGCTCATAATAAGTATATACTTCTCTATGCACTGCAGATACATAGATTGAAGATTGAAGACTGCAAGCTAACAAAAAACAAAGAAGCAAACAAGCAAGTAAAAAATAAATTAAAAATCAGATGTGTAGATGATTATCGCTATTTTTGTCCATGTGCATTTTGTAAAAGCATTTAGAGAACAGAGTGAAACACAATATGTAAATTTCAATTATATCATACATATATGTATAATCTTGTATATCATTTCTATCACTTCACTGCATTGCTCTACTTAGATCCTTCTTTCATTTATTTCCAAACAAAAATATCAACAAACGCCCCCCCCCCCAAAAAAGGGGTAGAATCAGGAAAAAAGGTGGGATAAGGAATCAATTTCATTTGGTCATATACTTACACTTCAATTTTGTTCACTTCTGTTTCAAAATCCTTTTCCTCCTGCGAACAAGCAGAATCATTAAATCAACATTAATATACATTGTAGGCTGCATAGCTACAGATATACACAGCCCTGGAAAAAATTATTAGACCAGCAGCATTTGGAGGCATACAGGTAGTGTTAAGTCCATTGTCTATGGGACTAGGAAAATAATTATTAAAAGCTTATTCATTATTAATGTACTACAACTCCCCATTACAATTAGCTTTGTGACAATTACCCCTAGGATGACTACGGCAAGGACAAACTGCCCCGTCAAATTCCCCCAGAAATCCCCCCCCCCCCCCATTTTCCTATGAGAAAGGGTTTTGGACCACAAAATAGACAATAAATGTCTAAGAGGATGAATTTCAAGTGTTACTTGTCTTGGTTTGAGCACTACAGCCTGCTCATGATTCTACTGAGAACATTTGAAGTGACATAAAAGTTGAAGACAATAGAAAATTGAAGTTAGCGAAAAGAAAAGATTCTAGCTACATGAATGAGCTACTGTGAAGAGAAAAAAAAATGCAACCCCTTATAGACAGAATGCCACAAGGCATGGCTGCTATCATCAAATGTACATGTAGCAATTTCCACCAAGAAATTAAGAAACTGCCTCTAGAGAAGTGAACAAGGTTTAACAAGACAATCTGGCATACCCCCTGGACGATTATCCCAGAGACCATTTAGTGTCAGAACATTTTATTCAAAACCTTCCTAACCCTGGAGAATATCCCCAGGACAAATATCCTCTGGCCTTATTGCCTTCAGGGGGGGGGGGGGGGGGTAATTGTCCCAGGGGTAATTACCATGGGAGTAATTGTCCCAGGGGTTAGTTATTGTAGAGGGTAATTGTTTTAGGGAGTAGTCATCAAATCATTATGACTTAGTTAGTAGAAATCAATTTGAAAGTTCAATTACTGATGTAGCCAACACTTCCCACATAACACTTCCCACATAAGCCTTTAAAAGGACCTGGTCTAATAATTTTTTTCCAGGGCTGTATAATTGTCTTTCATTGTGTGTCTATCAGCCTTTTCACACATGAGTAAAATTCATTGTATGGAAAGCTGATTAGTTTAAAGCTGAACTAATCAGCTCTAAAGCAAATTTTCCGTGTGAACATTAAACTATACGATGTTCCGACAGATACAAACTTGCGATCTAAAGACCGGTCAGAGCAGGCTACAGATACAAAGTTCGTATAGAGGAGGCAAGAGATTTTTGTGTGTGAACAGATATACAACTTTAACTTAACCAGGCGCGCGCTTTGACCGACCTGCTATTATTATGCGCAATGGCCCTACTGCGCATTTAATCAGCACCGAAAATTTTCTCTGTGTGAATGCTATCGTATAACTCTAAAGCTCTTTAAACTAATCAGCTTTAAATATGCTCAATTTTACCCGTGTGAAAGCGGGGCCCATCATTTTGCAAACACTAAATTGAAATAAATTCTAAGAACTTTAGGTGGCCTATGTATACTTAAGTCAAGTTATCATAAAGTTATCAGGAGAAAAAAAAAGAAGACAATATTTCTCTTCAAACACACTAAATAATGTAAATTTTGCTATATACATGTATATAGTGTGTGAGGAATGATGAGACTTGAGACAAGGAAGTAGCTGAACTTGAAGTACAGTGGGAGTCAGAAGAAATGTTACACTTTTTAAAATGCTTATATTACAAATATGATAGAAATATCACAATACTTGCACCACAATTAGATAGAATAACTCTTCCAGTTTTATTTGATACCATATTTGTGTGGGGGAATCAGTAATGAATTTACTGGATAGGAATCAATTAATGTGTCTGGGTGAAAACTCATTTGCGCCAACATCAACAATGCCTTGCCTGATTTGGATTCCACTGCACAATGAGTGAGAAAGCCTGCAAGAAGGCAGGCAGACACTTCGTTGGGCCATGGCAGCAATGCTCCACCGAGCTCAGAAATGCATCGAGAGAAATGGACGCCATGTGGAAGATTGAAAGCTACATGTATGTCCAAGTGCCCAAATTGACTATGAAAAAGGACTTTTCAGTGAAGATCACTGAATGTTACGATTTCTGGCTTCATTTATTGGTTCTTATATGCATAAACTTTACGCTGATTGTTTGTGTGAATGTTGTCTCTGTTTCAGCGAGTATTCATACGACTTGGGGCAAATGAGTTTTGACTATCTTTCAAACAGTGGCTGTTGTGCACTGAACCATAACAGCAATATTTAAACAAATGTTACCAAACAACAAAGGAATATATATATATATACTCTATCCATACATGCTAAAAAATACTCTGTTAATCCCACATTTTTAAAACAATACTAACATTCTTTCTGACTCACACTATATATGCTATATGTTTGTATTATTATCTTCAGAACCTGAAGAAGGCCGGGAAGGACAAAAGCTTGCTCTAATAAAGTTGAAGTTCAGCTACGTCCTTGTCTCCAGTCTCATCAATCCTCACACTATACCATTTACCAAAATGCCGTCAAAATATGTATAAAAGTACTTAACATTACAGGAGAAAATGGAAAAGGATAACACAAACAAGACATTAACAGAGCTACATCATAAATTTGATTTGATTTGATTTTAGCTCATCATTTATTACTTGGGTACTATGTTACATAGCTACAACAAATTAATACACAATATAGAATCTAACTTTCTAGACATAGTCCGGTAAAGGAAACGATGAAAACAGCATATTGCTTAATGCTTACTGAGATTAGTCAGAAAGTTCACAAAACTATTACTGATAACACCTCCACAAGGGTCAAACTGCTACAGAGATTATTATAAAACTTTCCATTTGACAATCTCATATTAATTTTCTTTTCAGAAAATGATTTCCTTATGTTCTATTAACTATGTAAATGTTTCATAATTTTATAAAATATACAGTACAAAGGTAGAAGATTTAAATGTTTTTCTTTTTTTGAAACCTAGCAGTTTTAATTAATGACTTACCTCCCTCGTCAGTACCGTCTTCTTGGGAGAGGCTCCTGTAAACCTACTGAAAAAATTCCTGAAAAATTAGGGACGAAAAAGAAGTTACGTCTCGATATGCGATCTCAAAAGTGATTAAAAGATGAAGTTTAGTTTCTAGAAAGAGTTCTGAAAATTAGATGTCGCACGTGGCTGAAAATCGTACGCGTATACGCGCGTTCATTCTACTAGTATTCCGTTTGCCTCGATTCACTTGCGATAAACCTGCTGAAAACATGACAAAACAGGGTTAAATAATTTTAATTCCTTTAAATCTTGGATTATTTAAAAAATCAGGTGGGTGCACTATATTAAGTATATGAATGATAATGATATTCCGAATATTTTTTTCTTCATTTATTACTTTTGATTTTGAAATAAGCATTGGGGTGATGAAGTACCTCACACTTTTTGCCCATAGGCATAGTGCTTAAGGCAGGCGGAGAGGTACTTGACTACGTTGACTATGGAAGGCTTCCATCTGTCTCGGAGGAGAGCCTCGAAACAAGAGTAAAAAAAAAAAAAAAGACTTGTACTCCTCAACTGCCAAACAGACTGATTTTTCTAACTGTAGTCTATGTCTAAGACTCTGCCATGTCTGAAGGCAAGCGGATGCGTGCAAACGAACGAGTGGTGTCCTCAACCACGATATAGCCATCTTGGCCTATATTACTGATAAAAGTAAGGGGTAGAGTTTTATAGGCCCCACCATACCCTAACCCTAACCCTAATCCTAAACCCTACCCTAAGCCTAGCCCTACCTATGTCTATGTGTCCTTAAGTCTATGTGTCCTTATCAGACGCCATGCTTCGCATGGCGTCTGATAAGGACACATAGACTTTCATTACGACACCCCTCAATGTCTCTAAAAACAATGTACAAAATGAATTTAAAATGTATGTTAAACTTCCAATTTTACGTTATACTCACATGAAATCGAATGCTTGGATGGATTTGTTGAAGTTCAATCCCCAGCAAGCCATCAGGCAATGTCCACAGGGTATAAAATTTCAACTTTTGACTGCCAAAACCTGTCCATCGCGGTATCGCTTCGTGACAGCGCTGTGTATAGTTACGTATGGGTGTGACCTTTCAAAAAATCATCGTTTTTGGTAAGTTTTAAGTTGTTTAACTAAATTTTACTTAATGAATGCAATCAATCAATAGTTGAAGTTTTATTTAGTTTAATATTTAGATGAAAAATATATGTAATTTCAGCGAAAAGCATGTAGTCGCACTTTTGTAGTCGCGGTTCGCAACGCTAGAGAATGGGCAGCTCATATTATACTGTATACACAGCCCTCCCTAACCCTAAAAGTACCCTAACCCACACCACGAAAATTTTTGTCCACAAAGAAACTCGGGATCACAAGCGCACATAGATCTCTACGATTGCGCACACAGAAAATCAGAACTTTTCTGTGTACGCGATGGGACTGAATTTTTAATGACAAAATTCTTTTGGGGAGATGTCAGAACCCGCGGCGACCAGGAAATGCACACAATGACTCCGATAGCTCGTTTCGCGAGAATCGACAGTAAATTACGGATTTCGTTTTTGGAATTATCTTTTTCCAACAGTCATAGGTGAGTTGAATTTATTGTACATGTATTTCTCTTGGATATGTCGGGGTCGGTTTTTGTAAATTAAATGCCGATTTTGAGTCAATGTTGGTGACTTTTGTGCAATGGTGTTTGAAAAAGTTGAGGTGTATGACTGCCCAGATTCTACACACAAAGTATAGTCATGCAGCTATGATAATATGAGTGCCCAAGCCCTAGCCCGACTAGACCAAAAGCTTCAGTCTCTCTGTATCATCGGTTGTTCCGCTGAGACTACGTCTGGCTCCACTAGACCTCTGTACATAGAGACTGAATGCTCACATATCGCGTAGTGTGTGGACGGTCACATCACTGAATATTCTCTTTGATAGACACGAGCGTACACATGTTGTAGACATATACGTGCAGATAACAGAATTGACCCCGGAACCGGTTCTCAGGAAAGATCGCCATTTTATTATTTCTCTGTGTGTTTGTGTGTACATGCATTCAGTGGCATACGCGTTAACAGTGCAGTATCCGGAACATAGCAAATGGACGTCGTAGCCGGCTGCTAGGTAAGCTCCAATTCTATTTAAAATCGTTAATTTTTTTTTTAATGTTATAGATATAACCTAAATAAGGTCTAGACCTTTCTAAGTTAAGTAAATACATCTACTATCTAGATCTACATGTTGAAAATATTGAAAAACTAGGGTGGTGTATTCCGACCTAAGCATAGGTCGGCTGTTCGGACACCTTGTTGGTGATATACGGTCGTACTGTCTATGGGGAAGGTTGAGAAATGTCAGAAATATTAAAGATTTCCCCGTAACGGTTATTTCTGTCTATAGCCCGACCAGACGCACTTATACATGTACAAGCTTATCTGAAGATAACCTTGTACTCCAGACTAGCTTTTACGGGTGAATAGGCTTCAATAGCTTTTGTGTGTATCAGCAGGCCCTTTTCCAGGCTAGATCATTCATACAGGAGAGGAAAATAATTATTTAAAATTTCACTTTCAAGTCTGAATCCCTACATCTGTGGCAAAGTAAGAGTTGAAGAGTCCCTGAATCAGGTAATCTAGCAAATTTAAGAAAATTAAATCTTGTTTAGAGCAATTTTGTTGTCTGCTTCTGACTACTGCAACAGTGAATGTTGGACACAGTCCCACATAGGCAAGGGCCTATGAGTGGACCAGGGGGTCGTTTCATCAAATCAACTCCATCAGTCAGTCCGCAGCGCCCGCGAATTCGCTCTAATTTATAAAATACGTATGCATGACACTTACGGTCATGAATACGAAATCCGAAATGAAAGGCCCAACTTTGCAATCTCCTTATTCGGCAGAGAAACTACATATGAACATGAAATTCTCAGAATATTGAGATTATACTATGACAGTATGAACCATGTAAAAAAAAGTCAAAATTTACTTCTCAAAATACGAAAAATTTTGAGATATATTTAGGAGAAAAATCAGTATAATTACAGCTCGAAACTTTAGCTTCAAAACACCCTTGTTTTTTAATGATTCTATGAAAAAATGAGTCCATCATCTTCAGCAACTCTTCAGCTTTCAATTGGTACCAAAAATATATTATTTCAAGTTCAATACCAGTCAGGAGCCAGCAAAATACAACGCATGTACCGAAAACACCGAACGAGAAATCAAGCATCGAAGAGCCGAAGGTTTTCAGTGGCTATTGGCCGGGGGTACTCATGCGATGTAGTGCATGGGCCGGGGGATGCACGTTGTGCGGGCGATCAAAGAACAACAAACGTGCGCGCGCGGAACTTTTTTGTGTACAATGGAATGTATAGTATGGGTACCCTCGGATGAGGTCACTCGGGGTCAACAAACGCAAACACTCGATCGAGAACTTGCTTTTTGATTCCGCTGGAGACTTTGTGTAGAATTAGATTTTTTTCGCTTGTTTTTAATGAGCGATGTGGTATTGATCTGGTGTTTATCTTGAATTTCTACTTCTTAAAACTTTCTTGTTTTCTAACAAATAAAGTGAATCGTTTCTTTATTCATGCTCTCCCTCAGTCTTTCTCTCTCTTTCTAAACAAGCTCTCATATACTCTCTCCCTCCCTCCCTCTAACTCCTTTGTCATCCCCTCTCTCTTCTTGTTCTTTCCGTTTTTTCCACGCAGAAATTTTCCAACTTAGCTTGATTAATAAAATTGATGCTCTCAGTCTCTCTCTCTTTGGCTTACTTAATTGGCTCTTCTTTGACATCTCTCTCTCTCTCTTCTCCTCTTATGTTCCAGTTCATTTATCTTTCATTCAATATTTATTCCTTGTCTTTCTGTTTTAAAAAGCTCAAGAACCTCATTTCATAAAATATAATTCAATATAAGAACAAAATGAATGCGCTAGCTCTGTCTCTCTTTGTCTAACTTGGCTCTCTTCTTTGACAGCATCTCTCTTTCTTTCTTTCTCTCTCTCTCTCTGTCTCTCCTCTGTGTCATTCCCCCCCCCCCCCCCCCTTATGTTCCAGTTCCTCTATCTCTAATCCAATATTTATTACTCTGCAGTGGTGGATCCAGGTAGGGTGCCAAGGGCGCATGCCCCCTAACCCCCTTTAATTTTTCTGTTTTGTGATTTTTACCGTGGGAGGGGGGATACCCCCCGTCTCACACCCTCCGCTCCCTTGCTGCTTGCGCTCTCCCTGTTCCAAATTCCTGGATCCGCCACTGCTTTGAGTCTCCCAGTCTTAAAGTGCTCAAAAACCCCCAAACAAATTTGATTGGAATACAGTGGAAACTCATAACAATGTCAGTGGGACCACTGAAATTACCATTATATCGATCCCATGTTATATCATGGGTAAAAAAAAATAGAGTACAAAAAAGTGGGACCAGCAAAATCACCTTGTTATAACAGTTTTCTTTTCTTTCTTACATTAAAACGAGGTTCCACTGTACAGGTTTTCAAGCTTCGGGACATAACAAATTATATATCCACAGACAAATTTAAATGAGAAAAGATGTTCGAAATGGCGAGAGAATTTTTAATAGTAAGCAACTGACATAGGCTACATAATATATTTATCTTTAAAAAAAAAACATGAATATGTCATAAAAATAACAAAACGAAAATATGAAGTGATCTCTTCAAACTGATTAGGCATACCTAACAATACCATGAAAGAGAACGGGTTGTGTGTCTCCTTACTTTACAAAAACATTACATTTTTTTTAATTTTTTTTTTTTTTAAATAAGCTGAATCATTATGCTGTCAATTTTTAGTAGAACTCTGGATCAAGGAATAAAAGAAATAATACGTGTGCATCATACACACAAACAATCGTGAGATTTTCTTCTCTGTATGAAAATGAAATACACCAATAATACTGTTCCTGATGTCCAACTCCAGATACACACCAAGTTCTTAGTCAAAGGAATAAGAAGGAAGCTGTTCCTGTAAACTGCGAAAAGTAGAATCTCCAAATGCTGTTATCTTCAAATAAGAACATTGGGGTGACCTGAAATAATGAACATAAAAATACAAAAATCATTAAGTCAATTGCATGAAGTATAGACTCTAAGATTAATCATCTCTTCCAGCCGAAATTCCAAAAGTATGGAAGATGATATATTATGAATTTAACCTTACAATACAAAAGAGGAGCACTTCCAAATAACAAATTGGAAAATACATTTAACATTGAAGTCATTGTTGATTTTTCCCCATGAATCATGAGAATGATCAGGTCAATATCAACTGAGTTGCTCAATCAATGACTTGAAGGCTTAATCACACTTTCCAAAATTGTGACTGGTATCCATATTTTTCACCTGATCTGGAACAATCAAATTCACTAGAATATGTATAAAATACAGACACTGACACACTTAGTCAAGAATCTAGCCTCTCGGACCATGATGACCAAGAGTAAATCTGTGTTTAATGAATGAAATTCAGTTTAGAAGTCTACAATTGACTCTTGGAAAAGGGGACAAGACAAGGTAAGTCATTATAGTCATATCGTGTTCGTGTAGCTAGGGATAAATTATTGTAATTAATTTGTATGGTGGTGTGACCTTAATTCGCGTAAAATATGGTCACCCCGTCACATGACTCAGTAGAGTGCCTATATAAAGTCTGCGTAGCACCCTTAATTGTCTGCAGGAACATGCATAAATGTAACTGCGGAATTCTGACAAGACAAAACACGCAATGAACACATTTGTATTTTGTCTTTATCATATAATTTTGTATCCATACTAATAAGTAATTTACATGACGACCATAGGTATAGAAAGGTTGGCTGTGATGATCCACAATTTGGACATTCAATCTTGGGCTTGGTTGTAACTTGTAATTGATTTGTGCATAGCCATAACAAAACAAGTCACACTCACCGGCTAAATTCTACCGACGTTTGGCTAGCTCCCGACGGCAAAATTGCACTTTTCTGATTGAGATTCAAAAATTATCTCTTCTTGGTTAGGCAAATGGACACAGAAAAGGTCTTAACAGCCGAGACAAAATAACCACCTGGCTCGCACTCGGCTTTTCCGTGTCCTAGCTCCGTCAAATAAACAGCACAAATCTGAACACACGGGACTATGTACAGCTTGTGTCGCGTATCGTCAAAGCAATGTAAACAACAGTTTTTCGCGCGGTTTCACCGTGATTCTTGGCCAAATACGTGCTACTTCCGGTTAAATATGATATTCAAGCCATCGTTTAAACTTTGTTTTTGGAGAACACAATGAATGATTCCACGAATGTTTTTAGTGGCGTTTGAGATCATTATCTCACCGATTCGAGGAAAAAGTTTGGACAAAAAACAACTTTAATACCAGTCAGGAGCCAGCAAAACGTAAAACTATGTCAAATCGTGAGTGTAAAAATGCCAAAATCACCCCAAACTTTGAGCTCATATTTAAAAAATTTGGGAGTACGGAAATAATAGAAGTAATATACCAAAAGAAAGAGAAAGAATCGTAAAATTCACTTACCACAACATTGCGCCACGTAGCTCAGTGGCATTTTCACAGTGTACGTACGTATTAGCAATTCCAAAACCTCGTGAAATCTCGCAAGAAATCTCGCGGTGGATTGAGGGAAGAAAGGCGGAACGGGATTTATTATAAATTCGCACAGAACAGCTCATTATCGCGGACGCTGCGGTCTGACTGCCATGACAGTCATAACTGCTGTCGGCTATCTACGGAAATGTCATGGCCCTGAAAAACTGTTTCACGAAGACATGATAAACGACAACTCAATGATATCGATACTCATCGGCGAAAAAAACAAACAAAAAAAAACAGATTTTGAGGCTCAGTTTTCCCCAAACTATTCCAAAATGTAAAAAATGGCAGCGAAGATGAATGCTTGTGATACAAACATCCCGTTTACATGAAAAGATGTGTTTCTTATGGCATCTTAGAATTTATAAAATTGAGAAAACTCGAGGAGGCTTTTGCGATGTACGAATCTAGATTTGTAGGTAAGAGGATACCGTAATTCACTAATTACGGAAAGAAGACCCAAATCGTGTTCATTTTAGAGAAAATGATTAAATTAAGATATCTTATGGCCCAATTTTAAATATTTATTCATTAAAAGATACATATAATAATCATATCAAAGCATTGCGTGAAAACGGGGAAAAAAGCGAAAATGCATACATGATAAATTGTCGTCGTTCACATGGGTCTGTATATATATATATACAGACTGTTCCGTTTTCGATGCTGATTCTATGGTAGACGGATGTGGGTATTTTTAATATTAATCTCATTTACTTGTTGGGGGGTCAAGAAGCCATAAGAACATATTGTTCGTCTGTACAATATTATAATACGGACATTAGTAATACTATCTGGTAAAGGAACGATAAAGGATAGTGCTTGGAGAGCAGGAAATAAATGTTCTCTTAATTTACATTTGTTATTTTTTCGCAGCCCATAGACTAACTAAAAGCTGGCATGTGATGGCGTTCTAAAAAGTTATGACAGGTCTGGAGTACCGACAAGTCACTTGTCAGCGAAGTTGTCGCTGGTCTTGGCAAAGACGGCTTTGTGAAACACTTAGCGGACAAGTTGAGTGACAGTGTCGAGATGTCGCTGATCTTGTCGTTATGACGGTTTGATGAAACGACCCCCAGACGCCATTCGACGCCGACAGCGCTGTGTTATCATTGTTATCATGCCATGGTTATGTATAAATTAATATTTTTACTGACTCATTATTTTTAATGTTAAATGAGTGCCCTAACCCTAAACTAGGCACAACCACGGGCGCTAGATGGCGCTATCGCGCAAGTGCACAGATAGTCAATGCGCGATTCGGCCCGCTATGCATGCACACACTTCCGATACCGCCTGTGTTAAGCGAATGACAGGCGAATGAATCTGAGATTTTTTCTTTCTGTGATTGGTCCCCCTATGTTTATCAATGACGTATTCTGAATGTCTGCGAGTTTACCGTTCAGGGGATGTCCTATACATCCCACCAAACCCAGGATTTTTTCCCTGAAGGACAAACAAAGTGGCGGTATGTATGCAATTTTAGGCATTTTTATCGCTACTTACCTTGTTCTTGCATAGTTTGAGTGGGTGATGTAGTGAGATGTGTCAGAATCTGTGTATTTTAGGGGAGTTGAGTTCGTTATCTATCGATGAGTCATTGCATAATCGCGCCGCAGTGAATCGCCTATGCATGTGAGAGGCATAGATATGGGCTTGTCATGCAGTGAGCTACGATTTTGGGGGAATTTCTTCCAATTTATTCGCGTGCGCGCATGATGATCGTTTGACTATCGATAGTACATTGCTTGTAAAGCCATGTACGCGCTGCGGGCAGAATATGCGCTGCGGGCAGAATATGTCAACATATTTTTCAGCACATGATATGGACTATTTAGCCCTTATTTTTCACTATTTATGAGATTTTCAGTTAAGTTTTGAGCCATCTGTGTGATAATTGGAATATTAATCAATATTTTAAGGCATGTTTTGTGACAGTGAGTGCTGGGGCGGGGGTTTTTTTTTGTGGACCTCCCTACCTAAACACTAACCCTGGCCTAATCCTAATGACCTAAAAAAACTTTTTTTAAATTGAAGCAGGGCCTATTTCACGATACTGCCGTAGAAATATCACATTCATATCCATTCATCACATTCACAATCAATGGCAATTTACATTATGGTCAATCAAGTTCATTTCGGTCCCACATTATCAAATTCATGTAAGCTTAGTCACAGTCACTCAACACTAAGTGAGTCACTAACATAACAAGTAACACTGATTAAAGATAGACAGAGAATTAGAAAAATAATCCTACTCACCAGCTCATATTGATGATCAGATATCAGAAACAGGTAGAAATATTGACTGAAGATGATTAATATGATGTAGATTTATTTTTGTCGGATTTGTAGAGGCAGATCGAGACACACCTTAGGCTTAGTTTATAATTATATACCGTGTCTTTATTACAAAAATGATAAAATCAGACAGCAATACACTAGAAACAATCCACTTAGACACTTTAATGAAGAATACATTAAAACAAAATTATTTGATATAATATTTTTTATTTATAATCATGAAATATAAAAATATTTTTAAAGCACTGATAATATAATAAAAATCCTATCAAATGGAATTGCAAAGATCTTATATAGATATATGAATTCGATCTGTATTTTTTAAACTCCTTATATAGGCCTATATATTTTGTCAGCTACGTTCAGTTTTTAACACGGCAAAAAAATAAATAATAAAAATTCGTCATGGCTGCCCTCCAGAAACTAACCAAACAGGCTTGGGATTTATTCCGCGTGTTTTTCAAGGACAGAAATGTGAGCAGTGATAGTCTGAAAGTTCTGCAAGAAACGATGTCAAAGATTCAAGCTTCTGATCTAAACATTGACGCCAGCAGAGCTGTAGTAGAACAACAACCAAGAATGTCATCGTCGGATCCAGCGGCTTTTGAGGCGGCAGCTGGTGGAGACTCTCCCCAGCGCGCCCCGGTAGGATACATGCACATATTCGAAGATGGTGTTATGACAATGGGCGTGTTCATCATTAGAGAAGGAAGTCGCATCCCCCTACATAATCACCCAGGAATGCATGGTCTTCTCAAGGTTCTCTATGGGAATATCTCAGTTAGGACATTCAATACCATCACTGAAGACTGGACTAAATTTCCAATCTCCAAGTTTGAAGGTTTCCCAGAGAACGAGCCTCCAAAGCAACATTTGTTGGTTCCAACTCGTCTAGGAATTGACCAACATTTTAATGCATCTTCAGAAGCTGTGCTACTCACGCCACGGGAAGGAAACTACCATAGTTTAGAATCAGTTGGAGGACCTGCTGCCTTTCTCGACATACTCTCGCCACCGTACGATCCCGTTATCGGAAGGGACTGCTATTACTTCAAAGAATTAAAATCTTTGGAATCCTTTTCCAGTGAAGACCCTCACTGGTTGATGTGTATTTCCCAACCTCATGATTTCTGGTGTGATGAAGTGCATTATCCAGGACCAGAAATATCCATTCCACCATGATAGGAATTTTGATTGGCAAAACAATGCTCATTTTAATTTTTAATCAGTAATACATGTATCATGATGTATATATTTAAATGGGCAATATGACATTGATTTCATCAATTTTAATTTCACTTGATATTTGAACCTTTTGTTGGATCTGTCATAAGTGTCATCTATTTGACTGAAATACAAATTGTCACATGTAATGTGTATTCAGTCAAAAGTTAACATGCAAATGAGATAAAATTCCTTGGACTACACCCTTATGATAACAGACTTTACGATTATACAAGCAGTACCTTTGGCTTTATCACTGGTGGTGCTCATGCAATAACTTTCCGCTTCTCCTTGGAAACTTATTGTGCAAATTTTTGTAGGGATTCAATTCTGACTAGAAATTGTTCTTCAGCTCTTCCTCACACTGCTTAAAGCTCATGTACAGTATCGGTAGCAAAAAGAAAATTTGAAAGTGTGTGTGTGTACTTGCGTTTTTACAGACGTGTATCAATCAGATATGATTATTTACGTCTGGGGAACGACCTATAATGTCACCATCCGAAAGACAGTCTCAAACCTGGGTCCGCTGAATCAGTTTATAACTTCCACTGTTAGCTGGATTACAGGGGCACGCCACAACGCCCAAAGAAAAGCATTAAATGTAGTCTTGTGTCAAAAGGTGTTTGTAAGATATCATTTTGGTATTACATCTGTGATTTATAGTGAATTTCAGTATTTATATCTGTATGGAACGCTATATCACTGCAATATTATATGCTAGGATCTTTCCACCCGACAGCTCCCTGTATAACAAACTTGCTTCTTCGCATAGAGACATCATGTATGTCACTCATTGGTTTTACATGTGTGTGTATAGTGTATAGTACATGCCGCCATTGTTGGGAGTTTATATGCCTGGTCCGCCATATAATTTTTTTTTCTCATTTGTTTAATGTTAAACTTTAGGAGGTGAAATGTTCAGTGCCTTTATAGTATTGCTAATATCTTGCTATTTATCAACAAATATTTGAGAAATCCAACAAAAAAATTTTTTGAGGGCTTACCAAAACTCTACATTAACTTTAAGGGTGATTCAATGAATGGGTCCTGTATGACACAAGTTATTGCATCAAAAAATGAGCATATATGACCATTGACTATTGGTAATGATTACAGAAAGAGCCATTTATAGTCAGTGGTCATATTTATCCACATATTTTTCATTTTGGGTTGAAATGAATGGATTAGATGAGTTAGACGTATGGCATATCATTTATGGGGCTCATCACAAAGAATTGCCCTTTATTAGTTTTAAAGCCTAATGAAGGAGTTTCTCCCTTTAAAACTTCAATTTACCATGATAACCAAAAAAGTCATAATTACAACAAATATGTACCTTGTATTTTATGCATATGTTCCACAAGTATAGTCAAGTAGGTTGTGTGTGGGGGGGGGGGATGTTTGCATGTGTGGAATAAAGATTTTCATTGCTTAGTTTGACTTATGCAAAATTCGACTTAGGAAATGGATATAACACATAGTTTGCAAAGTTTGGTAAAAAGAAATTGATTTGACTCAGGGAAATTTCTACTTATGCAACTTTGAGTTATGCAAAGCTATCTGTAGTTAGTTATATTAAACATACATATTACAACAGAGAACAATGTACCTATTGTACATTGCTGTTTGATAGGCATCCTAATTGTTTTTTTACATGTACTGAGGACCAGGAAAAGGATTTATGTATAATTAACCTGTCAATACGTACATGTATGCTAAGAATGAAATGAGGCAGTTCATACACAATACAGTGGAAACTTGTTATAAAGAGCTCTGGGGAGCGTTTCATGAAAGGAAGTTGTCGGATATTTATCCATCAACTGTTATAAGCTACTGAAATCCTTGCATCTGATTGGCTGAGAGCAAATTGTTAGTAAAAATCACCGACATAACGCTTGATGAAACACTACCCAGGTAGTTTTGCTGGTCCCTTTTGTTTTTTTCCCCCTGATATAAGGAGGTTCCTGTTATGACAAGGTGATACGGTTTTCAAGGTCCTTGTTATAGTGAGTTTCCACTGTCCATAAAGGCCACCTGTCTGTTATGGTCACCTCTATTGCCTCCCTCTGAGGGTAAGCTATGTGTTGTAGAGCCTGTTTAGAAAGGCAACCTTTGTACAATGGCCTCTTCTACGTGTATTTTCCTTGTGTGGCCCTTATGGACAGGTTTCTGTGTACAGTCATGTTTAGTCGGTGTACTAATGAATTTAAAAAGTATTGTACCGTAACTTGTACGTATCTACATGAGCAGCAAGCACATACATATATGTAAAAAGCCATAGTTTGGAGTCTTTATAAATAGAAATTTGAAATATACATTTTCATGTACATGTACATGTATATTTCATGGTAAAAATTACATGTCGTCCTGAATGTTATGATGAGTTAAATTTTAGTTTGATCATATTATCTGATGAAATGTGATGTTTTCATTGAATTGTTTCAGTACAAATATCAATGCCTTCTTAAAGGTACTGTTAACATTAAGTGATAAAGAATTTGATTCAGTTTTGCGTAAATCTAGCCTTTGATGTTAGAAAAAACACTTGAAAGCTGCAGGTTTATGATTACCATTCATTGTGTCAAAGGAAAAATTTGGCCTTAGCTAGCTTTTATTTGATATCCACACATGTCAGGAAGTTCACAAGAACTGGATGTTTTTCACTCTGTTTACATTTCTTGGTTTTCTTGCTGTAAAAGAATTGATGAAGTTTGCATCATAGCCTCAAAAACATTCAATTTTGACTTGCATAATACACAATTCATCATAATTTCTCTCTGAAATCCCCGGCTACATCTTAATTATTGTACATGTACATTGAAGCAAGTGATCAAATCACAATAAAAAAAACTGTGAATCATGTTTGATGTATAATTGCTATGTTGTAATTTCCAAAGGAATTAAAATGGCAATCATATTGAAGTTATATTATAAATTATACATGTATTTTTCTTTCTTAGTCACTATTGTAAAAGATTTGTTGAAAGGATACCATGCTAAATTACTGAATTTTCCCCCAAGCAAACTAGAGTGTGGATGAGCTGCAGAGAGGGAGATGGATAGTTAGGGTGATATCAATACGTGTAGGCAGTTGATGTAATGAGAAGTAACAGGGAGAGAGAGAGAGAGAGAGAGGGGAGGGGGTGGAAAGTAAAATCTGTTTGCCTTTCAAATTGAATCAAACGCTGCATATGCATATGCGTTACAAAATGAAATTAAACTCGGATAATGTATGTTTGGGTTACTACATCTTACACTTCTCTGCATTTCACTCCCCCCCCCCCCCCACCCCAATCCCCCCTCTCTCGCTCTCTCCCTCTCTCTCTCCCTCTCCCTCTCTTTTTCTCTCCACACACATCCCAACACTCTTCTTTTTCTCCCTCCGTCTTGCCTCTCTTCCCTTTTACCCTTTCCTGTTCCTTTCTTTTCATCTCCCATCTCTCTGCACTGGTATATTTGCAATATAATTTCCCGTCTCACTTAACCCTTAGCCTACGGGAACCGGGTGATCCCTGTATTAAGCCTATGGGAATTAAAGTCATCGGGTTAACCTGTACGCACTTCTCTCCGCCCTTCACTCGCTCTGTGTTTGATGTTCCATTCTCCTGTAGACCTATGTCTTGATCAACTGTATTGTCCAATGTAAATACTGCATAATTTAATTTAGTGTACGTCTACATTTTTTCATCAAGCAAAAATCGGACATAACGGAGATCACTGAAAGATGCATGAGAACATGTGTTCGTCATTTGCCACTAAAAAAAAAAAAAAAAAAAAAAAAACACCGTTAAGACCTAAAGCTACATGAATGTCATGGTTTCATTGTATAGATCCGTGATATCCACTGTCATTGTAAAAGTTATCATGCCACATTTTACTGTCATTATTTAATATCATGTTTCATTTCTTTCATTTTTTCCTTTTCATTTTATATCGGAAAATGCGGTAGGTATATAATATGGTTAACTTCGCTATTTGTGTGGTGTTTATACTTTCCAGCGACCGTGAAAGCAAAAGTATGCCTTCATAGTGCTAGATACAAATTATCATGGAAACGATATTAGCCTGTACAGTCATTGTCGTAAAACACTGTAATCGTTCTAAAAAGTACCACGTTACCAGAAAGTCTAATATTACATCTTTGGTGTACATAATTTAATCGGCTTTTGCTAAACAGTCGGGTAACGTCGCGTCGCGTTGGTAGAAATTTTCGAACATTTTTCAGGAAGGTGTCTTCAAGGGGACAAATTGAAAAAGAGTCCATCTCAGTATGATTTTTCCCGTTTTCAGGCTAAAAACGACAAACAAGGGAATAAAGAAAACAATGGAAGGATAATGCAAAGAAAAACATGGACTATAAAGAGAGAATAGAAGGGAAGGAGGGATGGAAGAAAATATGAAAGGAAACAAAGAATACAACAAAAGGAAAGTTGGAAAGTAAAAATAAGTGGATAAAAACAAAGAATAACAAAGAAAGATAGAGACATAAATGATAGAAGGATAAAGATATTAAGAGTAACATAAGGAAAGATAGAAGAGAAGATGATAATTTGAATAAAGGAATAACATAACGAAAGAAAAGATGAAAGGAAAACAAAATGATAGGATAAAAGCAAAGAATGTTTTAAGGAAAGTAAGTAAAGATGGGAAGCAGAAAATGATTTTAAAAAGAATAGTATGAAAGATAGAGAAATGATAGAATAAAAAAAGTTTAACTTATATAAAGAAAGACAGAGAGAGAAATGATAGAAGGATAAAGATTAACGTGAGGAAGGTGGGGGAGAAAATGATGACAGGAAACAAAGAATATAACGAGAGGAAGGATGGAAAGATAATTGATAGGATAAAAGCAAGAAATGACAAAGCGAGAGATAGAGAGAAAAAATGATAAAAAGATAAATATAAACATGAAGAAACGTGGAAGAGAAGATGATAAAAGGGAACAAAGAACAAAGTGAAGATGGAAAGCAATAAAAAAAGAGGATAAAAAGAATAAATATAAACAGTAACATTATGAAAGATGGAAAACAAAATGATAAAAGCAATAAAAGAATAACGTAATTAAAGGAAAGGTGGAAAGAAAAAAATAAAAGGATTAAAAATAACTGAATTAGTAATTACGCGATGCGTAATATATGTCCCCGCCAGAAGTGTAGATCTGTGTTGGAATGGCTGTTAATTTATGTAATTTCTGATAGAACCTTGAAGATAAATGTGAGAAATGAATTATCAAATTATGATAATATGTATTATGATTATAAATGCATTTTCTATTGATTTTGAATAAATTACAATAAATTTGCATAATTGATGAATTTCATGACTTTGTGTAGAAGTTTGGAAGCCCCCACTCAGCCCTATCAGATAAAACAACCAGAATCAAAATCGGCCTAGAAATGAAGGAGAAGTAGCATTTTCTAACTTTTTGAGCACACACGGACGGAGGGACGGACGGACACACACACGCACACACGACCATTGATTTACTTGATATATCTAACCTAGACGGCCTGTCATGTTGGGCTTTTGCTAAACGGGGAAAATCATACTGAGATGGACTCTTTTTCAATTTGTCCCCTTGAAGACACCTTCCTGAAAAATGTTCGAAAATTTCTACCAACGCGACGCGACGTTACCCGACTGTTTAGCAAAAGCCATTTAATCAGGTTAAAAGAAGAAAAAAAAACACACGTGACAAACAATTTTACAGGATTTTACGCAACGCAGACTATGCAAATTCTACCTGCGTCACGCTGCAAAACGAAAACAACTTAATTAACCCCAAGAAAAGGCGTCACAGGATTCCCAACTTATGGTTTTGTTCTTCCTAGATACTGGCATATCCAAGAGTGAGGGCGTAGGCGGCGTAAGCCCCCTTCTTTAAGTCGCAAGATAAGAATCTTTATAAGTTATATTTTTCATGATAATAAGCAGCAGTTATGACTTAAATCCCGAGAAAATAACTTCAGATTACATGTATTTGAAACTTTCTGGAGAGGATGCCTCCAAACATCTACCCATGACGTTCCTTCCACAGCCCATGGAATTTCGGCTCATATATATATATACATACTGAACTACAAAAGAAACGTCGCACATGACTTATGTGTTTGAAACTGTTACAATGAAACATATTCTTTATTCAAGAGTGAAAACTGAGAAAATGTTTTGCTTTGTTTTGATTAACAAGTACAGATGTGCAATAACGACTCTCGTCGTTGATAGCGCCAGTTCTGACGTTGTTGGTCCCACAGGAGACGTTCCCGACGATGTCGAACGGTGAGGATAGGGCCCCGAGCAGGACGCCGACAAGACAAGTTGAAGCTTATCAGCCGACGACGAACAGTTGCTGCAGAAATTGGTCTGTTGTGTGTGCCAATAGTCTGTAGAGCCGATTCTGTTGCTCTGCGGAAGCGATTCTGCAAGTGGTCCCGGTGAAGATGGCGATCTTGACGTGCTGTTGTCACCCTGGGACGACCACTGCGCTGTCGATCGTTGGTGCTGTTGGTTGCATTGTATTGCTCCCGCAGTCTCTCTACTGTCCGAACGCTGCATTGAAGTCGTTGACAATGACTCTAGGACGTTGGCCAACATGAAGACGTCCGATGGCTTGTTCCCTCTGGTTTCGAGTCAGACGTGGCATGGTGACAGCGCTCAGGTCCCTTTTAAACCCACTGGATAGAGGATGTGCATGTGCATCGTGCTTTTCAAAAAACTGCGCTC
This sequence comes from Heliocidaris erythrogramma, assembly GCA_025617745.1. Taxonomy (NCBI): domain Eukaryota; kingdom Metazoa; phylum Echinodermata; class Echinoidea; order Camarodonta; family Echinometridae; genus Heliocidaris; species Heliocidaris erythrogramma. The sequence continues at coordinate 13,990,162 of CM046868.1, read as the reverse complement.
GAGTGCACTACCATGTTCACGGAAAGGATACGAGTTTTAATCCTACACAGAAATCACATTTTGTTATGATGATGTGTTATGGACGGTCAATGCCATATCTGTGATGTTAAAAAAGCATAAAATGTGATTTTACGTATCAAATTCCAATATCATGTGTAAAAGATATCAATTTGAAAAGTGCGACGTTTCTTTTGTAGTTCAGTATATTTATCATTCTCTCTGGATACGTCACTGACGAAGACTGACCGGTTGCATGCCATTTTTCCGAAGGTTCATTATTCCGAAGGTTCATAATTCCGAAAGTGAAAAAGAATTCATAATTCCGAAAATGAAATAGGGTTCGAAATTCCAAAAATGAAATAGGGTTCATAATTCCGAAAATGAAAAATGGTTCATATTTCCGATGGTTCGTAATTCCGAAAAGTTATATAGGGCTCTATTGTATTTTCGGAATTAATAACCTTCGGCATTATTAACTCTTTTTCATTTTCGGAATTATGAACCCTTTTTCATTTATGGAATTACGAACCTCATTGCATTTTCGGAATTACGAACCTTCGGAGTAATGCATCAAATGTTCGTAATTACGAACCATATTTCATTTTCGGAATTATCAACCCTTTGCTATGAGAAATTTGCGTTTCGGAATAATGAACCTTCGGAAAAACGAGTACCCCCGACTAACCTAGCCTATGCAAGCGTCACTGAAAACTGAGTGGTGTTAAAATGTGGAACATCGAATTGATTATTCAATATTTATATTATATTGGATGGCTCTGAATGGAATACCAGAGAATATTCCACGAGTTAGGGTCAATATTGCACGAATCGAAGATGAGTGCAATATTGGCCCTAACTCGTGGAATATTCTCTGGTATTATAACTTAACTTCTTTATGACGTCATGTGCGTATGTGTGTATGCGTTGCATTATTTGCGCGCACGAAAACAGACCAGACAAAATACGGCATAATATTGCACGGCAAGTTTAGTACTGTAGCCTATGGGGAATTCAGCGCTCCGCGCAATATCCTCTCATATTGCACGCGCAAATCAAGCGGACAAAAATGTGCGTTTTTAACGCCCCGCTAAAATGCCTTAATTATATTATATTGGATGGCTCTGAATGGGATACCAGAGAATATTCCACGAGTTAGGGCCAATATTGCACGAATCGAAGATGAGTGCAATATTGGCCCTAACGAGTGGAATATTTTCTGGTATTCCATGAAATAAAGCCATCTAATATAATTATTATTATTTATACCCTACTTAATAAAAATAATTTTAACCAACCACATTCAGTTAATAGAGCCCCTCATCATACTTCATTGTGATCACACAAGTTTAACTTAACTTCTTTATGACGTCATGTGCGTATGTGTGTATGCGTTGCATTATTTGCGCGCACGCAAACAGACCAGACAAAATACGGCAAGTTTAGTACTGTAGCCTATGGGGAATTCAGCGTTCCGTGCAATATGCTCTCATATTGCACACGCAAATCAAGCGGACAAAAATATGCGTTTTTAATGCGCCGCTAAAATGCCTCATATAGGTAATAATCATTATTATTATACAAATAATGAATGTTTATGAGTGCAATAGACAGAATATTTCATTAGGTGAAAGATGAAATGATCCATTCAACGAGGCGGAGCCGAGTTGAATGGATCATTTCATCTTTCACCGAATGAAATATTCTGTCCATTGCACGAATGAAAAAACATTCATTATTTGTTTTATATGACACCTAAAAATAGCTATCCTTCTCATTTTACATTTTATGAATTAAGAAAAAAGAGTGAAGGGACTTACATTTTGTTGTGCAACATTGGTCCTTTTCAGGTCAAAATGTTCATAACAGTCAAACAAGAAATTCAAATAGAAATCCAATCCAATCCAAAATTGTTGTCAGTTAACTTGCAAAAACAGTCAGTTATTTCAAACACAATACAATCCAAAATTGTTCATATATCCTTGGCATAAACTCGCATAAACTGCGGCATGGCCATTTTGTTTTTTGTTTACCGGCCAACCATGTCAGAGGTTAGATGATGAGCGCGCGGCCGCGGCGGTCCTTGGTAGTCGCATGCGCGCTGCAAAGGCAAGTCGTTTTGCGCGTATGTAGACGTGTTGGTGGTCGCGAGTGCAATGGACAATTTCGTATGGATCCATAATTGCACGGTGAATGGATCAAATTTGCACGATTGATGACGTAATTGTTAAATGGCACAAATGACCAATATCAAACAACCAATCAAATGGCAAGGATCTAATTAGATGTCATATAATCATGCATATGAAATGGTCTAACTTTCACTTTATTTCGAAAGGGCATCAAGTTGTTTCCATACAGGAATTTCAAAAGGGTGATCTAATTCTTGTTGACATGTTATTTGATGATTAATTTTAGCAACGTCTGCTGCTTTGGGGGTACATTTTTTCACTTGTGTCAGTTTCATGATATCATAGTGCATGGACATAACCTTAATTATTCATCGCTAGACCCTTGTTTAACCCTGCAAGACTTGGGTTATAAAAAGCAATTATCAAATACTGCGCCCTTCCGGTTTTTTTGTCTTGTTGATAATCCCGGGCATATTTAACAATAATATTTCAACCCCTCAATTTAAAAATTATTTTGTTCCGTTGTTTCTCTACTCTTTCCATGACCCCACATCCTGATGTTTTTTTATTATTATTATTATAATGTCTAGTGATTTGATATTTACATAACTTGCATATTTACACAACGGTAGGGGCTGATTGCAAAAACATATTGTAGAATCAGACTAATAAACAATATTCACCGTAAACAAGAGCTGCACCTAATTCAGTTAGCTGAAATAACGCCCCCACGTGGTTAAAATCGAGAGGATCTATTTGGATAGTCTACACAAAATACCACCGCTTTCGCAGAACACAGTGCGGTGCATACTGTCCATAACTATAATCCCTTTCACAGTATATCATTATGATTAAGGGAAGACATCGTAGATTTATTAGGCGCTATATAAATTCAGAATATTATATTATTATTAAAGAAAAATAATAAATGATAAGAATAGAATATACAAGATGCTCCCCCCCCCAAAAAAAAAAAAAAAAAAAAAAAGTTGATACAAGTTATGAATAATTGTAATGGGATTTCATTTTCAAGTTCTTGAAAGACTTTAATGTTTTTAAAAGCCATGTATCCATGTCTAATTCTGTGTTACAAACTGGAAAAAAGTATTCTGTTGTATTATGGCGAAGACAGTTCTGTTAATTCCTGGACTGAAACCTAGTTTTAAAACTATAGTAGTCATAATGATATGTCATTTAAATGTATAACATTATGATATAACGTCTCTGTGTGCTTCCAAGCCTTGAAAACATTATTAATTCCAGCTTTATCTCTGGCTGCCATTATCAGCGACCAGTTTATATTTCAAGACATAATTTTACCAGGTACCCACTTACTACACCTGGGACGAGGGTAAGAAAGATTGGCTGTAAATCCCGGAATTGAGCTCGGCTGCGTGATCTGCATACATTCTAGAATGTTTTTCTGTGTTTGTTTGTTTTTATGTTTATTTGTTTTTGTTTTTGAATGTATATATTATACATTCTGTGAGAAAAAAAAGATGTTTTATTTTGATTTACGGTCTATATTTTTGCTAATCTCCCTACCCCCCCCCCCCCCACACCTGTAAAATGACGTGACCTGATAATGAATATGTTTGTCATTGCCAGAAAAATGTAGGACTACTTCTGATCTCTCAGTGAAATATGATATATGTAAAAATAAGTACCCAAATAAAGGTACAGTTTATATAGTTATGAATTAATTCTTACAGAAGAAAATGAATGATTCATCTCACTAAAATTATGATTATTTTAATGTTTCTGATCGCACCCTTTCCTAACATTCGTTTACAGGGAATTAATACCAAGCAATTCTTGAACCATGAATTCAATTCTCCACCAAAGTCATGCCATGGCAACAAGCGAACAAAAGTGCTCGAAATTAGTGCAGAATTAATTGTGAATTGCACATTCCTGATGCAGATGAATGCCTCTACAAACACACGCTACATAACAGCAGGAAGGGGTAAATAGTTTCGCTAATTTCTGTCAATAAAATTGATATGCTTGATTTAGTCTCGCTTCGCTTTAGTGCTAATGAGAGTAGTGTGTTGACTATGGGTTCTACTTTTAGCGATAGCCGAGTCGAACTGATAGTATACACTGTGTTTGAGAATTTCGTGCTCTTTTTATCCCAGCACAATAGGCAGGAAAAAACAAGCCCTGAACTTAAGGGATGTTTATTTAGATTGTTAGATTTGGGAAATTGCTCCATTATTGGCATTTCAATGCTAGGTAAATACCTGGCATATTTTATTCCATTAAAAAAAAGAAACAGGCACACTATTTTTATAGTCATAAGTGGTTTAATCTATGTATCATATAGGCAACGACTGCATGCATTGGAAATGAAAATAGAACTGCTCTCGATCTCTTGAAAAATCACCAATCCTTACCTATAACTATACCAATAATTTAATGGTAACTTCAAAGTTCAAAATTCTTATCAATGATGATTATGTCATTTCCTAATTCACCCCTTTTAATATGTTGGCAAAGATTATTGACACAACATGTGCAATAACTCGCGCAATCATCATTCTTAAAAACAAACAATATGGATTTGACATAATGTGTTTTCAGAGTCTGCTGCGTGTAAAAGAAATATTAGTCATCACAATGTACAAATAAAAAGAAAATGAAGGACGTTACCCCCAGGTTAAGATAAGAGTAGATGACAAACATTCTCAGGCATAAATATTTGATAAACGACCTTGCCCACTTCACCACAATTATTGATGACATTTTTACACATGAATGTACACCCCACGCCTTTCACCTATCATTTATGAATAGCTCTACATTAAACATTCAGCCATTATTCATTTACCCAATAAGCTCATGCAACATGATGAATGAATATAATGTTCGCAGAAGTGTGCAGGCAATTGGTAAACAGTAAGAATAATATTTTCCAATTCTGAATTATTATTGTGCAATGTCCATGTGATATAATAGTCATGCTTTACTGTCTCGCCTCCTATCCTCACTCTATTACTCTATACACCGCCTCCCCCTTTCGAATATTCATTCAGTCCCCTTTCTCATTATATTTATGTCTTTGTCGTTTTGTGACGTTATCATTCCTCTCTCCTCTCCGGTTCTTTACGTTTTTTGTTTTCTTTTCTTTTCTTCTTTTTCTATATTATTCTCCCTATTGTTTACTGTCAGGCCTATAGCTGCCTCAATTACTCCACTTCCCTCATCTTTCTTCCTCTCTTTCTCTCTCTCTCTCTCTCTCTCTGTCTCTCTCCTCTATCTCCTATATTTCTCTCTCTGTTTCTCTCTGTCTCTTTATCTTTCTTTCTCCGTCTCTTTATCTCTAGCTTTATTGTTTATGGATTGCTTTGCATGATGGTCTATGCGAATGTCAAAAACTCAAAGTATGCACTATTTCAATGTATTAGTCCAAATCGAGTAGCTTTTTGGTTATAATACCATAATAACTGCATTAATGTGCTTTCTATAATTATGTTGATAATGTCTCTATATACTGATTGCTTTGAAAATTATAGTTATAGGTGAATTAGGGTATCAAAGCGTATCAAGTTAACTATAGGAATGTTGGGGGAAAAGAGTCACTATACAATCATTTGACAATGCAATGCCACGGATGAAGCGACACTTGGAAATATCAAATACCATGTAAAGAGAGAAACAATGAGGAAAATGAACGATGACTCAGCTATAGAAAGAATAAAACTTGCACGTGAGGTTATTTTGAAAGCATATCGAAAGTTTTTAATTTCGTTAGTAGTTTAACTTTTGTAAAGAAGGAAAGTTTATGACTAGAGATTAGATGAAGCTGCCCGAGAAAATAAGGAATGATGCAATTATCATGAACCGGGGGAGACATAATGACGTTTGCACACACACAAAAAAGACAATAAAAAGACAATATCCCCAGAGTGGTAATATTTCATGTAAAAACGTCTACATCCACATTTTGCAAGTCATTATTTATCATACATAATTTGCCATGTTTCTTTGTTCTTAGAGTGTGCGATAAGTGTGTGACACTTTAAATACCACAGACTGCTTTGTTTATGCCTCTTTCTTATACACAAACCGTGTTTGTAATGAACATCATGCAATGCATGCCATGAAGACTAAAGTTCTTCAGTGTTGGTAATATGCAGAGTATATTATTTGGATTTATGATCCAGAATGTTTTAGCTTGATTCGGATCATCCAAATGACCAATACCGTAAAACAAACAGCAGATTCCCCAAAGATGCAATGTGTAGGTACTTTTGGCATTTTCCCAGCAAACACACTCAGAAAACAAAAACAACAAACAAGCGGCAACAACAACAACAACAAAATCAACCAAAAAGATTATGCAAACTTTTATTTCAATTATACTCAATTGGATAATGTTATACAAGGGCGTCTCCCGGAATCAAAGAACTCCTTGCCCGAACAAGGGGGTAATGTCTTTGGGGGGAAAACCCTCGCGCCATCTGCCAACTACAAGTTGTATATAATTATTGAATTTTCTGGACCTTCAAGAAGAGCTTGCTGTATGCTGAATGGCATTGAAAGGAAATAACAACAATTTCATACAGAGTTGAAAAAAAGACAGAAAGAATGAATGAATAACTCACCCGGTAAACAAAATCACAAAAGGAGAGCTGATAAAGTAAAGTCAGTGCAACGACTCCTCTCATGTCAGTGCCTAGTCCGTAACTTCAGAGTATATAGGCTTAGTGCCTTTATGACAGTCATAATGAAGTAATGGCTGGTCTCTCTGAAATTTAAGTGTAAAAAAAGAAGAGATAATTATAATGGGGTAGGAGACAGTTTTAACAACTTTTGATAAAACATCAGATCCATCATGATGGCATTTTGCCCCAACTTTCAAAAATATAATTTGTATGCAGGGGCATCCTATTTTTATGTTGTATCCACGATCTTGCAGGGGAGAACTTTGTACCAATAAATTATTCATCATCCTTACCTTTCATGATTATGATCATGTATATATTTTCAGTTAAATTGAATAATCCATCGTAAAATTACTTTTTAACTAGGATAAGCTTAGCAAATATATAAGTCCACAAGTGAACTGATAGTCGCTTGTTTTCATGGGTTATGCCGATGAATAAATTTACCACTTATCTTTGAAAGTTTTTTTCTCAATGGATTTTAAGAGGACTATTTAAAAACATGGCAAATCAAAGCGAAACTTTGATCCTCACGCCTCAAAAGCAAAATCTATGCAGACAACAGATAGTTGAACGTGCGCGTGACCTGCGGCGTGACCTGTAGCGTGGGAGGGTATGTTTGGCACACGACAGGCCATTATAATACCCATTTATCCCATGTTTTTCATCGCTCTCTTGCCCTCTTTCGTCGGCACAGATTACCACAGATAACATTCTCATTTTTTCACCGTGGTCCCGAGCGTCGTAGATTGAAGCTCGGGGGCGTCGTACTAAAAACCTGTGAGACTTCATTCATTAATATAATTTTAGAGAGAGACACAAGACATGGGGGTGGCAATTGTAACGGCGCAGTGGGGCGCTGGTAGCGGGTTATCATCGGCCAGGTGAGTCGATGTCTACTGCACGTAGACCCCTGGTATGCAGGCGAGACGCTAGATTTCAATTTCTTGCAGCAACCTTTTTCCCGCTTTCATTGTTTTCGCTTGTCTAGAATCTCATCTCTTAGACCCAGACGAGACTATATGAAGACATTTCCAGGACAGTTTTTAACACGCGTACCTGTCTTATAATCGCTTCATTTAATTTGATCTAATTCTTTTGAAGGCTTATATTTGTCCAAGGGCACTTCCAGAGAAAAGTTTTAAAAATTCAATTTTGTTTTATTTAATTCAGAATGGCTGACCTTAATAACATGACATCCTAAAACCTGTTTATGTCTCATATATCTTTTATGGATAAACTTTACATCAGACAAACTAAGACACTGATTTTCTTCCTAAAGAATTGTTAAATTATTTTGTTTTATGTTAGTATCACAAATTTGTAATTGTGAAGCAGTCTAATGAACTTAGAAAGTAACACAAATAACACTAACAAAATTAATGAAAAATAAACAATGCAAAATACCTACAAACAACCATGATTGGCAAGCCAGCGGAAACACAAGTTATAATTTTAAAAAAAATCGTTCTGGCTCAGTTGATATAGGGCAGTGATTTGGAAACATAATATCCCAGATTTGAGATCCAGTCAGCGTGCATAGGCCCCTGGTGAAGGCACTAAATCCTCTATTACCACGTCCCACGATCATATCAGTACTTGAGGCCGTATGTCCGCTAGAGCATGCTTCTTTGGCACTTACAAAAATCAGATAATTAAATCTACCTGTTCTCTGCTGTAACAACATAACGATGATAACTAGCGCTAACAAAGAGGGGAAAAAATGGAGAAGAAACTTTCTTAATAGTTTGACACACATTGTTAAAGAACGTTGAGCTTTGTCATGTTGATGAGACTTTTTAGAGCAAGCGCCGTGAGTGCCCAGCATGCAGAGGCGGATATCGGCGCTAAACAATAAACCATCGTCTTATACAAGAAGCTAGCTATAATCATCATTATCATCATAATCGTCATCATCATCATCATCATCGTCATCATCGGCATCATCAAATAATAAAAGTATAGAACTAATGTGTACAACTCTGGAGTAGATCTATGCCAGGAGAATGAGTGAATGAATGAATTAATTTATTTCATAATACTGCAGAAATCTGCCATGAACATTACAATTGAAAAGTATACATCGTTCAAAATTTCGAATACAGATATCATAATCAATAACAATTCCAATGTAATCAAAAGTGAAAATTTACATTAGTCAATAGAAAAAAAAAACAGTATAATGGGAGAACCTAAGGAAAAGCACAGCTTGTTAAAAGTTTCATCCAGCGTTCGCTCGCTCCCTGGGTTACCGGGCACACACGGTTGCAGGTGGTTTTTGTGATGGGTCCCAAACTTTGTGGTTGCCAAGCTGTGACGTCATCCTCTGCTCAGCCACTGGGGAATCACGGAGGATGGATTTTCAGGGCTCCTTTCATTATGACGTCATCTTTCCCGGGTGTCTCGCGGGCATGCAAGGGGATTGAGGGTATGACCTCAGTATCACTGAGGGCTGGGTACGCCAAGGTCATGTCTGAATGATCCAGCAGAACATCAAGGGTGGGAGAGAGAGAGAGAGAGAGAGACCGAGAGACCGAGAGAGGCAGAGAGAGAGAGAGAGAAAGTTTGTGCTGAAGACAGTGCTATGTAGTCTCGGTTTTGAAGGAGCTTTACCACACACTGTTTAAAACCTCCTTGATACCATAAGTTTGTTTTTACTAAAACTTAATAGCCCGAATGCAAAAAGGAGGTTTAAACCAATGAGTTATCACAGGTCTATGATAACTCCTTGTTTAAAACATGGGTAAGGTTTAAACCTCCATAAGCGTACTAAAATGTGCGTAAATAAGCGCACATTGCCCATGCGCGCGCTCAAAGAAAATATATGATTGGATCGGATTCCGAGCGCACGTACGCTTAAAAAACACAGGAGGGAGTTTAAACCATGGTTTAAACCATGCGTAAGGTTTAAACCTCCTCGTAAGCGTACTAAAATAAGCGTAAATAAGCGCACATTGAACATGCGCGCGCTCAAGGAAAGTATGTGATTGGATCGGATTCCGTGAGCACGTACGCTTAAAACACACAGGAGGGGGTTTAACCCATAGTTTAAACCTCCTTTGTGAATTCGGGCCTCAGTGGGTTGTTTTTTGTGTGTGTACCTGTAAATTTCTTCTCACAAGCTTAGTGTACATGAAGGAAATCACAAACTTTATTTAAAAATCAATCTTGTGCAGACAATAATATTGTTTTACGACAAAATACCGTGCTCTACTGCTGCTCATGATTATAAATATAATGCAGAGGTTTTAAAAACATATTCTTTTATCGCTCTCATTCATAGATTTTCAGATTTGCAAATTCCATAATTCTCTCCATGTGATTGCAAATCCATGTAAGTAATTGAGGAGAAAAACCTGGTTTCACGTATAGTTTCGACAGTGTCGAGGTCTTCTCGTTCAAGCCTATAAGCTAGCTGCGGAGAAAGTTTTTATGGCTGTCAGGTATTCCAATCCGAGTCGGAAGCGCCATGTTACTATGTTACTAGAGATCGTCCGGTTTAGAACGCGTGCTACACGACGACTAGTTCCGCTCAGGGTTGCCATAGAAACCTGAATCCAAATACTTCAACAAAGCGAAAGTTGTGATTATGCTTCTTTCTTTTTTCACCCTATAAACAGAGACTTGGATCCAAATAGGCAATGCACTTCAACATAGCGAAAGTTTGATAATTCTTGCTGCTGCTGCTTTCCACCCCAAACAGAGACCTTAAAAATCTTCATCATAAAGTCAGAAAGTATTCTAGGTCATCGTTATACCAGTAAGATATGCATTATAATTATTATGTCCTTGTAATTGTAAAACTAAGCATTTGTGCATGTACTTATATGATCGAACTGTTTTAGGTTTAATACGAACAGCCTTCTCCCTCCCATTAATAAAAACAATAGACATAATATATCTATCTATATATATATATATACATACATTTTGTGTCTAACGGAGTCATTTATTCTCTCTCTCTCTCTCTCTCTCTCTCTCTCTCTCTATTAGACAGATAATATAATTTCTCCTGTTTATTCCTGTGTTTTAATAGATGAAATTATTTCCTTGTAACATATAATTTAGTTAATTTTGTTTTTTCCTAATAGATGTAATGATTTCTTTGTAACATAGTCAGTCACATGACTTTCTGTTGACATACATGTATTTTTTTGTTTACATCTCTCTGGTTCATAAGCAGTTATGACTCTCTTTGTTTATCTAAACCGCCTACTACTGTAATAACCACTTTTCTAATTCTTATTGAAATTTGAAATTCATATTTATTTCCTTCTGAAAATAATAACGAAGTATTTGACAAACAAACATCAATAGAGTCAATGTTACAAAGACAAAAAGTAATTTAAAAAAATGTTACTGTAAGAGCATCAGCATGATCATTGCATGGACGATTTTCTTTGTTGTATGTCACATAATTTCCAAGAAAATCTAAGTCATAAATTACGACGCGGTATGTATAGTGGTTCATTCTCTTGACTTCCATTTAAGAGACTAAGGGTTCGAATCTTTGCTTTTATTTACAGATGTCTTTCTCAACTCAACCCATGCATGTGTAGTAAATTGTTATTAGTTATTATGTACTGAGTGCTGTTAATGAATGTCGGCGCTAAATCCAGGTAGATGAATTCCAAAACACTATGGAAATGCATGAAAACATTATCCCATTATGAGAAAATTAAGAGAAAATTGCCAGTGTTATCATTGAGTGGCAGTAAAAAAAAAATTAAAGCAAAAAACAAAAAAACAAAGAAAAAAATGCGCTGGATAAAATATTAATAGAATTATTATTATTATCATTATTATTACTATTATCATTATTATTATTATTATTGTTATTATTATTATTATTATCATCATCATTATTGTTGTGTTTGTTGTGCGATTATTATTGTTATTATTATTATCATTATTATCATTATTATTATTGTTATTATTATCTTTATTATTAATATTATTATTATATCATCATCATCATTATTATTATTACTATCATTATTGTTATCATTATTATATTTCATACTTTTTATCCTTTGCAGAGCAAATAAACCATAACATATAGTATCAGCAAATAATGGATCATTATGCTAGAATGGCCATTAGATTTTTCCGTAATCAATGACATAAATACTATGCATAATACAATTCACGATTCATATACGGCGGATAGCCCATTTCAGCCATAATAACAAAAAATACGGCTGTACTGCCATGGGGACTTTGATAACAATGATAATATAGTATGTACAAATATTACAATTCTTGGAAAATAGACTTACAAAGTCTTATTGAATAAATAAGTCTTAAGTCGTTGGTGTTATCAAACGATCGACATTCCTTAAGCTATGTTATAAAAGATATCTTCATTAATGACTAAAGGCATTTCCTGTCCATGAACATGGTGAAATGAGGATTTATAGATCTTCAACCAGGTCACAGTATGGTTTGATAGTGTGGTAAGTTAAATCCGCTGTCTTTATTCAAATGGTCATGCTGATTAGTTCAATGATATCGTGAACTCAGTGAATACATAGGAAATAACTACAGTTATATACTGCTTTAAAAAATCCGATATTACAGGTATCTTGGGGGCGGCTAAATGGTCAATAAATTATGTGGATTTATCCAAAACAAAATAACCGAGTTATCAAACGCCGAATGAGATATTTCTCCTGACAATTAAATTTAGATGCAAAAAAAAGCAATCAACTTGTCTGAAACTTTCCTTCATGTCTTTTCAAGCTTTTAAAGATAAATGCATGCACATTTTTACTTTAAAATGTGAAACAGAATTTCTATAATTTGTGATGGATTGTTATATACGATACTTGGCCATGATATAAAGTTACATGAAATCAACTTTGCATACATCAGTGCTGCTATGTCGGCATTCCTCAGTCATGCTTTTTAGTCATATTGTCATATTGTTTCAGTGAGTCTAACATCATGAAATGCGATGCTATTCATATTTTGTTGACAACGTTCTTTGCAAAAAAAACCTAAATGAATTGAAAATTGCATGACCGCAAATATCGAATTAATTTCATCTGATATGTATACATAAAGGTAACAAATATTTGCCCAAAACCATGCCATGTAACCCCAAAACCTTGAACTTGTTTTTAACTATGAACAAAGAGTTATATTTGTCGGGATAATACCCTTTGCTATAGGGTCAACGCGGCTGAATAAAGCGATATCTATTTATTGCTTTGACCTAAAACAAGATATGTAAAAACAGACTTGACTGATTCTCTTCAAAATCAGATTTTGTTATGTTTGCATGGGGAAAAAAATCAAATGCTTCAAAACCAATATAGTTCCCGCTTCCTTTACTTGCTGGACAAAGTGGAGGGACATCACTAGACAACAATATTAATTACCCTTGAGCGACATCACTCCACATTTTGTCGTTTGACTCGATAACCTTTTATTCAGAGCCCTAAAAATATACCAGATGCATGAGTAAAAAGAGCAAAAAAGATTTCGCACACTATGTCCATTTTTTATGCATGGCCATTATTTTGTTTGACGTCAGGAAAAGGAAAATAAGCTTTGAAATCCTTAAATTGGCGACATTTTGAGAGGTTCAAAATCATTGTTTTTTTAATCAAAAAAATTATTAACTTTTTGACAAAGTTCCTATGTATATTGTTTTCAAAGATATTACATCTTAAAGAACAAAATGGGATCAATTTATCCCTTAAATAATTCCTGTCATGAATGAAACAAAAGGGCATTAAATTCTTTTCATTCGGAGGAGCGGGGGGGGGGGGGGTGCACACGGATAATCCAAAAAGCAAAGCTTTGTGACATCATTTGTTTTTTCCCGTCTTCGTGATTCATATTATTACGAGAAAAATAGATTAAAAGAGGAAAAAGAAGTTAGAGATTCCCCTTTGTCAAACCAGGGCAAATGCTATTTTTTTATTAAAGACTTTGGACTGTACTTTTTGAGTTATGATGGGGACGAGTGGTCTAGTGTATACGAGGATATGAGTTATCGCCGCAGAAAATACGTCGCAGGGTGAATTTAGGTATGACATAATTGGGATGAAACAATGCAACCTACACTTTCTAATCATCTCGATCATTGAGACGGGTATAGTGTATAGCCATGAAGGGGTTATTTTTAAACAGATGTGAATGTAAATGAGAGAGGAGTGTGGGGGAGCGAGTGCGTGGTGCCTGCACGGGGGCGGCTCACTCTGAGTCAGTGGATCAGGTGGAATGAGGAGAGGAAATGTGATATTTTGTTGTGCTCACCGTGGGCGGCACGAAGGGGGATACCCTCTCACCACGTGTAACCTGCACTCATCAGGTGAGCTGAGGTTACAGCTTCTATCTAGCTCTCTCTCCCGCTTTCTGTCTTTGTAGCTAGCTCACTACCCCTCTCTCTCCCGCTTTCTTTCTCTTTCTCTCTATCTGCCTCTCATTGCTCCCCTCTCTCTTTCTCTCACATTTCCTCTAGTTATCTATGTATCTATTCTATCTCTGTCTCTCTGTGTAATGTCTCTCATCTTTCTCCCTCTATCCCTATTTCTATACAATGGATATATATACATATATATACAGACATGGAAAAAATTATTAGAACAAGAATGGTTACTGATAGAGTTATTTTTGTGGTAAGAAGGAAATAAAATATCATAAAAGCAAGGTATAATTGCTGGAATTTGGTATTCATTCAATGAAATACAAAGAGAAATCATTTTTGTAATTTTGTTTGCATATTATAGTACCCTTATTATAGAAGCTTGGTTTAATAATTTTTTCCAGGTATATAATTGTCCCTCTCTTGTCTTTTATTTCTTTAATTTCTCTCCGAGGACCATTGTTGTCATTGATTTTTTTTTTGTTCTCCTGTCCGAAATTGTGCTCTGTTCTCTGTCAAATGATCTATGTAAATGCATAACACACACACACACACACACACACACACACATCACCCCTCGCTTACTATTCCTCTCTTTACTTTTCATTTTGCTCTACTCTCAAATATGTTCAGTTAACTATTTCATAGTTAATTCAAAATTTCAAAAAGCGTGAATATAGATATGATAAAATTTCACATGAACTATACAGTGCGTATAAAAAAAACTACACGCTTTGAAAGAATCTTCTAAAATATTTTTTTTTTCTAATATCGATATGATTTTTTTTTCTTATGCAATTATGGGTGAGGGCCTATTTCATCGAATGACACTATGAGCATTAATAGGATTTTAGGCCTGAGTAGGTACTGGCTACTTTTGTCAACTCGCAAAAATTGTTTTTTTCAAATCAATTATTCATACTTAACAGAGAAAATGCAGTTACTGTCTGATAAAAAGCACTTTGATTAAATTCAAGACTGAGGCATTTTGCAAGTTTTACAAAAGTAGCCAGTACTCACTCAAGCGTAAAATATTATCAGTACTCATAGTGTCATCCGATGGAACAGACCCTCAACCATAATTGCATAAGAAAAAAATCATATCGATGTTGTGAATTGTGATTTTAGAGGATACTTTCAAAGTGTGTACTCTTTTTGGATACGCACTGTATATGTATATTAGTTCACGAACGATTGACACTGAATCATGGGAATTATTTGAAACTTTGCTTATCAGAATTGATTACAAAATGGAACTATTCGAGTGATAAATTTCGATTGTGTTTTTTTTTTAAAGCTTTTAACCAGTCAAGAAATTAAGATCTTATGACGTACAGTATAATGATTACAAAACATAAAATACACGTCCCAGAAATTACATCAACGGAAAAAAGGGATTTTTTTTTTCAGTTACATTTGCTGTTATTCTGTAGGAAGCATTATGTGTCAAGAGTGAAGAATGATAGTGCAATACAATAATGATAGAACTTAATTCAAAGCACTGACGACAGCTTTACAAAATATTCATAGATGATCGCTGTATAATCTTTTGTTTACTCGAAAGGCCGAAGAAACTTACGAGATGAAAAACTCTCGTATATGCATCGAGAGTACAAAACAATAACTGTACTGCTATTGGCTGAATTTATATAAAGGTTAAGTCAATTTATTTTTTCATATTTTTTTTTAAATATTGAAACAACGTGTAGGCAGACTGGCTGAGACTAGGATTATAGATACAAGTAATGTAAGAGAACATAAAACATTATGCTACTGTTATGATGTAAGAGAGAGATGGAGAGAGAGAACAAAATTTTTGATGAGCCCACGCATAAAGAATCATGCTTGTTTCTGGAACAATCCATTACACCAGTGGCGGATCCAGGGGTGGGGCATTTCCGGCCCGTGCCCCCCCCCCCCTTGGAAAAAAAGTATGCATTTTATCGATTGTGCCCCCCCCCCCTTTTAGAATGAAAACCTTTTTTTTTCCTTTTTTCCAGAATTATGGAGGGAATCCCCCCCCCCCCGAGCGAATTTTGGAAGTCTGGCGAAAAAAACATTTGTCGCCCCCCCCCCCCCCCCCCAACTGAGCGACTTTTCGAGAAGCTGGCAAGACCAAAAAAATACGGGTCTACCTTTTCCAAAAGTTGACAAACCTGCATTTGTGTGCCCCCCCCCCCCCCCCCCCCCCCCCGCTTATACTAAATCCTGGATGATAGTCATGAAAAGAAGAGAAATATTGGTTTGGTTTATTCCCCATGTAGTATCGAATCATTGTCTGAATGTATCCGATGGGATCAAAAGAAGAAATTTTTTCTACTCATGAAAAGCACGATGATGAAGACCATTATCATTATAAAATGATGAATTGCCCTATATATATAGGTGGGATTCGCTGACGATTTTGAAAATGATTTATTTTTACAATTATTTTGTAATACTGCATCTAAAATTATTTGAAATGCTTCAAAACACACGCAGATATTTAGTTTTCCTATGTAGGAATGTATTTCCTGTGATAAAAGAATGATAAATAGGCGAGAGGTAGATGATGAAATGCCGAAACCAAAAAAGGAGAAGGAGGTGGGTCCCTGTTTTTTTTTCTCAAATGAAATAATAATTAATTGAATTAATTTTGTTGTTTGGATCTACTACTAGATGTGCACAAACCAGACAGGGTATATAAGTTATATTGTTCTTGGAATTATATTCAATCGGCAACTCTTTTCCAAAATATTTTAGTATAGGTGTTTTTTTTTTTAATATTTAGCTGATTATCTTACGATGTAATACAAAGAAGAATATGAGGTGAATATATCAAATCTAGTATTCCAATCATAGAAACAAACGTATTCGTGAGACCATTATTATTTTAGGCCTAGAATATTCGATTGTGACTAAAATAGAATATGACAAATTGACATTATTTGTTTAGTGATTATAAGATATGTAATAAAGCCAACCATTGAAACAACAGTTTCTAGAAACTTCAGTTGCGCTTTTGTTGCAGTTCTGTGACTTTTTTGTTTGTTTATGTATTGGCACGCGAGAAATCAATTATCATGGTTGCCATGGCCACATACTTTTTACCTTGCCTTTCTGAACCTCAAAGAAAAGCGTACTTTCTAGAATCGCGAATTTCGTCGAGACTTTGACAACTTTTGTGTTTGTATTGAGCAAAGTTCGGGGTCTTGTTATTTGTGAAAATACATCAGCTTGTTATTACGGGTTCATGCAGGAGAACATGTTTACATCTTGTCGCCATGGTAACATATATATCTATATTTATAATTGTTTTCTCAGAGGACCTGAACAATGCAATTACATCCTTGGGGTTCAAGAATAGGATAAAATCTAGTTTTGAATGAAACCTGTGCTATCATCAATTTCTATTTTTATCAGAGTTAAGAAAACTACGCATATACTGCGTATGTAAACTACTGCTTATCGTGTCCATGCATGGAAATAAATATTTTGAGAAATAGAATAGTATTTTAATATAAAGATTGTAAGCTAGATAACTAAATCAGAAAATACAGCCCCTCCCCCCCCCCCCCCCCGATTCAGT
Organism: Heliocidaris erythrogramma; assembly: GCA_025617745.1. NCBI lineage: Eukaryota > Metazoa > Echinodermata > Echinoidea > Camarodonta > Echinometridae > Heliocidaris > Heliocidaris erythrogramma. The sequence continues at coordinate 13,972,423 of CM046868.1, read as the reverse complement.
ATTTTTTTTTTCGCGTACTAATCAAGAATAATGACGAAATATGATTAGAAAACTATTACCCTATAAATGATCAGAAATTGAAAAATTAACATTTTTTTTAAATATTAATTTTCTTTTAATTGAAGAATAGGTTGGTTATCTTTTTATTTTACTTACTTCTCATTTTTTTCAAAGATTAAACCTAATGAAATAAATTAATTTCGAGTTCATGAGATTTGACCAAGGATCAGACACCAAACGATTTACAAGTATTTTTCTAATATACATATATATGTATATATATATATATATAAATATATATATTTCAATTGTAAAAAGGGTTGTCCGTCTTCTAATTTCACTTACTGTATATATACTTTGGAGAATTACAACAAATACTTCTGATTTATAAGTTATGACCACTAACGTCATTGATGCAATCAAATCACACATAATTTAAGATGTCGGGTTAAAATACCGATAATAATGTCTTAAAAACGAGAACTAGATATTGTAGAGTGGAGTAATTATTATCAACCCTTTATGCTAAAATGAAACTTCAGAATATCAATATCTTATGGAGCTCAGTGGGCCAATGATATATTCAATTAGGGAGATGCATGGAGTCAGGATTCTGTAAAGGGGTTACAATTAAACAAAAAATATTTGTATATACGTAAGGAATTCCACTGGTTTTTAAACGGGCCGCTTATGCCCTCCTTACATCCGCAAGCGGATAGACGTACGTTACAATGTTTGAATATCACTATAATGACTAGTTGTTTGTGCACGATAATTATAATCACTTAATTGATGTTTTTTCAATGCATTGTCGTCAAATCGTCATGCTTATACACAACCTAGGTGTTATTGTTAACCCGATTTAATATTTTAAAGGTAAAATCAACCATTGCCCCCCCCCCCCTCAAAAAAAAAAAAAAACACCACCAAACGAAACAAAAACAAAAACACACACACAAACACTCACGACAGGCATGAATCATTACGCACAAAACCAAAACCACACGACAAAGAACTAGATCTTCAGTACAACATGTAGAAAGAACAACATTCAAACAAATGAAGTGAGATATGTTACAGCTCTAGAACAACACCTCGAGCATATAAGATGTGGAGTGCCCCAATGTTCCATTCTTGGGCCACTTTTATTTCTCCTGTATATAAATGATATTGTCCATGCCTCAAATATTTTAAAATGTATTCTGTTTGCAGATGACACCAGCATTTTCCTAACACATAAAAACATTCAGACTCTTCAAAATAGTTTTAATAGTGAGATAGAACTAATTTTTCAATGGTTTATTTCTAATAAACTCTATATCAATCAAAGTAAAACAAATGTTATGATTTTTACAAAAAAGAAATTCAATAAAGATTTCATAAAAGTCAAACTAGGTAATTTAGATATTCGAAGAGTCTCATCAACAAAATTCTTAGGTGTTGTGATTGATGATAACCTTTCTTGGGCAAATCATGTTGATGTCATCTGTAACAAATTATCTAAAAGCATTGGTATAATGTATAAATTAAAATCTCTTCCCCAAAACATACTTAAAATGATATATTATGCAATTGTATTTCCTTATTTACATTATGCTATTATTGCTTGGGGCAATGGTGCTTTAATCCATCAAGAAAGGTTATTAAAATTACAAAAACGTGCAATAAGAATTATAAGTCATTCCTCATTTCTTGCCCATTCCACACCAATATTTTACTCATTGAATATGTTGCAATATAGAGACATATATTTATTACAAATAGGTACTTTTATGTATATGTCATAATCACCTTCTCCCTGACTATCTTCTTAATTTGTTCATTTTGAATTGTAATGTACATAATTATAACACTAGAAATGCTGGAAATTTTCACATGCCAATTATTCTTACAACATTAAATCAAAGATCAATTATTTTTCAAGGACCATTTCTGTGGAATACTATTCCTTCTGAAATAAAGAATTCTGCCAGTTTTAACATTTTTAAGCGTAGGTATAAGAAATTCATTTTGGACAAACTTATTGTTTGTGCTTTGTGTAGTTTTTTGCTTGTTGTTTTATTATATTTCATATTGATAATATCAAGTAATATTTATGATAGGGTAGGCCTCATATAAGGATGACATTTTCCTTCCTGGCTACTGCCCAATTCAGTAATATTAATATTTGTATCATTTTGTTTATGTTACTATGTATTCTGTTGTTATTGTGAAATTTACTGAATGAAATAAACTGAACTGAACTGAACTGAACTATTCAAACATCAAAATGTTCAGAAAATGCAAGGTATATAGGGCAAATCCATGGAAATCATATTACATTTGCATTAAATAGATCACACTGAAACTATACCCATCTACATACAAATGATCTTCAGACACCTTCTTATGAAATGCATGATTATCAATTTGCAAGATTACTTTTAAATGAACCCGCTCATTAGGAACACCGCATGGCTTCGCATCATACATGCCACGCCTTCACGTATACGACACTGCTGAAGCATCCCTTCAAAGGAAGGAAAAGTGGTACAGAGATTCTATATCAATAATTTCGTAGCGAAATCTAACTTAATTGTTACATTACATGTATACATCAAATATATAGTAGCATCACAAATAATAATGATGGGTAGATCTATAACAGCTATTCAACATGCATTTTTTAGAACAAATATTTGTTGTATAATATAGATTTGTAGATTTTGATCTAACTCGTAAATAAGGTGATCAATGCATCCATGGGTGATACAGGGATATTTTACCTTTGAGGAGCTATTTGAATCGCGCACATACGTCTCTATGACGCATTAAGTCTTAAATTCTGTCTTATTGCAGCTTGTCTGCGTCAGCTATATAGAAACATAGCAGCGGTCATCTATTAAAAGCTGGAGCATAAAAGGTTGACCATATAATGGGGTTATTCACCTCAAGAGTTGAGTCTGTTGTTCTGTTTTACCAACTTGTAGTATTAACTAATATTATTAATGAACATGCTTTCTCTTAAGTAACAAATTCATTTATCTCCAATTACTTTCAATTAAATGAAATCATTTCAAAAAGAAGGGGAAATGATTTGGAAGGGTAGATGAAAGGGATATAATCGTATTGATGTGGAAGTAGATTTGGTGTTACCAAATGTGTTATACAAGCGTTGAAAAGTAGAGAGCGAATTCGCATTTCATAAATACATAAGCACTGGCATAATCTGTGTAAGATATTGCTTGAATAAGTAGTAGGCCTAATTAGGTAATCACGAACTGTTCTGATTCATAGCGAAGAGGTGAGGACTCGGATTTAAATCGTGAGAGAGCAAAGTATACACCTCAAAGATTTTCAGAAAATCAACCTAAGGCAATATCAATGACTTTGAACGCTGACAATATTACGTAATCCGAACGTGATTTGTACAGGCAATACAAAAGATAATTGAAAGTGCACTTGATTTTATATCTTGAGAGTCTTTGCGATCGTGTTTCACAACATGCGCAAAACTTGATTGCCGTATGGCCATGATAACTGCATGAATGTATGTGGAAAAAAAATTGACATGTAATTTGACAGTAGTATTGGTAGCTCGATACAATGTCATTTCAAAGAATGATAAAGAGCACGGGGCCCAATAATGAATCCTGGAGAACACCAAACTGTCATTCTTCTAAAATCAGACTGAAAAGTTTTGGCTTCAAAACATCCTATGGTCGCTAGAAACAGATCACGGGAAGATAAAAAAATGAAATTGGCCTAGTATTGTGGACCGGTTTGAGATGGAGGTGCGAGATGAAGGTAGATTCAATTTTCACAAAGAGATTAATAATGGGAAAAGCATTTTTTTTGATAATCTGTCAAAATTTGGATTCCTTGGAACATTTTAGAGTTTAAAACTCTTTTTAGATTCTATGTTTTATCCACCATGTTCACAATTAATCGGAACCGGAAAGCACGTTCCGTAAAGCCATATATGAAATGATAATAATGATGTGGAGTGAAACCATCGATGAGAGAGTGATGGCGTCAGAGAGAAAGTAAAGCAGATCATAATGGTTCTGATTAATGCAAAACTTTAGTAAAGTCTTAAGGACGTGATAAGACAATGTTAAAAAATTAGTTCGACCTTGTGGATATATTTTATGGCTTCAGCACATGGCTGTTCACGTATTTCCTGCCAACGCTAGAATGTGAAGAAAAAATGATATTCAAAATCTGTCAGAAATCGTGCTAAAATGATGATATTCGCACTGTAAGGGACTACTTTGCCCAGTGATCAGAATGTGTCGGGAACAATATGACAAACATGACAAGTGGTATCTTGTATTTGTAGTCACCTGCTACCCCTACTACTACCCTACTACCGCCACCACTACTGTTACAACTACAACGACATTACTACTACTACTACTACTACTACTACTACATTACTACTACTACTACTACTACTACTACTACAACATTACTACTACTACTACTACTACTACCACTACTACAACACTACTATTACACTACTACTACTGCTGCTACTACTACTTATATTATTACTACTTCTACTACTAATACTACTACTACTACTAATTGTAGTACTACTACTATTACTACTACTACTACCACTACTACTACAACATTACTACTATTACTATTACTACTACTACTACTACTACACTACTAATACTACTAATACCACTACACTACTACTACTACTACTACTATTACTACTACTACTTCTACTACTACTACTATACTACTACTATACTACTACTACCACTACTATACTACTTCTACAGTATTACTACTACTACTTCTACTACTACTACTACTATACTACGACTATTATACTACTACTACTACCACTACTACTACTTCTACAGTATTACTACTACTACTTCTACTACTACTACTACTACAACTTCTTCTTTTACTACACTCTAAAAACTTAAGTGCTGTTTTCAGCACCAGGACGGCTGAATTTAGCACTTTTTGAGGGCATGCATAGGGACTGCACTCAGAGTGCTATTGGAATGCACACAGCGTGCTATTTCAGCATTTTCACGGGAGCTGGACCGTCTCCTTAAACTGCTAAACATTCATTAAAAAATCGTGATTTTGGCGAGCCTCGAACCAGGGTCCGCTGATCGAGAATTGCTGGCATTACCGCTAGACTAACTCACATCGTACGATTTACAGCAGATCATATTGTGACACAGTGAATTTACGACACCACATAGTTCATGTTATCTACTTGACTCCCATGACTAACCTGGATTGCAAGAAGCATTCGTTAGTCTATCGGTAACGTCAGCGCCTCTCAATCAGCGGAACCTGGTTCGAGGCTCGCCACGGTCACATTTTTTTTTTTGCTGGTAAATTAGCACACTACAAGTGCTAAAACAGCATTTCAGGTGCAGTCACTATACATGCCCCGAAAAAGTAGCACTTCAGTTTTTATAGTGTACTACTACTACTACTTCTACTACTACCACTACTACACTACTACTAATTCTACTAATTCTACTTTACTACAACTACTGCTACTACTACTACTACTTCAACTACTAATTAACTTTACTACTACTACTACTACTGCTGCTGCTGCTGCTGCTACTACTACTACTACTACTAATTCTACTACTACTACTACTACCACTACTACTACAACATTACTACTACTACTACTACACTACTACTACACTTCTACTACTACTACTATTACTACTACGTCTTCTACTACTACTACTTCTACTACTACACTATTACTACTACTACTACTACTACTACACTACTACTACTACTACTACTACTACACTACTACACTACTACTACTACTACTACTATTACTATTACTATTACGTCTTCTACTACTACTACTACTACACTATTACTACTACTACTACACTACTACTACTACTACTACACTACTACTACACTACTACTACTACTACTACTACTACTTCTACTACAACTACTACTACTACCACTACACTACTACTACTACACTACTACTACTACTACTATTATTACTACGTCTTCTACTACTACTACTTCTACTACTACTACTACTACTACTACTACCACTACACTACTACTACTACTACTTCCACCATATTACTACTAATAGTTCTACTACTACTTCTACTACTACTACTACTACTACTACTACTACTTCTACTACTACTACTACTGCTACTAATTCTACTACTACTACTACTACTACTACTACTACTTCTGCTGCTACTACTACTACTACTACTACTACTTATTCTACTTTACTACTACTACTGCTGCTACTACTACTACTACTACTACTGTACCACTACCGCTGCTACCACTACTTATACACAATTAATCAATTCATTCATGCGTTTTTACAATTATATGTTCGTATATAAAAGGCATAGTGTATACATAAAAAGGAACATCATAAGCATCTTAAGTACCTAATGGAAACGTCCATACAAATTTAGTTTAAAAACACAATTATTTTGACGCATTGTCAGTATAGCGAGGACTATAAAAACAGAGGGAGATAATAAAAATATGCCATTAAAGATTGAAAAAGGCCATTGCCCCCAACCTATTTTTCCATTTCTGTACAGCGTTGACCCAAAGAAGTCCATGTGACGTCATTAGTAAAGTGTTGCACTCCTTGTTTTGTACACGCTGTTGGTTGGACTGAGGATTGGGATTTAGAATCAAATCTCAGTGGATTAAGTTGTTTTTATTTTACCCTCTATCAATATTTGTCCCACTTTTTAGGTGAAATTGGAAATATGATGATGAATTTAAGCTAAATATAGCCTTATATCCATGGTAGCTTTGGTTATGTTGTCCCTCGTAATTTTTGATCAGCTTTTCTTTCCCTTTCTCTTTTTCCTGAGATATGTTGCCTTTAACTCAGATTTCTTCTAGCCTTCCATACTATAAAATGGGGGGGGGGGGGTTAAATGCCCTTACCCTATCGAATTGTAAAAAAAGAAGGAAAAAAAGGAGAGAAATAGACAAAATGAGAGAGGGATAGAGAAAGGCAACGTGAAAAGACGATACAATGACCCTCTTCCACATTTCTTTAAATGATGGTCTTGATTATTCGCATAATTCATCCACCGAGTATGACGGGTGCCCCCCCCCCCCCTTGAAAAACAATACGCCCCTTCCATGTCTGGACCCACGCTACTCTCTTGTCCATAGGTGCCCTTGAATTCCACCTGAAAACAAAATCAAGAGCTCGTCATTAATTCCGTAAAACCAGACAAACTAACGATGGCCAACAAAGAAAATGCTTGCACAAACATCCTTGACAAATCAGTAAAATATAACCGACATAATCTTACCCTAAAATAAATATAAAAAGTATAGTTCATGCCCCTTCCACCCCCCACCCCCGCCCGCCCGTAAATCATTGTCTGGTAAACTCTGCCAAGTATTACGTGACTGGAAGTGGATGACTAGACACCGGGTTACGACTTACACTTGATCTTGTTCTTCATCCAAGGTTACCGGGAAGGAACTTGAAAGTTCGCCGACCTGGCAAACGTAACGCTTGCCTTTTCGGTGGAAATGCGGAAGAAAACTTTATGAAATGATTTCCTCTCTGAGGATTCCGTGCAACCCGGCGCACACCTTCCGCGATGGAGTGCCAAGTGCGACCATTAAATTGAATTATACGATCAAGGTCAAGTAACAGCCAGTGCTAGTATTCCACATACACGGTACACCTGACTTGGGTCTTGCATGCGTCTCTCTCGGTCACTGTAAGATGGGAGATATGAATTTTATCTCTTTTAGCACAATATTTAAAGCTAAGGTGAAAAAATAAATCATAATATTTTTGTGTGCAGTGATTTGTTCACAATTAATAAACATGACAATTATTATAGCAAATCATTATTTTCTTTGGTTGGTTGGATTTTTTTCTTGGGGGGGGGGGCTGCTACCATTTTTCTCATTTTCCCATCTCTTCTTCTGGGGTCTTTCCCCTTTCTTCTTTGCTACTATCTCCTCTTGCATAATTATCTTTTATCATTATTTCACTGTTACCTTACTCTTTCTTTCTATAACTGTCATCTTGCCAAGCCAATGTATCAATCCCACCCCCCCCCCCCCCCCACACACACACCATACACACGCGCGCACTTTAAAAGAAAGAAAACTTTTCTTTTCAGCGAAAAGGTCTTCCTGAGACATCGTCTGCTTGGAGTACAAGCAGACAGGAGAAAAGTGGTATCGTTTCCCAATTTGATTAACCCCTGATCCATGAATAGTTGCCATCTCGATGGGTAGCATTGTTCTACCTTCACGCATCTCCCAACCAGTTCTTGGGTAGACCAATGAGTTATCACAGAACTCCTTGGGTAGACGCATCACACTACATAGGCGTTGTTCCTGGGGTAAACAGGGGCAGTTTCCCTCAAATAAGTACGGGATCTTGGTTTACTGTGTGCTGAAGATCAATACTGGTTGCCTCCATCCCCTTTATCTTGAAAACGTATCAACGCCCCTACCACAGTAATATATTGTACCTATATACTCGTCAAATGAAACGTGTATATGTGAACTTTTATTAAACTTTTTTTTTTTTAATCAAGCATTTTGTTAATTCTTTTTCGCTAAAATTGTTTGGTTTTATTCAGTGATAGGAATTACCACGAATCATAAAGGTTTCATCTAAGATTTAAATGGGTGAAGCGTCATTTTAAGATTAGGAATCACAAATAGAGTATGGAACAAATAACTCGGTTTAAACTTGAGGGGAATATGTCATTATTGTCATTAATATGTATGTGCGTCGCTAGTCGGTGTGCGGGGTGTAACACCCCCACCCCTCTCTTTCTCTATCTCTCTTTAAAAATTTCTGTTTATTTTTTTATATTTTTTATGTTAGCTACCTTGTCCGCAAGTTTCATCCTAACATCCTCCACGTTCAAAATGATCTAGCGATACCCCTGTAAATTTGCAGGACATCCTTCTCTTTTATTTCAAGAGGAAATGCTGGCCAGTGGGGTAAGGGTTACTTTCAAGTTACGTTCGATCTGGGTCAAAAACATTTTTGGTTTACCTATTTTACCCATGAACGACCTCGAATTTCATCAGGGAATCGCTTGGTGTATCATCCTTCTTGCTATCAATGGAACACCGCCACGGAATGTATGTATACAACTCTGACGACGTACCGTGGGCCTAGCCCTTATGGGGGCGGCATGCGCTCTTACTATACATGTATATATAGGTAAAGAACATGCGAAACAACGAAGCCATCGTGTGGGGTAATTGTGGAATGGGATGCACTCGTCTCCTTTTTACTTTATTTTCACCTCCTTCTTTTGTCTCTCACCTTTTTTTTCTCTCTCTCTCTTCTACTTCTTCTTCTTTCTTCACCATTGGATTAGGGCACATACCCCACCCGCCCCCTGTAGCTACCCCACCATAATAACTTTCATCATTACGATAGCTCTAGTCAAATCAATATTTTGAACAGATTAGTACTTGTCAATTAACGAACATAAATACAGAACGACCCCCCCCCCAAAACAAAAAAAAACAAAACAAAACAAAACAAAACAAACAAAATAAATAAATAAACAAACAAATAAACAAACAAACAAATATACACTTTGCGATCCTGATCAATTAGTTTTCTAACAGCCCAAGGTTCAGTTAGATCAAAGAGTTTTGTGATAACTCCGTGGTTAGATCACCAAAGTGCCGCCGAACACTAAATCTCAAGAGAAAGATATCGTTAAAATCCAATGTATTATCTTATGTGTTTATTTATTCATTATTCATTTGGCATTGGCAATATGCATCAAGATAAAACAAAATATTCATAGACTTTGGTTAAAGTTTTTAGAGCAACAATAATGGCCTCGGCCACTACATAGCAAAGCTTTGAAAGTCTGTTGTTGATGTTATTTGTTAGCTTTTACAGACATTTATCAATCACATTTTACATTTTACGCCAGGGAGCAACATTTTACGTAACTCCTGTATAATGGAGGTCCCAATCGGGGATTCTAACCCAGGACCTGCTTAACTGTAACAGGTGACCCGCTTTTAGCCCTTCTTTAAAACTCAGCAGATATCGACGTGAATACTGAAGTACATGTCACATAATGATCTTCGCAATACCGTTATCAATATCATCTGTGACACATCTATCCCCCACACCCTGCCGCGCGGCTTAGTGAAAAATTCTCGGCTCCACTCACTTGCCAACAACTTGCAGACGGCTAGAGCAGGCTGCAGTATCAAGGCATCGGTGGCTAGGCTGCCAATCAACTCCCCGCGCAGACGGTAATACAATTTGGCGCTCAAACCGTGCGACGGGGAGCACCATTCGACGCAAAATATCGGTGAGAAAGTGTTGGCTGTCTAGTCGGTCCATTCGAAGTCTAGGCGATCGCCAAATGAGGTGTCTAGCCGTGCGCTCTGCCGTGCTAGGCTGTGACGGGTGGCCGTTCCATCGCTCACGATCAGCGACTCGTCACGACATCGTCTGATCAATGCCGAGGGGGAAAAAAGGAAGCTACCAGACAACCGAAATTAAGAAAACTTTATAACCGTTTGACGCTCGGCCTTGCTACGAAGGTCGCTCCTCATGGAACGTGAATATATCAAATAAAGAAATACTATACTAGAAAGACTATTCTATGATTATTTCAAACCAGACACAACCTTATTTTATCAGACTGTAATTGATCGGTTCAATTTCATAGAGGTATTCACCCTCAACAGTACGTTCCAGCAGTTTATGTCTAGAAAAAAAAAATCATATACACCTGTAAAGAATAAGACAAAAGAAGGCAACTATATGGAAACGGACGGTTACATCATCCAAGTATGAAAAGAAATCAAACGCCGTTGTCAATACACACTTCATATCCTGTGAAATGTCTTCTTGGATAATTTGGATTATTGAGACGTGGGGAAAAATGCAGGTAAAATGTAGATGTAAATTACAGTCATCGATCGCGTGAAGGGGAATTATATTCACTCTGAAAGGAAAGGGTTCGTGGTATATCAAATTAGAGATTAAACATGACCTGAATAACTTGAATTATTGTACATGTTCTCTACCTGTGGAGGAAGAGGAGGGGGCGTTTGGGAGAAGGGGGCGAGGTGACGGTGGATAAATGAGAACTGAAATTATGGACACAGCTAGGTAACTCGATGAATTTTTAGAAAAGTAATCAGGCAACATGGTCATAAAATTATATGAAACTACATGTATGATAAAGTCTCCTGGGCTCATTCAGTGAATAGTGGGGCACGACAACTGCAATAGCGACGAATAATTTTGGAAAGACAATCAAGCTTTAGTAAAATTTTAATAAACGAAGTCCTATCATGATGGCATCAATAATCAAACGTTGGAATATACAAAACCCGTCAGAAACATTATCATAGTATGTAAGTTATAATTATTTATATTGCTATCATAATTTTTATTATTACTATTATTATTATTATTATTATTATTATTATTGTTGTTGTTGTTGTTATTATTAATTATTGTTGTTATTATTATTACTATTGTTTTGTTATTACTATAATAAAATCATTATTTTATAAATTATTATTGTTATTATGATAAAAAACTATAATTATAACCATAATATTGATAATAATAGGTACATTTATATTGTGCACGTATCCATCCGAGGGGATGCCCATAGTACTATTATTACCCTGGCTTTAGCCCAGCTGCCCTACGGCGCTGAAAGCATTCAAGGAATAAATTCCTACCAGGTACCCATTTACTACACCTGGGTGGAGACTGACAAATGTTGATTAATGTCTTGCCGAAGGAAAATTAGTGCCGCAGCTGGATTCGAACCGCGATCCAAAGTCCAGTGACGTATCCATTAGACCATGAAACCTCTACTATTATTTTCGTCATTACTATTATTATAACTGTTATTATCATTACTGTTATCATTATCATTCTTATGATTATTGTTATTATTATTATCAGTAGTAGTAGTAGTAATAGTATTATTATCATTAATATTATTATTAATATTATTATTAGTAGTAGTAGTTGTAGTATAGTAGTAGTAGTAGTAGTAGTAGTAGTATTAGTATTAGTATTAGTATTATTAGTATTATTATCATTATTATTATCATTAGTATCATCATCATTAGTAGTAGTATTAGTATTATTATCATCATCATCATCATTAATGCCGTTGTTATTATTGATAGAATGCATAGGCCTATAAAAGAAGGCAGCGGGGGCCTAGAAGGAATGCTTGGGTGAGCTCGCCTATAAGAATGAATGGCTCAAAACATGTATAATTAGATTCAACTGATTACAAATATCAAAGAACTTTCAAAAATGAAGCTGTATGTCTCGAATCTCTTTTGAGAAGTTGAAAACAAAGTTTCAATAGGTGCATGGACTATTCCTTTAAGTTAAAGAGGCCTGTGGTATAGGTTAATAGAGGGGCTATCTTTTGACCCACCCAATTGGTCTGTTGTGATTGATATAAATACATGGGTCGGGTCATATTGACAGGTAGTTTGGACCAATTGGACTGATCTGTACCCCCTTAGGTTAATCCCCCTCTACCAGAATACCCTCTCAATCACCCCTCCCATACCCCCATTAAGCAACAAACGGGCGTGTTCGTTGGTTTTTCCGTACCCATCCGGGCTAAGAATAACCCCTAAACTCGGTCAGAAAGTATAGGGTCAATTTTTTTTCTCACTCCCGGTTCGTTGCGAGTTCACATCTGGGCCCCGTTTCATAAACCTTTTTTTTATCAATAACAAGTTACAATAATTGTTATAAGCTACTGAAATCCTTGAATCTGATTGGCTGAGAGCAAATTTGTCATAGAAATGGGGACAAGTTTTATGAAACAGGGCCCTGATAAAATGTCGCAATGTCTTACTTTTATATATTTCTGAAATTGGGTTAACTTATCAAGTATACTCTTCAAATGATTTGGCCAGACATTTATCTGCATTTGACTCTCTAAACCCAGGGCTATATGGGTCTGGTATAAATATGCATTGAATACTTTTTAGCACATTACATGATATCTAATATTTTAAAACCAAAACGAATACTTTGTATGAGCCTTTAGCAGTACTTTGGACAAATACGCTTTATTAACTGTACGCAGTTATTAATGTTATCATTGTTATTATCATCGATATACATTTAATTTATCGTCCTTAAATATACTCTGTAAGCATAATGACTGTATTGGAACACAATTCAGATGAGATAACCTCGTTCATTAATTATTAAAATAGTTATCAAAATTACATATTGACAATCGTAGACATATTATGGGATTGTTAGGCAGTTATCTGGATTATTAATGAACATGCTAATTTTTTTACAAGACTGTTCAAAATACACTAAAGAGAAAAACGCGGAGAATATTTCGACCACACAAAAATGTCCTATTATCGCGATTACGGAACGCAAAGTGACATCATGATTTTTTTTGCGTGGAATGATTAACTGAATTACTTCGAATTAGTGGGTATCCTCATCAAAAAGTCGAATAATTCATCAAACTGACACATTCCGACTCTATTCATTCGCAATGTCTGTCCAGCTTTGGGGAATTATTACTTATCTTAGTACCTTGGCCGACAAGCGCTCGAAAATAGCGCGGCTCGTACTCCATTTCCCTTTTCAGATTGACATGTAGACGATTTCCACATAGAAGGGATGCAAAAAATAGCGAACTCGAAGAAATACATGGTGTTTATTGAATGTCATGAATGTTATTTTAGTGTAATATTTGAATTCTTTTCGTGTCTTTAAAACTCATTCAAATAGAAAATTCAGATGGATATTATTTACGTGGTAAAAATAGAGACCCGTTTAATGTTTTGCACATGTCTTTCTGGTTTCTAGAACCTCCTTTTTCTTTTTTCTTGCTTGTATATATTGTATGTTTGTTTGTTATGTTAAGCACCGAAATACATCATGTGAAAAATAAAGAAACCTTGAAACCTTTTGCTTTCTTCAACGACCATTTTTATACATCAATTATCTGTCAACTTTCTTCTTGGAATTGTGTTTTATATACCCCATTCTAATTTGGGGATATTCTACCATTTCCACTTTCTACACGGTTGTTCCCATGCAAGCAAGAAGTTATAGTTGCTGGAGTATATTGGGGACTCTTGTTTGAATAATTATTATCTGAATTTAAGAATGAAAGGAGAGATGAACTGAATACCTAATTCCTTGAGGGTCAAGCCATTGACCAATAATTTAACAATCAATGCATTCGATCGACCTCAACACCTTCCAAAACGAAGTACCGAGTAGTTGACCACGGAATCTCTCTTCATCGAATTCGTCCGTGCTGAATAATCTTGCCACTCTGGTGGATCAAATCCTTCTCGAAATGTCTTAAAATCAGTCTTAAAAGCAGATATCCGCTAAATTCTCAAGCAATTAGCAAAATTATTAGTCGAACCCATTCATAAGCTTGGCGACCTTGCTTTAAGATCAAGGCTACAGAATCGAAGCCGAAGAAAAGGCGTAACCTATTTCTCATTCATGACGCAAGACTTTGCCAAGAGGATATATCTTGCAAATTCTTTATTGAGAGTAGAAAATGCTGTCAGGGGCACACTTGATCGCTCCGCTCTTGGGGCCCTGAGCCTGTGATTGATTCGCTTTCAAGGAGTGATTCAAAATTAGCTCCCCATTAATACGATAGCCGATTAACTCACACTTGACGCTCTACGAAATCCCCTTTTTCGTACATCGTCAAATATTTAAAGAATTAGATAAAGTAAGTCGTACTTTGTTACAGTTCATTCGAAATCGGAAATATTAGTCAATGTTGAAATAATCAAGGTTGTCATGAAATGGACGGCTTGTTTTTCGAATCCCGATGAGGGTTTTCTGTTTGTTATCACCTCACAAGATCATGCGTCATTTCAAGAAATTCATCTCAACTCTCTTTTGTAAAGCTTGCCATTTTGTTAGAGGAGTGGATTTGTAAAAATGTTGGCAAAGCTGTGGTTTCGACATTAATATTCGCAAATATATTAAAAGGAGGATTGTTATACCCCTACCCCTTCAACCTTAAAAGTTCTAACTACACCCTCAGCTAGCATCTGAATTCTAATTGAAGTATCGGGTAGAAAGTTTTATTATCATCTTCGCTGATTGGACCATTTTAGTATGAGTACTAGTATTGGGAAGGAAGCTTACCCCTTTCATTTAGAAAGACGTGTTATATCCAAGTTCATCGCAACTTGATACATTCCTCAGTTCCACCTTTCCCCCACCCATTCTCCTTTCCCCCCACTAATTCTGCGTTTTTTCTGCGAATGATTCAATTTGACAGAGTTCTCTCAGAAGTTGACAGCTTCCTCGAAGCAAGAACTTGTTCTCTCTGAATCTATAAGGAAAACAACAATTTCCATCTGGCATGGAAGGGATACTCAATTCTGATTGGGATAAGCCACGCATCCTTTCTTCAGAGCTGATTAATCAAAACGATTTCTGATCACCGTTAATCCCGCTCTTTCTGGGCGCAAGGTTGACTCCCAAATAAGCTAGGGTAAGATGGCTGACATTTTGGGCCAGAGTGCATGACCTCCCTGAGCGGCCATCTCGTGATCGCAGAGATTGAGAACGCGATTGGTTCCAATATTAATATATTACCAGATCTTTCATCAAGTATAATTTTGATAAACATGATGATGATAAAGAGGATAGAGATTAGAAAAGTGGTAAAAATGAAAACGAGGATGATGTTGATTATGATAATTAAAATGAAGATGGTCTAAACAGTTTTCTCTTTCGGTACGCTGAAACAGGTTATAAGAACAAACCTTTCTTTATCTAATCGGTGGTTATTTAGGGTCAAATGACGTTCTATCTCTTCACTAAATAATAACTTCTCTTTCTCCCTTTCTTTCTTTGTTTCTTTTTTAATAAATATTGAACTTTTTGTGTCTAACGGAGTGATTTATTCTGTGTCTCTCTCTATTTTTAATTTCCGAACTATTTGAGCTTTATATATATGCATAATATACAAGTATAAGGAAATAACATATACAACAGCTTTGGCAACTCTCGTGGAAATAAATACAATGTGATAGGATGTGAAAGGAATGAGAGAATAATGGTTCCCCAGAGCTGTCCTCCCTTTTTGAAATTTTTGCAAAGGTTGAAAAATGTCTCCCCCGGGAATCGAACCCGGGTCGTTTACCACTAGACCACAGAGACGGGCAGTAGTTTCGGCGACACAAGGGGCCTGTAACGTAAAGAGATACAATCAATCTTACGATCACTTAACTCTTCAGTACATGGTTTGCCATAGACTTACGACTTACTCTTTATGTTACAGGCCCCTGATTAAATTTTTTAAAGATTTTTTAGATTTAGATTTATTTTATTTCAATTCTTTTCAGCAGTCAACATACAAATCAATAATAATGTAAATACAAATCAGTAATAATAAAAACACAAATCAGCAAGTAATCATCATAAACATAGTGTATGGGTAACATGAATACCGGAGAAACGCATGACAACAATATTACTCATTAGAATCAATTTAGATAATAAAACGATTTAAATACATGTACATAGTTTTTCAAGTGTGTGATTTAAAGTAAGAAAAGAAATGAAAAAAAAGAGACCAGCAAAAGAAGCAGAGTTTGTACAAAACCCTAGCCCCTGGAATGATTAGATTGTAAAATATTTGAACAAACAAAAATACGGGAAGACGTTATTTTTTAAGCACATACAAAATTTTAATTAAAAAAAAGAAAAATAATGGATTTCGAGTGTATTATTGTTTCAAGCCTATCAATTATTAATTAATTATTTCGAGTTCATTAATTATTTTAGCAGGAAACTGTAGGCAATTGTAAGCAATTATACATGAGGGATCCACAAGGAAGTAAAATAAAGGCCAAAAACCCAACACAAAACAAAACAAAACAAAAACAGGAAAAAAAAACACAAAAACGAAACAAACAAAAACAAACAATAACAAAGGACATAGTGACAATAGATAGCTTCGGTAATGCATGCAAATTTTATACATACTTTCAAACAAAGGTTGTTCTTGACAACCTGAAATCTTGCCGGATATAGCAACAATTAATGTATGCAAACTGGATTCCAAGCATTGAGGCTCATTTATAAATAAGAAAAGCAGGTTTATAATGGAATAGCTCGTCACGAGGTGCTCAGAGAAGAAATGTGCATATATTTGAATACATTACAGAACCGGTATATTGACCGACAGATTAACAAATCTTCAACTTCAGTAATTCCTTTGTCGGGGGCAGGTGAGTTTTGAACAATTATAGGCCGCATGCCTCAGATGGATTCATTCAACCTTTTTCCAACCTTTGCAAATATTAAAAAAGGGCGGACAGCTCTAGGGAACTTTATTTTTTCATGTACAATTTCACTATCATCTACCCTATGTTTGATTGTTTCCCACTGTTTATTTTAATATATGAATGAATCAAATAAATAATGACAATTTCAAAAAAGGATAATCATATTACTTTTAACATTGTAGAATTTGCAAAAGATTCCTCGTCGGACAGCTCTATGTGGGGTTCTAGTTCCCTTATTCAAAAGACCCCCCCCCCCCCCCCCAGGGGCAGTGCTAGATCATTTTGAAGGGGGGGTGGTGCGGGACCAAATTTCCAACAAGGTATCTGAAAGTTTCCAACAAGCAAGCAAACAAACATAAAAGAGTCATTAATTTTTGCAATGTCAAATTCGCCAAATAGAAAAATTGTTATGGAAGGTGTAACACCCCCATACCCCACTCTCGACGCCCCTGGCCCCATGTCTTTATTCTATCCGCAGGCAGGATATTCGCGCTGCAAACCCCACCAAGAATGTGAGTGATACGTCGTGACAGAATCGGAAACATGGTGTCCCAATAGCCGTCTATGTTTACAAGCCTGATGCTATCCCAACCATACGCGGCCAAGGTCAAACGGGAAAATTCTCTGGAAATATAAAGAGGAGAAATCGTCTGGAAATTTTATAATTACATTTCGGTTATCCTTCCGCCATCAACATTCGTTACGAGTCCAAATCACCGTTTATTTGGGATTTGCAAATTGACATATTTATTTCTTTGCAAATGTCAGCGGATTACTTTTAAAGAGGTAGTGGATTTTTGTGTGAAAACAGCATGCCTATAACAGAGAATAATATTGGCAATAATTTTTATATGAAGCTTAACGGCTAGTCCGTGTTATCTGTCGTAATGTCCTTAAAATTCCAGCTCCACTTTTATTGAGAAAAGAGAGAGATAGATATGGGCACATGGGACTACATAAACATGCGGGGTTAGACATGCACACTATCTCTATAGGGATATTTAAAATAATTAAAAACTTTCTAAGATATTTAATTTTTATGTAACATTGCTACTTGTGCTATTTTTCACATGAGCCTAAATAGGATGATAAATTTCATGAATTATTGTTCAACTTTAAAACAGAACTCAACCTTCTCTTCAAATGCTATAATAACTTGGCTCGAAAAAAAATGATGATAACCTGTTCGAGATTATCTCATAATTCAAAGGCCAATTGAGCTCAATACACTCAACTGATCGCTTCCTGACCGGCAATATGCAATTGTCAAGCGATATTTCAAAAAAAAAAAAATCTTTAAATGATTCTCTAGTCTCTTAATTCCATTCTCTACGCGAGGGTAGATATTATTGAAGTGCGTTTTGTCATTATTTTTTCTTCTTGTCTTGAGCTATCTATATTTAAAAGAGGAAGTTGAATGCCGGTAAAGGTGAAAAGAATATGAGCTTTCTTATTCTTTTTACAATATGGAAAAGTATCATAAAATGGCTACTCTTAAAAATGTCTTGATATTCAAGTATGACGAGAAATAGCTTCAATGTCTAGACCAAACTTTCAAGGGACAAGTGTGTAGTCCCACAAACCCATAAAGAGCTGTTCACTGTATGTGATTTAGAGCAAAACTTAGTCAATTTCTTTAATGACTTAAAAACCTTCAGATACACAGTTATCTTTATGTACTAAAATCTACCTTTCTCAATTATTTCCTCACACAATCACTATATGAACACGATGACAAAAGAGAGCGGACAAAATATACAGCTCCTCATTGTACCCTCCCCAATTGTTCTGGTAGACAAAAGAAAATCCCTTCATTGATGTTATGTAAAATAAGTAGAACAGGTGAATATGCATGTGACACCTGTTCTACATATTTTTACATAATAGCAATGAAGGGATGTTCTTTTGTCTACCAGAGCAAGTGTGGAAGGTACAATGAGGAGCTGTATATTTTGTCCGCTTCTTTGTTCGCCATGTTCATAGTGAATGCAATGTATGACCAGAGCTCAACTTAATCGTCTTTGTATTTAAGAAGACACCGTCAGGTTTCCTTGTATTTTACTCTAAATATCAGCTCCCCTAAAAAATGCGGTTTCCTCTATCTACATGATGGGGTGTTAGTAAAGATCGAACAGGTGACAAGGGGATCAGTCAAGCGGGACATAAAAACCCGATTTGTTTTAACCGTTTAAGACTATTTGAAGCCATACTTTTATATCTTCATTTATAACCAGAGGCGGCGGAACGTTGGGCTCAGACAATGAAAGTGGGGGAGCAACCTTCTGTTTGGCGGACAAAGGTGGCCTTCCACTTCCATTGTCCTAGCCCAACGTTCCGCCGCCTCTCTCAAAACGAATGATTACGTTTAAACTTGGCCTTAATAAACTAAGCAGGTCATGATCAAAGAAAATTATTTTCCTCAAATGTCACATGACATCCGTTTCAGTCTTTAAACTTCCCTTTATCATGTTTATATCTATAACCTTTTTTGCGATCGGCAAAGCCGTTTTAATCACCCCATGTAATCTGTTGAGATCATTCGATTATTAGCATGCACAGCTCCTCAAAAAGATGAAAATAATAATAATCTTTTATGATTGGAAAAAAGAAAATAGGCCTACTGAAAGGTGAAAAACCCCTAGCCGCGTGCCATGCACCTACGACCAATGAACTTCGCGCTAAAACCATTCAAAATGTAATTTGGTGAAGCCACTTTATATTTTTAGATTTAGATTTTAGATTTAGATTTATTTTATTTCAATTATTTTCAGCAGTCAACATACAAATCAATAATAACGTAAATACAAATCAGTAATAATAAAAACACAAATAAGCAAGTAATAATCATAAACATAGTGTATGGGTAACATGAATACCGAAGAAACGCATGGCAACAATATTACTCATTAGAATCAATTTAGAAAATAAAACGATTTAAATACATGTACATAGTTATTCAAGTGTGTGATTTAAAGTAAGAAAAGAAATTAAAAAAAAGACCAGCAAAAGAAGCAGAGCTTGTACAAAACGCTGGCCCCCTGGAATAATTAGATTGTAAAATTTTTGAACAAACAAAAATACGGGAAGACGTTATTTAGTGCGTATAAAAAGCAATAAAGATTTCTTTAGTTTAAGTTTAAAATAAGCTTAGGCTCTCTCTCATGTTCAGAGGAAGGGAGTTCCAAAATTTGGGAGCAGTAAATATAAAAGTATTCTTTAAAAACTTTATCCTTTATCCTTTACTTCCCCTCTTTTGTTTTTGACTAATTTGCTCACCATCTATGCATTTTTTTGCTCTTTCCCTCTGCCTATCTACTTCTGTACCTCCTCAATTAATATCCACCGAGTCTTCTCTCACTCCTTCTTACCCCTCCCATTCATTCTTTTTGAGGATTGTAATGATTTTGGTATAGCCATTAAGGATCGTTTTATTGCTTGATTTTTCTCTCCATCCTTATAAATTATATCCCTCTTATTTGCTCTCCCTCTCTCCTTACACTCTCTCTTAATAACCTCCATTCTAGCCCCTCTCTTGCTAATTTTCTGTCCCTATTTCTTGTTTCTATTACTTGTTGTGACTTAATTTGCTGAAGCCAGTTTATATTATTTTATTTCTTGTATATATCTCAATATTTCGACCCCTCCTCTCTCTCTCTCTCTCTCTCTCTTCTCTCTCCTCTATCTCTCTCTCTTCTCTTCTCTCTCCCTCCCTCCCCCTCTCTCTTTCTATCTTTCCCTCTGTCTCATTCATTCGCTCTTCATCCCTCTCAATCCTCTTCACTATCTCTCTCTTTCTTATTTTTTTTCATTCTTTCTCAGGCTTGTGCTTTGGTATAGTCACTACAGGAACGTTGTATCCTTGTACATGTATTTCCTTTTACCTGTCTTCTATATCATCTCTCTCCCACCCCACCCTCTTTTTTTTTCTCTCTCTCTCTCCCCCCCCCCCCCCCTCTCTCTCTCTCTCCCCCCCCCCCCCCTCTCTCTCTCTCTCTTGTAGTGTTTAAAGCTTTTAGCATTTTTCGACAATCGATTGTGTCATGTTACGTCCAACCCACGGTGGCCAGTCCAAGAAAATAAAGTCTGTTCTTCAAGTGGAATTATTGTCAAGCAAATGGTACATGTGATAGTGATTTCAGACCAAGATCAGTATCTGCTAGTATCGATGTTAGCCATAATCGAAGTAGATTGGTAACTCAAGGACACAGAAGGATGATCCCGTTCCCAATTCTCTATTAAACTACATCTGGCAATTGTTGATGGTGCGTTAACTAGTTGAGGTTTTAAAGTGTCTTTGGGGCATCGCTCGGAATCATTTGTAAACATCGCTTCATCTCCTTCTGTGTAGTGGGGTCGTACGACGCATACTTCGGCGACCGTTGCTCCGCGGTCCTAAATTCAACCCTAGACCAAACACTAACCTAACCTAACCCTTACCGGCTAATCCTAAAGTTGCAACCCTAACCCTATATAACCAAGGAGGTACTACGGGCAAGCTTGCCTATACCTCCTTGCCCTAACCCCATTTCTTTGACGAAATAAAGCTCAGAGCAAAATGTCGCCAGAGCAAATGTGTGGTGGTTTAGTGGTTTCTTTTACCTGACTGCTGTTAAGAAAACATGTGTATGCTTGCAAGTAATTAGGGGACCGACGGCTTAAGTCCTCTGCCAGGGACTTCGTATAAAGAGGATTAATGCGTTACCAAAAGGCACTAGCCCATCCACTTTATTTCGAACTGGGTCCTCCCATATAACATAAGAGACCACTGCTCTACCTCTGAGCCATATCGCGCCTCCTCGATAATGTCGGATCTCCAATGCGGGGCTGCCATGTGTCCATCATAGTCAGTTCCACCATTTTTGGGTTCTAATTTCGACTCTTTCCTTTTTCCCTTTGCCTTTCTCTGAAATTTCGTATCCGGACGACTGCCCCCGGACTATCACTCATGATAACTAGCCCCGAACAACTGTAGTCTGTACCCCCTACGAAAATCAGACCTGGACCACTACAATTACCCCCTCCGGAACAACTGCCTTGCCCTCGAGAGCAATAACTACCCGGGACAACTACCCCGAGGAAAAGAAGGTACGGACCATTACCTTCTCGGACAGTTAGCCTCAGATAATTATCCTTCAGAACACACCCCGTGCCCTTTAGGACAATAATTAGCCCGCACAAATACCCCTTACTACCATTGATCTCAACGGGGAGAAAAATCCGTAGAGATCAGTGCTTACAACAACTGCCCCTAGCCCCCCCCCCCCCGAAAACTAGCCTAATTACCTATCGGACAAAACTAGCAAGGCGTATAATACCGTCTTAGGGGACATTCGTTCTTCATGCAGGGTAGTTGTCCTAGTCTCCAAGATGATAGTGCAAGACGTCTTCACTCTCGTCAACTTTTCAAATCTTTAAAATCGGAACGAGCAGGAGTTCTATTTTCTCCTCTTGGGAGTGCCCTATAAACCAATATTCCCCGTATTGACAATGTCATATGATTCCCTTTCCTGCGTCAATATGTCACCATGGATCACCCTCAGAAGGGCTTCAACCAGCTTCAAACACATCGATCTAATAATTCCACACTCTAATTCATTTAAGACTGCAAGGACAAATTAGATCCATGAGTGACTTTGGCCAAAAAGGGGGTTTCAAGATCACCAATCTAATATCTCTTCACATTTGTATTTGATTATTTTACTCCTGATAAATCTTTGATTGATCGTAGTATTGATTGAGACGGTAAAATCCAAAACGAAATTCGACATTGTGTATATATCTAACCCGTTGACAAGTAAATTCTCAACTTCCCATATAGGCTTCATACAGGGACACCAGGCTCCCGTAGGCAGCGGGTTAAAGGAGACTGAAATTATTTAAATTGTTTTAACATATGTGATTTAATGTACATGCACATGTAAATCTTTCAGACTTAATTGTAATTTTTTTTTAAATCTAAATTACGATTATACAACATTAGCTTATGTCATTCGTTAACTCCGTCGTTGAATAATAATTGTCTTGATTAATGAGTGTCCGCATGCCTTCGTCAATAATATATATAGAACAGCAAGTGCACTTCCCCGTTTCTCTACCATGGCCTATGATTTATCAATTTCAATTGTATCGTTTTCACATGTCATTTATAGTTTGGATGTGTCTTTGCAGATATTCTTCTCTCTCCGTAATTCAAACGCAGAGGCATTCGCCTAATGATCTATTTCTATTTGAAGCAGATTTTTTTTCCATCATGATAATAGTTATATTTGGAGTATTTGCCTTAATGTGAAACAATTTTAAGTCTGATAAATATATGATACCGTCTGTTTGGAACCAGAAGGCCGTTAACTCATATACTTTAACACAGAGTTAACACCTTTCTGGCTCTCAACAGACGATAATATATCCTCTTCATATCATGCATTGAAGAACTTGCTTCACTTACATTGTGTCCAATTTGAGTTATTATTACAGGGTCATTTTGTCTAAATCTTTAGTAATTATTAGCGATGAATCAGTTTCTTCTGCATGGCAATGGGCCCCTAGCAAAAGATATTTTCCGTACTTTTTTTAAATAAAAAAGTAAAAACAATAAGGGAAAATTTAAGAAGAAATTAACTATAGTAAAAAAAATTTTTAAAAACCCAAAAAACTTTATCCCTGGCCAGATAGCAAAAGAATGAAAGAGTCTACAGACAACATTGTGGCACATGCAATATACGCATGCCCCGGCCTCTGGCGATCATTGACAATGATCCCTTGAATATCCCAATACTAAACCAGGCTCACTTCTCAGCACGCCCTTCATTAATCACCATTTCAAGGAAAGTGGGGAAGATACCTAGTTTGCCAGAGTGGTATAATCAATATTATTTCAAAGCGTGTGATTTGACATTCATCCGAAAAGAGAGATAAAGAGTGGTATTCGGCAATCATATAGGGGAATAGTTTAAACCCAACATGAATATTAATAAAAATCTTTTGGAAGATAACCTTAATCCCCTTGTTTGGGCAACGTCAATTCTTTAAAGACTCACTTCTCTATCTTTCCTCAAATTTTGCTTGAAATTCTTTTCTAATACATATGATGATGTCCATACTGAGTGTAAGTAATTTTATGATAAGCAATAAACGGCTTTACGAAATTACACCTACCTTTGCCATCTATGGTAACTCACATGGAAACCTTGATTTTGATTAGCTGTTGAGTGATGTTACCATTGTAGTTACCATTGATAGCAGAGTTACCATTAATGGTAAGTTTTATGCAACGGGGCACATTAAAGATCTTTGACGCTTATATACATGTACGCGTTTTTGTGTGTTTTGTACTTTTTTTCTGTACACATCGTTTGGCATGAATACATATTATAATATCTCCTCAAGTCATTGTTCATTTTTGTAGAGGTTGGATGAAATAATCACTGTTATTTGTTTGGTTGTTTTCGTTTGATCTTTGTTTGTTTGTTGTTGTTTTTTTGTCTAGGGTCCGCCTTATATAAAGTTGCGATTGATCCAAATCGACCACAAGAGCTCCACTCAACTGTGGCAAAGTCAAAATGGCCTTTTTCTTGACTTTCGGAGTTGCATTTGATACCCTGCCTTTCATTTCCGTCGGAAGATTGTGAGAAGACAAGATGATTATCTTCATCATTAGAACTTCGGAGAAATGTCATCATTGGGAGATGTGAGAATGACTTTTATTTTGTCACTAATTTTGAAAAAAGGAGAGAGACGCTATAAAGAAGGTTCTTTTTATGTCATTATTCACATTCATGTATTCATCTTTGGCTCATTGATATGATATCGTCCAAATGAACATTCATTAATCCGCATGGATCATTGAAGCACACGGACTTCGTGAAAACTCTGCCCACATCCGCAGCCCGGAGCTGGCACTTCGGGTAGCAATCGGCACTCGGCAATCACTCGACTCTTCGTAGTCGGTAGTTCGACACGCGCTTGCTAATGACATCGCAATTGAATTTTCTATATTTCACCTGTATTCGGCCAAGGGAGAGCGGAGTCGCGGTGCTTGCATATCAAACATGCGTAATTCGCACAAAAACGTTGCTTCGCTCTCTCAATGACGACGTAAATATTGTCGTGGTCAGGAGCAGCTCGTACGCTGTTACCATGGTAACAGTTAAAGATAGAAAACGTGAGAGAGGATAGGTTTGTGTTCTCGGCTCGGTATATTGCGCCTGACGTCACCGGTTGCGTATTCCAGGCATGAAAGCGTTGTTAGAAGGCAATTGTAAACAGGCATATGATAAAGTGATCTACTATCTCTCTTCTTTCATATAAGATTTATTTCCTCTATTTACTTCCGTCAAGTGTTCTTAAATATTTAAGAGCGACGACGTGAGCAGCGCTAAATCGGGATCAGAAGAGGTAACAGCCCCGACGCACCAAAATAAAACTCGAAAAGGAAGTCTTTTTGTTCTTGCATCCTAAATACTTTTCTAGGAGATCCATGTATCGCAAGGTTTTCATCTACCTAGCTCCTGGCGACCTCTGGTAATCCGGAAATAAAAAGAGGATATCCGTTCGGATAAGAAACTATATCACGGACCTGAAGCCTATATCTAATCAAGCTTGAAAAGTGGAGCGTGGAAGTAATGAGCATCATCCAAGAAACCATAATTTGTGCATCTTATAGAAAATATATTGGAAAGCAGATACGCTCATGAACTGTGATGTAAATGTTCACGAGGTAGAAATGAAATTGAGGAAACCGTATAACATTGAAAATTTCCTTGATATTGGAATTTATACAGAATAAAGATTTTTCTATAAATTAGTATCGTTCTCCGTTCGTTAGAAGTTCCACTTACCATACATACGCGCACACATACTGTTTATTAGTAAGTTTGTTTGAAGCTTTCAGAAATAAAAACCATTATTAAAATATAATACGGGAATAAGTGGCTATTCTTAAAGTTACTTTTAAAGTAATTATTGGAAATAAATTTTTTTTCTGAATTCTGTCCTTCCATACAATGATGATTATATTCAAGAGAATATTATGAATATATTCAATAAGCTATACCAATCTTCTCCATACACCTAACTTTGAATTTCTGTTATTATAATTGATTTTGCAAACACTGTAAAATTTTGAGACCAAATTTGTACTCTGTAACTCATTTATTTGTATTCTGTACAAGTGAAAAATTCTGAATGGACAATAAATGTTCAATTCAATTCAACTCAAATCAACTCTATTTTATGGTAACAAAATCTGCTGTTGAGTTATATTCTTGTCAATTCTGAGTAAAAAAAACCCGGATAAGATTTGAATAATAGTACACTGTACATAAAACTATTGATATTACATCATTCTTTGTGGGGCTTTAAATATTTCGAAGCATAATTTCTAAAGTATTGAAAGATATGATGTCGTGGACACTAGTATTATTCATTAGTTTTGAAAATGTTAGATTGAATGAGAAGGTATATTCGCGCGCGCGTATGGGGAATAGCAGTTCGATTTGAATTAATGGCTTCATTAAGGGGAAGGACAAAATTTTTAATTACCTATAACCAACTTTGTTCAAATAATCCCACTCCACGTAACGGCAAAGAATTTTAGTGACAGTGCAATAATTAATTTCCAAACAAAAAGTCTCAAAATCGTCTCTTTATTTAGAAGGGAAAAAGAATCGCCATTATTTTAACAAAATAGTGTTTGTACAGTAAATACTGTTTGTACAGTTTGCATGGGAAACATGATCACGTTTCCGGAAGGTGTAAGAAGAGGAAGAGGGATACCAGCTACTTGGAATTGTGAAGAGAACATTTACTCACCTAAACAAAATAACTCTGCTAACTCTTTTCAAGACACTGATCAGACCTCAACTAGAATATGGGAGTGTTCTTTGGAAGGGCAGATACAAGGAGGATGCCAAGAAGATCAAAAGAGTCCAGAGGAAAGCAACCAAACTAAAGGACTTCCCATATGAATTTGATGAATCTGTATTCCCTATATTACAGAAGGAGAAGAGGAGATATGATCATTGTCCACCAGATCATGTATGGACTAATTGACATCCCCCGGACCACTTCTGCTCCCAACCTGTCAGTAGCTCAACTAGAGGACACTCTATGAAGATATCAAAGACACACAGTAAACTGGACGTAAGAAGTAAGTCTTTTAGCAGAAGAATCATCGACGACTGGAACAGCTTACCTGAAGACATACACTGTAAAAAATATTTGTATTTTTACAGGGCAAAAGAATACAGATTTGTTCTGTTTATTATAAATACAGCAGTTGTGATGTTATTTTTACATTTTTCCCGTAAAAGTACCTCATTTGTAATTGCGAAACTGAGTTACATCAGGAACTTGTGATTTTAAGGCAAAATAGGGTTTTTATACAATTTTTTGTGTAATTTTACAGTTTAATTTTTTTACCTTAATGTATTGTAGGACTCGGGTTCCAACGCAATTACATAAGAACCTGTTATCTGAATTATAGATCTGAAATGTATGCTAAAATTACATACAACATGTATTTTTACAGCAAATTTCTGGCGACTCAGCTGACATCAGATTTCTGTAATTTTACAGTACTTTTTTTTTACAGTGTAGTACAAATAACCACAACAGATAAATTCAAAAGATGTATAGATAAATAATGGTGGAATAAGCACTTTGAGCTTCCATGAATCCTCCCGCAAGCGCAAACGCACAAACTATTACAGGCTAACCCTTCATCCCGTATCAGACGATGATGATGAGGAGGAGCAGGAGCAGGAGGAGAAGAAGGAGAAAAAAGAAGGAGACTCAGGAAGAATAAGCAGAAAAGAAGAGGAAGAAGAAGAAGAAGAAGAAGAGAAGAGGGAGAAGAAGAATAGCAGGAGGAGGAGAAAAAGAGGAGGAAAAAGAAGAAGGTAAAGACATATGAAGAAGCAGAAGAAGAGAAAGAAGAAGAAAATGAAGATTTTTTAATTTTTTGTAATATGAAAACAGGAAGAAGAAGAGGAGGCGGGTGAGAAGTAAGAACAAGTAGAACAAGACAGAAAAGGGTTGATTACTCACCAATGTATGGTTTCTCCAATTAACAGAACGAAACAAACCTGAAGGTTGACTTCTCCTCAGTAAATAAAGCAGTTCGTATTATTATTTCATGGTAAAATTGACCCTGAAATCACATCCAGTTGTGGTGTACTTACTTGTAGCATAATGCTTACTCTTATCGTCTTCATTTAAAAGTTTCCATTTTTAGACATGATAAACTCTTTATGATTAAGATCAGTGAAACTTATCTTTTAGGAGGTATATTACAATTATAAGGAGATGTGTGGAGACATTGCGGTTTTGCGGGTCACCTATAAGGCTAAACTTCTATAGGTTATAGAATTGTAAAAAATAGGCCATTTTCATAATGCAAAACTGATTTGATATTATGTTCGATTCCTTTTATTCTGTTTTCTGTTTGCCTCTCCCGAGTCTTGTTCTCCTCCAATCTTTCTTCCACCTTCATTTTTTTAAATTTTTATTTTCAGTTGTACAATATTTCTTTATGCTTTTTTGTTGTAAGTTTGTTTGTTTTTGTTTATATAGTTTAGTTTTTGTTTGATTTGTTTTGATTTGATTTATTTATTTTTTCCGTTTCAAAATAAATCATACATGATACACATTGATTCAATGATTAAACACAAAACAATGTAAAAACTTTGTATATATCAAACTAACAGTACAAAGATAAGGTTATTAAGAAGAGTACAAAAATAATTTACACAAACGGATCATCATTGACCTAACATACACAATGAAATGGAGGGACATGCTAAGGAGCGTAATCATAAAATTTTGGTCGAACAAATTATAACAATTGAATAAGAAAGAAAAAGAGGGAGAGAATTGTAAAATAAGAGATAGGAAATAGAAAGGACGAGAGGTTTTTGTTTTATTTTTGTGTGTTTGTTTCTTTGGTTGATATTTGGGAGGGGTTCCTTTTTTCTACTTAGTCTCTCGCTCCGCTTTCTCGAACGCTCTCTGATTTTCCTCTTCTTCCCTTCTCTTTTTCTCAATATTTCATCCTTCTTTCTCTCTCTATCTCTGTATTTTTTTCAACATCATTCTTGTTTGAATCAACTAGAGGCCTCGTTCCTTTCCGCTGTAAAACTATTTTAGGAAGAGGCAACACCGACACGTGTCACTTCATGTTCAACTTTCTCATCTCTGCATTTATACCAAACTTGACATTACCATGCCAATATAATTGTCAAGCCGTACTGAATAATTTGATTTTTTAAGAGAATATGTATATCATCAATAATGAGACCGTTAATAAAGGCATAATGTGAAATATCGCGTAGATTATTATTTTTTTTCACAGCACTGTTGTTAATATGGCAGAATTTTTGCTTGCATGCTGCATGACGATGCACATTAACGATAATTATATTATTATTATTATTATTAATAATATTATTATTATTATTGTTATTATTATTATTATTATTATCATTGTTATCATTATTATTATTATTACTATTATTATTATTATTGTTATTATCATTATCATTGGTATTGTTGAGAATAATAATAATAATAATAATAATATTATCAATGACAAAAATAACAATAACAATAACAACAATATTAATCATAATAATCTGCATTTATATGGCGCCTATCCAGGTAGTACAAGAATAATGATAAAATAATAATTATAATTATAATATAATATTATAAAAATAATATTAATATTATAATAAAATAATACTAATAATACTAATAATCATAATAGTTTTTTTTTTTATCCCAGCACCACATAGCGTATAAAATAAAGTACCTATGCGAGTAACATCTTATGGCATATTGATACACTCTAAAACATGTTGGATAATTTTATTGTACCCAATATCTGTACATTTTTGGAGTGTTCTGTTAATGCATTAATGTCTAGAACATTACTTCCATGAATACTTCATTGTGCGGTACGGTAACGATACCATCACCCACATTTTGTCCAGGGATTGCAAGCCCGCTCACAAGGCAGTGTGGCACCACCTCCTCCCCTGGGGGGGGGGGGGGGGGTTACTGGCATAGGTACCTTCGCAAGTATCCATGGTGTATTGTCAATAGCATTGACAATGGAATTTTGCATCCTTACAGGTGCCCATTTTCATTTTTTTTCAGGATTGAAATTAACACTTATTTCCTTCTTATCAGTAAAACGAAATAAACAAAGAAAACATGTGTTACAATGCGGTGAACGTAGAGTAAAATACAGTAAATAACTCACATAATAGAAGGACGCGAAAACCCGGTCTATTCCGTAGTATCGTGCTACGATATCAGGTAACTCTAAAATTCAAGAAATGAGGCACCATGAATTTTTGTTGCGTCGGGTTTATTTTGTTATCCTAGAAAAAGCTTTTTAATCCCTTTATTTCATTGTAGCCTAAATTCCATAGCTATACATCTTGAAATTTTATCAATATTAATGTCTCTTTAATTTACTTTGTTTCCTTAAGTAGCAAAACAGAACTTTTCATATATACATTATGCTCGCTATAGTAAAGTTCCTCTTATGTGTCTACAGTGTCTTGAAGCTGAGGAAGTATACTATTATATGTAGAAAGTGAAGAATATATCGTTGAATAATTTGACAGATTTAATATGACTGAGCGACCCGTGGTGATACTCTCAAGGCCGATTAAGGAGCTGACTTCCCTCACACAAGAAGCCGGCCTAAGTATAAATGTTACCGCCTCTCTAAATCAGTGTCAAGTCGGGCGTGTAGGCAAAACTTTCAACAAAAAAAAACTTTCATATGATACTCATTATTTTAGTCGGCTTTAAAAAGTGTCTGGACATGTTCAATCTCCCTGAAGAAGGAATGTAATATGTACGTTCCGAAAATTCGGAAAATATACATGTCTTTAATATTTGCAATAATGCATTACCATCTTGTATTGGTCATTGATTTTTTTACTTTATAAAGAAAACTATATAAATTTATCTATATATACTTGTATATATATTTACTTATTTATTTATACCATCCTAAAGCGCATATTTTATCCAAAAAATTCCATGTGCATCTCATTTAGTCGGATTTAGTCGAATATTTCACAATCTGATAATAACAATAATAACAATAAGTGCGATTTATATAGCGCCTTTTATAAATATACAACCATTTTTAAGGTTCATTTAATTAATGTGCGAAATATGCAGGTAACTCGTAAAACTGTCATAAATTACGCTCCTCATTAAGTCAGCTTTAAAAAAAGTGTCTGGTGACTGTTTGAATATTCCGTGTTTGATAAACAAAATGATTTTTTTTTACTTGCATGCTGTCATATGCTGCTCATTCATTCGGTTTTAAAAAAGTGTCTGGGCCTAACTGTTCGAATACACCATTTTTAGTACATAAATATACATGGTTTTGACATCATGTGACTAAAAAAATATATTGCTACTCATTAATTTTTTAATCAGCTTTAACCTGTCTTTCTGGACACGATCGCAAAGGCTTAAACAAAAATCTAACAAAGGATTTCAATGGATTTATGTGTTACCTTCTGCAATATGAAAATGACATATTACATAATCCGAACATAATTTTCCATAAGTAATATAAAGGGGTATATTAATGAGTTGTTTCTTGAAATTCTTTGTTACGGTGTCCTTGGCAAAACTGCTTGGATATACCAAGATTGATATATGCATATACTATTTTAACGTGCATATAACTCAGAGGCTTTCATAATGCTCCTACTAGGTCGGCTTTGCAAAAAAGTTAGCCTACAAAAATGAAAAACACCGTAAAAAAAAAAAAGAAAAGAGAAAAAAAAAGAAGGTGGACACTATTTTCAAATAAACATTTAACATAAATGTATCTTTTGTATATCAAAATAAACATAAAGTAACCCTCTTTAAGATGATATGCAATTGGAATCATGCAATTTACACAAGAGTGAGCATAGCCATTTAACAATAAAATTGCAAAAGTGGGGCATCCGGCCATTCCAATTTTGATGAGCATTTCCATCTTGTAGGGTCAAGTTGAAAATATTAAGAAAAAAATTACCCATCTTGATTGTGCTTGTCTGTCTAAGCCATGCAGTCCTGAGACTACAGTTGACATCTAGAGCTCTATCATCCTGATTGTTTTTCCTTCTTTCTTTTCATTATTGAACAAGGATTTCTTACATATATAATATACACATGTTCTTTAAAATTTGAATATCTACCTGCTCTTTTTTTCTGAATTTTCTTAATCAGCCCTTCTAACGGTTAAATATAATGTGCCCATCCAAGCGTGAAAGTTAAAAACTTTATCTTAATTGATGTTGGTAGATTATTAATTTTAACTTAATTTGATATATATCTTAATATACTTTACTTTCGGTTTATATGACAATTTTGAATAATAAAGATTGTCCACTTCTGTCGTTGTTGTTGCTGAGTGTATATGAAATGAATAAGCTTCGGAGCTTTTTATCATTGGATAGTCAACTTGTGCTGTAATTACTGAGAGGCGACTTTATGGTTGAGTGTCATCAATATTTTTGCAGTAAATAGATTTCAAATCAGTTTTAGCCCAAAAGAGTTGATTCCGTTATTTTTACTACACCGTTAAGCAATTTCCCCCTGAAAATATTCTTATTCAATATCCAATGGAGACGGAGTACAGCAATCAAAGATGCATGTAGATAGGGACGCGTGAACGCAAAAAATAAAGTTTGCGTTAAAATTGAGAATGCCTGCCATAAAATTTTAATTGCAAGAAAATCCTGAATTCCCATTCCTTTTTTAAAGAGAATATCTTTTTTTTATTGGTCCAAATTTTCTTCTGAAGTGATCTCTTTGGCCCATATTCTACAATTTTTTTTTGTTCATTATAAAGGAAGCTAGATTGTTCAATTTTTATGCAAGTTGGACACAGGGGGGCAGTCTGATTGGCAAGATTGCGTTATTATTGTGGTGATAACTGGTGCTTGCGCCAGTAATTTGTCGCAATGTTTGCACGGGTTATTTTTCATTCACTTTTTTTTACGAGGTTACTCTCACATGGCTCATCGGAGACTTATAGCCACTAACATAATCCTACGTGTTTGGCTTAATAACTTTTGATTCAAAGTTCTTAGAATATACCAGATGCATGATTAGCAAGAGCAAAAATTTCTGCACACACTATGTCCATTTTTGTTGCATGATCATATTGTGTTTGATACCAATAATTTTTTTAAAGTCCTTAACTTGGCAACACTTTGTGAGGTTCAAAATCATTGTTTTTTTATTAAAATTGACAAATTTAAAAACTTTTCGACAAAAATTCCTAACCATGTATATTGTTTCCAAAGAAATTACACCTAATTAGAAGCATGTAGCAATGAAAGAAAATATTATTGTTGCCATTTTGAAGAACAAATTGTGATCAATTTAGCCTTTAACAAATTCCTGCCCTGGCCCAAATACCTAAAACCAGGCTCACACGAGGCGTTTTTTCACTAGCGTCGATCACTCCAGCTATTGTTAAATTCAACTGAATTCATGCTGCAGTAAGCAGTCAACAATAGGCCCGATGGGTGCGATTGGCCTCGCTAGCGTATTAACACCAGCCCTCATTTCGAATCCATTGGGTTTGTAATATAAGCTGCTTTTGTACAGTTGCTCGAGACTCTAGTTTTGAGGAAAGCAGAAACCGAATTTCTAACTCCCTCTCTCTCTAAAAAAAGAGTGAATTTTCACTATATTTTCACTCCCCCGGGAGTGACGTCAGTAATCACTTGTTTAGGAGTGAATATCGAGTGACTATCGAGTGCTCTCTAAGAGGAAAGGAGTTGTGTTTCACTCTATTTTCCTTGGGGAGTGACGTCAGTGATCACTCGATTTTTTGTTTTAGAGAGAAACGTAAAACGAACGCAAGGTAAAGGTGAGAGATAATTTGAGAGCATTCTCATTCTTTTTATATGCCATTATGGAAGAATGCCCCCCCCCCACCCCTCCCCTGAAAAAATAACTACTCTGCAAATATCCTAATATTTGAAATATGACTAGAAGTAACTGAAAATTTTGGACCAAATTTTCTCGTCACATGACTGTGTATGTAATCCCATATACACATTTCTGTGTGCAGTGCAGTGACGTTCACCAAGACTGAATCAATTTCTTATCATTTTGATGAATCCAAAAACCTCACAATATACATCAATCCATACTACATAGTCAACGTTTCCCAATTTCTTCCAGACAGTTTCTTTCTCAGTGTAACCGTATGACCAGAACTCAACTTAATCTTTAATGCATAAATGTCAAGCATAAATATTCTCACAATAACTAAAGAGAGAGGCAGGATGAATTAACTGAAATTTGATAAATGAATGACAAATCAAAATACAAAAATATGGCAATGAGAATAAACTGATTAATGTCTCACCGGTCATTTTTCGATCCAAAACGCTCTGGATAATGTCAGCCATGAACGTCTTGTAGTGTCATGAAAGTGTTTATGAAAATTTTATGAGATAACCTCGTGACAGGAGCTATACGGACTCTATAGCCCTACAGACCGAGTGTTAAGGTATGAGTCTATGAGTTTATAGGTATACAGAAAACTTTTCCCAAACGCTCGCAGCAATGAGGTATTATCTTTCACTCTCTCTATTTCATAGATACAGAATTATCTTACTCGCTTTCTATTTCTGGAAAGTTACATCAAATTTTATACGAGATGCACTGGGGAAGGAATAAGAAAGCTTTCGGTGTCAAATATACAAGAAAGAGAGAAAGAGGGGGGCGGCTTGTGGAAAGCGTGTGGGCAGCACACCGCCATGCACGTGGTCGATTTCCCCAGTGATTACCGCTAAGGAGACAGATTCGACGAAAGGAGTCTAACCCACACACTCGACGATGGCGGGCGTTTTAATAGATGGGGAAAAATAACAAAACAAGAGAGTGTATATTTGAAGAGATATCAAATCATATGCATATTTTGCAACATAGATAAAGAGAAGAAAATGGAAAAGAATGAGTTTGTTCCCGCACGTGGGATATCTACGCTTATGTCATTGCCAAATATATACAGTATATTACCCAAACTGCTAAATATAGCTTTAAAAAAAAGTTTTTGTGTGCAGCGTCTGACCAACAACGATTCATAAATTATAACCGGCTTTGTTATTTTACAGCTAGATAATTTTTTCTTCTATTGCATTCACAACTGGATTGTCCCAAAACTTCTTTCTTCGCAAAGTTAAAATAAAGTAAATAAAGCAAATTGCTCTTTAGCATGTTTAGGAAGGTGTTAACCTATTTTTTTATCCCTTCTTCGGTTCTTTATTTTGTGTATTCAGTATTTAACATCACAATTATCAGGACAACTTAGTTTTTAAAGCACATTCCACCTCTAGAGTATGAGGACGAATTTGGAAAAAGAAATGTACCTTCAAATTTTGAAGCGAACATTTAGAGGAGCCAATATGTTGCTTTATACATCTTGCTTTTGAATTATACTTGTTATAATCAGCACATTGTTCCATTGCCTTGTAAAGTGTTTGTAAAAAATAATGAATATATGAAATAAACTTCATGTAAAAACATGCAAGTATTACGTTTATTTGTCATAAGTCAGCAGAAAATGACATCATCGTACATGGCCAATAACTTAATGCTAAGCTATAATACCTTAATCTAGAAATATAATTTGTACAGCTTATGCGTGGTCACAAATTAAGATCGATGGTAATTATTTGGAATTTACTAAGATAAATTCATTACATATATAATTGTATAAATCGAGAAATCCTATAGGAGTTTCATCACTCGGTCATGATGTATCATAAGAAACAGGGGGGGGGGGGTCCATGTAATTTATATAGCCCACTCTTGGATAGGGCTGCCTCTCCAGTTCTGACTACTACAACCGCCCCCACCCCGCTCTCTGCCAAATCTTCAAAATCAAAGTCAAGACATAATTACATGGAGTCGTCTGCCGACCAAGAATTTTTTTCAGTACGCATTTTCATGTATTGACTTTAGTATATGGTTCGATGTAACATGATAAATTTGTGAAATTTTGGAACGAAAATAAGGACGTTATTTCTTGTGAGGGTAGACCTTTTAGAGCACTGCCAAAACAGCGAGGATGTGACATACATGAGCAATATGAATTAATCATTTAAAAACACTGAAAATGAAATGAATAAAATAAATAACTAGAAGTTCACTTCCTGAGTATTGTTGTAGTCGGAACAGTCGTCGTTTCAATACTTTATATGGATATTAGATGAAATAACACATTGTCATCGTCACCACGTCATTAATCATGTTAATGAAATAATAAATCACGTGAATAACATTTTGATTAGATGAAATTTCATCTAATTTAAAACAGCAAGCTTTGGAATCAGACAATGTTTGATATCAAATGTATTAATTTAAATTTTGATTCATGAATGTGGGATATAATATGTATAAATTGTAATCAATTAATTCTCAACAAAAATAAAAAAAGGGGATTCGGGATCGTCTCACTAAAAGCATTCACTTTCCTCATAGACATGTTTTTTCCGTTGGGCTCTTTTTCTCCTTTTTTTTTAATATGTGTCTCGAATGTGGTAGAAATTTTAATTTAAATAAATAACAATTTACCCAGGTAAGTAAGATGCAAAATACGAACATGAGGGGGCAAAACAAAGGCTATAAATTCTGAAATCCGCCTACATCATCATTTCTCTCTTTCTTTCTCTCTCTCTTTCCTTCTTTGTCTTTCTTCCCCTCTACCTCGTATCAATTCACCCAGTAATCCAGAAACATGCGTGGGTCTGAATAAAATTCGAGGTGAGACATCGTACAAAGCATAACGAATCCGCCCTCAGCATCTAGGTATATGGTCAATTTATAATATCAATTATGGAGCAAGAAAATAATGATCATAACTTTCAGGCCATTGTACTGGAGTAGAAACGAGTGTTGTTTTACTTTCAGTTATGTTCTCATGTCATACCATGTCCTAATTATTTTAATCGAGCTTTTGCAAAGGCAACTGATTGGGGGCCAATGTTTTCTAAAACGTCTATTCTCAATATTCATATCGAGGGGCGCGGGAAAGCCGGAGGGAGGACGACGTACACAGTGACGGTACGCCCACTTTATACCTTAGATTTTAAAAACTCTTCTTTCAACACCTGATGAATTGTCTTTTCATTATTATAAAAGGGTTTTTTTTCTTTTTACTAATTAATAGTAGGCCTGCACATATTCATCCAACTACAAAGTACCTTTAGATACTAAAGACGTCTCTTATTGTCTCTTATTGAATTAATCGAATGACTGTCAGAGGTTTTTAAAGTCTGGGAGGCCATAATTCCCACACGCCGCCCCCCCCCCCACCTCTAGATCTCGAACACGGAGCGGCGGTTAGCTGCAAAAAAAAACCATAGCGTGAATTCTTGTGAAAATTGCTGTTTACATCAGTTATTATGATTCTTGCAAATTTATAAATAAATATGCATTTCATTCTGTAATTTTCTGTAATTGAACAAAGAAACTTTATGCAGAGTAGTTGTCCTAATAACTCATATGAATATTTGATTTAAAGCAAATGATTTGATTTCATTCAATTTTCATAAAATTTAACTGTTTTCTGAATTTCGTATGTATTCTTTATTTTTAAATCGTTATGTATTACATGGTGTGTCACTAATTAATACTTTCATCGGAAACTGCTCGTTGAGATCTTAATGCGTTACGAAGTGAAAACAAAATCCATCATCCTCAGGTCATTATAAGCGTAAATATCTAAAGTATATAATATGTATATATATATTGCTATTCAGTTACATTGAATCAAACAAAGCTGACAACTTTATTAATAATAATGATAATAACAATAATAACTAGCATTTAGTGCGCTCTCCCATAATACAGCTATATCACAGCGTTTACAAAATCCATAACACATAACATAAAACTAAAATTATTATAGGCATAAAGTTTGACAAAGATGAAAGGGGTTAAAGTACTCCAAAACAATATGTTTATACAAATTTCTTTAAAATATTCTGTGGAGGAACGAATTAGCCTGATATAACCGAAAATGTACATAGATTCTTAATCAGACGTCAAAATGCTTTTCAGAGATTACTGTGATCCGTATTATGCTTAGAAACGTGACGAAATCTTCAGTACTCTCGTTGGAAATCGAATTCTGGCGGCTATACAACTTACAGACAATAATGGGAGACATTTTCGTATAGTAGCAGTCTGCAGCCCCCCCCCTTCCCCCTCTCTTATTCTCCCTTACTCTCTATCTCTCTCTCCGCTCTCGTTCTCTCTCATCCTCTCTCCCCTCTTTCTCTCTCTCTCTCTCTATCCCTCTCTGTTCACTTGATGTGAATGTCTGATTTTCATCTTCCTTCTCCCTTTCTGCTACCTCCTTTTGGTTCTTCCCCTTCTTTTTCTTCATCTTCTCTCATTTCTTCTTTTTTTTCTTATCCCTTCTTCTTCTCCATTCCTCCTCCTTCGTCTTAATCTCCCTCTTATTCTTATCTGTTATTTCCTTCTCTTCCTTCATCAACATCATCGTCCTCATCATTATATTCTTCGATCAGTGAGCAGCCGTGTTTTGAACCCGAATACAGATGACCCCAACTTCAACTCGCTCGCCCACGTAATTCTCCTCGGATAAAAATAGACCATGATTTGTATATCTAATGATGTTTCCAATCTCACCCAAAGCCCCGAATGTGTGTGTGTGTGTGTGTGTGTGTGTGTGTGCGTGTGTGTGTATGAGAGGGCTGTTACTCTGCCTAGAGCGCCATAACATAGAATCGCCCGTCACAACCTACATATGCAAATCAGGTGTATTGCAGTGGATCAGGGCGGAGGGAAATTATCAAACAATAATTCAATGCTATAAGAGATAAATGAAACAACAGTTACCATAAATACGAAGAGAGTATTAATTTTTTTGTTACATGCTAATGATGAATGCCCTAATTACAGGTTTAGAATCAAAGGGAAATTTGCCTATTTTGTATTTTTTGTTTGTTTGTTTGTTCGTTTGTTTTCAGAGTACACACATGAGACGAACAAAGTCAAATGCTTTTTTAAAGGAAGACATTCCAGATCTTTCCTTTCATGTTTGTTGCTTTTTTAAAAATTCTTTTTGTAAATTCTTTTTATAAGAGGGGAGTAATCTAGCTGTCCAAAAACACTTACCAATAAATTTGATATTGCATCAAATACCCCTCAGAATGTGAAAAGTGTTTATAAGTATTAACGTAAACTGTAATTACCAGTTATTCTAAATCCCTTTACGGATATATTTCACCATGCAATCGCTCTCTAATGAACTGAAACCTATTCTTATTGGCCACAAGCAAATACCGTGTTTTTATAATTCAATTTTAAATTCAAATTCAGTCCCTTTCATGTGATAGCTTTAAAAATGGCAAATTCCACAATGTCGAAGATGCTCTTATACATAATGCGTTATGACAAACAGAACATCAACTTCCAATTATCTAGTTTTAAACACATTTCTGTATAAAGAAAGTTACTTTAAATTCTTTCATTATCATCATCATCATCATCATCATCATCATCATCATTGACATGTTTTCGGGAAATTTAATAAAGAGAACGAGTGAAACAAAAGGAAATTCGAAGTGTTCCTATGCAAATACAGCTTTAGAACATGGATACATTTTAAAGTGTACATAGTATTTATCCGTTTTCAATAACTTAATTTGAACAAAAAAAGTGTCGCAGTTTTCTGAGAGATGTTCAAATTAGCATCACTACAAAACGATTAATTAATGTTGTTCCTTTTTAAAGAATTCTTTCAAAAGCAGTTGTAATGCTTTTGTAAGGATTCTCGGTCAAATATTTTAGAAGAAATGGTTGAAATAAGATTATAATATCAGTGGTGTAGATACGCACACACCTTCTATTGCCAGTGATGAATAGATCATCCCCCACTAACAATGGATAATTATGCCTGTCTACGCCCGTGTATAATATAAAATATTTAAGACAAAAGAATGAAATAAGAAGCTTTAAATTCAATAAATTTTTCCTTCTTAAAGATTGGTTTCAAAAAAATCTGTAATGCACTTTTAAGGATTCTCTATTGAATATTCTAGAAAGAAGAGGTGAAATAAGATATTTAATATATGAAATAATTATCTAACTTGCAGCAGAGCTCCCCCCCCCCCCGTCCCCTTTCCGCTTCTCTCATTCTCTCTCTCTCTCTCTCTACCTTCCATTGGTTTCTTTCTTTTGTTGATTAAAAATATACTCTCAATTCTACACACAAATACTTCCAAATTATAACTACCATATCATTATTTAGTCTATGTGGCCCTTTACCAGTAATAAAAGAACTAATCAAAGTGATTTACAATAAAATAAAATCAAACTCAAATCAAATCAAATTCAACATGAGACCTTTGAAAACAATTGGAAGCACTTTAAAAAGGCAATGAGTTCAGGATAATTCAGATTAATTCTTATACGGAGTTTATGGATAATGAATGTGGCTAAGATTAATGTTTTTTTCTCACAGCATTTGTATATGTTATATATAGAGAGAAGGGAAGGTTAAATTAATTGGATATTTTTTGCAAAAGTAATATTTTCCTCTTATCATAATGCACTAAATATTGCATTCACTCTTCGATCAACGTCTACTTTCTAAAGGAAATTGGAAACCGCACGAGAGTGCATTATATAGTTAAGAACGGTTTTGTGTCGGATATAATATTCAACGATTCTTAAACCCTCCTTGAAAAATGCACTATTTAATGACGAATTCTCATTATCCGACGAAAATATAACCCTAAATGTTCTAGATATATAATAGCCTTGTACGTATGTATTTTCAGTTAGGATCACTGCTAAGTGAAGGCACGTATACAAGTTCTGGGGAGCGTATCATTAAAGAGCTCATATTGAGAAAAGAAGTGTTATGCGTTTTTATTTGGCAATATTAAAATCTGTGTATCAAAGAAAACAATCCTTTTTAAATTTTTCAAATAGCTCAACTAGAAATTGCAATTTAAAATAAATAAAAATCACCTTTTTGAGGGTTTGAAATTGTCTCGCAGTCCAATTCGGCAAAATGCTAGCTTGTTTACTTTTCTATGCAAATTAGCACTGACGTCATTGGGTAGAGTCGTATGACCTCCGCGGTGTACTGCTGCACAACATAGCATGGACTGGCAACCGAGAGTGAAGAGAAACTTTGCTCGACATGATTTTGATACTTCAAAATTATGTTTCCAAATAATAATAATGGGCCCGGCAGCCACTGTGGAGCGCCAGATAGACGTTGCTCTATCCTTTCAATTGTTGAACGCCAAACAAGGTAGCAGCAACTCCCATCTTTTAACGTCTTTTGGTATGACGCGGCCGAGGTTCGAACCCACGACCTCCCGATTTGTGAGGCGGACGCTCTACTGACTGAGCCAACACATCGGTATAAAATCCATCAGTTTTGTTTAATATTATATGAAAACTAGTTTACATTTTAGCCTTGTATTTCGGGCCAGCTACATCTCCAAAGTCAATCTTGCAGTGACGTTCGAAGGCTGTTTTTCGAAATGGTCCCTACAATAGTACAAATTCGTGCATGCTTGCTGTGTGTCGCTGCTGTGAAATCTTTTCGCCGAATTTTCACAAACTTCACCCACAAGTTCCGTTGCTTATTGAGCTTTGTAAAGGTGAAGAAACTGATGTTGGTGTTCTTTAAAGTATTGTAACACCCCCCCCCCCCCCCACACACACACAACGCAATTTTGTGGCATTTCAATAGCGCGCGTTATGCACCGGATGAATCGACCTGGGGAGCGTTTCATGAAGCGTTTTGTCAGTGATTTTTACCGACAACTGTTATAAGCTACTGAAATCCTTGCATCTGATTGGCTGAGAGGAAATTTGTCGGTGAAAATCACTGACAAAACGCTTGATGAAACGCTCCCCTGGATGAATTGATCAACTCTACCCAGTGACGTCATAGCAGGTCAACCCCGCTTCGATGTTTATCGGTCTGTTTGAGAAATCTGGCTCAATAAGGACAATAATCAAGGGTACATTTTTGGCAAAAAAATCTATTTTATTTGCTAAAATTGATGAAAACTTTATTTCAATATGTTTATTATTTATTTACAAACCATA
Organism: Heliocidaris erythrogramma; assembly: GCA_025617745.1. Taxonomy (NCBI): domain Eukaryota; kingdom Metazoa; phylum Echinodermata; class Echinoidea; order Camarodonta; family Echinometridae; genus Heliocidaris; species Heliocidaris erythrogramma. The sequence goes on along the minus strand of CM046868.1, from coordinate 13,929,937 downwards.
TTTCTTGCAATTGGGGGTCGGAGAAAATCAACATAAGGAGCTCTTTAAGCGTTTTGTCAGTGATTTTACCGACAACTGTTATAAGCTACTGAAATCCTTGCATCTGATTGGTTGAGAGCAAATTTGTCGGTAAAAATCACTGACAAAGCACTTGATGAAACACTCCCCGTACTGTACACTGTAAAATTGAGTTTAACAAAATTGCCCAACATGGGTGTGATCATGAGTCCGACCAGTTTCCGAGCCTGATCGATTATAATAATTTCCACCTCGATAAATTTTTTGCTCAATATGTACTAAAAGGTGATGGTGGTTGGGCAAAACATTACCAAAGTTGGGCATAAAATTTCGTTTTATTTCATTGGCTGATCTAAGTAAAGGCGTATCTATTTTGCGCACTTCCCATAATGAATGTTTAAGGATTTGAGCCCCCCCCCCCCCCCCCCCCATTAAGCCAGTTCGTAATTACGTTTTGCGCATGTGCAGATGAAGGTCATTTGTACCATGTACACTTGACCTTGATACGCGTTCACAGTGTGCGCACCATGATATGCGCGCTCCAGCATGATTTTGCTTGTTAAACATGTAGCGCGTCCACCAACACAGATGCGCGTGCGCGTAAAAATTGGGGTCATTGGTACCATGTGCTAATTACGAACTGACTTTTTTCAGAAACCCAACGCATACAACATTCAATGTTTTATGCTGGCGAGTAAATTGTCGCGCCCTGAAATTTTCGTAATTTTGTTAAGGATCGTTTGGGGGGTTTTTTCGAGGCAAGAAACTTTTTTTAATCTCGATCACTCACGGAATTCGCGAAAGTTTCTGGTTGTACCATGGTATGAAAGAAGACGAACAATTCCACAAGACTGAAGAAATTTTATAAGTTCCATCATTTCTTTCCTATCATATATGAGTCCATGGTCATGCAGATTCAGTACGATAAATCTGAGCATATGCATGATCAACGAAATATAAAGATAAACTCCCAAAATGAATAATTATCATTGTATTAAAAATATGCATTTACTTCAGCTCCGTGTCGAATTAAATTTTCAAAAGGCATTTTTCAAAGTCACAAATTTGAGCCTATATAATTAATGATATTAATCTCAGGAAATGGTTGGAGGTTAGTCTGTATCATGAACAGGTTATTAAAAAAAGATGAAAACATACAATATTTCAATTAAATCACTGAGAAAAGACTGACTTTTAAAGAAAAAGATAAGCACATTGTTCTATTCTGGACGCCTGCCATGATGTCATGATGCATGACATTGTACAGCTTCATAATGGTGATTTGCGCACGTAATTATCAAACTTACACAAGGACAAAGTGGCCGGAAAGGATATTTTGGGAAAGGACAAAATGTATTACAATAAATCAATAATTGATTCCAAATATATGAATTCCATGTTTCATGCAAATGAATCAAGATTCATATTTTTCACAAGTTGGTAACAATCTGGCGAAAGAAGTGCCGCAAGCTAAATCTTTCAATGATTTCCTTTTCTTTCTCTCTAATTCTGGCTCTCTTATTTTTCTCTCCTTCTCTTTCTCACCTTTCTCCTTCTCCTGTCTCTCTTTTCTATCGATATTTTTTTTCTCCTCTCTCTCTCTCTCTCTTCCCCTTTTCTCCCCTTCTCTAATTCCTTACTTATCCCCCCTCTCTCCCTCTCTGTAATGAATTGTTAAGATGGAGAAAAAATACTCACGTCACGCCTATAGTTCCATTCAGTTTTTAGAACCAAGTAGCCTCGTAAACAAGAGCCGGATGAGTATACAAGGGTCACCTTGCCAAAGGAAGAAACTGTATACAAATCAAAATAGACAGTAAAAGTAACATTCACCCTTTTTCTGTAAATACTGATTATTAAAATGCACGCCGCAATTTTTATTCTTACAATAGTGAAGTCATTAACTTTCTATTAAAGACAAAATTTTCAAAGGAATATCTAATATTACATGCAAAGATACTACAACGTTAATTCATGGATAATTCTTGATCGACAACATGTAACTGGATTTTTTTTATTTTTTTGGTGTAAATTCTCATTTTAAGATTTGAGTAAGGAATAGGTAAGTATATATAAAAATGTTATCATGGTTATGGATAGGTGGTCCCCATGTTTTTGTGCTAGTTTGAGTATTTGGAGATTTTGGCAGTTTTTTGGACTGGCTTACTGAGCAAAACTCTTTATATTTGACATTTTTTTTGGGTCTATCTTACTCTTTTTTATTAAAAATTTTATCTAAGAATCGAGTTGTGACTGTTTCCATTAGAGTCATGAAACCTTACAAATTTAACACCTGGGGCTTGTTTCATAAAACTTATTATCAATAATAACTGCCCAATTTCTCAAGGATTTCAGTAGCTATGATTGTAACTTGTTATTGATAACAAGTTTTATGAAACGGGGCCCTGCACAATATGTTTTGTTATGATATCTTTGGTTAAAAATATAAAATTCCCATTCTATATTCATATTATTTGCTGAGACATTTGTGGCGAAAATGTAGTTGGGACTTTGCTCTGAAAGTTTGATCATGCTTTATTTTGACTATAACGGGGTTCCTATAAGGTTGTTCTATTTCTGTTAAGCACTCTTGGTTCCTGTTTGTAAACACACTTGCTTGAAACGATTGAGCCGGGTGAAAATATTCAGTAACAACCAATAACCGACAACAACAAAGTGTTAACCCTTTCATTACAGGAATTATTCAAGGGCTAAATTTATCCCATTTTGTTCTTCAAATTGGCGACTTTTGCAGATTCTTTGCTCTTTCTATACTCATGTATCTGGTATATATCTTTTAGAGCTCTAAATCAAATGTTATTGAGCCAAACCACAAAACGTGGTCAATTGTCTCGTAAGGGTTAAACCAAATTAGTGGGATTTTATTATCCTTGATATTTGATGCCTTGTTTTGAAATAGAGCAGGAGCTAAGAGTCGCGTATGGTCTTTAGGGCAGCACATGGCAACACACGTTGATTCGTGACCCAATACTTTCAAATCTTAGGTAGATGACATTAATAGAATTTGGGTTTTCAGAAAGGTGTACTAAAGAGGGGTACTACCAAAGAAACAAAATATATCAAACTGTGCATTTTTAATGAGAAATAAAGGCATTATTATGAAGGTGCTTTCATCTCATGATGTATCCTAATCAATCGATCAAGCATTTTTACATCCGTCTCACGCTTGCATCCAGTATGGTACCTTTGATCTAAAAATAAATGAAAAAAAAAAGGATGGTGGATTCAGTGCTGTCACATAATAGTTTTTCCATCTTCACCCCATCTCGTTCATTCTTCTTTGAAGTTGACGTCCGCCCTGCACAGAACATAAAGAAGACCGTTAAAAATCACGCAAATTGAGCGAATATAGATGTTTTGGTGACGTCATGTACGCGGGCTTCGACGCAGGTTGGCTCGGCTCTCCATGGACGTTTTGTATGATAAGATTACCTTAGGCTTCTAATAACACTTTGATAGCATTTAAATATAGGATGTCCTAGCCAGAAAAAGCTCTCGGAGCTTGGCCACGCAGTGTGTGTTTAAGTGGAAGTGTCATGAGCCTTCAGATAACAACAACAAAACAAAACAAAAAAAGAAAGAAAGGTGCTAAGATTGAAAGACTTGTGATAACTCATTAATTAGGCTAAATAATATCTCGGGCAATCACGCTTCACATTTAGGAAATGAATAAGAGTCCAATAGGACTCTTGCTATGATTTAATGATGAGCTTTTAATAATATTCTGAAGGGTATTCTATATTTGTGAAGCAGAGATTGATTTATACGAAGCGTAACTATCAGACTATGACGTGGTGTCGCCGTGAATGAAGACAGTAAATGCACTCCACGAAAGGTGACTCCAAGCGTTGACGTACATCATTAACAAGATTGAGATATATTTGACTTTTTAGTTCACTTTGGGTATTTTGTTTCCCTCCTTTTTGTTGTTTTGGTTTTTTGATTTATAATAGGTAACGCCATTGTGACATTGCTACGTCAGTGCTCTTAATATAATGAAGTGTCAAATGCCCTTTACTTAGACGACATTTGATAGGAAAACTATTAATGAAATAATTATATTTCCCCTATACGACTGGCTAGTTGGCAGTTCAAAATATTTTGGTTTCGTATCCATCTGAGCAAGAGAGAAAAAGCTAGTAATTATAACAATGATAAGAGTGTCTGCTTTTTATATAAATTATTGTTATTATATAAACTATTATTACAAAGATGAATAGATAAATTTCGGGAAAAATATTTTTTAATGATTAATTTTCGATATTGATTTGGTTATAGTTGGCAATAAAATAAATTCAATTTAGTAATCAACCATGTAATTTGAATATTTGTGATTTGTTACGATAATAACATATAATAATAAATTGGACTATATTAAGATCACATGCTACACATAATGGGTATGGAAAGTAAATGACAACAAAGTTTCATAACAAGTTACACTTCATTGTTGAGCTATTTTTCCAATGGAAGAAAAAGATGCAAAACAAACTTTCCTCTCGATTTGGGAACATACATGAAATACATGTCTTCTTTATTTAACATGATTGTACTAATTTAAATTATATAAATTATTAAGATTTTATTACTTGTATTTCACTGTTTGCACGGTACTCCTCTCAAGTTCAAATCTACCTTGTTCACCTTCCAAAATTCTCCAAGACAACTTGGGTCTTCTATAACTCTTCCCTTCTTGTTGAATCTAAGACAGAGAAATCATAGGGTGATCGATCATTCGCATGTGCAGGATCAACTCTTTGGAATCAGCTACCACAGCCTCTTAAAGACATAATATCAAATATAAACTCCTTTAAGTCTTCGCTAAAAACACACTTGTTCAAAACTGCATTTGATTACTTTGACAATGTTATTCATTTATTTATTCCCATTGTATCTATGTTGTTCATGCAAATTTCAATATTGTTTCTTTATCTCAATCTCCTGTAATCTGTATTACTGTCATATATTCATCCTGTACTTTTACAGCGCTTTGAGTATATTATTGACTTATGGAAATAGCGCTTTATAAATACTCAATATTATTATTACTATTATGGTTACAGATTTGCATGGGGAAACTTTTTTTATAGAACTTCAAACATCGTTTTATAGATGCTCAATTCATTTTTTTCTATGACTTTAATATTCTTCGTAAAGACAATATCATATTCACTTTCGATTATCTGGGTTTGATATTGTCCTCCTATTTATAACACCATGATAATGTGTTTGCTTTAGGAAAGTATATGATACATAATTATAATAAGAAAGGTTAATTACAACAAATCGATGGTTGATGATATATTTCTGGTTGATTTTCATCAACTCCACAAGATAAACACAAGTTAAAAGTAAATTAAAAAAGATTTCTTGGAATGTTTACTGTCGTATAAACACATTTTATTATCTTTACTATATTTTAAAATATCGAATTAATTTGATAAAGATTCACATTTATTTCGTTCTGATAAAACATCACGAATGTATTGTTTAACTCGTATTTTTCGGCACCTCTGCAGTGCGTATCAAAAAAAAGTATACCCAACTTTGATAGCTTCTAATTAAAATGTTATAACGGATGTGAGTTTGAAATGTATTTCGTGGTAAAGAGTAACTTATTGCCTGTCGAGTGGTACCTCATGCATGACTGAGCACCAGGGTTTTTAAAAAGTGTTGTGAAAATCTCCTTGTTCCAAGTTTGGACTGATGCAACGAATGTGGGTCAAGCCATATGAATGTGTTGAATTCTTCTTTGTGTTTCAATGCTTCATTGCTTAAAGTGATCCAGTGTATCTAAGCTTTCAAATGAATTTGTTTCAATCCATATGATAATCTTTAATTTATTTTAACAGCCTTCTAACTTCTTGTCTCGTGATAACTAAAAACTCTCTGCTCATTTGTCCATTGCACCATATCACCATTTCACCCGCATAAGGTGCACACGGGGTTTTTCGCGAATAGCACATGAACTTAAAGGTTTACTACCTTAAAGACTAAAAAGAAGCTAAAAAGGGATACGTGTGGTGAGAATTACCAAGGTAATTGATAGTAGACTTTCAAGAAAAAAGATAGCTTCCCAAATAAATGTTGTCCATTTTGAATGACTCAGTAAAATAAATTAACACGATAAAAACTACTTTTCGAAAAATAAACTCAAGACAATTTCAATAGCCCTGTCTATCACCTTTAGAAATGTGCGAACATTACAATGGTGTATTACATAATCCAAACCTGATTTCTATGGGTAGTACAATAGGCCTTTGAAATTGCCCTTGACTTTATTTTTCGAAAGTAGTTCTTATCGTGTTAAATAGACTTACCTTATAAAAGGGATGAGGATGAAACCAAGATTGTGTTTGTGTTATCATGGCAAATAAAATATGAATTTAACTTGTAATAAGCCCTTTCTTGAGTTTGAATTGACCTTTGCTATAAAATGCACAAAATCAATTGAAAATAATTCAGCAACTGTGTTCCAACTTAAGTAACTAATGCATAATTGGTTTGACCCACACTCGCTGCTTCAGCCCAAATTTGATACAAGAGGATTTTGACAATACTTTTTTGCTGCTCAGTCATCCGTGGCAGCAAAGTTATGAATAAGGTATCATTACGCAGAATCTAAGTTGCTCTTTACTATGAAATAAATCTCAAGCTCATAGAGATTATAACTTTTTAATTAGAAGCCACCAAAGTTGGGTATACTTTTTTATACGCACTGTAAAAATGATGATGATGGCGATGATATTGATAATAAGGTATCATTACGCAGAATCTAAGTTGCTCTTTACTATGAAATAAATCTCAAGCTCATAGAGATTATAACTTTTTAATTAGAAGCCACCAAAGTTGGGTATACTTTTTTATACGCACTGTATAAATGATGATGATGGCGATGATATTGATAATAGTAATATTATAATAACGATAATAGTAATAATAATTACAAGAAGGAGAATACCCAATAGAATTATAATATCAGTATTGATAACAATAATAGTAATAATACTTACAATAATAATAATGATAATAATAATAATAATAATTAGAAGAAGAAGAAGAAGATGAAGAGCAAGAAGGAGAAGAAGAAGAATGATATCAGTACTGTTATTATTCTTAATACAATTGTTATTAATAATATCAACTTATGCACCACTTGATATAATGTCTCAAAGTGCTTTGCATACATTCATACCCAGGTTATCGGTAGCGCAATCTTGGATGTAGTAGTTTATTACTAGGAGTTTGCCAAAGACGTAAGCTTTATATTTGAACCATAACGAAAATGACCTATTCGAGGAAAATTTTGTAAATGTGTTGTTTCCAGTGTTCATATTGCAAATAATCCGTTTGATTACATTGCATGTTAGTTTTATTCGTGTTTATATTTGCACACCTCTTTCATTTTCGTTTGGATATTTAAGAGATATTTTTAATAACAATATTAAGAATGATGAATGCAATAGTAAAAATAAATAATAATAAAGAAAGCAGTATATCGTTCCATTAACTTTATCCATGCATAAAAGCGTTTGTATAAGATTTTCCAACAACTGCATTTCAACGAAACTGCGACATGAAATAATGATATAACTTGGAACAAGAATAATAACTAAACTTGACCTTAATCATATCGTTTTTAGTGATAACGATTAATTCTCTCACATTTTAGATATTAATTCGCTGTTCTATCTAATGTCTTTTAAAAAATGCAAAAGAAAAAAAATAGAGGGGAAAGTATAATTCAATTCCCCTGAAGGTGATTATTCATGTTTAATCTAACCTTTTCTTGAAAAAAGGAATATAAAGGTTAAGATATATTTTTTTTTCTTCAATTGAATAAAAGTTGAATAATTGTTTTCCAAATAATTTTTTTTTTAATTTTCCTTAAACATTCCAGTGTTAGAGAATCTACAATTAAGTTCAATTTAAAGGTAAATCGAATTCTGAAACTAAGGCGTAAACAAAAACAGTACTTCTCTTTGTACTGGTTTTTATTCTTTATCTTAAAATATGTAATTAACATGAAGTAATTTGTGCTGGTCGAAGAAATGGATGAGACTTTGAAACGTTGCACATTAAGGTGCTTTCATTAAAGTAATTTTCTCTGCTAAAAGGGGCATTATTATTGACGTAAAAGGGGTGTTTTTTGTTTTGGAATGGTAATTCTTTAGAAGAAAAAAAGTCACTTCAAACCAAACGATTATAGAGCAATATCATGTCTTTTCTTTATCTTTCATTCCTTTTCATCAAATAAATGATAAATGAATATACATTTAGATGCACCATAATATAATAGACCTTCTGCCCAGTGACAAGTGAGAGCCGAGATAGCCGAGGACAGCGCTCCCTGATACATATGCAAATAGTCATCATTAAATATATAGCGAGGCGCTGTACACAGTCCGTGCAGAAGCGAGAGTTTCCAATCTTACGTCAGAGCCGCTTGTTGCCATGACAATTCTCGAGGAGTAAAAAGCGACTTGGGTGACGACATCGTCTGCTGGAAATTTTAGTAACAATCAATGGCGGGTTTTAGCGTGTGGAGCTGGAAATAGGCGCAGCTGGGACAAGGCATGACGTACTCGGCTAACGAGCGACGAGCTGCCGGGTGATACGATTGCACAGCCGAGGCAGACGCCGTGAAATAAAGGACCTGTCAAATTATTCTCCGATATGATTGTTATGAAATTAAAAACCGCCCAGTTAACTGGGCGGAGATAAAAGATGATCCAATAATGATCAAATATAATAGGTTAAATTGTGTAATGCAACCTCACATATCAATGGCTTTCAAATAATAAGATAAATACCTTAATCATAGATTTATTTGTAAAGGCAGGATATGTTGTTTTACCATGTTTTGTCAAGTCGATGGCACACAAGATTGTTACGTGTTTATTTTTTTTCAAAGATTGGGTATAATAATGGACAGCTAAATCCTTACCGGCGGAAAACACCGTCCGTCAAAAACATTCGGACTCATTTTCACGGCGAGACGCATTTTCACGGCTTTCCCGATGTATGAATGGAGAGTGTCGTCATTGACATCGCATGGTGCGAGCGATGCACTGCACACGACGTGTATTGTATCACGTCAGCTCGATTCATATACACCTAAACTAACGCACAATCAATAGCTCTATGATCAACAACCTTCGTTCATTCATTGTGCTCTATTTATCGTACGGTGACGGTAGCAAAAACCTCTCAGTCTCTTAATGCTCTCTCTATCAAAATCAAGAGAAATGTCGTATTTTCAGCAGTCAAATTCGGATGTTTTTGAGCTAAATTTAGCCAGAATGTCAAATATTGGTATTCTCGGAAGCTTTCTAATATAAGTCAATATTTTTGTGATGAAGTATCTGAAGGAAATTGGATGGAATTGATAAAAATAGTATCGAAGGACTGAAGGTGACATTTAAGTTCTATGATCTACAGAAGATGTAGAACTAGTGGTTTCAAAAATGGCTTGTGAGACATTAAACATGAACTCACATTCGGTTTCCTCCTGTTTAGATCATTTTGAGGATACTATTAATAGGCTGATTGCTTAATTGTTGGCTAGATTTGTCTGTTCCGATCAAACTTTCAATCTACTCCGATTTCGGGTAGTGTGCTGGCACTTCTGTTACCAGTCACCCAAATGAACGAATATATTGTCATTGATATACTCTTTTAAGACTGCTGAAAACACAAAATAATCATTTAAGAGCATTCGTTCTACTAGAACCTCCCATTTTCCAGAAAGATGTGACTTCTCTAAAGCAGGGGGGGGGGGGCTAATTTCCGAAACACTTTGGATGTGCTTATGTCGATACTATTATTTTTATTATTATCATTGTTATTATTATTATCATTATTATTATTGTTATTAATATTGTTATTATTATTATTGTTGTTATTGTTACTATCAACATTATTGTTATTATTATTATCATTTTATTAGTATCAGTATTATTATTATTATCATAGTGATTCTTATTATCAATATTATTATATATTTTTTTATTTTCATTGACGATAATGATTATCATTATTATTATTATTGTTATTATTATTATCATTATTATTGTTCTTTGTTTTATCATCAATATAATTATTGTTAATCGCATTGATGTGGTTATTAACGTAACTGAAATTATTCTAAAGATTATACGAGTACTATTATAGAGTAAAGGAATAATAATAAAACACGATAAGAAGTACTTTCGAAAAATAAACTCAAGGGCAATTTCAAAGACCTATTGTACTGTCCATAGAAATCAGGTTCGGATTATGTAATACACCATTGTAGTGTTTGCACATTTCTAAAGGTGATAGACAGGGCTATTGAATTGTCTTGAGTTTATTTTTCGAAAGTAGTTTTTATCGTGTTATAAGTAGTTAAGCAAAACACGATGAAAACTACTTTCGAAAAATAAACTCAAGACAATTTCAATAACCTTGTCTATCACCTTTGGAAATGTGCGAACATTACAATGGTGTATTACATAATCCGAACCTGATTTCTATGGGCAGTACAATAGCCTTTGAAATTGCCCTTGAGTTTATTTTTCGAAAATAGTTCTTATCATGTTGCAAATAAATGTAATAATGTTAATCAAAAAAAGAAGAAAAATTGTATATAATACCAAATTTGACCTAATGATGAATAAGTGGACTGTTGGTACCATCTGGGACTAGCCGTAATAATCACTAGAGTCTTATTAGAAAATGGGTCATAAAGCCGGGCCATCTCTTACTCCTGAACGCGATGCCTTTTTCCTTCTCGACCTCTCCGCAACCTTGTTGACAATCGCCTTCGACATCGAGATGCATTCATTTATAGGCTTCGCCTCTTGAAATACACGCAGCATCTCTTAATATAGATCCAATCGAAGTAGGGTTTCACATACACAACGATCGGAAACCCTCGTTCTTCATTACGTCATGTTCGGCATTGTTACTTCATTTACCTTTTCACTATTTTCCGGCTGACATGCAACCATTTTCATCTCGCATCTTCTATTCTTCGCACATATTTCCTTGTTTCCTATCCATCTTTAAGGAACTTCTTTAAAGATTCAGAATGTTTGGAAACATTTGAAGATGAGGAAACGCCATAGAATATGACGAGAGATACGTCATTAGGTGCTAAAAATACATCTGAGCCAGCCGCTTTTGGGCCATGAATGAAAATACGTTAGTACAGCGCCGTCGAAACATGGAGCAAATAGAATATGATTACGCCAAGATTCGGAAGGTTATAGCTTAAAGAAAAAAGATCAGAAGACAGAGTAAATTAGGCATGCCGCGTAAAGCCATCAACGGACAATTAAGACCGGGATTTATAGAATTAATTTGCCGGAATATATAAGCCTGTGACATGAAGGCCGATTATATTTGAATTGACATAATTCTTAATATCATTTTGGTTCGATTTACATGTATTTAGCAAGGCTTTTTCCCGCTGATGATTATAAACATTATTAATACAGGCGCACGTGTAGTCACAGCTAGTACTTACAGTTTTAAGACTAAACATGCAATGGGCTATCAAAATTAAACAATTTTTAAGTTCTAATCGACACTTTTGAATAAAGATAAAGGAGGTTTCATAATGCATAAATCTATCTCAAATTACCTGGAAATACAATTGACAGATCTCAGAAAGAAATTATCGTCATTTATGGTGCAAGAAAAAAATTAAATCGTTTTCTTTTTGTTTTAATTAGCCCATTCATAACGTTCAAATATTATGGCCTTCATTATTTTCAAATGTTTTATTTAATGAAATTACTCTGAAATCGACAAATTCTTAATTTTCGGATTAACAAAATATCGCAGTAGCTTTAGTGACTTTTCATCTGTGCGCCTGATTTCGTAAAAGTATATCAAAAGATACTTGAGATTTAACACAAAAGAATATGGACTTTTTATTGTTACGGATTTGTTTCCGGAGTGGGCATTATAGCTGCTAAATTTTTATTTTCAAATGTAATCTCCAGAATTGTTCATGATGACAAAAATCTCAGAGAATCCAACGAAATTCTGCATATATTGTAGAGGTTTCGTGATGTAATGGATACGTCACTGGACTGTGGTTCATATTGTTCGCGGTTCGAGTCCCGCCGCGGCACTAACGTCCTTTGGAAAGACATTAATCTACGTTGCCACTCTTACCTAGGAGATAATGGGTACCTTGTAGGATTGCCGAAAGTCAATGTGACTGTTTTTGCCATTGCCCTACATGCATGCATGTGAACGGTGCAAAATGGTAGGAATTCTCCCTCATAAGGAATGGAAAGATGCACGTGTCGTCGCTCATTTCACGAAGTGGCACGAACGCCAAAAATAGTGTAAAACGTCATTTTTAGCTGTTTTTGAATATGCAAATATTTAAAACGTGTTTTTCTCAGAATGTGTTTTGAAAGATCCGCGGTCGTTCGTGCGAGTTCGTGAAATGAGCGACGACGTGTATGCGGGCTTGAAATCCAATGACCAGAGGTCAAAAATGTCATTGTACAGCGCATTGAGGTATTCATCTGACTCGCTATATAAATGTACCGGTAATAAATATATGATTAGTAGTATTATCATAGCTTGTTATTTTTTTTAAGAAGTGCAAATAAACGATTTCTTCCTGAAGACTTGAGTATGAATGAATACGGGAGGACAATGCAGTAATGTGCTTAATCTATGTTGGTACTTTGATATAAAAAATGGCAATAATCATAATGATAATTATGATAATGAATAAATGGTAATGATGAAAATGGTAACATTAATGATTTCTGAAAATAATACCGGTACTCTTTTCTTTGCATTATTTACATACAATATATGACACAAAAGTTCTAGTTTGACATGCTTCTAAAATATGTTAATGTGGTATTAAAATCTTCATTTTCTGCATCATGTGAATAACACGAATTTCCATCGCTTTACATGGATGATAGGCCTAAATATGAACCTTATAAATCATAATGAACCCCAACACTGATTCAAAATGGCGATTCTTTTTAACTATAATACCTTCAGAGAGATTCAGAGTAACGTCAAAGAATGTTCTCAAACGTATCGGTTTCATCAAACCAGAACATGATATTACCATCATAGCTAGTATCGCGAAGTTTTGCAAGCACAGCCTAAATGCTGAATATATGAACTTTCATATGAGCGAATTTTCCATTTCAGACAAATTGGAATCGAAATGTTTTGTAGTGGCTGATTAAGCTTTTTGTGGTCATCAGCTCTACTCCAGCGTGGGAGAACGCGTGGAGTATTGGCTGAATTAGCATATACCTTTTCTGCGCCCCTCGAACCCTCATGTCCCTGTATAAGTGCGTGGGTGAGATACCGCCTGCGCTCTCGATTCGCATGGTAAAGATGATGTTGTATCGCAAAAGTCTGCTATTAACGATTATTGTATCCCCATCGCATTCTGTTATATACACCGATATCAGCATCACTATAATTTGGACAATATACCTCCTATTTTACTTTTGGGAACAACGACTTACTAAAATTTGGACAACTCAAAAGCGGGGTGAATATCGATTAGAGTTAAAAATAAATGATTATTGTAAAGACATTATATTCAAAATTGTGATACAGGGATTTTAGATATCCCAGGATTCATGTCAAATGAATATAGTAGTAAAAGTAGTAGTAGTAGTACTTAGTGGGTGTAGTATTAGTAGTACTACTACTAGCAATAGAAGTAGTAGTAGTAATAGTACTACTAGTAGTAGTACTAGTAGTAGTAGTAGTAGTAATGGTAGTATTAGTAGTAGTAGTAGTGGTAGTGGTAGTGATAGTAGTATAGTAGTAGTAGTAGTAGTAGTAGTAGTAGTAGTACTAGTAGTAGTAGTAGTAAAAGTAGTAGTAGTGGTAGTAGTGATGTTAGTAGTAGTAGTAGTAGTAGTAGTAGTAGTAGTAGTAGTAGTAGTAGTAGTAATGTAGTAGTAGTAGTAGTAGTAGTAGTAGTAGTAGTAGCAGTAGTAGTATAGTAGTAGCAGTAGTGGTAGTAGTAGTAGTATTAACAGTAGTAGCAGTAGTAGTATGGGACAAGGAACTATTTCCCCCCATATTCATTCCACCCCCTGGATTAATCCAACAGGTGTTTTAGATATCACTATCTATTTTATATAAAATAATATAAAATAAAATTATAAGAAATCATTAAGATTCAAAATTATTCTTTTCTTGGGAACTAAGGAAAATGCTTTTGCATGTTTTTCTTTTTGAAAAATGAATGCAATGTCGTCATTTTCTAAAAGCGTTCTCAATAACTACCCACTGTTTAAGAATTCTTCAGTAAGCTATACATTTATCATTTACCGCAGAAGTTCGGGGGAGGGGAGTGTAATGAAGAGGATCAAGAGAAAGATAGAAGCAGAGAGAGGGGGAGGAGAGAGAGAGAGAGAGAGAGAGAGAGATTAGAGGCCATAACTCCACCTCACTGTTTAAATTATCCCCGATATCAAAATGAGGATGAAGTCATTATGGTTATGATCTGTTTCTGCCCCCCCCCCCCCCCTCTCTCTCTCTCTTTGAATCTGTTTGTTTGTTTGTTTTTATTTCCATAATACCATTAAATGTTAAAATACACATGGTAAATCAGAATATATACATATATGCATGGGGTCCTTTGACGTAATAAAGAAACACATGCATAACAATTATAGTTCATAAACATAATAAAAAAACATAATCAAATTCAAAAGGATACCCATAAAACAACAAAAAAATACTTCTCTCTGTATGTCTCTCCCTCTCTCTCATTCTCTCTCCATCTCCATCTCTCTCTCTCTCTCTCTCTCTCTTTCCCTCTATATGTCTCTGTTTCTGTCTCTATCTGAACTCTTTCTCTCTTTGTCTTTTTATGTCTCTGTCTCCCTGTCGCTCTAAATGAATGATAAAAACTGAATTGTATAAATCGCACTATCATTACTATAATTTGGCTAATGTATATCTGTCCTTCCGTTTGTTTGACGGCGCTTTTCTCCGTGATTTTCCACTTAATCGAGCTTGGTTTTTTTTAACGTGGTTAAATAAGAAAGTTATGAATTTTTGAAAGTTGTAATCACTATACATATGGGAATTTCAAATTGGCCGAATAGGTAATGTCACTGTGATGTAGCTGTGGACAACTCCCCCATTCTCTCCAACACACAAAATGACTAAAATGTCACTTTTCTCAAATTGTAATACTCAGTAGGATCTTTTTGTACCATGAGGACCTATAACAATATCCTATCTCCAATATATTTTGAGTACTGCCCCGAGGGTAAAATCGCCGCGAAGAAAACCGCAAATTAATGATATTTTTGTGCACGACAAAATGAGAGAGTTGTCCACGAAAATGTCACAATCGACTCACCAAATTGCCAATTTGAGATTCGCATAGATGTAGTGATCTCATTTTTCAAACGTCCATAACTTTCTTAGCCCTTTTCCGATTTCTTTCAAACTTTCACCATCCTATTTTTCTTATTTTTCTGCTTCCACACAAATCATCTTATTACCAAGGTTGGATTGTCATTTAAAAGGCACGTTTACATTTTGTTTGACATGTGTTTTAGAACACTCTGTTGTATATATATATATATATATATATAATGTGAAAGAAATGCGAGAATAACGTTGCGTAGCTCAATCAAAGTTCCCCAGAGCTGTCCTCCCTTTTTGAAATTTTTGCAAAGGCTGAAAAAATGTCTCCGCCGGGAATCGAACCCGGGTCGTTGGCTTAGAACGCCAATCCCTTAACCACTAGACCACGGAGACGGGTTAGTGGTTTCGGCGACACCAGATTTAATGGTTAGCGGGTCCGATAGACCGACACCCAATAGATAGAAGGTTTGATAGACCGAATGTACGAGAGGGTCCAATAGACAGAAGGTTCTATAGACCGAATCGGCGGAGAGTCCGATAGTCCGAATGTTCTATAGATTGAATGTCCAACGGTGTCCGATAGTCAGAAGGTCCGATAGATAGAAGGTTCGATAGACCGAATCGGCAAAAGGGTCCGATAGTCCGAAGGTTCAGTAGGGGTCCGATAGTTAGAAGGTCCCATAGACCGACAATAACGTAAAAAGGGTAAAATAATTGGATACAATATGTTTTTAATAGTTTTATCTCATAAAAGGAAAAGGGTAATGCCTTATCTTCTTCTATGTGTATTGTAATAAACCGATGCACAAGGTCTGTAGGCCCACCCCCCCCCCCCCCCCAAAAAAAAAAAAAAAAAAAACGGGGTCCACCCATGCAGCTCAGCCCCCCTGTTTAATTATGCCACTAAACCGATGTATTGGCAATGGGGAACGCTGACCATTGTTTGAAACATGGAAATCTAATTATATGGTGCACACTAAAGCCCCGAGGCCCATCATGCCCGAAGCATTTTTTTCTAGTGGAGCAAGCTTAGGAAAGGGCGTCCCCTTCTAACACAAGTGTAATTTTTTAAACAAGGAAATCTTATGGGGTGCACACTTTATAGTTGAATTTTCATTAAAAGTAACAAAAGATAAGATTCTGACAACAAAAGATTCTGACCGATAAAAATGAAATTGTTTCAATTAGGCCCTACCACCTTCTTGGGAGGGGGGGGGGGGTTTCCATTAACTTTTTTTTAGGGTTGTCAGGTGATATTTTACTACTACCTTGTGGCAAATTTTAGTCTGTGGACTCTGTCGGATAAATTATACCATTTTTGGGGGGGGGGGGATTTCGAGAATAGTCAGATACCTCACTGCCCGAATATTTTGATATTCGGGCTTCTTGTTGCTGCAAGAAACAATCTAGGCCTAGTTTCTTGATTGTATGAGCGAGCAAAGGGAGCGAACGAGAGTGAGAGAAAATAAAGAAGAATTTTGTCTCCTGAGAATAGGTTCTAGCGTATTGTTCTCATAATATGTGTAACATGTTATCGGCAACTTCTGTTCTCATATTGGGAAGAGATTATTGGTCACAGGCCATTATTTCTGAAAATTCATCTCTTTAATAGCCCCTTTAGGTCAACTTGCCGCTCGATTCCTTTCAGTTATGTTGCTAACATTCTTTGAGTAGAAAGATAGCATAACATTAGCTAGAGATTCAAGATGCAAACCAAATAACTTCCATAAGAATATGACTTATTAATATAATTGGCATTGGTTTGTATCCATAAATATGGCGATTATATTAATAACTAATATCAATAATGAAAATATAATGGGCATTGGTAAATAACCCTAGCTAGTGAGCGAAGTTTTTGTTTTCTTCTCTTTCCTTTCTGATTTCTTTTGTTTTTCTCTTCTTTTCCTTTCTTTTCTTTTCTTCTTTCCTTTTCAACCTCTTCCATTTTTGCTTTTTCTTTGGTTGGAACCCCCTTTTCAGGCATGAAAAGTGGGAGGGGGGGAGGGTATTCCCGCCCCCACATTTGAAAACGTCTGAAAACATAACGCCCCACTTAATTTAACCACTTATTTTTTACTCACTTATCATTTTATCCAATATTTTACCCTTTTTACGTATTTATTGTCGGTCTATCGGACCTTCTAACTATCGGACCCCTACTGAACCTTCGGACTATCGGACCCTTTTGCCGATTCGGTCTATAGAACCTTCTGTCTATTGGACCCTCATGTAGGCCCACATTCGGACTATCGAACCTTCTATCTATCGGACCTTCTGACTATCGGACCCGTTGGTCATTCGATCTATAGAACCTTCGGACTATTGGACCCTCCTGCCCATTCGGTCTATAGAACCTTCTGTCTACTGGACCCTCTCGTACATTCGGTCTATCGAACCTTCTATCTAATGGGTGTCGGTCTATCGGACCCGCTAACTATCGGACCTTCTAGCTATAGGGATGACCCCTAATCAATTGACCGACAGATTTGACAAATCTTCAACCTTATTCAACCCGGGTTCGATTCCCGGCGGAGACATTTTTTCAGCCTTTGCAAAAATTTCAAAAAGGGAGGACAGCTCTGGGGAACTTTGATTGAGCTACGCAACGTTATTCTCGCATTTCTTTCACATTGTATTTATTCACACGAGATTTGCCAAAGCTGTTGTATATGTTATTTCCTTACACTTATATATATATATATATATAAATGTTTATTAAGAATACAGACATGAATATAACAGAGTAAAAATGGTTTATCGCTTAAACAACCAATACACAGTGTATCTATAACAGACGTACAAAATCCATTCTTTTTACATTAAATATCAGAAACCTAAGCATGCCAGTGGAAGCCCTACTAATCTTATCACTTTTCATCACAACAGCTAAACCCCCTCTCTCTCTCTCTCTCCCCTGTATTCTTTATAATTTTTATCTATCCCCCTGCATGTCTATTTTTTTCTCTCTCGCTCTCAGTAATGACTACATTATATTGATCATTTACCTTTATGTTATTTATGTATGTATCTATTTTTGAAATGTAAATGTATGTTCATGAGAAATATGAAAATAAATGCAATGACATGAAATGAATGAAAAATTTACTACTGTCTGTATCTCTCTCTCTCTCTCTCTCTCTCTCTCTATCAGTTTCCCACTGTCGAGTCTTTCTCATTTTTTCCCACTGGCTGTTTCTCACGCTCTCATATTTCCACTGTTTCTCTCTCTCTCTTTCTCTCACTTTCCCCTCTGCCTCTCTCTCACCTTTTCCCCATCACTGTTTCCCACTGTATCCTTCTCTCTCTCTCTCTCTCTCTCTCTCTCTCGCTTCTTTCAACATTCCACTATACTTCTCGCTTCTTTCAGCATTCCACTATATATTAGATTGAACCTCCTATCTACATTTAAAGAGAAGTCTGCTATGAATCAATTGTTCAAATATATTTCATCTATAAACTACTTGCCTTTCAGTGTGAATGGGTACTTGGGCTGTACATTGGAGAAGACCACCCCCCCCCCCCCCCCATGGTGCCATGTGTAAATTTTGCTAGTATAGAATAATCAGCGAAGTTTGGGGTAATTATCATCCTATTTCCTGTGCGTTCCACACAATATAATTTATAATGCTATAATTAGCATTAGTATTAATTGACCTCATGTTTTTCATGCCAATGATTAAGAAGTTCTTGTTTCTACTCATCATAATTTGTTGGTATGACGCAAATACCGTTGACAATGACTCGGTCATGAGTTAATTAAACATGAAGTCAGAGTTGAGTACAGATCGAGGTATCGCAGTTTTAAGGAAACTGTCGAGAAGATATTTGGAAAGGTTCAGATCACTTTTTTTATTGTGAGGTGTTTCAAATATCAAAATGATAAGAAATTGGCTCAATCTTGCTCAGAATTATATACAGTGAACACAACTGCACACAGATTGTGACTGTAATGGACTACAAACAGGGGCGGCGGAGCGCTTTTCAAAGGGGGGACCAACAAAATGGGGCACTTTGGGGGCAAAAGGGCACCTACAAAGGGTGAAAACAAGGCGAAAAATATCACTTTGAGGCATTAGTATACCGCTAGATTCTAATTAATACGCTATCGAGAATCATTTTCGACACATTATTGTTTGTCTTAACATGGTTCTAGATTTAAAAAAACAACAAAAAACTACTTTGCAGTTGAGTGTAATGGTCTGATTATGTATTTGGGAGCGAATAATCATTGCTCATATATTTTTCTTACACAATACCTGTACGAAACAAATCTATTCCTTCATTAAAACCTAAGATGATGAAAATTTAAGAGATTTTCTGTGATGGGAAAAACGGGAGAGGAGCTCACAAGATACGTCACGGGGTTGCCGAGTTGTGTTTGATTCAAAAGTTCATAACTTATTTCTTATCGGATTTTGTTTCTCTTATTTTGCTTCCTTTATTCAAATTAACTTAATACCAGGGTGGACTTTCCCTTAAAGTTTCAATCAGTCTTGCAATAGTCATTTACAAAAGGCAAAAACACAGATGAATAATCTGCAACATGCAAAGGCATTATTAATATTGTGGCTATCATCTACGATGAACGCCACGCACTCATAAATCTTGATTCCTATGATTAACGAAGAGACTTTGGGGGGAAGAAAAGAAAGGAAGGGGGGAGGTTATGATTACTCTCCAGTGGTGACAGCGAGTACGCCGCCTACGTCTGTGCGTGGGAGAGAAGGGGTTTCCCCCTCTCTCTCGATGCATAATGTGCTATTTTTAGGCGCCGTACAGTTGCGGTGAGCTTGCGCCTACTCCGATCTTCAAGATCTAAAGAGTTGGGAAAACATCCGACGAGATGCTAGGGTAATCTCGTATTTCATGAAAAACGCCTACCATATAACTTTCCGAGAACGCGAGGATAGACGGTTGTAACGGAGAAGATTCACCGAAGCTCGATGAAAACAAGAATGGCTGTATTAATGTAAATACGCCTCTATGAACTCTTGTTATCCTTTATTTTGTACCATTATGTGTTAAGTCTTTGGCATGATTATCTTCCATAATTTTAATCCTTATTAAAATTCATGCGAATAAATATGAAGGAGGCGTTTATTATGCAGTTTCCAAATATTGAAATGACGGAGGAATATTATTGTGTTAGATATATTGTTTACAATAAACATTTCCATTTCTTTAAAAAAATTGTTTGTAAATCACTGTTGAGTATAGAGAGAAACAAGGGGGTCATTTGCATAAAAACAAGAAAAAAACCTCGATTATAATCGGAGGAATAAAAACACAATTTAAGCAAACTGAAGTATTTTGTATAACACCTTTTCATAAAAGGGGTCGTTCCGCCTTTTTCAACTAACTGCGTGAAATGTTGAACAGATTTGCGCTTTGAAATTTCACCATTTCTACAAGTTTGAAACAATGATCATTAGGATCCAACTGATATCCTTTTAGTAGCCATTCTTTTCAGTATAGTTCTTGTATATTTTACAACATATATGTAATAATAAAACTTTCATAAAACTTGTTATCAATAACAAGTTACAATAATTGTTATAAGCTATACGGAAATCCTTGAATCTGATTGGCTGAGAGCAAATTTGTTATAGAAATGGGGCAGTTGTTAATGATAACAAGTTTTATGAAACAGGGCCCCATGTCTTTAGATCTCAAGCCCGCACACAAGTGTCCACCATCTCCATTTCGCACCGTTCACATGCATGTAGCGTAATGTCATGAACAGTCACAATGACTTTCGGCAGTCCTCACAGGTACCCATATTCTCCTGGATAAGCGTAGCAATGAAGATTAATGCATTGCCTAAAGACATTAGTGCCGCGACAGGACTCGAACCGCGAACCGTGTGATTCACAGTCCGGTGACGTTTCCACTAAGACCACGGCACCTCTACAATGTAGCTGTCTTGACAAATAATATAGGTCTATAGGTCCACTAGAAGTGAACATTCATTTTCCTTTATATCAAAATTAAATCGTATGTCCCCTCCCTTTTTAAAGAAATATGGCATACCGTAAGTACACACACAAAAAAAAATTCTTTTGATTTTGAGGCTCGTATCAGTCAATTTATGACTATTTAAGCCAAAAGAAACTGTGCCCCTCTTTCGAATTTTCAAAAGGCACATGATAATGTGGTACCTTTTTTAAATTTCGAAAATACGAGTCCGTTCATACGGTCTGAAACTACTAGATAACTACAAGATTTGAAACTACAAGCGAAACTTAAAGTTTAGCCCCCTCCGTGTGAACCTGACTTTACATGTATGATAATGATAATTCAAATGGCTCTGCTAATACGGTCCAGCAATATGGTCTAGCAATCACGTAGTGGGTCTATAAGTCTTATATATGGTACCTTAATTTTGTTTTGAGTACGCATGCGTTGTATGCATATATCACTCAACCCACAATGCACCATGAAAAAAATTGTTGTAAGTAAGGATGAACATTTGCACAGAATGGGTTAGTGCTATTTCCATTATTAGGAAATTGACATCAAAACGATTAGGAGGGAAATGTTAAATATGGAAAAATTTCGAATTTAGAATATTGACTTTAAAAATACATATTAGTGTTATCTGACAACACTTGTAATCTCTTTTGTCTATATGGACATGCATGTAGAGACGCAAAACTTTAATGATAACGCATGCGCAGTTCTAACATAGTTAACAGGTGGTATGTAATGAGACACACGAAACATTCATACCAAAGCATGCATTAACATTGCATGCGCGTTGAAATCCATGTTAATGCATGCGCAGTTCTCACATTGCTAACCGGTGAGATGTAACACGTTGCATCTACAATTACAATTGATATAAAATCATTGATCTCTCAAATAACTGTTACAGATGTGTTGCTTGGTTTATGGTTTGGCAGCCGATTATGTCATATGATTCATTTCCGCATTTATACACCTTCTTGTGGAGTGCGCCGGTGGTTACAAAGTGGGTGGTATTTTCTTTCTCCGAATTGGACAGAATAATAATAATATGTGACATTTATTTGCTTGATTGTTTTTTATCATTCCGTAATCAGCAATATCGAATGAATAATACAGGGTGTAATTAATTTTATAGTGGATCGCCCGTTTTAGCTGTATCAGCAAAAGTTATTTGATACTGAAAATAATGTTATTGAGAGAGTTAGAGATAGAGAGAGAGAGAGAGAGAGAGTCGTGAGAAGAGATAGACCTGACCCCCCCCCCCCTCCCCCATCCTGATCACATTTTGTCCACCTAAGAAGACCAGACAACTCAGACAATTAGCCCATATCCATTTAGTATATATCAGGGGTAGTTGTTTGGAGCTCTTCCAGTGTGGTTTGTCCTAGGCAGTACATAGTAGTTGTCGGAGGGTATAGTGTAGATGTACTTTTCATAGCAGTTGTCCAATTGGAGTTTTGTCCTACAGTATAGATGTCCGTAGTACATGGGTTGCTGCTCTACATGGTGCAGAGTGAGTCAAGCCATTGAGGGGGCACTAGCACCATTGGAATGGGGGTGCACTGGTCTTACTCAGAAATTTCAATGCCAATTTACAAAGCCACTTGGGGGAGTTTGCGGGTAGGGTCGTATCGTCTTCTTTTCTCGTCCCTTTCCCCCTTCTCCCATTCCTTTTCTCTCTTTCTCTCCTCCCACCCCCATTTTCGTCATTCGATTGGAGGGGGGAGGGGGAGTGCCCTTTGTGCTCCATGCAGCTATATGCCACTGGTTGCTTTTTATTATCATGATTCTTGTGGAATCATCAAACCAAAGCACGGGCCAACTAATCAGAGCGTCTGTTTGTATTATAATATATATTAAGTAAACTGGAATATTTTCCACCCACAGTAGGCCTTTTCTAAGTCTTCTCAAAATGAGTGTGGGGGAGGGGACCGCATGATGATGATCAGTAGTCATTTAGTGGATAGGACGGAGTCATCCCTATAAAACAATAGAAAGCAAAACCAACTTCACTTCAAGTGTAATTGTTCTGAATGTCATGTGCAAGATATAAAATGTCATTAAGAAACCACAAGTCTTCGATACGTATTATGTTCCCTTTAAGTATGGGATTATAAAATGGTATAACTAACATTTTGATAAACTTTGGAAAAGCAACAGGCATATTGTGCATCAATAGGCGGTCTCACTCTTATTGTGATAAAATGGAAAATACCGTAGTGTATAATGTAATTAAGCTTATACAGTGTATAAAGAGCTAGTGCTATGTACTGAGGGTGCCATTTATCATATAGACAAGGAATGTGAAAAATAAGACTTGATCAGAAGGTATCTATAGAATTTTCATCCTTAACGATTTTTGCCGAGATCATGGCGCAAATATTTCCTCTCGACATAAGAGTTGAGTGGGTTAGTGAAGTGGTTTTCATTTGCTGCCTTACTGAGAGCTGAATCTTTTCATATGTTGTTTGCACTTTACACCATTCCAAAATTACCATTTAATAATGTTTTGAAATACAAATCTGCTTCTCTCAATCATAATAGTAAAACAACTTTGAGTTGGATATAAAATTTAACATTTTCCAGTCAATTGTGTTTTCATCAAAATCCCGAAAAACTTCCAAGACTGGAATGTTAGATGTATGAGCTTCAAACAAGTGAATACTAATTATTGAACAAAATATAACTAATTATTTTGCTAAAATCACACTGTAAAAAATTGCTGTAGGAATTTACAGTAAATTATTGGCAACCCGCTGCACAGTAAATTACTGTATTTTTCACGGTATTGTACTGTTTATTCTACAGTTAAACTGTAAAAAGCATTATATATCTGTAAAAAAAATATATTTAACTGTAAATGATACAGTATTTTACTATGCAGCCGGGTTGCCAGTAATTTACTGTACTTCCTAAAGTAATTTTTTACAGTGCAGTCAGTTGTGGATCCAGGATTCCCTGCAAAAAAAAGTATCACTTTTTACCAAGCACCTTCTGGG
This sequence comes from Heliocidaris erythrogramma, assembly GCA_025617745.1. NCBI lineage: Eukaryota > Metazoa > Echinodermata > Echinoidea > Camarodonta > Echinometridae > Heliocidaris > Heliocidaris erythrogramma. Next base: position 13,905,551 of record CM046868.1, on the reverse strand, counting down.
GACTAAAATTGCTACCGAGAGGCACTATTGGGGGCACATTCTTCTTTTGTATCAGATGTGTATACATAAGGTATGCCAGATTGGGTATTGTGCCCCCGTGCCCCTCCCCACCCACCCCCCCCCCCCCCCCCCACCCAGCCACGAAAACTAGGCTTTGAACTTGTAGCATCTATAGAGCTTCTTTATAAGAATGCATATATTTTTCTCTGAAAGTTCGTATGGATATGAACACAAGACAGAGTCTCGTGAGCTTTCGGTCCCGTGGGCCGTCGATATCGTGATAATATAAAGTCATGTATAAAAAGTGTCAAACAGTCAGTTCTCTCTTTTCGCAGCCATCTAGATTTACAAAGCAGACACCCTTTTCTTTTCTTTTTCTTTTCTTTTTTTTTTTTTTTTTTTACAAATTCAGCCTTTCCTCTGATCTTTAGAATACAAATAACAATAATGATAATGACAATAATGACAATAATGACAGATATAGCCATTTATGTAGCTCCCTAATGAACATGATCCACATAACTTTTACAAGCAAATGCAAGAAAGTTTTGATACGATTCAAAACTGTGAGTGATCATGGAAGAGAAATGCTCTTCACAGAAGGTGGGTAACGAATGAAAGGACCCTGTATCATGCACATGCATGAGCATATTCAAGATTCCAAGGTTTCTCTATTTTGCACATGATGTACCTCGGTGTTTAACATAACAAACAAACATGTCATATATACCAGATGATATAATATGATATCAAACAAAATTACGATAATTTTTTTTTACATGAATGGAAAAACTACAAAAAAGTGACGTATATTAATTAGTTATAAACAATTATGCTATCATAATTTCAGTAAAATGAGGCATAGTAAAGAAACATAAGTCATGTAAGTGGAGGAGTCTATTGAAAAGCACAGCTTGTTTATAGACCCCTTTGTGAAAAAACAACAACTTACAAATGCTTTGAATACAGTGTGTATATGCAAATAATTACTAAATATATATAAAGATTATCTAACCCATCTCCCTTACTCTACAAAACAGAATAGTGACACTGGTATATGTACATATCATTATATTGGAAATAATAAAAATTGATGACTAAAGTACGAGAAGAGAGAGAGAGAGAGAGAGAGAAGGAGGGAGATGGAAGATGAAGGATGGGGACGTTAACATTTTAATGCCTTTTGTAATGATTTTGTTTCCATTCTAGCTCATATGAACTGAATATGAACTGATAGAACAGTGGATAGTTGCTAGAATAAAGTTATTGTCTTCTTGATTAATATTTGTTCAGATGAAGTACTTAAAGTTGGAGCGCTAGATTAGAAATGTTCTGCTTGATAAATGTCATCTGAATTATTGTGTAACGATCATCTTCTTCGAATTAAATTGAATGAATTTCTTAATTCAATCTAAATATGCATTACCAGTCCAGCATGATAGCAATGTGAAATGATTTCTTATGCATAGATTTACAATTTTGAAACAGATCTTAAATCCTCTGTTCATTTCGGGTCAAAACCCATCTGAATTTCGGATAATAAATGATAATATATACATTGTACATGTTGCTTCTCCCTAATGAAATGATTATAAAGATATTACAAATGCCTAAAATGAATGCATTACTATTTTTTTAGATGTCCGATAAAAGAGAAGACATCGGGGAGTGTTCATATAGGCGCCTCTGGTTATAAAGCTTTGCGTAAAGCAGGGATGGATTTGCGATTTCTTGACATGTGCCCCAGTGATGGTAATTCGTTGATAACTCACCCTTAAGCCTAGAGTGTCATTCAAGTGATATATATAGCGTGCAGGTATAACATTTAGATTTTTAGAATGTGTTGATGATAGGTATTATGATTATTAGTCTTGACATTATAGCCAGGAAAAAGAACGTGTCAAATGTGTTGGGGATTTTTCTGCTTTGATCAGTCTCGTCAAAGCCCGTTTTCCTCAAAACTGTTTATAACACAGGACGACCTGATGGAAGAGCTTCCACTCTTTGTTGGGTATGTTTTTACCCGATATCAGGTACACTGTAAAAAAAAAGTACTGTAAAATTACAGAAATCTGATGTCAGCAGAGTCGCCAGAAATTTGCTGTAAAATACATGCTGTATGTAATTTTAGCATACATTTCAGATCTGTAATTCAGATAACAGGTTCTTATGTAATTGCGTTGGAACCCGAGTCCTACAATACAATAAGGTAGAAGAATTAAACTGTAAAATTACACAAAAAACTGTATAAAAACCCTATTTTGCCTTAAAATCACAAGTTTCTGATGTAACTCAGTTTCGCAATTACAAATGAGGTACTTTTACGGGGAAAATGTAAAAATAACATCACAACTGCTGTATTTATAATAAACAGAACAAATCTGTATTTTTTCCCCTGTAAAAATAACAATATTTTTTACAGTGTAAAAAGGGAACTTGAATGTTTGTTGGGTAACATCTTCCCCAATATTCGATTAAATTTGACCCAATATTGAGTGAATAAATTATGACCCAGTATTAGGTGAAAATATTTTTTTAACCCAACAAACATGCTTGTTCTTTTCAAGTTACCCAGTATTGCAAAAAATTTAACCCAGCTCATTTCAAGTATACATTTCATAAAGAAATAATCAATATGACCAAGGTTCTGGATCTTTGAATTCATAAATCAATCACTCCTCCTCTCTCTCCCTCTCTCTCTCTTTCTCTCTCTCTCTCTCTCTCTCTTTCCCTCTCTCTGGATCATTCGAACTGGAGTTGCATCATCATTCTAGGCAATCACTCTGTCATCATCGAAATTGAAGAGGATTTGGGAGTTGACCAAATTCAGAAGGCACTTTTGTCAAATGTTAAATGCAATATCATTCTGGGACTGCCTTGTGGTTGGAGTTATATGACATTTTTCTGATTATTGATTATCATGCTTCTAATTTTCTTCTCTTTCTTCTCATAATGTTACTTTCGTCAACAGCGATATAAAAAGTTTTCAGATATTACTTTTTTCTCCCTTTTTTCACGAAGGAATATAGGGGGAAATCGGGAAAGGTGCTGCGATATAAATTTTCACCCACTATAGCTGTTTAGAAATCTCCTTCTGATCTCATGTTGCTGATTTTTTTAAATTCTTCTTTTTTGCTTGTTCTGTCGCATTTTTTGACATATTTTATATTTCAATGTAGATTTCAGTCTCCGTATAAAACTACATCCAGCATGTTGTGGAAAAGGGAATTATCGAGGAGAAATTTAAAATTAAAATTAAGATCTCCATTCAAGGATAATTATGAAGGAAGGTAACAACTCTTTTACACTATAATTTCTCTCAAGCTTATGTAAGTTTTTCAAATCAAATATCTACTTACAGTCTGCATTATATTTTTGCTTCTATACATACGGACTTGAATGTTTGTGATTCCTTATTTAATAATTGTCGTTTGAATTTAAAGACGAACACAGCAGTGGGTAGTCATGTTTCTGAAGGACTGTCGATTATGGTTTATGGTTAAGGGTCATCTTCAAATTGAGAACATGATCATGTGATTTCAAGAGCGCACTTCCATCTGTCATTGGAAGATAAATCGTCTAGAATTATATTGTTATGGGTGCGAGGGCTGCCATATTGATACCTCTTTTGTCGACTTTTCACGCCGTCCCCAGCCCACTCAATGGTGTGGGATGCTCGCTATACATGAGCTAAACCCTGTCTGCATAATACAAGGGGAAGCAAGTATTACATGGTTTTGTTCTTTAGTTCATTGAGTCATACATGCCTACGCTTTTTTGATTTTGTACATTTTATAGTGGGTAAGGTACGGGTTATCAGGCTATTTTTTCAACCTAATCTGCTTTGGTCATTTCTGTCCTTTTCTCCCATCCATCTCTGTAGCTTGATTTATGAAAATACTGTCTGAGTATACTCCCACGTTTTTGATAATTTATGTGGGGAAAGAGAAATCATGCATGTTATCCATCGATCTTAGGCGGGTTAAGAATTATCCATTCGTCTACATTCATAATGAATTGAATGTTATTTGCAATATAACATTGTTGATAATCCCAACTGCATGTTCCAATCCCAAATACTTGTCCTTTATGCAGGGCAATGTAAAAACCTGATTTAATATTGCCTGAAAGTAACGACCATAAATTATGGTGTAATGGGCTATTATAATGTCTGTATATTGCATTATACTTAGTATTCAGATTTGACCAATTTTGCTTTCTTCTAACAGTATTCATCTCACACACTCATTCATCCTGCTCTTCCCGCATTCATTTTACTTATTACTACAAATTAATCCTCTTCAGATATGCATCTCATGAACGTTTCACAGAAATAATTAGCAATTTTAGAATCAGGAATTGGCTTCTCTGTTTCACTCCCTCCCACAGAATTATTAACTTATTCAATTATTTTACTTCCAACATCCACAACTCTGCTCAAAATTATTCTTCTCATGAACATTTCACAGAAATGATTAGCTTTTTCAGATAGGTGAATACTTGTTTTTGTGCACTTCATGACAAAAATATTTTATTGTTTTTTTCTCCAGCCTTATACCACCCACCACAACATTTTGTCTATAGGCATGGTATACAATACCATAGTAATAAAATGTAGACATCGCGAGTATGTACATGCGCATTTTTAGCAAGACATGACGATGACTTGTGTAATGAGAGTGAAATGATTAGCAACATTGCTAATGCATAGTATCAAAGATACAATATAACAAATTTTTCCGATGTGTATAAATATAAAGATATCTATTTACATATGTAAAATCAAATGAAAACTTTACAACGAACATTCCAACTTATAGGCACCAAACGCTAAAACGGCTTTAGGAGATGAGCGAATCAAAATGAAATAACGAAAATAACACATCAAACGTGGCGACTAAGATAACATAACAGTGAAATTATCATTTTATTAGAATAAATTGCGTCTGAATATTTTGCAAAATCGTTCCGATGCACGACTGCCGTCTTTCGAATTCTTCCGATCTTTATATGAATAGGCACATAAGATTTCATTGTTCACAATAATTTGGATTAAAAGCTTGAACTTATAAAAAGAAGATCGACAGCGCGATTCAATACTTTCAATTATATGGTTTTATATAAATTATATAATTTTGACATTCCATACAATATTTTGTAAAGACAGTTTTTCCAAAAGAAAAACAAATATATAAATAAAAGAAATCAGCGGAGACATGTAAATGACTGTTACAGGTTTACTTTTACACTGAAATACGACAAACACGAATAATCTTGTGCAGCTACAAAACAATAGTCGGGTGAAGTTCATTAAAAGCAATGCTTCGAAAGCTTACTTTATCACTTTGACATTCAAAATGTGACATTTACAATTTTGTCTTTGTTAACTAAAAAAAAACCATGACAATTTGAGCACACTTAATTCATATGTATGTTCACTTATCTGAAGAACAAGATAACACCCGTATCGAATCTATAATCCAGATGTGTTAAGGATCATACTCTGTTTTAGGCACTGACAAGTGACAAGCGATCTTCTTTCCGTTTTTAACTTGAAAATTGGGCAATCGTGTTCAACATTCTACAAAATTACAAAACCACGGCTACATTTAAAGTTGAACAAATCGAGACAAATGGCATCTTAAATACAAACATGTATAGACATATAAAAATATAACTGAAAAATTAATGGAATCAACAAAGTGGTACATAAATAGTTGTAATTATCGCAGCATTTTTCTTTTCAGATTCATGCAGGTAATTCTGCTAATATTGACATTCAAACAGGAACTATAATTTTGCGTAGATTCATTAATCAGAAACGAAAATTGCATTGAACAAAATGACTGAGTTTTAACATGAGTTGTTATTTTGAAGCAATGTCATAATTCCATCTAGACATAAATATTGGCTGCTAAATTGGCAGTAGCAAGCAAGATTTTGGTCTCAAATAAATGCCATTTGGCCACAAATCCACGACATATACTATACGGAAATTAGTAGTATAGGAAGTAAAGCAAATAGTTAGGAAATTTTGAATGAATGTATTACACAAAGTCGTCTCGAAATGTTGAATGCATTGAAAGGATGATGAAATTGAAATCGAATGCTTTAATAGGAAGTGTTTCGAGTCAGAATTTGAATGAAGAAACATATTTGTAGTTAAAAACATTTCATTTTTGAATAACTTTTTGGGTAAAAACGTATTTGAAAATAAAGAGCTATACAACTGACCAGCAGCTTTTACACGTTAATTTTGAATATTGGAAGCAGTGTATGCGTGTGTCCTGCACAATAATGATTAATATTGGCTATCTTATGCGCAGCATAAAATGCAATTTTTTAACAAACAAAATATCAAGTCATAGTTATCGAAATTTTTTCTTTTGAATACAAATCGAATTTAGCAAGGAAATTGAATCAGAATGGAAATAGGATCAACCAGTTTATATTGTTTTCTTTTAAAATTCATTGAAGATCAAAACATACAAAATATAGCAGCATAATCTGTAGCGCAATATGTAAGATTGTGAACATAAAACTCAACAGAATTCTCACAAAAACGTGACTGATTGATTTTTCTCTGGTAACAGAGTTGTGCAAGAAGTTGAATATTCTTTGAGTCAGTCAATTCACTATTATACTTTGCATCATTGTGCTACTCAATCTCACCAGTTCAAGATGATGTTCGTCTCACATACGACATTTTCGATGGCCGATGGTTACCGGCCGGCGCCGAACTGCTACGTCGAACCGCACGACGAGGCGATAGTTTTCGCAGAGGGGTGGTGCAAAAACAAAATAACAGAAAACGGATCACAATACGGAGATTGTTCAAGGAAATGTTTACGAAGTTGTAACCACAGATGCGGCACTAACAGGCATAGGTGGCGACGAGGCTGCTGCTGGGCTTTGCTGATATCCACAAGAAGTGTTCAAGTTTTTCATGGATTCCACCTCTTTCTTCACTTTTTGGCGGAGATGGATTTTGCTGTGTCGTTTCCTCTCGTCGCTGCGAGCAAATTTTCGCCCACAAGTCTCGCAGGAGAAGGGCTTTTCACCAGTATGGGTCCTGATGTGGGTCGTGAGATGGTCGCTTCGGCTGAAGTTCCTCATACAGATACGGCACTGGAAAGGCTTCTGTCCCGTGTGGATGCGGATGTGCCTCGTAAGCTCATCAGATCGGGAGAACCGTCTGTCGCAGTTCTCTGACGGGCAAGCGTATGGGCGCTCGTGAGGCGGTGTCTTCCCGGGTCGGCTGGTGTATTTTCGGGGTTTCGATGTCGTCTTCCCCACCGTACCCTGGCTCGATTGGTACGGTTGTGATATGATGTCCGCTGGGGATATGTGGACCATCATGGGTGCGTTTCCGAGAGATACTTGCTGGGTCCTAGAAGGCAATATTTGGGCTGGTTGAGGGCTAGTACTTTGTCCTGTGTGATGTACACCACCCATTTTCATATTGTGGTGCGGTGATGAAACGGCTGGGCGACCAAAAGCTGAGCTCATGTCATGGGCCGATGGCCAAGAATATTTGAGTACTCCATCAACTTTGACTGTTTGTTCGAATGGTGAACAAACGCCCTGTGCGACGGTTGACTGAACAGACAAATTCTCGGGGATCTGCTCGTACGGCGTGGAAGGCACCAGCGAGGTGGCTGGATGCGTGTAGGCACATGTGTACGGGGAGGATTGGGGTGAGAGTTCCTGAGGGTTAATCACCGCCTGAGTGCTGGCGATCTGAAAGCTTGATGTGCTGCTGGGTGTGTAACACGCTGTCTCGCAGGACACGATGGGCTGAGCCGACACTGCCTCGTTGATCAAGCTATTGGAGGTCGTGATGATACTCCCAATCCCACTTTGCATGCTGGTGGTTGTAGCTGTCCACCAGGCATTAGGAGTAGGTGAGCTATCAGGGCTGCTTCCTGACACAGGAGACATATGAGCCGGTTGGACATTGGTCATCGCGACGGAACTGTAACCGCCCATCACGCCAGACTCAGCCCGCTGGTTGTTCATGTTGTGGTCCGGCTCGACGAAACCAGCTTCCGTGACTTGAGGCTTGAATTCAAAATCCTCCATAGGACCTGTATTACAAAAATAGTATAAGGAACGAGCAAGGTTTAATGCCATGAAGATTTCTTAGTCGAAAAGAATAAACAATACATTTGTTTTCTAGCAAAGTCCGATTAGTAGTTGGAAAGTATTGGAAACTATTAGATAGCGACCAGCGCTGTCTGAGCGAAGGGTTTGCACTCCGATCAGCTGAGCGGTGCGTTGGCGAATGATAAACAGTGAAGGAGCGCACGCCAATATACACACACAACTAGTGGTGGGAAAATGTACAGTGGGGATACCCTATAGGTTAGCACGTAAATACGTCACACTGCTACCCCGACCCAACTATTCGCTGCTGTATTTTGTACGCTTGCCTGACTCTTCTCAATGTAAGAGCAGCCAGGAAGTGTATGCTCGCATTGGCAGTGAATAGCAGTAAACAACACTATGTACAGCTGTGAGCCAGCTATGACCAAAAACACCACGTGTGCTAAGCGCTAGCAGACTACACTCACGCAGTGTAACAATGTAGTGAGGTATTAATGCAGCAATTGAAAAATGAATTGAATTCTAAGGTTGAAGGAAAAGAATAATCTCCGAAGAATTGAATAATAAAAAATATTTCCAGTAGAAGCAAAGTTTAAGTCCAATTTAGAAATAAAGAGAAGTCGAGAAGCAAGCCGTAAAATGCGAGAGGCAGTGAAATATCTATGTGGAGTAGTACGAGGGATATAAGTTGAGATGAAAACGTGGTAAAGAGCTAAGAAATTCACCGTAGTAAAAGCGTCGCATGGTGTGGAATGGTTAAGCCAAGTAAGTCCAATGAAGGCGAAAGATATTGAGTATACTAAAAGAGGGAGAGCAGATGGTACACTACGACTAACAGCTAAGAGGCACTGGCGACAACTGACTATCGGTGGTAAACAGTTGAGAGAAGAAACATATCTAAATAAAAGCTCGGGAAGAGCTATCAAAAATAAAAGCCACCCACCTTCGAGTGTAGGCAGGTCTGGAGTGAAGCTGAAACTGTTTGGCGCAGTCATAGTCATAGTAGCAAGGGTAAGCACGTCTGCAGTGGTGAGGGGGCAAGGCTCAGCTGGGGAAGCCAACGTGTTGTTGAACAAACTTGTATCAAACTGACTTAGCGCCACTTGAGAGAGGGTATCCAGATCCATACGCATCTCGCTTGATTCCTTGGACTTCTTACTCATACGTCTTAAAAAAATTCTAAGGTGAGTGTGGGTCGATCAAGCGATCATCAAAATTTGCTCAAGTAAATGTCACTATGTCTTGTGACACGGACTTCTAAGTGTAAAAAACGCTTAAACACAGCCAGTGTTACGAGTTTTACCGATGCGAAGTCGAGTAAATCCGAACAGTCGAATGCCGAACAGACGAGCTGCAAGTATTTTTATTCGATTTCATTCATGAGAATCCTCGGCCAAATTAGGGAAGAGCCGTGTGACGTTTCAGTCACATGGTACAATGACGCACATTGACGTCAAACCGTCCTGGCCATTACCTAGCAACAATCTAAAGATTTTGGAACGCTACATTCTAATAGTAGGGGTGGTAAAATATACAACCTATGTAACTATTGACCCATTTGATACAAATATGTAATCAAAGGCACACAATCACACAAAATATTATAATCATACATATTTAAGGTGTATGGGTTACAAAAATTGATAAAAATGTCATTATAAAAAAATATACTTCTATTTACACGAACATTTCCCTGCGAGCAGAACAGATGGAACACGTCTTTGTGTTCGCCCAACCCACTGGGTTCGGCACTTCCGACACACTCCAAATAAGGACAGCAGCTGAAAGGACACACAATCAGTGCATTGAATTACTTCCGTCTATTTCGCATTGGCCACGCCTCTTTTGGGTTGCCGAAATTTGCCGAATGGCTTTTCAGGTAGACGAGACGTCCCGAAAACTTCCCAAAAGGGGGGACCATAAACAAGGGTGGCAACGGAGTAAATATTTACTATTGGCATTCCATTGAGAGCCGAACCTTGCCGAATTGTTATTACGATGAGATTAATTCCGACCTCATTAACTATACCGTTGTATGCTAAGCTATGTAACCCCATGGCCCCGTGACTGTGAGTAGCGAAGCCCTCACATGTATTGTGTACAGAGTATAGTAGTGAGTTGAGAAAGCGAAGCGTGTGCGAAAGGGACTGTTCTTTTTCATTTCTTTTTTTCGTTTTATCTGTTGGTCACCAGACGAGGTTATCACCTCGATTTAGTAGCCCTGTACTAAATATACGATATGGCATCTATTATTTTCATACCTCAACCCTATCTGAAGGCGCTAAGAAAAAAACGAACTGATATAATTTTTAATCTGCGAATATATCATACCGTTACTACATAATATCATCTCCACTGCACTGCAAGATTTACGCGACAATATTATGAGCACTTTGTACAGCTCCTGCGGCGGGTGAACAGTGCATGTGGTAAGTGTTGTGTTGTGATTTGTGACTTTGTAATCCGTTGTTTTTCATTAAAACTGCACAATATGCTGCGAAATTCACTCTTTTGCCATAAATATTGTTTAAAAAATCCTGCATGTACGAAAAACAGTGATAAATGTGCATGGGTTTGCATGATTGTTGCGAGTGCTTCGTGTGTGTTTATCGGCGTTGGATATCCTGGCCAATAGTATCTGCATGCATGTAGCCCGTGCTATGAAGATGCAACCCAATGGGTTTTCGCTGTTCATGTATTATCAATCTGGGGCAAATTTCACATATTAAAAGCTACAGGCAAAATACTGTATTTTTAACGGATTCTGTATGATAGGACTATGTTACGAAACTGGTGCTTGGTATGTGTCGTGGTATCCTTTATTATACCATTATGATGCAGGAAGGGGAAAATTATGCTAAAATGAAAACATGGAACTATTAAACAAAAATGAATCAGATTTTTAGGAAAGCCTGAACACTTTTCATATATAATATATTGATATCACCTGTGTACAAAAATTATAAAACAATGTGTTTGCAACTCGTCAAAATTGTGAAACCCCAAAATATAGCCTGCATTCGTGAAGAGTCATATTCTCCAAATTATGTTATTCCTTTTGTACTTCAGACGTACCACACATTCAATGAAATTAAAAGTTTATATTCATTTTAGCAGGTCTAGTTGCCGTAAGTTGAAATCACTAACTATCTATCTGCCCACTGCTTTAATACTCCAATTGAGCTTATAATATAGATGACAATGTAAATGGGAAAAGGATTACATAGTACATGCTATTTAATATTACATACATTGTTTTTTAAAAGCTCATTACTTCCTTTCTTTACTATGAATTTCTTTTATTGAACAGTATAGAATGACATGACGGAGTTGCTATAATTTTACATCCAAATCAAGATTTAAGCCACTCATTATGTGCAGAACGATATTTTCATGTAAGGATTTAGAGAATACATGTACTAACATTATTGATGAAAATGGGAGATAATATAATGGGGGGGATATCATTTTTCTTGCTCGTAAGCCTTTTTAATGACTTGCAAAGTGCTGATGTTTGATTCATATAGCAAAAATGCTTCTTAACGAAGAAGCATTGTCAAGACTTTGCATGGTTTTGCTTTACTGTTATTAAATCAGTGGGGTTAAGAAGAGGACTTGCATAATTACGGAAGTGAAATGAAGGCCTATATTTATCACTTTTTTAATATTTCCGATTTACACACAATAGAGAAATCCTATTCTTATCAGAGATCAAATCATGCCTCGCTTGCAAAAAAAAAGCTTTTAAAATTTTTAAAAAAAAGAAACAACCCGGGCACCATGGTTTCCCAGGCTTTCCCTTTGTTGTTTACCCAGTCAAGTTTGTTTCGTTGCCAAGGCCGCAAACTTTCAGTCTACAGGGCCTCGTCTGGTGTGTGTCACACACATTATTTTGGCGGTACCTCTATTTGTATGAATCATAGGTACATAATCCCCGCTGCTAGGGTATAGAGCGAGTCAAGGTATGCCATAAAGTCGACATTGTACAGGGTGTTTCAATATTCCCAAATATCCTTCCCGAATAATTCATTGAAGCTCGTGGGTCCCTGTGTTATTCTTTTTGTCATAAATTTCGCTTCCGATGTCTGACCGTTTTTTGTTACGCTGTACTTTTCGTATTTGTGCCCAAAGTTCCTTCCGTTCCACACATCCAAAAAAAAGTGATTGTATATAGGCTCACACATATAATCCAGAAACAACAATAATTTTAATGAAATGATAAGAAAAGTCTCTTGACAAGAGCAGTTTCTTAATACGAGGAGAGTAAAGTCATATTCTGTAAAATCATCGTACATCTCAGAAAGAATAAAAATGCGAGAGAAAAAATGGTTAATTGCTGCATTATGTCAAAATAAAACCTTCAGAAAGTATGTCACTATGAGGTTTTGTGTTGCTTTCTCGGAAAGTAACTATACATATAATTAGGCCTTTATTTTTAGATATGTATGCCACTTAGCCTTCACGATAAGTGGATGCTTTAAATACCAGAACGTATTATATGCAGATTACAAGGAACTAATAAAGGAAGCATATTTACAGAGATACATATAGCCTATCAACTGCGTTGATAATAATTGTCAGATAAGCACCAGGAATATCTATTCGCGCGCTTACATTGTCCAGACAGTATATTATAATTATGTTGAGTGCTTTGTTGGCCTGAACATACTTTTGCTTTATGTGCGTGAAATGGAATGACGGAATTCGATCTTAAGGTAGTTATTTCCGTAAATATGTATTTTTTTTTTGTTCAAGTCTGATAATGTTTGATAAAATTGGTTGAATACTTTATGAAACAAGGCATTATAATACCAGTTGTAGTGATTTTCGTGTGTGTGACATATGAATATTTATATTACATGTTTTTCATGATAAAATGATTTGTTTTTTGCGTTTGAATTAATGTTAAAAAATAGGAAAAAAGCAATTACGTGAGATTTCTGAGGAAAACAGTCCACTTAGCTAAGATATTTGAAGGCTATGGACACGAATTGCTAGAATATATTCGATGACCGATTCAACTTTTAATCACAGGGATTTCAGGGGAAAGATGAAATTAGGCTTTCATGATCATTTTAGTGTAACCTTGCACACATGGTGATTAAGATTGAAAGGAGTTCCCTTCAAAAGGCCGAAGTGGTTAGTCATTTTGGGGAATCGAAGCCTTTTCAATGGCATTCAAGGATGGCATGAGCTTCCAGTGTTAAAGAATGTTTCAACTGTGAAGCTTCCATAGGCTCTCACCCTATTCTCTGAAATCCGATGGTACATGCTTGGATGATTGTTACTCAATAGCCTTTGAAGAACTCTCCATGGGTTCTTTGAAAATACTGAATACACCACTGTTTTCTGTGAGGAAGTCACTTTTTAACAATGGGCTACAGACCTTTTTATTGCCACCATTTACATAGGCTACACGTTATATACATTAGCTCGTCAGAACTGATACTAATGCTTCTATGCGGGTACTATAATTTTCAGGTATATTAATGCAAATGAAGTTCTCATATTTTACATTTTGATATCAATTTCCAAAAATAAAGAGAACTTATAATATGCGGGTACATATTCCAAATTGTACATGTATTGTCTTCAAGCAAGAACTATTAGCTTAACATCTAGTGTAAATAATTATGACATTCGGTTCGCAGAGTAAAGCGTATAAATGATTCCATGTCACATAATTGTAATTAACTATTTACCATGAGTCTCTTCTTTAAGGCAAAGTCATGGACATTTTTTTGTTGTAATGAAATGACAATTTATGTTAATTTTATGTTAATTATGTGGCTAATTTGTACTTCTCATAGGCTAGAAAATTTAGGCAACTGAATTTTCCTTTACTGTGCTTCACTTCTGGTTATCATTAGCATGTTAACTGAAATTATACATTGTATCTTACATGGCTACTTTAGAGGTGTCATTAAGGCCAACGATTATTAGATAGGCACTTGTCCATCAATCATATATATATATATATATCATCCCTTGGTTCTCGATACATTGCTCACATCAACAGAATTCATATGACACAAGTACAAGTGAGACACCCTGTATCAATTTTAGATCTCAATTTCCGTCGTCCTTTCGACCTGTTGACCCGGGAAGGCCTGGTTGCCAATACACAATCCGGTTTATCATGCAGCTCCTAGGCTGTGATGTCACAGATTGTCACAGGCACCTGGTATGTTGATCCGGGAGTGTTTTTGGTGTTGCTAACAGTCCCAAAGTCCATTGGGACGAGTCTGGTCTATACAGTGTTCCAGAAAGTGGAAATCCTGTAAAATAATCTTTTGTGTTTGTATTGATTTGGTTAAACCGTGTTCCAGATATAGTCACAATCCAGTACGATCATGTTTTGCACCTGAATGAAGTCATTAATGTGAGTTAATATGCATACACATTCCTATGCAACGTGCAGTCATGTTTAATGAAACTGGTTCTGATTCCATCTAATAACCTTTGCACGTTAAGAACCCACTGCACTATTCGAATAAGAGTAGGGGGAAACCCCGGTGTAGTGGTACACCTGCACATCCCAATCAGTTATATCGGGAGGAGAGACCTAAGGGTTACAGTGATTCAGTTCGCTTTTCCCCTCCCTGGCACATGTGACGCCAAATACTTAATAATAATAATAATAATAGGTCTATGTGTGTTTTACAGTTAAAATTGAGCTCAAAGGACGTTCCAATGTTGGGTGTTGGAGTTCAAAACGAACAGAAAAGAACTTGAAACTTATCACATGAGCGTGTGCAACACTAATTTTCTTGCGCATTGTTATTTACAGACAATAATTTTTGGACGTTTCAAAGTTTGAGGTAACGTAAAGTCAGGCTAAAGTATTATCAACAATGGTCCTACGAGCATGAACAAAATTCTTCCAGTCAAAATATCACGTTTTATTGATGACGTCATGAAATAAGAATCCTATTATTTTGGTAATTTTGAAGTATATTCTTCCTAATGGTATAGATGTATGAATCTTTTCAATTCCTTTTATTTATATTATTTATCATTATCAAATTGCTTTAAAATACACAACGTATACATTTTTAAAGATATTTTTGTACTATTTTTACCAGAATGTTTACCTCTTTAGAAGAAAAAAGGGGAATAATGTATAACTTCCCCTATTCCACTTGTCTTTCTTTTAGGTCGTAAGTTATGATATAGGCCTATAATTACATTGAGATACACAACTTTTTAATAACTCTGCTTTGCAACATGAATGATCTTGTTTACGTGTGATCAACGATCTACGCATGTCATGAATCCATTGCAATGCTTACGACACCTTTCCGGCTCTTGGGTTATTTCCTTCCTTGTTGTCTAGCCATGTTAGATTTATCCCATTCCAATATTATCCCAGGATATAGGCCTGTAGTGTTAATGCAACCAAGGTTTTCGTATAGCGAAGGCAATGCCTGTTGAAACAGGTATGGCATAAATTTACCGGAAACCGTTAACAATGCCGGAAAGAAGAGTCTTGTCATAACAGTTACAAAAACACAGGTTATGCTGTTTTTTCTGTGTCTTGTGTCTTGTAGACAAAATAAAAACCAGGATTTTCATTTTCCTGTAGATCATTGGAAAACAACATGATTGTTCTGTAGTCAATCTGAAACGTGATACTGCAATTGTTTTGAAAATGTTAATTATTTTTTGTTTTCTCTTTTAGCAGTAGCACTTCTGGTGTATATATACGTTTATATGTCTTGGCTTGGTTATGGTACCTATTTTGAGAAACTTATTTTCTGCATCAGTATTTTTCCAGCCATTTGCTGATTTTTTTTTCTTCTGCTAATTTTGAGCAATTTATTTTAGAATGTGCTTTTCTTCTTAGATAACGAATCGGCTATGAAACTTGTGTAACATTTACGGAAATCGAAAAATTGAAGCACTGTTTTATAATGAAACTCGTGAAGACCTACACTTTGAGAATGATGAACTTTACTTTTCGAACTTAAAATAGTCGGCAGCTTATAGTTCCGATAGTGTGTTTCAAAGTTCCGATTTTAGATGCACTGTCAATGTCATTTTGAATCATATGAAACGTCAGTAGGAAGTGGAATTTTGTAGGATTTCGTCCCCTTGATGAGTGTATAAATACCTGCTGTGTCCTTCATAAGATAAACGTATGACTTGAAGAAATCTCAAGTTTCAAGATCAGGCTGAGTCAGGAAAGTTCCCTGGTTGAGTTCTGGTAAAGGTGAAATAAAACCTGTGAATTATATCATTCTTTTTTTCTTGTCAGTTTCGAAGGATATCCCTGAAAAGGATTGCCCTTCAACTGCCCTCCTATTCGAAACATTATGACGAGAAATGTCTGAAAATTTGGGACCAAACTTACATGTCACATTGTGTGTGGAGTCCCATATACCCATTTTCTCTTTTTTTCTTTTTTTTTGTTGTTGTAAATTTCTTATCATTTTGATGATTTAAAAACCCTGACATTATACACCAATCCTGACTACATAATCAACGTTCCCATATTGCTTTCAGATATTTTCTTTTTGAATGTAAATGCAAGCCCTTTCAGGACAAAAATTGTTCAAGGGCTAATTTGATCAGCTTTTCTTCTTCAAATTGGCAACACTGGTATATTTTGTTGTTGCTATATTGACCAAAAGAACATCGAAAAGTGACAAAATTGCCAATTTGCATGGAATGACAGCAGTTCAAAAGTTTTCATCATGTTGCCAATTTAAGGATTTCAGTGCTTATTATCCTTTTTAAAATGCCTATATAGCGTCATGCATGCCCCAAATGATTACGCAACAAAGATGGACACAGTACACTATATGCCGAATTGATAAGGCATATTTTTCAGGGCTCTGCATCAAAATTTATTGAGCCAAACCACAAATTGCCAATTGTATCGAAAGGGTTATAAAGTGATCAAATAATTAACACGGGCGTCAACCTATTTTAAATGTAGGATCCTGTAAGGAAAGATTGAACCACTCTGTACTCTCTCGCCGGAAAAGTGTGAAGGAACTTTACTGAGAAAAGCTCAGTTGGACAATAGCCAAAATCCCGCAGTTGTTACCAACAGCTCACAAAATACAGCAATACCAACAAATTAACAAAACAAATTATTTTTTTGAATATGGTCTACCTAAAATTTATATGACCGAATGTGCATAATTATGTTAAATTTGCAGAGTAAACGGTTATTGATTTTTTCGTAATAACGCGAAAGGTTATATCGAAATTTTAAAAAATCCAAAATGATTGAAGCGTATTAATTTCGTTCCGAAGTTAGTGTTCTGTACATAGTTTAATGCAGGTTGATAAAATAGGCTAAGATGGAAGGCGCAAATCAACTATGCTTGCCTCACTTCGTAGGCCTATACTACTTTTGTAAGGTGAAGAGAAATGCATGAAGCATCCGCTCTTCTCATAACATTATTAACATGCAGATTAGGTTCGGTTAGGGTTATTTCATGAAGCTACATGTAGCTCCATGGTTATTTCTAGTGTGTCTAGGCTCAAGCCCACCTTCCATGAGGTACTCTACAAGCTTCAAGGTTGGAGTATTGTCATGAGGCTACTTCGTTACAAAACTGAAGCCCAACTGCATGTCTTAATTTCCTGCGTGGTGAACGAAGCCCCGGCGATGAAACGAAGCCCTAGAAATTGCGATTCCAACAAATTAAGATAACCTTAACTTTGGGAGAGGATTCTCAATGTCGGGTGCAGTTAAAACACGCAGGAAATTGGACCTTTTGTTTGTTGCGACGACTCTCTCTCTCTTCCGTCGGAAGTAGCGGTTTACCTCGGACACAGTGACACTTTCTAGGACTAGGTTTAGTATAGAACTGATGCTATTGTTTTACAATAGAGATTATTTTAAGGGTACTATTAAATTTTAGAATAATTATAATTCAATATATACCTGCTGAAATATTTGTCAAAAATTAGGTAGGAGGTAATTATAATGTTGTATTTCTAAGTATAGTATATTTATGACAATGATGATGATAATAAAAATACTTAATTGGCAACTTCAAGAAACTGGATCTTACCATTACTGCGCAGTGACAATGCATGTAACTAGAAATTTCTAGGAGCTAAAGTTATATTTTCTGGAACTGTGACCAGTAGAAATACACAGTTGATAACCTCGACATTTATTGGAAGAATTAGCGTTGACACCACCATCACAAAGCATGCGTCCTCGAAGACCGGGAAAAATAACAAAATTTAAATATCACATTTCTGGCTTTACATTGTGTCAGAAATTAGTGAATGGAAAAGTGTTGGTATTTGACCGTATTCTTCTATAAGTGTTTTCAATACGGGACCATTATGTTGCCAACTCCCAAGGCCAAGGACAGCAGAAGAAAGCGAACAGAGAGTTCATCCCAAAATGTTGCTAAGCGACCGTAGAACTATATGCAACCAAACACAAATAAACTTTGGTCTCGTGGCTTTTATACCACACCGCATTTACTTCCCTTTTCCCTTTCTTCCAATACTCTATTGTCAAGTTCATTTTCAGTCCAAATTCCGAAATATTTGCATGTATACAAATGTGGGTTGGACTGATTTCTCAGACCCTGTCATGCGTGTTGCTATCTGATATGCCATCTGGAATGTGCGTCCTTAATTGACCTTACACGATAAACAAAATTAATGGTTAATGACGGCTTGACCAAAAAGCTGACCGCAAAGATGTTTAGTTGTCCAACGGGGAAGCGCCTGAAGTTGTATAATTACACATACTATATTTCAGATCCTTGCTGTATCTTCCATTTCCGGACAATCTAATTCTCATTTATTTGTTCTTTATTTGAGGTTTGGCAGAATTGTGATTTGAAATAAAGAGGATAGACCTACTAGAAGAAAAGTATATAGTTTCTTTACATTATTACTTTTGCCGGTGGTTGTTCGTCTACTCATTTTAGTGACCCTAAGCGTTCTAGGGAACCGTATGGAATATTCTTGGTCAAAGCTCTAGTACTATAGTAGGTCTATGCATGGTCCAAGAGATATGGTCCTCTAAAACTTGCAGTGATTATGGAAGTGGATTGAAGGTCCGTGTCCGATGCCCGTCAAAAGCAGGCAATGTATGTTCTTCTTCTTGTCAACTTCGAACTAGGTGCAGTAAGACAGGTTTACTTGACTGTTTGGCCTATGATGATAACTTTTCTTCCTTCGTTCAAACATGAGAATAAAACTTGGTGTTTGGTTTTGCCCATTAAAGATTTATTAGTAATTGCTTTGTATGACCTGGCAAAAACTGATATTTTTTTCATCCATTTAGGCTACTGTTCTGGTCCTCATAACTTTCCTACCTAATATTACTGTATTACACTCTTTGATTAGACCGAAACCAGAAACATAAATGTTTGGTAAAGACGGATCTCTTCCCGACAGGAAGCTTACAAAAATTATAAAATGTTTATGTTGTATCAATATGATTCATTTATGTGGTGGCATGAGACACGAAATTCGTGAAAGTTCCATGCGCACCAAAGTTTTGGTTTTTATAAAGTATGCTTCGACAGACTACGCCAAACAACGAGACACTCCTTCTTGTCCTTGTACTTTGTTCCCTGGTTTGGAAAGTACATAGGTTTTGGGGACAATCATGGTTGCCATGGATACTGTTTGGCTGCCAAAATAGTGGGCCAGGTATGCGAGGAATGGTGTTTTGTGTCAATCTATGGTTGTTGTCATTGAGACGGCACAGACAGAGTTGGAAAGGGAAAAAAATATCCCGGTGGACTTTGACTCGGAGGCGGGGACATGGTTGGTCGTGTTGTCAAGCATGTACCCTGCTTACTCGACTCGCTTATACTCCAGTCACACCAACAACACTGACACAAGACTGATCAAAGACTTACATTACCGCAAATAACCAAGAATCGGTCGGTTTGGAATCGGTTTGCCTGTGTGACCGAGGTCTAGCTAAATCGCCCTTCATTGGACGTAGTTCAACCCTTATATAAATTAAATAAGAACTAAAGAACTCTAAAAAGTAAATAATGTGTATTGTTTTAATTCCGTAGGCAAAAAGAGGTTTGTTAGATTATTTACATTCGAAGATAAAAGAGAATGTCCGTGATAAACCCCTGAACAATCATGACAATGGGAAATGTATTTGATCCAACATCATTGTTATTTGCACTCTCTGTATAGAGAGTGAAAACTGTTGTTTTAATTCAGCAGGCATTCAAACTGCTAGGTTGGCTATTTGCGTATGGTAAATAGAACAAATATTTTATTAATAGCCCACTTTGCACTGAACTCTTAACTCTATTTACTCAATCAGAATAACTCGATTATATTTATCCTGAAGAACATTGTGACTGTAATATTTGTATTTTGCCTATTGATGTCAAAACATTTAAACTTCCTCGACGGATTTCCTGCTATGTTTGTGGCATTGTGATTATAATCAATGGTTCTCTTATATTAAATTACGTGTATACGATCTTATACATAATTTCCTTAACTCTTGGCAGTAGTCCAGTTAGCGGATTACTACTCGTATATTATTATAGGTCAACTAGTCAAAGGTTTGTTAAAGAGTTTTTTCCTCTTCATTTTTAAATGTATTTTGGGGGTATATTCTTAAATTGTGACTATAAGTATATTTGTTTTATCTGTGTATTCATCTGGACCCCAGGGAAGAACAGCTTTGTAATATTCACATAGCTGAATGGACCATCCAGCTAATTCACAAAATTCAGATGTTATAATTATGTATCATTCTATTTTGTCTGTAATGTTCCATTTTTTATATCATCGTGATTGGAAAATAAATACAATACAATACAATACAATACAAAAAAAAATTATAAATCCAATATATGCTCCGGCGATATTTTCTTCAGGGGTTATTTCCGTCAAAGTTGTCGGGTTAGAGTTCGGGTTGTGATTTAGTTTCAGCTTATATAGGTGTATATGCTTAGGTGTATAGTGTTTTGAAGGGTTGCAGTCAGGAATCTAGTTAGTGTACAAGAAACTGATCACGGATCAATTGTCGTCTGAGAATTTACAATATTAAATCCTAATTACCTTGCACTTAATCTTGTACTGAACATTTTTAACGCATTCAGTATGTCACATGTAATTACTATTACAACTTAAGACCTGCTTATAAATGTACTATTGTATTTTGCCTCATATACTGGGTTGGAACTGATTGAAAGCATTTTGAGATTGACATATACCATGGCAAGTATTATATAGAATATTTCAGAATAGATGTCCTTTAATTTACTGTCTTTAATATAGAACAATTCAAGTAGCGAACATTATGTTAGTTATAGGTAATAATGAAAAAGCTCTATCATGTCTGACCATTGGAATATTGGTAAGAAAAACAATACCATTAATGACATCTTGCATAAAACAGGATTTGTTTAGTCGTTTAAACTTGTCAAGGACGAAATTCCCTGCAAAGGTTCACTTTTTATTTCTCAATAAATACAGCTTTGTGGAAAGTCACGAGCATGCTTATTTCGTGTATTCATAAGGTTGTTTTGAAGTTCACGGTATATGCGTATATGGTATGCCAATGACGTCTACATCAAAACACCTTCTAAAATGTTGTTTATGAAGATCAGTGATGCAGTAGGTGTTTTATAATTTCTCCAATCTGATTTGATTTAGGTCTTATTATTTATCAGAGATTATATTATTGAAATCTTATCAGATTTAGCTGATAAGAGATCGATGTTATTGACCCTACTAATGGTAAGCCACAGATGGTGGTAGAGGTAGATAGTAAAGGTTAGACTGGACGGCTGTGCCCTATTTTTTAATGTCTCTGGTTTAACACCACAACGAGTAATTTCCTTAAAAAGAGAAGTAGAATAGGGTCTACAAAGAATAAGGTCCCCCGTCATTAATTTGTTCCCTATTATGTACAATATTCTTTTGGGGAAAAGTGCCAATTTTACTGTTAAAGAATTAAACATGATATTAAACCTTGCCTCTGGATTAAGGTTACTGCATAAACTTTCTTATATATGATGTAAATTATCATCAGGATCCGTTCTAGGGGGGGGGGGGGGGGCTGGAATTTCTCGAAAAAAAACAAGCAGGCATTTCAACTCATAATAGTTCCCGCTCATGTTTTACCTTTCTACGACATTTGCTTTGACCCACGTGAAATTAACTACACTATGATCCACCTTTATTTCTGAAACACTTGTTTTACCTTTATTTCTGAAACACTTGTTTTGTAATATATAAGAGACACTATTGTTTGATATCCTGTATTGTATATTGTATTCTATATCTTTTCATCACAACATAAACACATTACAAACACATATGGTACATTATATTTAAGAACATAATAAAATCACTGAAATAGCGACTGTCTTGATAGCATAAAAAAAAAAACTGTTCATCCGTGGGGTCCAAAATGTTTGTCACTATCGTGCTCAACTCACACTTATTCATTACAGAGAAAATTGAGAACGTAATACAATTTAGTCCAAAATTTATCATGAGCAATTTATCATGAGAAATATGAAGTTCATTTGTCACTTAATTTTTCGATTTGAATTAATGACTCTATTGGGGGAAAACATGATATTTTGTCATTAATATACATCTCTTCACTTAGTATAGGTAAAATCATTTCCATAAAACAGAAATGTTCAATTCAAGCAAATATGTGTAATATGAAAATATATGATGTAGCGTTTTTATGCAATGGTAAATGGTTCACTTTTAGCTTTTCCCCTTTTTACAACGATTCGATATATTTTGTACAATTTCAGAAATAAGGCCAAAGATTGATGTATCGACTCGTGTAATTCCCTTATGTATCAGGGAATGGTAACATACCTGTATACTGCGCATTATATCACAAGGATGACCATTTTTTGTTTGTAGGGGATGTGGAATAGAATTAGCCGTCGTTTGCTTGAGTAAAGCAGACTTTCTGTACTAAGTGTGTTTGGGTGTGTCTGAGTGTGTGTGGGGGTGTGTGTGTGTGTGCGTGTGCGTGCAAGTGTGTTGTGGGTGTGCATATGTGCACGAAGGCGCCACATGTACGTTCTGCTCTATCACACAAACCTGAATAGGAAAAGAAATCCATCTATTCCATGTCCACAAACGAGGACAGGGTCATTAATATGTCAAACTGTAAGGAAGAAAATCGTCTCATGTTCAATTTCGAGTTTTGTCGTATATTCATGCACGCTTGAAGGATTGTCATCAATTTTGTTGTAAATGTCATGGAAAGATTACAGCAAAGAAAAAAGTAAATGAAAAAGACGGAAAATTCTACCAAAAAATAATTTCCTTTTGCCTAAATTATTTCATACCACATCAACTGGAAAACTTTGTGGCAATATTTCATTAACAAGTGGTGACCTCTAATCCTTCATAGAAAAATAGGGACATGTACATCTCACGACTCATTTCCTTTTGATTTTATCACCCTTGGTTCGTGTGTGCGTGCGTGTGCGTGTGTGTATATATATATATACATCCATGTACGGTGTATTTGGGAGACCCTTTTTGTCTTAATTATTTGTCCTCGTGTCTCCCTGATACACCATCCAGTAAATTTTATATATATATATATATATATATATATATATCAAGAAGGTTCTGCGTCGGTGTGTCGAAATAGATCTATAGCAAACAATTATGTTGAAATAAAAACACCGCAAGACGTAAAATTTACTGACGTTTCGGTCATAGATAAAGACGTTTCGGTCTTTGATAAAGGTCTATGACCGAAACGTCAGTAAATTTTACGTCTTGCGGTGTTTTTATTTCAACATAATTGTTTGCTATATATATATATATATATATAAATAAAATTGTGACAAGTTCCCCAGAGCTGGCCTCCCCTTTTTAAAATTTTTGCAAGGGTTGAAAAAAAATGTCTCCGCCTGGAGTCGAACCCGGGTCGTTTGCTAAGGACGCTATTGCATTAACCACTAGACCACTGTGACGGGCCAGTGATTGCGGCGACACCAGATTCAATTGACCGACAGATAACAACCTTATTAATTAATTCCTTTGTCGGGGGCAGGTGAGTTTTGAACAAAGACAAGCCGCATGCCTCAGCTGGATCCAAGCAAATGCTTTGAGATACATGTATACATTAGAATAACATTATTATAAACAGCTGTAAGGAAATAACATTTACAACTCTCGTGGAAATAATTATAATTGTGAGAAATGAAAATGAGAGAATAATTCTATAAAGAGAGATAAAGCTACCGACATAATGAATGGTATTTTGCTATTTTTAAAATGATTGTACATGGTATTTATATTTCCGTTGAATTGTATCATGCAAAACATAGCTATATTTTTATCTGGAAATAGAATCTTTAGATACTAAATAGACCGAAATCGGTATAGTTGTCCATGAAATAGTAGGAAACTGCCTTTACACCGCAATGGCTGGTGTATGAGGTCACTTTGTCTGTTTTGCATCATCTACTGGTGTCTGTCTCTTCTTCAAGGGCGCACTGCTCTCCAGGATGACGTCAACGCTGTACAAATTACATCTCAGAGC
Source organism: Heliocidaris erythrogramma (assembly GCA_025617745.1). Taxonomy (NCBI): domain Eukaryota; kingdom Metazoa; phylum Echinodermata; class Echinoidea; order Camarodonta; family Echinometridae; genus Heliocidaris; species Heliocidaris erythrogramma. The sequence continues at coordinate 13,880,935 of CM046868.1, read as the reverse complement.
GAGAGTGGTCTATTTTTAGATCCACGGCTTCAAAATATAGCACAGCCTTCTTGCGTGTTGCTTTATAGAGAGAGCTACATGTACGTACAGGCGCATGTTATATTGATGCTGGTAGTGGCGTGTTCACGTATATTGAGAGCTTTGCCTTGCCCTACTGTAAGACGTGTGCTTGTTTTGTGTGTGATTCAATGTGTGCGTGTGTAGAGATGTGTGTATGATTGTGTGTGTGTCATTGAGTGAGCAGGCTTTTACGTCTAGGCAGCCGAACGGCCTTCCAGCGAGTGCGGCTACATACGTCATCATCTGTAGTAGATAGCAGAGTCAATTGTAGGTCCCTGCGACGCCGCACGAGCATATTCAAAGGGAACGCTCATAGTTTGCTCCATAGCTCGACCATTATTATGTATATGCATAGTATTTAGAGCTATTTTAGGTCACGGCAGTGAAAATAGTAAGAATGGAATATTTGGAAGAAAAGATATTTTTTTAGATTACGGAACATCCGAATTTCCCCTTACTTTCTTAGATAATCCTTTGAAATCTCTTCTCAGAATTTAGGAGGAAGGAAATTTAATACTTCTTTTAAGATTCGTCTGCTTTCCAGAAATGATATTTTAGTCTGTTTCCAGGGAAATAACATCTGAAACAATGAACCCTATTCGGTTATCAAATATATTTCACTGATATCTTAATAAAAGGTATAATGTCATTTTAGGGGCGGAGCCATTATCAAATCATCAAATTATGAAAGTAAAAGACTTTTGGTATTTCCATACTATAGTTACATTTAGAAAGTATTGATAGAATTGCACTTTTACCGTATGTATTACTCTTTTCTCAAAGTGTATTTCCAACCCATAAATAAACAAGTGTCGGTAATCAAAGATATTTTGAAGCAGGCATGAATGAACATAATTTGTTATTACTAATTTTGAGGGTTAAATAATGTAACATTACCTTAACTATAGTGACAAGGTTTTCCTTACCATTGTTGCACTTTAAAAAATGAGAGCGTTGCGACGCATACGTTTGTATCGATATATTCTCTGAAAAATAATTAGCTGTCAGCCACATCAAACTACCTCTCCGTGTTTTTAGTTGAATAAGAGAGTTTTGAAACGCATGTAAATGTAATCTTATTTGACTGTATATTATGGCTTTTTATTATTTAGTCTATGATTAGGAAGCTACAAAAATATGTACTTTCATTTCATTTGTTAACAAAATTCATTTGCATCACAAAGACAAATATTGAAAATTTATGAAGTCTTTGTATCTTTCCAGTTTCTTAACTTCTATTCAATATAGGAAGTACGTTTTTGCTCAGATTATGAGGAGGAAGATTTAACAAAATAAAACAGTTTACTCAGCAGCTATCTATAGTACTGGAAAATAGCGAAAGTCTACGAAAATTTCCTTTATGATGGTATTGCTTCTTGGTCTTCCAGGCCGTTTTATTTTATTTTGAACCACTTGCAAGGGTTTCTGTTTTGGTTTTTTTTTCATTCCTTTTTAATTCGACGTGACAACACTTTTTTCAGACATAGAACGCGAATTCCATGGGGTTTTTTTTGTTGTTGTTGATATATCTAATTACATGTGTACTTAACATCTTCTTTTATTCATGCCTTTGCTATTAAACGTAATGTGATCTATCAATATTTTGATTTACTATATATAAGTGTATTCTTGGATCCATACCTGTTAATTTTTATGGAGAAAAACGGTTTACCGGATGCACTATTTTGACTTTTTAACAAGTTATTTAGTGATACCGAATAAGAATTAGACAATATAAAGTTCATGAATTTTGATGTTTAAAAGGCGAGAATTCCTTGAATTTTCGATTTTGTAAGACTAAGTTACACGAATTATTTTCGTTAAGGTTTAAATAATAAGAGACATAAACATCCTTTTAATCCAAAAATTATATTTAACGAAAGGTCGTTTCAGTTTACACCTCAATTTTCATTTGCGTTTCCTAGAGAATGGTATGAAATTGATATTATTTTTCTTTTATTTCATAGTAATATCTCTTATCTTACTAGGCCAGTAAAACGGAAGCAACCTATTCAGTTATGTTTGCGTAAATACATTGATATCCTGAACGATTGTTAAACATCGCATTCACGTGGCGAGTTTCATTTCCACACATTACAGCGATCCTCTTTCATTTTCATAATTTGCCTATTGTCATAATCATGACGATCAACGTCATATAGATCGATTAATTTTTAATGGATACTCCAGCGTACACGCTACCCGCACGAGGTATATTAATAATATAGCGGCCGTACCACGTCAAGCCAGCGAGTACATTATGCGACGTGTGTAGGTTCCTATTGGCTCAAGACGCCATTAACATAATGCTTTTTACGTGTCCCCGTGGAGGGTATAAGGATTGAGGCGCCAGCGAGCTTACGCATGCACTGTGATGTCGCACTGCAGCTTCTGCATAAGCTTTACCCCGAAATGTGTATCCGCCATTTCTGCGTGTGTTGGGTATATACCGCACGTTGATGTGCGTCTACCAGCATCTCTATCCAACTCTCACTGATGTGAAGAGTAATAACACCATCTCAAGGATGACGTCAATTTGACGTCATCCTGAGTATGGTCGTAGAAGCGTGTATTTATAGTCCAGAATATTGAAGGAGTGTTGCCCGCGATGATGATGCATAATAGAGAAGACCAATCCAAAATAGGAACAACATTTGATATTGATTTTTTTGTTTTGTGAATAACCGTGAAGAGGGAAGACATCACTATAATGAGAGGTTCCTATATGAGGCCTTAGAATTCTATAAATGGTATTAATGTCACATTAATGTTGCTTGTCTTTCTGTCTATATTTTGTCTATTACAAGCTTTTACGAATTAAATTTTGATTAAAGCCCATCCCACATTTAAATGCATAAAATCTTAGAAATGCATGACATTTTCGAAGCCAAAGTGATAGTATTTTCAAACTAGTATGAATATTAGCTCCCTCTACATCAACTTTCACAGCCTGACTCAAGTCTAATGCCAACATGTATAATTCTCTTTTTACATATTAAACATTTAATGAATTTGTATGACGTACCGTCTTTGTGTTTTTAAACCCCAAAAAATTCTCACGATAAGCTTTCAGCTCTTTGAATGATGGTGTAAAGAAAGTATCAAGATAATATATTTCACTGTTGAATTTTTCTCACTTTTTCATTGTATATACTATTTTAAAAACTATTTTAACTGAGTATTTTAAATGCGTGCTGTATTGTATATGATTAACTAGGATAGCACAGTTCTAAAAGTAATGTCTTTGTTTTTATTTCAATTGTTTCATTTTTACCATTCAGTCATTATCTTATTAGCACTAACATTAAACCTAAGAACAGGCGCAGTTCCTTTCATATATTATAAACACAACTGGTATAATTATGTCGCGCTATTAAGTCGTAATGTTTCTTCGCCTGACCACAGTGATTAATGAATTATGAGAGAGGTTTCGCTCAATACCACTATCACGTAAAGAGCTAGCCGTTATTTTAGTAACTAACACCTCTTGAAACAAAAATAAACGTGTCTATTCTTAGGTATCAGCAAGGACCTGGAATGTATATTTGTATATGTTTCTATTGATATACTTTAATGATGTGAAGTGTTTTTATCGTCAATGAGACTTGGCATGGCGTCAATTAAATGTAGCGATTTGAAAGATGATCCAAGGAAGTATAATCTTCGTTCGCGCTTGAAAGTTATTTATATTTCATAATTGCTTAGAGTAGTGAGAGTGTTGTCACATTCATGATTTAAGTTGATAGAGAAGTAAGGGGAGACAGACGGGGAAGTAAAAGAAAATCCCTCATTTATCATGAATGAATATTACGCAGGACGATTTCTGATGATGATGATTTTGTTTGCAAAATTCTGATGATTACGTAGACTTGTTTTGATTTAAAAACTGCACTATTTATGTCAACATTTATTTTTGAGCTTATTTATAAACACAAACATGTTTCATTCGGAAACTGTTAGAAAGACGATCTAAACAATAAAATCCTAACGGTGTCCCTTCAATAAGAATTTTTTTTAAAAATTATATCACGGATGTTTTTGGTTGTGTAGAAAATGCTCTGGAACAATTTTGGTTACATGGGATCGAAATCAGAACTTATATCTAAATGATTAAAAACATCTTCGATAAGAAACAAAATCAGTGAGGTTATAATTATACATTCGATATCGGAATGCAGAGGATTTGATGTCCCAAATGGAATCAGATTATTTGATTTTTTTTTTCCACAGTCGATAATAATCGATGACGATGTACAGTAGGCCTACACTAAGATTAAATCACAGTAATGTTTTACGGATTATATACATATTATGTATCATCATTTCGCATTTTCCTAATTGCCTATAATAGATATGAAATATTTTGGAAAGCTTGTTTTAACTAGCATGAGACATTCTGAAACATTGAAGTAAAATATACTCCAATCTGGAAGCTGTTAATATTTTTTAAAAGATAAAAATTATAATGTAAAAGAGTAAATAATTAGATTTATATACATATATTTACTTATATATATATAACGTAAATATACATTTATAATATCATAATTGATAGGATTGAAGTAAATTGAATATATCATAATGAAGGTAAATGTGAGAAAATTACAATGCCCCGACCGGGATTCGAACACGGGACCCTGGATTACAATCCACGGTCCCGGGTTCGAATCCCGGTCGGGGCATTTTTAATCCAGGGTCCCGGGTTCGAATCCCGGTCGGGGCATTGTAATTTTCTCACATTTATTTTCTTTATGATATATTCAATTTACTTCAATCCTATCAATTATGATATTATAATTACGAATTCAATTGTCCTCTATAGAAATTCGTTGGCATGGATTTGCCCGACTTTAGAGGGAAGACCTGTCTCATTGGTAGGCCATTATAAAGCGTATGCATGGAATTGGTATGGATGTACCCCCTACGCTCGATGGAAAGAGAGGGGCTATATGTGAGATTGTTACTTTGCTTCGACGGGAGCCCGGATAGCTTAGTTGGTAGAGCACTGGAAAGTGGCCCTTAGGCCATAAAATGTCAAAAATGAGTTTTCACTGCTATTTGGTATAGTATTAATTCTGTAGTATGTGGATGTGCAAACGGTTTTTCAAAATTCCATTCCTAAGTGTCAAAATCGAGGAACTGAGACAGAACATATTTTGCCCCAATTCTTCCATTTGTGACCGAGGTTAACAGTAGCTACCCTGATACATGAATCCGAATACTTGGACTTGGAATCGATCTCCTGGTACCAGAACGGGAAGCTACATTTAATAGAGGGAGAATTTTAACTTTCTTGTTACTTCTGACTTCTCTAACCTTAAAATGACCTGAGTGATCGAGTGCAATGAAAATCAAGGTTACAACTTGCATGCTTGCTCATAAACAACAAAACATCAGAAGCATCATTACTCACTCGGTCAGAAGTCATTTAGAAGGTATACCCAATCAAAGTCCAAAGCATTTGTACTTTATAATACATATTAGGTCAATACAACACGAAATAAGAAAAGGATCTTCTACAAGTATTGCACTGGTATCTATTAATGAATCTTATCCAAAATAAGAGTTGAAGTAGATCAAATCAGGAATTTAAACAGGACTGGACTGACACTGTCCATAAATCTCTAGGCTGCAAATAATAAATAGTAACCTGATGTTTCTGATAACTTTGCTGTGCAGTTTTTGTTTTTTCGTCCTAATAAAATTTATCCATTCAATTCACTAACAATGAAAATAAATTACATTCCCCCCCCCCCCAAAAAAAAGGCATTCACAAAGATGATTACATTATTTCTTTTAAATGGTTATAAACAAATTAGATCAAACAAAGCTAGTAGTTCGTTACACCTTATAGACTTTTTTGTGGTTAAGATATAGATAAACACTTCAATCTAGATTTCCCTAAAATCAATTCATTGCTTATTAACAACATAAATTTGTAAATATTCCAAGAACATATAGTCATACTGTCATAGGTTTATCGATTTCTTTATAATTTGTGTTCACAAATTTTTTGACAGAAGTTCAATATTAATCTCATTTGCAATAAGTATTTGAAAGTCTTCTTGAATCAGCCGACTTTGTATTTCCAAAAACCTATTCTTTTTCGATATTTTCAGAAGGGGCATCATATCTTCACATAAATATCCCCCCCCCCCCAAAAAAAAAAAAAAAAAAAAAATTATAATAAATTAATTTTTTTAGCACTTTTGACCATGTTACATTTGTACATATTTATACAGCACAGCAAATGCAAAAAATTATACAGCACTTTGAAGTCAAACTTCTTCAATTTGTTTCCACTCTATAATCCTTTCAATTGTTGATTCTCACTTGCAGCAAAGGGAAACTGGACCTCCCCCCCCCCCCCCCCGAGAGCGACTTTTGGAGGGCTGGCGAGACCAAAAATAATATTTCCAAAAGTTGAAAATCCTGCATTTGTGTGCCCCCCTTATACAAAATCCTGGATCCGCCCCTGAAAGGACTGATATGGAAAATCTTGAGATTGTCTATCTCTTATGTCTCTTTGTAAACAGTTCTAATTTCACTATAGGAGCTGTCAATGGTAAAAAAAAAAAATCTTTATAACTATGAACCAAATTTCTGTACTATGGCTTTACGTAATTTTGAATAATTTAAAATGGCACTTTTTATACTACATGTATTTCCCAAATTTCATTTAAGATATTATTTCCTCCGTTAATTCTAAACTCCCATCAGTCAAAATGGCTTTGAAGCGGAGAATACCACTATCGAACCAATAATAATTCTTTTCTTATAAAAAGCAATAGGCCTATTTGATATACAGATCAGTTTTTTTTAATTTAAACTTACAGCTCAAGGAGCTTTTTGCAAGTCACTGATTAGGCAAGTATATTTCATCATAAAACAAAGGCATGGTTTACTGGAAGCTAATACACAGTGTTGGTCAAGGTCATGAATATACAGCTACATGTATATATTTTTTCATTGACACTTTTAGATGCTTTATCTAAGATACAAACTAGCGCGTGATCTAACTTCGCGCGCTGTATACACACACATACACTGCAAACTTTCGCGCGGTTTTACCACTTACGTCCTCTGCAGCGCTAAGGGCCCTTTTGTCGCGTCGCGGCCCATATATATATATATATATATATCGTCACCGGTTTCACGAAGTACCCCTTTTTACCAAAATTATAGAAATTTTCAAATTTTAGTTTTACTCGGATCTAAGATGTCCATAATGATATCTTCAACTTCAGCAAATTTTAGAATATGATTGTGACTCCCTACGTCACAGATGACATCACCGGGATAAAAAAATGTGAGCCAAATTGATTTCTTCGGTTTCACGAACTATCCCATTGTGGATTATTGTGCACAATTTTTAACCGCGCACTATGGATTAATGTACTGTACATATTTGCGCGTTAAGAGATTACGGAGCAGCGCGCGCCACATTATCCAAAATGGGATAGTTCGTGAAAACGTAAAAACCCATGCGCGCTATATATAACTGCATGGCAGCGCGCGACAGATTATTGTACGCTACATATTTGCGCCTTAACAGGGCACAGTGCAATTTTCGTTTTCACGAACTATTCCCTTTGAAACGGTTGTTTTATGGCTTTAAAAAATGAACTTAAACAACCATGCTAAAAAAAAAAGTCATATGATTTGAAAGATTAGATACTATACTACAACATATGTTTAAATAACCACGGGAGCGTGGTACCAGGTCACAGAAATCACCTTTCCAAAGTATTGAAATTTTCAAACACGATTATCTCGAATATAGATTTTGAGAAGGAGCGCGCAAAAGGGCTACTTCGTGAAACCGGCGACATGTAGGTGTGCGTGTGTGTGTGTGTGTGTGTGTGTGATGTAAGTTTGACCTGATGTGAAGAGTGAAAAATATCCGTGTACGAGTGAGGCAGACGAATCAGAAAATGTAAATATTTACAATAAGGTAGTATTATATGGATATATACTTTTAATCAATATAAACAATATATTGTTGTAGTAGAATCCACTATAAATCATCATATAGCAAAACAGTAACTATTTTGTAATCCTTTCTGTATCGATACAATGCGCCTACTTTCGCTTCACCTAGGTCATATTGTAACACTGTATAGATTTGAGTTATGCCTAGGAATAGTGTTGAAATTTCTCCTATAATAGGCGCGTTCACTAGGGACTTCGCCTTGTGGATGAGGAAGTTAGCTAGAACTCTTGAGAAGAAGCTGGGTTAAAGGTTCATGCGCTATGAGTATCATTGCTGACATTTCTGAGGTAAATTTCTTCATGTCAAAAAGTATGAAATCTTCTTCTTTTTGGAGAAGTTTTAGATCACAATGGATGTTTTACATGTAATTGTGAAATGTGTAATAAGGCTGTTTCCAGCTATGTAATACAGTACTGCTCAATTTTCCTAAAATAAATATCTGACACTTCTTATTAAAATATTTTATATATATGTATATTTATATATTTATTTGTAAATTAATATAAATTTATATATGTATATAACTATATATATATATATATATATATATATATATACACACACACACACACACACACTGTACTCTCTCATGGAATTCTTATTTATTTCGATTTTTTTTTCTTCTTCTTTATGTATATGTACGTGAATCGTGGGTAGTTTTATTTAGGATTATGAAAGTAAGTTACAATCTGCAATGCACTTCAATAGAATGAGGGAAATTCGAAATATTAAATATAATAAATTGTTTTATATCAAGTTGCACATTATTTGCGCTATTCCAAATTAAAGACATGTGTGAAGTCAACCATATCAAGTTGAATTTAAGAAAATGTGATTAGAGAACGCGATTAGCTTTTAATCTCGTGTTGGAGTATAATTCTTGTAACTTAAACCACAAAACATTTAATGAAGAATCTTGTTCAGTGTTTAGGCATTATCCTTTAAATTTGCCACCCGTAACTAGTGCTGTACAAGATATAATCTCCCAGCTCATGATTCACCATTGCATAGAGTGACATGTAGCGGAAACGTGAAAGTTTCGCTCAATTTAGCCTCCATATCAACGAAAGTGAAAGCGTTTCTATGGTTACCAGGCCATTATCATACCCTCTCTCAATCCATTGTCCCATTATTTTTGTGAAACTTATCATTACCATGTAAGGCTATTTTTTCCGGGGATCTCGAGGCCTCGGCAGCACAGAAAATATTACAATGCAGATATATACAAGTAATCCAAAATGGGCTTTTTTTATTGGCTCTAACTAAACATAGTTTAGATTAATATGACTTGGCTTTATTTCAAAATCCATATAATTTGTTCATATAACAACATAAATCTGTTAATTAGTAGATATACACGTTTCCAATTCAGTCCCTTGTTTAAAGCTTCTATTTATTAATCGCAGCTCATGACACGCATGAGACCGCATGAGACATACTGGCCCTAATTCACAAAGGAGGTTTAAACCTTAACCGTGGTTTAAACCTCCGGAAGCGTACTACAATAAGCGTAAATACATGCATATTGCCCAAAGAAGATATATAATTGGGTTGGATTCCGTGCGCACGTACGCTTAAAAAATCCAGGAGGGGGTTTAAACCATGGTTTCAAATAAACCTCCTTTGTGAATTCGGGCCACTATCGCGCGCGCGCACACACACACACACCCGCCCACATTATCAGTCGTAGTCAAAGTGTAATTGTTTAAAAGAATTTTGCTTTTTAATGACATCTATGATTTTTTCTTTTAACAACAGGGCCTTCAGGCATTGCATGTACTTTACATTGAGACAGTTATAGTATTTCTATCTTAACTATTCATTTGATGGACAAAACCAATCCATTAATCCTGTCAGTAGTTCTTATAGTACGGATTAATCATTTTCTTCCGATTGATGTTAGTATGCATGATCATGTAGTCTGTTGAGGGCCAGGAAGTTGTTCTCTTTGTTTTAAAGGATGTGAATTTACCCTTCTGACTCGTAGCAGAGCTGGGATTTCTTAATACCTTGTCACGGTTTCTTTATTTATTTTTCTTCACACAAGTAGAGCAGACGAAAAAAGATTTTGAGGTATCACTCTCTGATTGACGCAGTGTATAAAAAATGGCGCTTTCTCCGTTCCTTAAAAACTAAACAGGTGTCAAGCTTCATTAGGATATAGCTTCATTGACCAATCGGCCTCGTGCTTAGTATCAAGTTGCGTTAGCTCATGGAACAAGTATCTTCTTAGTTTATGATAACTGTTTGTTACAACACTTCTGTTCTGAATATTGTCTCTTCTATCAGCAAATTGTGCATTAAACAAGATTAAATGTACTTCATTGTTTGAAAGAATATTATACCATATAAGTTCCATCACTTGATGGTCTATAATGATAGGAGGGATGCGTTTCTAATGGTCAATGACTGATGAAAAGGTGCAATAAGAAGGGCAAGTAGGCTAGTAGTAAAACAAATCTGACAGTTCTTTCTCCTGCATGGCTGATCTTCGATTGTGTACTTAGATTCCAAAAGTCAACAACATTTAAAAAGCAAAGCCAAACTTTTTGTCATTCTTTAAGCGGTGACGCACATAGAATCAATAACAGTTCGTGGTCCAGGTACCCTGTAGAGCAGATCCAACCACCGAAGTCAATTAAAGTATGCTATTATTGACTTTCATATGTAGCAAATAATTCCTTTTGTGTCGTTCAACAATGCCAGCACATATTTTCACCGAGTCAAAAGGTGACAGATTGTCTGATTAGTCTACTATGTGGTGCCTGTGTCAATATTTCTGCGGGAAGTAATAACAAGTTTCCATGGCAGCGATTGGAAATAAAAGACAATAGTCACAATAAACCTTTTTTTTCGGTATGTCAGTCTTAACAATGAAAGAGAATAATAACAGATAAATCTGTGCTAAGGGAAATAATATTGTCATATATCCATGGAGATAAAGGTCTTTTGAAACTTGTTTGTGGTTTTAGATTAAGCATGCACTTTTGCTATTTTTGTTGTAAGTTTGGAGAAGGTGATCCTTTTTGAAAGATTTGCTTACAAAGATATAAAACTATAACTAGAGAAAAATCCGTATCTAACTCAAACTACAAGCATTCGTTCGAGTATTGTAATTATCAAATACATATAGAAACAGAACACAATTACTCTGGGCATTGTTAAATTTGAGTTACAAAAGTTGTGTCAAACTGTACAAAACTTTTCGAATAAACTTCGAATTAGGAAAACGAAGTTTCGAGGTAATTCGAGACTGTCCTTTAATGGTTTTGCATGTATGCTTTAGATGTAAATAACAGCAATGACTTTTTGGGATGTTGCATTGTTATTGCTTTTACAGAAGAAATGTTAAGCTGCTGTATATCACGCCAGTTTATAGTTATGCTTATTTTTGCTCAGTTATACAAATTTGAAAACAAACACACATGGGTTTTAAGATGATACATTATTTACTTCCTATTCCCCTCGTAGTGTTGTTAAAAATTAGAGTGGCTAAGGTAACATACCCAGAATAAATAACCCAAAGATTTTGTTATGATGTTATTAATAGACATATAGCTACCTAATATTTGTTTAGAGCCCGTTAGTTCCCTCCCCCCGCCCCCTATTTTTAAAACAAATACGATTTCGGCTACTACCGTAACTGCATTTGTGTACTTTACTGTTGATTTTTTTTTTTTGCCTGGACCCATCTTTTATCAGTGTAAATTTAGATAATTATTCATATATATATATATATATATGTTTGTGGGGTGTGTGTGAGAGTGTGTGTGTGTGTGTGTAATATGAAGGTAGACATACATAATGCCGTAGAAATAATGATGCACTACTCACCATTTTGACTCTTTTAACACATTCGCTCTATCTGTTTTTGTTCATTACCTTATTCGTACTGTTGATGATACTGTCTCAATGCTTCAGACACTTGAGATATACATGTATTACAACCACTTGATAATATATACATACATGTATGTACAACTAAGCTGAATATGATGACGGTTGATGGCGCTATACTGGCATAAAATCCTACAATCCTAAAAGTCCTACATTCTGGATAGTTTCTGGTATGCATAGCGTCTACAATGCGCTATGACTAGTGTCTTGCGGCGTTAGATAATGATAATGATGATGATGATGATGATGGTTCACATCATTTATATGGCGCCATATCTCTGTATTAAACAAATAAAAAGGGTTTCGTCAGAGAGAGTACATTTACAATAGCTGGATGAGGGTGCATTTTCATATTATTTATCCCCCTATGTATTCTCTGAAAATCAGTGAGATATAAGTCCTTTCTTAAAATGGATATGATAAGTTTTGAATGCCAAATACAAAACAATGTATACTATGACCCTGGTATCCACCTCACCCGTAGAAACACACTATACTACCAAATTGAGTGTATAAATAGCCCTACCTTATCAGACGGCAGAGGTGCAAATTGGTGCATATTATCTTAAACATGGAGTAAACGTGAACAATTGTGTCTTTGCGATAAAATCATGTTTTCGGTCTGTTTCTTATAGAAACATAGACGATTTACAAGATAACGTTTATTTTGGTGACGATGTTTACTCCAAACTGGCTATTCTTAGGTGATATACGGTAGGAAAGCACATGTCAATCCAACGTGTTGAGCTAATGGTATTCAAACACATGAATGCCCGTCTGATTTGGACCGTCACAAGACGACGTTTTCGATTTTACTCCAATTAATCATTACAAATGTACCGTCATTCTTATCAGCTACATCGGAATGCATCCATTCGACTGGGGAATTAAGCAAATCGGCACATGTCTGCCACGCTGCTTTTCCATTTAATTTATTTCCCAATTGAAATTCGTTGTTTGGCTCACGCTGCGCTGGGAGATAAAGATTTTGTGTACGTAAGACGTGTTAAATGGTCAAATAGATAATACCTCATTATGCCAGCCAGCCATTTGCTTGTCTTCATTGGATCAATAAGCAATATGTTGACAAGTCCATGCTTTGCAAAAGAAAATGTCCGTGTGAACAATTGCACACTTCCAAATTTATTTCTTAAAATCGGTTTGTTTTTTATGAATCTAAATATAACCATTGTAATTCAACGTGTTACATGTAATGTTGTGGAAAGTTATTATATCTCCAAAGTTTGCGTAAATTTAATAAGGCTGGTGAGAAAGTTAGTACGTCCATTCTATTGTTTTACCATGTATAAATTGATTCGGTTTATGCTTTTGTAGTTGTTTAAACGTGAGGACACATTCAAGAGATTTTGCCCAAACCATTCAATAGTTAATAAGGGAACATCTGTCGAACTCATACTAATACAGGTCCTTGCTCAGATTTTCAAACTTAGGATCTGTTTTATTGGATGGAGATGTTAAACGTAGACTCATATGTAAATCACTATTTTTACTTACTTAAAATAAGTCTAACAATAAAAATAAATCTAACAGCAGCAACAGCAAATCTCATTCACAATTTTTTTAATTTGCACGTTATTTCTTTGACCTGCCATCTATTTCCTCTGTCCAGGAAGGATATTTTGTGACATTTTAATCGATAGGGTCTCATGGAAGCGAGAAAATATACTGAACACGATGACAGTAGAGATGGTGGTTTAGACGGTGATGATGATGATGATGGTGGTGGTGGGAAGACAATAACACGGAAGAAGCAGAGGAGGATTTTTAGCAAACAAGATATATCATTAAAGAGGAGACAAGTAAGACAACCATTTTGAAGAGGTGTACGAAACTAAGTGAATGATAATCAAGCCAGAATTTGAAAAGAGTTAATATTTTCATGTTGACCATTTTATTGTGATGTTACAGATAACGCCACGCGTTAACATTTACCCTTAACATTTTGATTACCAAATGGGAAAAAGGGAAGATTTAACCTCTTTCCTACATTGAAGTAGCTTTTGTTATCAAGAAGACTATTTACAGCAAACATCCTGTTAATATATCCTCATTTCTTTGACCTGACTTTGGCCGGAAGATTTTAGCATGTTTGCGATTGTATCAAAAATAGAATTTGCACCCTTTTCTCTGACAGGTTAATTTAAAAAATGAACAAAAAATTCGGATGCTTTTATTATTACCTTTATATTTATTTTTAATATCCCTTTTTAGGTGAAAAATATTTAATAAGTCATTTTACCCTGAATGACACGTCCATGTCATCACATCACTTCAATATGACGTCACACTGTCTTTGATAAATGAAGCAGCGAAAAATAGGCGCTTCCGCGATTTTTTTGTCGATAAAATCTGCACTGGGTGTGCCCAGTTGCGTTGCCACTTCGCATGTTGCGCGCTTACGAGCATTTGCTATATCTTTCCGTGTAACATGGTTGTATAGACGTACGCAACCCTGGCTCGTACGTACGAGGGAACAATAAATTGGCGATATTATGCATTATGTATTTTGCAGGTACGTTCGTTCCTTGGGCACGCTGAGAAGGTATCTTTGCTTTCTGTCGCGAGTTGATTAGTGAGGGGTAACTTCCACACACGTTGACTTCCGATTAAAAAAGGCTGATTGCTAGAAGGAAGCTTCCTCCCAGTTAAAAAGATCACAAAAAATCGAGTTAATCAGTAAAGAAGCTTATGATATTTCCGTCTCCGAGAACACCTCAAGACTCGATTTCGCGGAAGTTTACCGAGTAACTCTCACTTATATATATATATATAGAGAGAGAAAGTATTGTATTTCATATAACATCCTGTTTGTACCTAGAAGGTCAATATTATGCGACCACCTTATGTAAAGTTTACTTGATGAATGTATAAAGCTGCACCCACGCGGAACAAGCAATCCGCCCTTACCTTTGCCAATCAACATTTAACGATATTCAGACAATTTGGGGCATTGTGTTAACAAATTGCATTCCTAACTTTTTATCCAAACAACAATAATGTTTCCAAATTATGCTCTTGCCCGACACTTTTTTGACTTAGCTTCCGTGTTTTAGAACTTGGAGATAGAAGAAATATGGAGCAGGTGAATCATAATAGATGCCCCCAATTAGTGTTTGCTTCGAAAAAACCCTCCTCCTTCCCACTTGTCTTCTGAAATTCTAGATGAGTGAAAAAGTGCATGAATGAATGAAGGGATATATATATATATTATTTTGTCCCACATACCTTACCGACCAATTCGAATATCTTAGTATATCCGATGACTGTATCAAGCTGCTAGCACTTCTACAACTTGGATCAGACAAAATATGAAGTAAAATGAAAATTACAATGCCATAATACTTGGGAACGTATGGGACATCAATTGGAACATGCCCAAGTAAGTTTAATTCAAAATTACTTGTTTTTTATAGTTATTTTTGACACAGACAATCTGTACTTGTGTACTTTAGGTATTTAAGTAACTTTGACATGTAAGCCGAAAAATACGTAATTCTTTCAGCCAATCTAGAAACTGATTGATTGATTCCGCTATTGTCCTGGGAAATTATGTATTATGTGGTATAGAGTTTTCCACGTTCCCATTATATTAAAGCCTATTATACTTTGGTCAGTAAATACTAAAAAGAAATGATTGAAATAAACTATGTGCAGGAGATAGACGCAGTTATAACGTCAAAAACCTACATTGTTATAATGTTTTGTAATCCTTTGATACTCATGGCATCCCAAACCACCTCACTTTATATCCTACAAAATAGTGGAATTAATATTTAGACCATTCTTCCTGTCCTGAATATGGATTTCGTATATGAAGATGTGAATATGTATCGTATAGAATAAAATATTATGTGTTTCATTCGCAGATAATCGTCATGATGATGATGAAGGCAACTTATTGTATATAGTGCTGGTATCTGCCTCTGCATGCTAGGCGCTTATATGGATAGTATACTATTCTTATAAAGTTACAGCAAAACAGATTGAAATAAAATAGGATAATCTCTAGAAAAAAAGTTACATAACAATATTCATGCCCTGTAGTATATATATGTATATGTATGTATATATATATATATATATATATATATGTATATAAAAGAAAAAGACCAGTAGACATTTCATGCTTTTTTCTCCAACTATTTTATTTTCTCACGAATTTTCGACGATCCTCTCACCGTCTTTGTCAAGTGAATAATGACAAAATTTCGAAAACTTATTCATGTAGCGTTTCCAAGACAATGCGCGATTAGTTTATAAATAACCGGGCGCATTGTCTTGGAAACGC
Organism: Heliocidaris erythrogramma; assembly: GCA_025617745.1. Lineage (NCBI taxonomy): Eukaryota > Metazoa > Echinodermata > Echinoidea > Camarodonta > Echinometridae > Heliocidaris > Heliocidaris erythrogramma. The sequence goes on along the minus strand of CM046868.1, from coordinate 13,864,676 downwards.
TTTACAGCTCAAAAACATATGTATATATATATATATATACAGTCCTGGAAAAAAATATTAGACCAAGCTTCTGTAAAAAGGATACTATAATATGCAAACAAAATTATAAACATGATTTGTCTTTGTATTTCATTGAATGAATACCAAATTCCAGCAATTATACCTTGCTTTTATGATATTTCATTTCCTTCTTACCACAAAAATAACACTATCAGTAACCATTCTTGGTCTGGTAATTTTTTCCATGGCTGTATATAAGGAAGTGGGTGTGTGTGTGTGTGAGAGAGAGAGAGAGAGAGCGAGAGAGGATGGATGTGCGAGCTTGTGTGTGTGTGTGTGTGTATACACAGAAAGGGGGTAAGAGAGTAACATAATTTATTAATACATGTATATACCCGTGTGTGTGTGGGTGTGTGTGAGACAGGGAGATAGAGTATGTGTGTGTGTGATGATGATTTAATGAGTAAAATGCCATACAAGCCAAAATGAGGAAATTATTGAGACAGAGAGAGAGATTGGTTAAGTGTATTGTTTTAATACTAATACGTATCAAGATTTTGAAGTACCATGTTTACATCTACAGAAGATAACACTGGAAACCAAAACCCAAATCGATGGCTCTTTTTGCCTGCTATTTATTCTGTGCAGATTGACGCACTCCTGCCTATCACGTCATCATACTCAACTTCTTCTCTTAGTTTTCATTTCAGACTTCAGAATGGAATTTATGTCATCTTTGTTCTTGCTTATACAATAAAGTTTTCATGACACAATTATAACTTGCGTTTATATTTCTGTAGTATTTTATTTTTGTCAGTAAGAGAATTATTCAGTGTTTTTGAAGAAACTGGATTGTGACTCCCGTCGTTACAGATATTTGCGGTTTTGAAGTTTGGTGGTTAGACTATCTCTGTAACGATGCATGTGCTAGACTGCCTTGTCTGCATCAATGTTTCTCTCTCTCTCTCTCCTCTCTCTCTCTCTCCCTCCCTCTCTCCCTTTCTCTGCTACCATTACCCGCCGTCAATGAGACAGGGAGAGTGCATTAGAAAGGGGGAAAATCTCTTTTTATATCTTCTTCTGTTAGATATGACTCCCAGCTGGGTGAGAATCATGAATGATTACGTGCGTCCAGCCTTTTATCATATTTGCGCTATAATGACGTATTCATTAAGTCGAAAATAGCTGGCCAAAAATATGACAAGTTCTATACCCTCCATCCTTGAGGTGCAGAAATAGATTAAAGAAACGATTGAGTTTGGTAAAGGTGAGGTTTGTAAGCTATATCTTTTTTTTAATGTAATAATAATTGTGGAAAAGTATCTTAGGAAATGTCCCCTGAAAAGGGATTGCTTTTCAAATGACCTGATATTCGAAATATGACAAGAAATAGCTGCTGCCTTAAATGTTTGGACCAAACTGTCACGTCTCATGTGTGTTTGTGTGTAGTCAGTCCCACATACCCAATTCTTTGTGCAGTGCTGTTCATTGTGTGTGATTTTCAGCAAGATTTAGACGCCGTTTTTTTTTCATCATTTAAAAAAATATATATCATTTTGATGATTTTAAAACCTAAAAATTATTGTTGTTATATACTACATAATCTACCTTGCCAATAATATCCAATTTTTTTTTTTGCTTCGGGCTAGCCTAAAAAGACATTCAGATAGATTTAATCATTACCATTCCATTCTATAATGCATGCATTTCTATGTTTTATGGATTTCTTATGTATTCTATTGTTTGTCAATATTAATCAATTTCATCATATGATTTGTTCTATTTGATACTATCATCTAAATCAATAATTAGGTCTAAAATACAAGGACAGTCAGAGCTTTAGAGGGAAGAAATACATCTCATTAACAAATCGAATAAGAAAACACCATTTTCCCCATTTGTTTTACAAACCCAAAATATCCAAATTATTAGATATGATATAATTTTCATATTGGAAAGTATAGGTTCATCATGTCTGCCTTCAGTTGATAATTGTTTTATATTTTAAGCTGAACTAATGTATAGGTTCAGGGTTGAATGAATTTATACAAAATTGAATGTAATGTCATCCGTAACATTCTTTTGTTTCGGAATGACATAATTATCCACGTCATGTTTCATATTTAAAATATTTCTTCATACAAAAAGCAGAGACAGTTTGTAGATATAGGTACCTTGATCTAATAATAATAATAATAATAATATGTCTTGTTTACCCAGGGAAGCCTCATCAGTATTATATACTCTTCTACCTGAGGGCCCTGCAATCATATTATTACCCCGGCTTTATCAGATTCACATATCAACTTTCATAACAAAATTATAGTCCTTTTCGGAAATAAGTTGAAATTATGTATTTACGTATTATGTATTTATTATCTATGAAGTGAACATCAACTAATACAAAAAAAAGCATTTTTGATCTTTGACTGCATTTCATTAGACAGAATGAATGCAAGTGGTATGGTTTATGCAAGTTGCGTGTGGTAAGCCTCAATAGAGGAAGAACACATACAAAGTTAATTATTGTCCTTTACTGCTATATTGGTTATTAATAAGGTTTCTTCTTAGTAACCAAGGAATAATTATAACCATTCTTTATCATTAACCAAGTTTGACCTTAGGAAAAATAGTTTCCAATCTTAAAATGTACTCTTTTAATTGTTAATTAAGCCCCACATCCTAAAAGCTTTTTTTTCAAATCATAAAATACTTTTTAGAAGATTTTCCAATAGTTCCGTCTTAGTACGGAAATTATATTTTGTTTTGACTTCATGTCCTTAAAATTAAACACATCAAATTACTAGTATGACAAAGAAGAATTAAAATTTTAAAAATTTTTAAAAATTTTAAATTAAAATCAGTAAAGGCCTAAATGATAAGTGTTTGCACTTTGTGTCAGTCCACGAGGTCCACGAGACGGGCCTGTCTGTCTCGTCAACCCACGAGAACAACATTTTCGGTCTTATGGGATGTCGGTCTGGTGGGCTGTGCTATACAATGGGTACAATATCCAGCCATTTAGCTTCTTTTTACCTTTTAGCCTGGATATAATATATTGTCAGAATAAAGAATTTTACTGCGTCCCTATCCTTGAAGGGGGTGTTGTCAGACCAGAGAAGAGCAAGGGGAAGTCAACATGAACAGGTGACCAAACGACTCTCCTTCTCCTCCCTCCGTAGCCGTGTTCCCTTGCATTTCATTCGCCTAATATATTTCAATGCCACCCCCCCCCCCCCCCCAACCATGAAACCGGTGCCCCTCAGTAGCTGGACCCATGCACGCTACGCCACTGATCCCAACATTTCATTTTGTTTACAACCTCCTAATGTCCACCCAAGCATTTAGTATTTGTCTTTGTGGTTCCAAATAGGAAATGCATTATACTTATTTGAAGTTTTTGTTTTTATTTTGATCTCTGCATCCAGGTCACTAGCGGATGATCATAAGAAGACATGACGTGGTACTCTTCAGTAGATATCTGAGCTTCATTTTAGCTGGTAAATGTTCTTTAACCCTTTCATGACAGGAATTATTTAAGGGCTAAATTGATCACATTTTTTTCTTCAAATTGGCCCAAAAAATGTTTTTCTTTTAGTGCTACATGATTCTAATAAAATGTAATGTCTTTGAAAACATATATGTACATAGTTATGAAACTTTGTCACAAAGTTGAAAAAAGTTGCCAATTTTTACCAAAAACAATGATTTTGAACCTCTCAATATGTTGCCAATTTAAGGATTTTCAAGCTTATTCTCCTTTTGAAAATTCCTTGCACCAAACGCAATATGGTCGTGCAACATAAATGGAGAGAATATGTGCAGAAATTTTTGCTCTTTCTACTCATGCACTGGGATATTTTTTTGAGCTCTGCATCAAAAGTTATTGAGCCAAAACCACAAAATGTGGACAATTGTCTTGAGAGGATTAAAGGGGACCCAATTACCAAAAGAATGTAATGTAAGTTCAGTTTTTTATGTATAAAATCAACTCCAAAGAAAATTTACCCGGCATCCTATGCATTAACTCTAAAGCTGTATGAAGAAAAAGAAAGTGCATGGAACCCAAACTGGACTAAATTGCGTTTAGAAAAGGGTACGGGGTATGTTATTCCTTATAACAGTTAACCCATGGAATGCCGGGTAAAGTATTTTAGTGGTCTTATACTATAGCTGTACCTATATGATATGAAATATTTTCTTGAAACTTACAATAAATGCTTTCCATTTCAAAAAGTGAAAATAAAACTGAGACAATAAAAGCCTTGGTTTGATGCTGAACTTAAAAAAATGTGCAAAAAGGAAAATATTCTGTTTCGGAAATATATCAAAAATCCATCTTATCGGAAAAACGTATACTCATGTTATAGAAATGTAGTCAACAGTGAGATAAAAAACATAAACGAGAATATTATTTTTCTAGATTTAAACGTGTCAAAAGTAATATTAAGGCAACTTGGAAAACCATAAATGATATTTCAATGAAAGTTCAGGAAAAATGCAATGTGATTTTATTGAACGAAATGGTGAACAGGTTAAACAGGTTATTGTCCAAGAATTTAATTACTTTTTTAGCACTATTGGTAGGGACACTGTAAATAGTGTACCTGATGCCTCTGTTGATTTCTTGCATTTTTTACCTAAAAGGGACTTCTCTACGTCTATATTTATGAAACCAGTTGAAATTTCTGAAATATTTGAAATTGTTAAAAAATCATGTAAAACCCCAGGATATGATGATGTTAATATTGCTGTTCTCAAGAAATCTATTGCTACATTTGTTTTACCGCTGTGCAATTTATTCAATATGTCCTTACAAGTTGGTGTCTTTCCTACTGCTCTCAAGAAGGCTAAGGTGATTCCTGTGTACAAAAAAGGAGATAAACACATTTTAAGTAATTATAGACCAATATCCATTTTACCTACTTTTTCAAAAATCTTCGAAAAACTAGTTTATAGTCGTCTATTTTCCTTCTTGTGTAAAAGAGATATGTTATACCATAAACAGTATGGGTTTAGACAAAACTACAGTACATATATGGCTCTTTTGGATTTTACAAATATTATTGCTAAATCATTTGAAGAGAAAAAAGTGGTTATTGGTATATTTTTAGATCTTACCAAGGCATTCGATTGTATAAGTCATCATATACTATTACAAAAATTACAGTTTTATGGTATTCGGGGCACTGTATTTAAGTGGTTTTCCAGTTATTTAAACAACAGGGTGCAATATGTATGTGTAAATAATGTATGTATCTTCTGAAATCACACATAACCCATTTGGTGTCCCTCAGGGATCAGTATTGGGTCCCTTATTGTTTTTGTTGTTTATCAATGATATTCAATTTGTAAGTGATATTTTACAATCGAAATTTTTTGCAGACGATACAAGTTTATTTCTGTCTGGTAAAAATATTGATACATTGTGTTTTACTATTAATACGGAACTTTAAAAAAAATTGATACATGGTTTAAAGCAAATAAATTAAAATTGAATGCACAAAAAACTTGTTGCATGTTATTTCAGCCAAAAAACAAAAATATTAATACTTCCTGTATGAAAATAAGTATCAACGAACAAAATATATCGATTGTAAATTCTACAATTTTTTTAGGAGTAAAAATTGACAACAAACTGACTTGGAAACAACATGTAAATTATGTATCATGTCAAATATCTAAAGCTATTGGTGCAATAAATAGAATAAAGAAAATTGTACCTTTTAATATTCTTCTTAATCTGTATAATACCATGATCTTACCATATCTTAGTTACTGTAATATAGTATGGGGAGATTGTGCTAAAACTCATTTAAATCGAATTTTAATTCTCCAGAAACGTGCAATACGAATCATTTTTAACTTACTGTACACCCTTTCTCCCACACTGCTCCTGTATTTAAAAAACATAACGTATTAACAATTTATGATATACATAAGCAACAGATTGGTATCTTTATGTTTTCTTATTCTAATAATATACTTCCAAAGTTTCTAGACGATTGTTTTATATATAATAGAAATGTGTCTAATTATGAAACTCGTCAATCTAATTTTTTCCACCTACCAATGTTAACTTATGATTTCTCAAGAACAACAATTATTTATGCCGGGCCAAAATTATGGAACAAATTGCCTCAAGATATTCAAATATGCCCAACACTGTCAATGTTTAAAAGAAAGCTTAAGAAATATCTTGTCAATGATTATGTTTAACTAGGTTTAATTTTTACATAATTGCCCTTTCTGTGTTTGTTTTTTGTAATGGATTTGTCTGGTTTAATTCTATATGTTGATGTTTTGTGTCATTGTATTTCTATCTTATTTTTAGTATATTTAAGAAACATTTTATGTAAATTTAATTATCTTTGGGAATAACCTTGATAGGCCAATGGCCTTTGTTTTTCCCCCCACATTATGATTTCAATTGAAGATGTTTTATTTTAATGTTTTATTATTGTATATATGCATATAAATTGTACTTGTGTTTTTTAATTTATTTAATGTTAATTTTTTTGTTTTTCAGTAGGAATAAATGAATGGTTCACAAATCTATCTTTAGCTTCTGCTGCAAGCTTATCGGAAGAAATAAGAAAATGCGATTTCCATGCAAACTATATATTTTTCATAAGTTCGTGTGATGTATTACCATATTCTGAAATGTTTTCTGAGTTACATGAATTTAAGAAATAATCGCTTACCCTTTTTGTACTTTACCTTTTTTTTTATGTTTTCGATAAACACTGAATGAATATGTACAAAATTGTAGCAGTGAGTCAGATATTTTTTTAATGTTTATTGATACCTTCATTACATTTTAAAACACTATGAATTATGTGGCTACTTGTACCATCGTCCAGAGTCATGGTCCTATTGAAAGTGTATACGAAATATAGTTGTTTTGTGCGCAATAATTGTCATCATAGTGAAGATCTGAAGAGCTAAAGAGGGCGCTAGTCCTTAATCTCTTCTGAATCTATTACGAAGTAATAATTAATGGACATCGTGGCTGTGATTTTTTTCAGAAAAAAAAAATCGCAAACAAAAGATTTAGTCCAAATTCACTAACAATACGACTGTTATTTAAAATCAATAAAAGCTACATTTAAAATGCTTGGGAGCAATTCCTTAGACCCCCTCCTAGCGATAGCATTCTACTTTAGATAATCATAATATTATTAATGATATAATATAAATGTATTTACATTTATAGGCTATAGCGCCTTACATGAATACTTCAATGCGCTTTAAATGTTATCATTTCGCCCGCGTTGGTTTTCTATTTTCTTTGTATGTCGTAAGGAAACATTTGACACAGAATTGAAATAAGTTGATTTAGGGACTGAACTTTTCATTAAAAAAAAGTTACGTATTATGGAATGCACTGTAAAAAAAATCCTTGAAATTACTCAAAAAAAGTTCGTCAACGGATTGCCTTGATTATTTTAAGTATTTGTAAAACAGGGAATTTTAAGTAGATTTTACTTATTTTGCTTATTAAACTTTTACTCAGTTAAATTGAGTTACATTAACGTAAATAATTTAAGTATTGTAATCATGATAGATTAAAAAAAAATTATGACATGATTTTACTTGTACCCATCTAACATTCACTGACACTCTTTCAATTTAGGATTTAGGATTTAATTCAATATCTATCACCATCACCAACAAACACTATTACATACGCTTTAAGTTGACAACTACTGAAAGGGCTCCGAATTATATATACTTGATCGTAGCATCTTAAAGAGAAAAATGGTCGACAATTTTCCTGAAATATCATGTTTTGATTTGTTTTGAATCGAGTGACAATTAAAATTGTCTTATCTTCTTATTTTTGCTTAAATGAATTAGGAAATATATTAACTCCTTAAATTCTCATTCAACTACAAAAAAAATTGTTTAATTCTAAAAAGGAGATTAACTTGGTCTTAATGAATATTCATGATTATGTTAATTCTTATATTACGCACTGCACCAGTCTGTACTTAAAAAAAATAAGTACAATCAACATAAATTGTTTGAGTAATACGTACACTTTCTTACTTTGAGTTAACAATACTAAATTGATACAAGTTGAAATTACTTAAATGTTCTTTTGTATTTAATTTTACTTCAAATTTTCACGTATATTCTACTAAATTGAAAATTTGAGTTATTATGACTTATATCGAGTGCGTAAGTGGCAAAACTTATGATTTGAAGTAAATTCTACATGGGAAAAATAAGTAAAATTTGCTAATGGGTATATTATTTTTTACAGTGTGGTATGCATCCCAAAATGGCGAAACTATTTGCATTTACAAAATACACAAGACTATTACCTTTCATTGAAGACCAGAACCAAATATTTCGAAGCTTACTGGAATCTGTGCTTTTCTTTTGGCATTCATATTGTTGTAGAGACGCCCTCTGTTTCACATTATCAATCTGGGGCTTGCTGCACAAGCGTTTTAAGGACTGCGTTTGATTTTTAAAGGGATACGCCACCAGGCGGCCGTAGGGATAGTCAGGATTGGGTAAGCCCCATTCACTCGTACACAAAGTTCTAGGATTACATTTCGGACTGCACGAAGTCGACCGAATCTCGCACGAGAGCTTGTGCTCAGGCGGAGCGTGCATGTTGCGCGGCGAACAGTCTGTCCGAAGTTTGCACCCGTGGGACAACGGCATGATCAGGTAACGATCACGGTGCCATCTCGCGGCCTAAAAACGTCCACAATCTGCGGATGGGTATCCCTTTAAGAGTTGCGAATAAACGCAAGTTTTGTGCAACGGGCCCGTCCGCCCGTGGTTAGAACGAAAAAAGAAAAGCGCTTTCTTTTTGATATGGTATTCTCTTTCTAAAATTACCAATTTTGTTTTATTTTGAGATTATTTTATCAGTGGGATAGAAATTTATTACTGGTTAAAAGTTCAAAACCATTATTTTCTTTGAGATTAAGTTATTAAGTGAATCAAATAGTTTTGTTTGTTTTTTAATTCTTGGTGTACGATAATTCAGTGAAGTGAACAAAGTAAATAAAAAAGGTTATGTAAACAAATGTAGGCGTTTAGAAGAAGGAAAAAAACTTTTAAACGGTTACGTTTTACCATCATGTAGGTGTACACAAATAAATTAAGTATTAAATAATTTATGCGGATCTGTTAATTTCTTGACCCTTATGTAGTAAATAGGTCGAGTGCACCATAGGGTGAGTCGTATGGTAAATCAATGATATCATTATGTAATACTCAGAAAATGTAGGCGTGTGATTATGAAATTTTAGTTAGTTGTTTTTATTGGTTTAATTTTCTCGAACAGTTAGCTAACATAACGTAAATAATTTATTATGAATTGTACAAATATTGTGGTTTAACTTCTTAATGATTGTTTTGGTGATGCTATTTTTTATGGTAAAAGTGGGATCAACGCTCATTTTTGTTTATTTATTCATGTATTTTTTGTATATATTATGTATTTATCAATTTATTAATCAATTTATTTACTTATTCATTCATATGTTTATTGATCTATTCATTTGTTTATTTATTCATTCATATCTTTGTTTATCTATTTATCCATTTATTCATTTATTTATTTATTTATTTCCAAATATGGGGTGGATTTACTTTTCAACAAAAAAGTTGGTTTTCAAAGGGATCCACCCATCCATCCACCTTTCACTTAGATCCTGTAATGTAGATTAGTTTGGAGAATCCTCTATGACATAATGGGATTCTTAGCACATCAGATAGTGATTAGCGAATATAGTAGACTAAAGATATCCAAGAAACCTTGGACATTCTGACGGCATTATTAATTGAAGACATTTACATGTATTGTCAACGTGGTAGAAGTCGGGTATTACGACTGTAATCAATAACGAATGTTTAACAATTGTAGTTTAAGCTCTATTTAAATGATGAGAAAGAAATACAGTGGTATTTTTTTATTGTATACCCTTGATGAATTACGGTAGTGCTGAAATTGAAGCCTAATGTGTTTTTGAATAAAGAAGAGACAACTAGATTTGTCGATAGTGTTATTGTTGTTTGTTTGCGTTTGATGTTTTAATTAATATATTGTATTTCAGTGACGTGTGTCCAGTGACGTAACTACCGAAACGTTAGCTGCCGTATGGCCACAAACCACCTGGTATGTTGCCTAGGCTAACAGGTGCTTCTAGAATGATCACGCGACATGTGCCGAATGGCCACTCATGTCACTTTATACAGCCGTATGACGCCTGATCGGGAATGTTATTATTGGTTAGATCATTTTAAAGCTTTTTGAGGAAAGGGGACTAAATTGGGATAAGCCATGCATAACCAGTTGTGAAAAGCGCAACAATCAATTTGGACTTGGCCTATATTCTTACTGTCTCTATCTCTCTGTCTGTCTCTCTCTCTCTCTGTCTGTCTCTGTCTCTCTCTCTCTCTCTCCCGCCTTGACTCTTTCTGTGTATGTCTATGTCTGCCTTTTTCGCTGTCTCTCTATGTCTCCATTTGATTTTTTGTCTAAGTCTCTCTCTATCTCTCTCTTGCTTTCAGTCTATGTCCATCTCGGTATAGGATCTGTCCCTCTGTCGATATTTATGTCTCCTGTCCCTGTCTCCTTCTTCCCTCTCTAGCTGTCCACCCCCCCCCCCCCCCATCTCTCTCTCTCTGACTGTCTTCAACCCTCTCTCTCCCACTCTCTGCCCCCCCCCCCCCCCCTCTCTCTCTCTTTCTTTCTTGCTCTGTCTCTGACTTTCTGCCCTCTCTATTTATCTGTTACTTTCTGTCTCTCTACCTTCTCTGCATTTTGTTGCAAATTGTTTAGGTACTATGAAAATCAACACGATCAATGTTCCGAACTGAGATGAGCATTGAATTCACTTTGAGATGACAGAGGTTGATGCGTATACTCCATCCTGATACATTACCGTATTTGCCACACGTCAGTTAATTATGTTGCATGGTGTACGATAATACTGATGATGGGACGATGATAATGAAGAGGACGAGAAGGACTAAGAAGAGGATTGTGCTAATGATGATGATTACGATATAGACGATGTTTATGATGATGATCATAATGATGATTATGATACTGTTGATGATGATGATAATTGATGTGTCGATGTTGAGGATAATGATGATAGAGCATGATTAATGAAGTTGAGGAAGTAAATGGAAATGTGGTTAGTTTTAACAGAACATGGTAGCGTTTGTTTCATAATGGTGACGACGATGATGATGATAATGGTGATGTTGATGACACAGAAGATAATGTTAATGATTGTAATGTTGATAATGATGACACCATGATGATAATGATGAAGATGGCCATGGATATGATGGTCAAGCTGCAGACTTGGTACGGTTGAAACCTGAAAATCATCGCGACCCATTATATCAACTAGAGTAAAATGTTCACTCTAAATGATTTGATTTGATTTATCATTTATTACCAAAATTCATGTGACACATACAGCAGATACAAATAGAGCTTATACATATATTTGGTAAAAGTAACTGTAATAGTAATTTAGCTCGTTGTCTCGTTGCTCCTGAACTATTTCATGAAAATTAATCATCAATATTTTGCCTTGATCGATAGCAACCGACATAAACATTATTATATAACATTCGCTGGAATAGAATACAGGAAATATTGTAACGTCCATTTCCCAATAAACAATGGTTTTTAGTTGCTTGATAACGGATATCCCCATCGGGGTCACCTGTTTTGCTGCTATCGATAGGGAGACATCGTAAATTAGTCATCGGTCATTCCAGGGAAGTCTGTATGACACAACTCCCTGGACATCCGTGGTCGAATGATTGCCAGAAGAAATCAGCAGGACGCTATATTGTTAAGTAACAGTTAGAGCGTCATGGATACTTTGTCCACTTTAAACATCTTTCTCTATGTCTGAACTTAAGTTACCTGTTAGATTGTCTTTCTCTGTCCTCGCTCTCACCTCTTTATCTCTATTTCTCCCCATCTTCCTCTTCGGGTATCCACTAGGTGCTGATGGCCGTAGGTGTATATGTACTACAGCAAATAATTTAAAAGATTTTGTAAAAAATCTTCAAAACATGACAATTCGACGAGTCGCTCCGCATTAATGCTCTGACGACATGACATAATAATTACAATGGTTACGTTTTGTAAAGAGTACGCCATTCTTGTCACGGTTCATACGATTCGTGCAGAAGACAAGGGAGTTGTAGTCCTATTGAGTAGCATTCTACAGATCAGGACCCTGTTTCATAAAACTTTTCATCAGTGACAAGTTACAATAACTGTTATAAGCTACTGAAATCCTTGCATCTGATTGGCTGAGAGCAAATTTGTCGGTAAAAATTACTGATAAGACACTTGATGAAACGCCCCCCCCCCCCCATGACCTGAATACTTTCGAGGGATTTCGAGCCAGATTCTAATTAATGAGGTTTCTTAGAGAACACCCCAAACACAACCTGATTCATTCGATTTGAATGAGAGGCCATCGCATTAACCTGATAAGCAAAGGAAGAACTATTGTTGTTACAAACAAGTTATTTTGAACTTTTGACAATGTTAAACACGGGTTCCAGGAAATATGAATCATCTAGCTTGAAACCCGACAAATTTTCTAACAACGAGAACCCAAATTTTCCGACAAATGGTAAGTTCTTACGATCGTGATTTATTTGTTTATTTATTTGTTTGTTTATTCATTTATTTATATTTTATCTATTCATATATTCATTTATTTTATTTTGTTTTATTTCTTTATTTGTTTATTCATTTAATTGATCTATTCATTTATTAACTTATTTTTTTTCCATTTTTTTAATTCATTCATTCATTCATTCATTTATTTTTATTTTTATTTATTCAATTTTGCTTTATTCTCTTTTATTTTATTTTATTTATTTATTGTTTATTTATCTATCTATTTACGTCTTATTTAAAAGCAGGGTATAGTCCCGTTCAAAGCCACGATGCCCAGTTTCACTTTACACAGCATGAACAGCGTAATGCTTGTATCACTGGAAGATTTTGAAGGCACAACCGGCCCCTTCGTTTGAATTCCAAGTTGCATGCCTTAAGTACAAAAAATACACACCCCAAGAATATGCCCCCTTTTTTCGTTCCTTTTTATACAATTTTTGGAGTAAAGAAACCCATAAGTTTTTTTTTTTTTTTTTTTTTTATTGTGCCCCTTATTTTACGAAATCCTGGATCCGCCCCTGACGTATGTTTAACACTGAAAATGATGTAATAAAAATCTATCGAACTCATTTTGTTGTAACCTACATCGGGCATTAACCTTCCTACGCATTGATTGTCTCCTCATTCGTCAATTGTCAAAGAAGATAATCATTTCGTGAAGGAAAGTGGCTATAACATTGACACTGATTTATATCCCCTTTTCACGAGCAATTTTAATGAATGAACGAGGCTACGTACGTATTCTTAATAATCCCATTGACTACTGAACTTTGGTGGGGGAGACTATGCGGGCACTCCTAGGTATAAACTTGTTAGAATAATTCAGTTACGAAATTTCATTGGCATAGCGTACGGCAACCGATTTTTCTACCCCCGCTTATTTCTCTGTAAGGTGCAAGTGTTCGCCTACATTTCCACCTCCAACTCCAAGTCGAACGATGTTAAGCCTTTCCTTGAATTTCTCTATCGGGTGATAAAGGGGTCACTATAAAGAGGCTCGATGTTTCCCTTACACTATTAAGGAGTTTTCGGATGTGCCGACGAGAACGCCGTCCTAGATCCTCCCAGCGACAATGGACTGCTTTGGTGTTGACTGAATACAAAGGAGGTGAAGCAAGAAGCTAACAATGTGTGAAGCGAGGTTCACGTTTTAGAGAAGACGGCAAAACCATGTTTGACGCGTTCTCGATCTGACTAGTGGACGAGGGAGAAGCCAGTGGACGGGTGAGCCGTTCTTGCACAAAGCGCGGTATGCAGCTAACACAAAGCAGTCCATTGTAGCTGGGAGGATCTAGGACGGCGTTCAAGTCGACACATTCGAAAGCTCACTATTATTGTCGTTTGTAAGGCACATGCTCCGGAGAAAACTGCTCGTAGTCAATTCCCTACACTAGAAGAGTTCCTGACTTCAAACAGGGATCCCTAACCCAACCCCTAAAGGCCACCGCACACATTACGATCCGACTGAATGAGGGGGAGCTCTTGTCGCAGCTCTTGTGCTCTTGTCAGCATGTGAGTCGCAGACCAGTCAGAAACATATTGCAAGGCCAATCGTAAGGATTTGACATATCGAATCTCTACAAATGGGTCGCAGGCTCAATCTAACTTTAAGCCAATCAGACAGCAGTATTGATATGACAAAAGGCAAAGAGCGCATGCGCAAGTCGCAGACCAGAGTACTCGGGTCGCAAGGTGTGCGGTGTCGAGGCGTGTGACTGCCCTGTGATTTTTCTCCTGTCACTCAAGCCCATCGCACATTATACGATGGACTGCGATCCGATTTTGGAAATTAATCACTATAGCATTGAATATGGGCATTTTAACAAATAAAATCTACCTGATTCAGGTTTTGAACTATTACAAATACTAAACATAAGATTTTGTTGCGTAATGCGTTGTCAGCCTTATACCCCGAATAAGGACTAAATCCGTTCAAATCGTAGACAATCGTAGGACTGCTCTGATGTTATTACTACTCGGAGCCGATTTCACCTTTCCTCCAACAAGGCCGTATTTTCTATATGAATATTTCGATCCTCAATCAAAAATAAAATATGTTATTCGTTTATTATATCAAATGCCATTACATTTTCTTCCGATCGCAGACTGATCGTATAGTAATCGATCTTATATGCATTACGGAGATTTGCATTATGAAACAAAGATTTAACAAGTCAGTTTCTGGAAATGCTTTTTTCCATATTCTATTAAAAACACGGGTCATGTTCTTTAATGCCCTTCTAATAAACACTTCTAAGGCGCTGCTGATAGATTTCAAAAGCGAAGGTGCTCAAAGTGAGCGAAGTACATCTATAGACTGTGTCGGATATAATGCTAGGGTGTCAATCATTTTATTTTTAAGTATGGGGGGACTGAGATTGGGAACCCTCGATGAACCCCCATCATTGGACAATATTGGTCTACAATTTTCCTTATTTTTATTTCAAAGTGGTGGTCTCTTGTTTCATTTTCAAAATGGCAGGGGCCAGGGAAGGGGGTCTGAATGGCTGCAGCAGCCCCAACCCCACACCTTTTGAGTAGACACATTATGCTTATGTGGTAGAAAATAATATGTTCTTCGCATTCTCAGCCCTCCCCACTTTCAAAAACGCTCCGGGACTCCTAAGTGGCGTAGCGTGAGGTGAGGGAATTTATTTTTTCCACATTTGCTCCCTCACAATAGGCTTACCTATGGGAATCAATGACCAGAATTCAGCAAAGATATAGCAGAGTAGAATGGAGATATTTCATAAGTTGGAAGGTTGTTTGACCTTTATATCATTCCTGTTCATTGACGAGCTTGCTACACGCGACCATCACGATACAGGGTCGCATCAGAACCATAATGAGAATAACCCGCCATAATAAGTCATTGACTGGTGGCTATCGATCACTAGTGATTGGCGGTGTCGTGTGAGTAAAATAATGCTTACGTGAAATGACCTATTTTCTGCCTCCCCCCCCCCCCCGGGAATAATCCTTGTTACAAAACTTTGTGGTTGACCTCAGAATGAAAATTGAAAAACGATAAAATCGTAGGCGTACGAGTCGGGAGCGGGGGGGGGGGGGGCTGGGCTGCAGCCCTCTACCCCTCCCCCCCCCCCAAAAAAAAAAAACAACAACAACAACAACAAACAAAAACAAAAAACAACAACAACAACAACAACAACAACAAACAAATGAAACTCCCAATATTCGGGAAACTGTCGGCTCATATTCTCCCAACAGATTGGTCTTATTTTGACTTATATATCTTATCGAGTATAATCATGATAATGCCATGGGAAAATTGCTTGCTTTCTTTCTTTCCATGAAAGAAAACCCAAACGAGTAACTTCACATGGTTTTATCTGTCTGAAAGATCTTTTTCTAGTTCACTTATTTGAAAACATGAAAAGAACGCCCTAAGACCAGAAAAACTGTGCCCTGAAAATTTAGGGTGCCAAGCAAGTCGTTCCTCTACTCCCTCGCCATTTGATGGATTATAATTATGCTAGACTTCAATATTTCGGTCACGTTAGTAAATTGTGATTTTGTGACCTTGTTTAAATTAAAGGGAAATGGGCTTACACATATGCTGCCCAGTTAATGCTTTTCTAAACGACCAGTGGTGTAGCATGGGCAATGCCATTGTGGGCACTGGCATATTTAGGGGGCGCATGCCGCCCTTTTGCAATCCAAGTGACATACCTCATGTACACACAACGCCATATATGTGTCCCCCCCCCCCCCCCATTTTTTTGTACAGTTGTTGTTGAAAGACGCTACTTGTATTTTCGAGTTGAAATGACACCCAAAAAATCCGATAACCTTTTTTTCTTTTAAACAAAAATTTTGGATCCACTCCTGATTGAGGGGCCCTGGTATGCTGGGAGGGGGTGGGCACTGTTCCTACTTGGTGAATGAAATGTGAATTTACAGGGGCACAATTAGGGGAGGGTGTGCGGAAGGAGTCCTTTCTTATCTTTTCCAACTTCCTCCACCCTTTTCCCTTTCTCTCCTTCTCACTTTTCTCTCCCCCTTAAGCTTACCATGGTTACTTTTCGGTTTTCTGCCATGTTTTCTTTTTCTGCTTTGGGGGGAGGGTCACGTGCCAACATGCCCCCTCTAGCTACACCACTGCAAGCGAATGACGTGTACACGATACACTGTTTTCTCTCCATCTCTTTTCCTAAAAATGCAGACAAACGTGAAGCAGACGTGGTTCGTTATGTAATATCATAAGCCAATTTATCATGACACCGGCAAGCGAGAAAAATATCTTTAATGCCCTGACGCGTAGAAGTCAGGAAAACAAGGGTAGATTTGTGACTTTCGTCATCGCAAAGATCAGGTGTTGTCTCTTGTTTCTGAGAGAAGTCAAGACGCTAGATCTCTTTTAAAGCAAATTAATGAGTGAAATATTTTGGAAAAACGTAATTGTAGTATCCGAGTTTCTGGATAAAAGAGTGGGAGGAGATAATCTTGTATTTCGCTTTCATCATTTTTAGTTTGGAAGAAACTGTATTTCATGAATTTTAAACGAATTTGTGAGAAATGTTATCATTATTAAATTTTCTTTGTCGGCATCTGTAATTTGGAAAATAATGAATAATTATGACTCAGATTATAGATCATTTCAATAGAATATTGAGATCTTCAATCATGTGCACATCAAGCTCTATCTCTTTCAATGTCACTGCCCCGTCCATCTACCCCTACCCCCTTCTCTCTTTCTTTATTTCTTTCTCTCTCTCTCTCTCTCTCTCTCTGTGATTATCCTCGGCTATATGTGCTGTTTTGCAATATCTTTGGTTATCTTGTTTTACCCTCTCTTCTGTTTCATATTTAGTATTATGTCGGTTCTTGTTCTCGAGATATAAGAAGACCAAGAGATACGAAGAGAAAGGCAAGAGTGATGGAAATCGAGAGATAAGGGGAAATAGAAAGTGGACTGGGGAGAAGGAAAGGAGGAGGAGGAGAGAGAGAGAGAGAGAGAGAGAGAGAGGGTGGAGCTAGAGAAGAGTTAAAAACAGAGATGACAAGAGAGGGAAAGAGTTAGCTAAATTGAATATTTAGGCTGAAGAAAAAGTGAAAGAGATAAAGAGAAAGGAGAGAGGAGAGAAGGAAGGGGGTAGACCCGCTCAACCTTGTTCATATTGGGCTCTTTGAAAGCAAGCTTTCTATTGGAAGAAGGGATGGGACTAGAGGAAGTTGGATTTATTCTTCCCTTCTTACCCCTTCCCCTCCCCCCCCCCCCCCCTCTCTCTCTCTCTCTCTCTCTCTTTACGTTCCATCGATTTCTCTCGGACTATTATCTCCGCCCCTCCCTAATCTCCCTCCCCCTCTCTCTCTCGCTCTCTCATTCTGTCCCTCTATCTCTATCTCTCTCTCTCTCTCTTTCTACCTCTCTTTCATCTCAGTTACATATTTATCATTGCAACACCCTATTGCAGTGAACTATCTTTTCCGATTAAGCAAGTTCATCCCAGCACAAATTAAAAATCACCAGAATTCAGCAGGATGACTATGTCTTCCATCTAATCTCCTCTTTAATCAAAATACCTCCTACGCATTTATATCTCTGATGATATCTCATCTTTAGAAGTCTTCAAACATATCCACATTAGTGTCTGGAGGCGTTGATCCTTGATGAATGGTGTATACCCTGCGAGGATTTGGAGCAGATTAAACGTCTTATTTTAAACAGATTTTTACTGTGATCTGCCGTTTTCAAGGGCCGACCTTTTATAACGGGGATGTTCGGCCCAGCCATCATGTTATATCGTAATTTTAATTAGCTTATACAAATCTTTGAATACTCGATCTTTTCTTGTTGTGTTTCTTTAGTATATTATTATGATATTATGTCCATCCTCGTTGCCCAAGATTTATTTGTAATTATGTATGTATGATATGTGAAAATTTACTTGTAATTTTGTTCATGTCAAAAATTTATTTGTAGTTCTGTATGAAATGTTAAACTTCATTTGAAAGTTTGTTGAGAGGAAAGAAACAATACTTGAAAAAAAACCTCCCTCCCTCCCCTTCTCTCTTCGCTTCTCTATCTATCTCTCCCCCCCCCCCCCCCCTACTCCACACTCACTCTTTCACTCTGTCCCTCCCCCACACCCTCTCTATCTCTCTTTGTCTCTCTCTTTCTGTCCATACAATGTCATTCTCTTTCACTCACTCATCTTTCTCTCCCCTTCCCTCTCTCTTTCCCTCTCACTCTCTCTCTCTCTCCATTCCCTCCCTCATCCATTCTCCTTTTTCCCCTCCAATTTCAGCCTGTATTTCACATTTTACATACATGTAGTAATATTTGATATCCTTGTAATGTAATCCATAATCATAATATTCAATATCAGATTCCATTTTGCATACATATAAATTTGAAATATCCCATGTGTATCTGTGTAATGATCCAATACATTTGTTGCATGCATACTGAGTTTTGTTATTTTTGTACGATTGAGAAATTGGAATATAATGAATAATGAAATATGTTGACTAATGATATCATTAGATAAATTCCATTCCAATCATAAGCTCTACAGCAAGCAATATGCAATTTCATGTTGAGGATTTATTTACAATATTCAGGACATTGTTAATGACATCAGCATCACTACATCAATACACAGACGATAAATTATGTATACGGATTACCAACAAAAACAGACATATGAGCCACCGTTATCCAAATCAGGCATCTGGGCCCTGTTTCATAAAACTTATAATCAATAACAATTGCTACAGATCTATGACAAATTTGCTCTAGGCCAGTTAAATCCAATTATTTCAGTAGCTCGTAACAACTACCGTAACTTGTTATTGATAACATGTTTAATGAAACAGGGCCCAGAGCTGTGAAATCTAAAGCGCGTATTTTGCCTATCTCCAATCACATTAACCAGTGTTTCTGAGAAAACTCTAGCTTTACCCATAGGCACTGTCTACAATGAGCAAAACATATATATCGCGAGATTTTGTCTCCTCGTATAAGTTGTATCATGCAGTAGTACAAAGTGCATAGATGCAGTACCGGTAATACAGAGGGACAGGCTTAAAAATAGACACGCGGTAACAATATATGCAATTACTCAGCTCAGAAATGCCTGAAATGGAAAGTTAGGGGTAACCTGAAACCAGTAGTGCACATAAGCAAAGAAACTGGTTTGTAGTGTCTACACAACATGCCAAAGCCTGATATATATATGTATATAGATAATAATAAATGACATTGGCTGGCTCTGCTTTCAGGGAATTCTTTGTAAATATTGCACGGGGAAGAACCATATTGCCCTAATCTGCAAATGAGGGCACTATGATTTTGTCACAGGCAATATATTCTGATAACCTTCCCCCCCCCCCCCTCCTCCACAAGACCATTTAATATTTCAATAACTATGTCACATTCTTTTAACCCTCCTATTAACAATAAAATAGTCCACATTATGAAATTAGTATGCTGGTCTTTTGAGTCATGACGAATATGAAAGAACAGAGAAACCCGATAACAAACTACTTGGGAACAACAGAATTACCTTCTTAAATTAAAACCTTCTTACATCAGGGCTCATTGGACACAAAGAGCTGGGACTGGCAAAATCACCTTGTAATAATTAGAATTGGTAGTTACAAGGTTCTTTATAATAATAATAAGAAGAATAATTTTGTTTACCCAGGGAAGCCTCATCAGCAACAGTGCTGTTCTTACTGAGGGCCATGCAATTATTACCCTAGCAATTGCCAGGTACCCATTTACACCTGGGTGGAGAGGGACAAATGTGAGTAAAACATCTTGTCAAGGCTGTAAACACCCAGCGAGGATTGCCATACGGTTGAATCATAGACTAAGCAACATTTATTGTGAAATGACCCACGTCTAAGCCAGCTTGACAATGTTTCTGCTAAGAACAGCCACAGTACAAGGCACATGTACAAGTTGGTCTACAGCTTAACATGGTGAAGACACTGCATTATGTGTTGCGGCAGGCAAAAGGCTTCTCCGATCTCAAACAAGTCTCAAAGGCTAGGCCTATGCAATCTACATGATCATCTCTATTCAAGAAAATCCAGGAATTTCAGTCCAATAATCATCTTTTCACCACTCTTGTGACAGACAAATATGAAATATAACTAGTGGGCAAGTCCAAGCTATTTTCTCCAAAACATTATTGATTACATCAAAGATTTTAGTATTTCTGATAATTGTATCAATTTGATAGCCTTACCATGCCATGGCTCAGAGAAAATTCATCAGGAATAATGACACCTTTAATGTCACTTATGTTACCCTACCATGCTGTGGGCGGTAAATACCACCCAACAATTTGATTGTTGAACATTTTGTTTAGGCTTAGAACAGAAATCTGTGCCTTCAACATGTTTATTCCTATGCAATATATCTTTGCCCAGTTTGCTCAAGAAAAACTCATTGGCCCGTATTCTGAACTCCGGTTTAACTTAAACTCCAGTCTAAGTTAAACCAGAGTATAACTAAACCCGACTTAGACTGCATGTCATTTCTGAAAGTCTGGTCTAGTTAAACTAGAGTCTAAATTTAGTCTAAGCTAAACTGTGGTTTAGTTGCCATGGAGATGTAGTCTGTTGCTACTGCACATGCTCAGTAGAGCTCAAGAAGACTGAAATTTGCTTTTTACTTTCATTTTAAAGATGTTTAATCAAGAAATGTCATGAAATACTCTATACACAAATTAAAGGCATACCATTTGGCACTTCATTTGCCATGATTAGCCTACTGGAGTTTCCTGGATCGTAAATGAACGACTATTTAAGGTTAATTGGCCTTGGTTAGGTAGGTTGGTCCGTTAATCTGGCGTTACATGTACCTACAGTCCTATACTAGGGATACCTAGTCCTAGGGAAGATACTGGCACTACGCCTCTATATTCAGCTCCAAGACCTTCATCCATTTCAAGATGGATGAATCACTAGCGTAGCCAGGGGGGGGGGGGCAGAGTGCCCCCGACAACTTTTGACCAAAAACAAGGTTATCGGCCAGTGGCAGCGAGGAAACCTGACAAGAATCCCCTTTTTTTTTGCTTGTCTAATAATTAAAGAGGAAAACATCTGATACCCCCCCCCCCCACTGAGTGACTTTTTGAGGGCTGGCGAGAAAAAAAATTGTTGCACCCCCCCCCCAATAATCGAATGGGCTCATTCTTCCAGCACTTACCTCAAAAGTGTGCACACTCGGGGCAGTAATGGTGTCGTCGTGACGATTACTGTATTCCATGCCATGGTTTATGTATTCGTAAAAAGAATTTTTGTATCTCTGAGATGGTCCTAAGGATAAACATTTTTTTACTATGTCCTCTTTTCTGATCTCTGGAGTTTAATACAAGATTTGGCGTTACATCAGAATCATATTTCTTAAAAATCTTGTACATTTTAATCATATCGCCTCGAACCTTCCTGTAAGCTAAGGTAAGGATATTCAACTGTCTCAATCTTTGTGTATAAGGCAGCCCCTTTAACTCTGGGACTAATCTAGTCGCTATTCTTTGAACATTTTCCAAAACATATAGGTAATTAATATGTTTCTTAAGGTGGGGGGCTCCACACAGCATGAGCGTAGACCCTACTTTATTTGGGGACGAACAAGCGATTTGTACAAAAGTGAGAAATTATCTAAATAAACAAAGTTTCGTCTGATTTAATTCAGACATTAGACTGTTGGCCATGTAGATCTATGTAAATGTTCTTCAAAATTCAGCGTATCATTAATCACCACTCCCAAATCATGGTAGACTCTAGATCTAAAAGTTAGATCTATCTAGGCCAATATCCATCCTAGTATGGCTATGGGAGCGGAGCGGATCAAGGATATTCAAACGGTATTTTGAAAAGCCAAAAGGGGGCTCAAGCTATAGACCTAGGACTCTGTCATAGATGTATAATAAAGCAGGGCACTGTGTTACTTTAGAACCTAACGTTAGCTACTACTAGCTGCTGGCCTACAATTACAAAAATCATCTGGTGACAACCCTCGGATGTATTGGTAAGTTCCTGGACTAACTTTATTATTCATGAATCTCTCTTTTTTCCAAGACAGCATCTAAATAGATATTCTAACGTTAGACCTAGAGTAAGTTGTATAGACTAAACTACGTTTGTTACTAGTCTAAGTCTACTGTACTACATAGATTCTAAAAGTTAGACCCTATATTCCTAACGAAGGTAAGTTAGATTAATATTGGCTATAGTATAAGTAACATTACTCGTTAGAGGTCGAGGAGAGTTGAGTTTTAAATCTGAGTGACTCAGATGTCAAATTTTGAAATTGTAGTAATAATCTCTGGAGCTGAGCTCTTAATGATCTATTTGTTTTGTAGTTTCGTTGACTTTTTTTTTTCTGTAGTTGTAACTTCGGAACCCAACTTCCAAAGCCAAGCCGCAGCAACAACAGTCGGCTCCGAGTCCGACCTAGCCTGGCTTCGCTAGCTCGCTCAAGCATGGGGTGAAAGGGTATCTGTCGCGTCGGCTGGGCCGGCCGGCCGGCCGGGCTCGGGTTGGGGTGTAAAGACCTATGCTCGTTCGCGTGCGAGCGCGAAAGATTGTTGTAGTCAGTTCTGCGATAATGAGAGCGCTTGTCATGAATACTGCTGGTAAACTTTAGATCTAACTTCGATTCTAGATCCAGCTAAAAAGAAAAAAAAAAGATTTTCCTCTTCACTAAGGTAAATTTACCTTTCTCTAAGCTGGTGCCAGCAGACTTTAAAACCTTTTGTAATACCACTCTTCGCCTCAGTTGCAAACATTATCCTGCGGTGGACGTGCATGAAGAAAAGTTAAACCGGACTTAAACTACCCCTAGCTGCAGTCTAACTTTCTTACAAAGTTAAACCACGCTTAGACCAGAGTTTAAGTTAAACCTGAGTTCAGAATGTGATTTACTTAAATTCCGGTCTAAAGGGCAGATTTAAACCACACTTAGACTCAAGTTTAAGTTAAACCGGAGTTCAGAACACGGGCCATTGAAAGTTAATATTTAACTCTTGAAAGTTCATTTTTGAAAATAGCTCAAAAATCTGGTGGCATGGAAGGAGTTAAGGACTGTGATATTTGGTAGCATATATATGCCACAAAAAGAACAAATACTTTTGACATGCCCTAGTACATCGCCTTTCCATTTTTTTTTTGATTGACTGATTTGCTTCATAGCATCTTCCTGTCACTGGCTGAACATAGTATGTGCACCATCTCCACTCTCTGGAAAGCATTCATTCTCTGTACACTGGGATTACAGCCCCAAAATGTCTTTCTTTCCTCTAGAATTGGTTTACTAACTCTGCTAACATTGTTTAACGTGTGCTATTCTCCTCACGATGCAATGGGCTTGTATTTCTTGTAGCGCCACCATTCACCGGTGGTGTAGTTCATCTCAAAGAAGGTATCAACGGACATCGTCTGTTCCTCTTTCGTCTCATTGCTACGGACAACCTCTACGTCTTCACTCAGTCTGATCGTAACAATGTTACCCTGCTGGGGACATGGGTTCTCTGTAGAAGTAGAAAGCAAAGGTGGAAATGAGTCACAAATGATGAATGAAAAACTTCTGGATGAAAATAATGCAGAGCAACATCAGTTTCTCATAATTAAAAATAACTTGCAATGATTCTTTATCTAACATCAATAAATCCTTCAAAAGGTGGGATTTTCTTTCTGAGAATTATCCAAGAGTTATCCTGGGAGGGCGAGGGGTAACTGTTCTAGGTGTGGCTGTGGAGGGGTAGTTGTCCAGGGTGAGTATTTCAAGGGTAGTCCACCTGATGGCTGTTCTAGAATCTACATCTACATACATTAATGAAAGGGGTCATCCCTCCCTACGATACAGGCTATCTACTGACCTCTTGCTCCGGCCATGAATCCAAGAATAAGAGCTTTCTCTGGCCTGGTGACCTTGTTCGACTGACGGAACATCTCCTGGGCTGCTCGCATTTGCTCTTTCTGTTTGGCAATAAGGCAAGATAAATAAATCAAATAAAAGGGTTGCATACACAAATCACAATGTTGCGAGGATGATAAATGGTATTGCTGTATATGTGATGCAAATGTCTATGTCCTTATAGATATGCTTGTGGTTCTTCAGAGAACTAAATAATTGAGGATAAATGCCTTACCACAAACACAAAAACGCCGACAACTTGTCCTTGCAATAATACTGCCATTACGGTAATCCCAACATCAGCATTTTCCAGAGGCTAAATCAAGCTTACACACATGTGTATTCTAGATACATGGATGTGATCATGACTGAAAAAAAAAATCTAATATCTCATGTTTCCTCTTTAATATTAAAATACACCTTTGGCTGCTAACAATAGCATAGTCATTTCCCACATAATACAACTTCAAATCTCCTGATTCTAGAAAATACTGAGGCATGCCTGGCAATTATAATATTTTCGATTGATTGATGTTAATTTTTTTTCTCGGGAGAAAAACCACCCACATGAGCTTAAACTCTTTGTAAGCCTTTGTAATTACAGATATTTTCTTCATAAGTACTCTGGATTTGGTAGTGAACAAGGGACCCACTGGTTTACAGATCACTTTACTGTCCACCTAGCACATCATGAAAGGTCATCTGACGGCATCAATTGGAAGTATCATAGTCAAGTAGATTAATCACTTGACTAGCAATGTACAAGTCACTCATGCCCTTACGTAAGGCATTTTCTCTCTACATTGCTTCTCTCCGCCCAAGTGTATACGTGTTTACCCAGAGGGATGCAAATGCTATTTGTGGTTGACTGGCAAGTGTGCACCTAAAAGGAGACTGGCTCGCATACATATAGCAGCATGTGACACACTTACTGTAAGAGAAAGGTTTTTCTTCTGTCCAGTTGGAGGTTGAGCTGGCTGCGGAGGTTGAAGTGTTGGTGCAGGCGGTGCACCAGCAGCAGCAGCCGGTACCGGCTTGGTGGCAGATGGTGCCGGGAATGGTGTTGGCGCTCCGGTACCAAGGCTGGTACTCGGTGCTGTGAGGGTGCTTGGGGCTCCATACAGGTTCTGAGTAGTGCTGGTCGTGGTAACAGGTGCAGGCGGTGTTGGGTTGGTGCTTGGCGCAGTGGCGGTGCTGGGTGCTTGGTTGGTGGTGGTGGTGGCGCCGGGA
Organism: Heliocidaris erythrogramma; assembly: GCA_025617745.1. NCBI lineage: Eukaryota > Metazoa > Echinodermata > Echinoidea > Camarodonta > Echinometridae > Heliocidaris > Heliocidaris erythrogramma. Next base: position 13,838,856 of record CM046868.1, on the reverse strand, counting down.
GGGCGGAACTGGTTCTGTTGTTGAAGGGATTGTTGGAGCTGTTGTGAGAGGTTCTCTCTGGCAGCTGCTGTGGCTGATGGTTGACCTGTGGATTAAAACAAACTAACTCATAAAAATTGGGGAACATCCCAAGTTCCCACATTCCTATGTTCCCAAAAGCATGATACAGAGATATTGTCCTTATGTTTCCCAGGCCCTAAGTTCCCTGAAGAATTATTACGAGTTTGGGAAACAGGAATGTGATAGGCCAAACAGGGGAACAGAGCACAAAAGGACAGGGGAACACTGCTAAGCACCCATTGCTGACTGGTACATCAAAAACAACATTTAACCGGCTTATTTTCACTTCATATACATATTATAGCTTTTACAGATATGAATTAGATGAGAAATCTTTATCAATAACATTTATTGTCTATTAAACATCACTTCAAATTTCTTATTATCAAAACAAAACAAATAGCTTTAGAACTGAACCGATGAAAAACATTACCCAATATCGTTTTAAATTTCTTGCCACTCATGTTCGAAAACCTGAAAATACATTATTTCTCCAAATTCATGAAAAAGTTTTCATTTTTGTCTGAGTCGAATCGATTGGTTAGCCAGTGTTCGATCGAAGACATCGAATCCCGATTTCGTTTTGGCAAAACCGGTGCATCGATTTGTAGTCCGCCAGATTTTTGACTACCGTAGCCACCATGAAAAAAGCAAATAAAAAAAGAAACTCCGTAACGTACAGCATATATACTAGCAGAGAACGTGAAGGCGACTTCAAACTGTTGGCTAACTTTCGCTAATTCGCTCGCGGAGGACGTCGAGCTTTACCTGTGCTTTCTCTATGGAAAAATCGTTTTGTCGTTACGAACTGAAGTTTACGACAATATTCTTGCACTCTCTCTGCATTGTCAATTTGACAATTGTATAATTGAACATGATAAATACGGGCATGAGTACGAGTGTTCCAACTTCGCCGTGATTTTTACTAGCCATTGGCTAGCGGGCTATCGTTAAGCAGCGAGAGCCCCGTACATATGCCCGCGATGCCAGCGGACCGGTCACCGGTGCATGGTGCATGCACTGCGTGCAACTGTGTGCAACTCTGTTTTCACCGCCCATCATTTATCGATGCACCGGTATTCGACCGGATCAAAGCCGTCGAATCCCGGATTATGAAATATTCGATATGACTCAGGCTTATTTTTGTCGTTTGGATAGTATTCAAATGAATATCCAGTGAAAATGCAATACCTATCGATCCTAGTATTGAAGGCGTTGGGGGCTTGGTCAGTGCCACTGTCGGTACATAGGATGGCGTGGTAGGTTGAGGGGTGGCTGGTGCTTGAGTCGTGGGCACAGTCGCTGGCTTCTGATGTGGAGAAACAAAATACTCAGTTATTCAGAGTGTCATAAAATATACAGTCAAAAATGACACAGTGCAGAGAGAAGCTGTATACTGTTGATAAAGATCTTTTTGAATATGTGATCGAAGACTGCAGAATTTAAGGAGGAAGTAATCAAGTATGAAATAATAAAGTAGAACTATAATACTCAATGTATAATTCACCTGTTCACATTTCATTTATGAAAATGTGCATCTCCCGTTTCAACAGCAATAGTCATGTCTAAGTTTTGAATAAAAATTCTTTGAACATGATGAAAAGTTCTGATATTTCAAGTAGTCACAATCAGCAAGTCAGAAAAAAGAAAGAAAAAAAAAGAGCAGAGAGTGAGGGGAAAGAGAGAAAGAGAGAGATGGAAACAGAAAGAAAAAAAAACAAAAAGAGAGAGTGGAAATAGAGAGAGAGAGAGAGAGAGATGGAAACAGAAAGAAAAAAACAAAAAGAGGAAGAGAACTATAAGAAGGAAAGAAGCAGATATGTATGAGAAAAAAACAAACACAAGAAAAAATCAACAAGAAGAAATAAAGAACACAAAATAGGTGATTTAAAAGCAGATGGTTCAATCAAGTTACATAATCTTTCTCTTTCTCACTACTATTCTGAGTATTAGCAATTCAAGAAGATTGTTGTATGAGATTTTGCTTGAATAATATTTACAAGATTTACAAGATTTACAAGATTTACAAGAATTTTCTGAATATGGTACATGAAAGATTGTCTTACATTGACAGCAGGGGACATGAGAGCAACGGCATAGTCAGGAGTCTGTTGCATGGCAGCTTCCTTCTCCTTCTTAGCTTGCTCTGCTGCTTCTTGTTCTGTTCATATAAAACAGGTGAAAAGATCATAATATCATCCTCCTCTTCCTTATCATCATCGCCTACATCACATTACCACCAATCATCATCATCATCACCATCATTAACATCAGCATTCTTATCATTATCAGTGTCATAATAATCATCTCCACCATAATCATCCTCCTCCAGGGATGTAAGTGGGTAGCAACAAGTAATCCGGAAAATTTTTGACGATCCCAGCGCAGTGATTCAGTCAAGTGTAGGTGTCCGAACGTAATCGCTCAAGAATACTCCGTTCGCATCCTTCTCCTCTGTCCATTTCCAATTCCACTTACCGGTATTCTTGATTCCTATGTCGATTTTCGCTATATTTGCAGTCCTGTCCACTTCCATTTTGATTTTTTATTCCAATAAGAGGCAAAGGAAAATCAGGAAACGAAGTCGAAACGCTATCACAAAGTCGTAAACTTCCAAGTCGACAGTACACAATATACAGCGCAATATCGCTGTGCACGTACGTGTGCTAGCGCTAGCTTCGCAATATGCGGTCGTCCTGACAATGCATGATCCAGAACGTATAGTCTCATACATCAGTCCACTTTTCCTGTCGCCGCACGTTCAAAATACAAAATCATTACGTGGCTGTTACGCGAATTTTAGTAAAGCGCATGGTTTTACAGTCCATAGCACTTGTCCACACATACTCGTTACCAGGATTTTTATACAAAATTCGTGCTGTGCGTACGAGAACCACTTCACGCTATATTAACATACTTCGTATGAAACGGCCCGTACAAGACTATATTTCATTTGCGAGATTTTTTTTCCGCCACTAGGTTAATGCACACGAAAGTACGATAATGCCTTCAACACATAACATGTCACAGAAAAAAAACGGAAATGTTTCTTAAATTTAAAAAAAATCTGGAATTCCGGAAAAATCCGGAAGTCTTACATCCCTGTATTCCTCATCATCCTGATTAACATCAGCCTTCTTAATATTATCAGTGTTATAATAATCATCTCCAACAACATCATCATCGTCGCCATCATCATTAACATCATCATCCTCTGTAACACAGCATTCTAATATTTATTGGTGTCATAATAATCATCTTCAACATCATCATCATCATCATCCTCATCGGCATCATCCTCATCGGCATCATCATTAACATCAACATCAGCATTCTAATATTTATAGGTGTCATAATAATCATCTTCAACATCATCCTCATCAACATCATCATCATCATCATCTTCATCTTCATTGACATTATCTCCATCATCTGCATTAATTTCCCTCATTATTTTCATATACTATTAGAATAATAATGTTAATAATAAAAACAAAGGCATAATAAGTAATCAGAATATTAAAACACCAAAAACAATTATGACTACAATAATTCTAATAAGATTTATAAGGAACTTTTAAACAATGAGTAATCTTTCAACAAACCTGCTTGCTTCTTTCTCCTCTTGGCCTCTCTAGAGCTTCCACCGATTGGTTGTTCCTTGATGTCCAGAAGCTGGAAAAAGAAGAAGAACAAGATGAATGTGACTGCGTCTCCTATACACCTTCGCCCAAATTCAGTTGATGGCTCAAACTGTTCTTGAAATATTGTGATAACCAGAATAAAAAGCCTCTAATTATATGTTAATTGACCTCTTTGACATTTGACCTTACACCTTATAACCGAAAAGTCTGATCACCTTATTCCCCCTAGTCATTAATACAAAATAGTTGAGATAAAGTGATAACAAAGGTAAACAAGATGAATGCGACTGCGTCTCCTATATGCCTCCGCCTAAATTCAGTTGATGGCTCAAACTGTTCTAGAAATATTTGATAACGAGGCTAAAAACCAGTAATTTCATGTAATTTCATGTAAATTGACCTCTGTGACCTCTGACCTTTGACCTACTTACCCCAAAATCTAATCAGTTCATCTTCGTATGGGGATACATACTAGTACCAAGTTTGAGGTTCCTATCTCAAATGATTCTTCAGATATCGCGGTAACGAGAAGTGGGACGGACGGACGGACGCACGCACGCACGGACGGACGGACAACCCGAAAACATAATGCCTCCGGCACCCACCTTCGGTGGGCGGAGGCATAAAAAACACTAATTTCACATACACTTGCATAATGACCTCTATGATGTCACCTTTGACCTACGTGAACAAAAATTTAATCAGTTCATCTCACTATGGTGATGCATACTAGTTCCAAGTTTGAAGTTAATGGATCAAATGGATCTTGAGATATCAAGCTAACAAGGCTAAAACCTGCAATTTCAGAATTGAACTCTATGACCTTTGACCTACGTATCCCACAATCTAATCAGATCGTCTTTCAGTGGTGACACATACTAGTACCAAGGTTGAAGTTCATACCTCAATTGATTCTTGAGATATCGCGTTAACAAGGCTAACACCTGCAATTTCAGAAATTGTCCTGTGACCTTTGACCTTTGACCTACATACCCCAAAATCTAATCAGATCGTCTTCCTATGGTGATACATACTAGCACCAAGTTACAGTTCATACCTCAAATGCTTCTTGAGTTAGCGCGAGAACGAGCCTAACACCTGAAATTTCAGAAATTGGCCTCTGTGACCTTTGACCTTTGACCTACATACCCCAAAATCTAATCAGATCGTCTTCCTACGGTGATACATACTAGCACCAAGTTTGAAGTTCATACCTCAAATGGTTCTTGAGTTATCGCGAGAACGAGGCTAACAACTGCAATTTCAGAAATTGACCTCTGTGACCTTTGACCTACGTACCCCAAAATCTAATCAGATCGTCAATACTACCACCAAGCGGGACGGACGGACAACCCGAAAACTTAATGCCTTCGGCACCACCTTTGGTGGGCGGAGGCATAAAAACAAACATTCAAATCTATTGTCTTTATCACAAACATGTACTCATACACATATTATAAAACGGGTTCAAGAATGTAGCCATCCTGATTGATCAAATAAAAAAAAAATAAATAAATAAAAAGAAAAAAGAAAAAGAAAAAAAAAAAGAGAAACTTAAAAGTTAACTTACCTTGGTGCCTCCTTCTCTGTTCATTGACATTCTGCCGTGTGCTCTATTCAGAGGAAGGCTTCTGTTGAAGGCTGGTGACTGAGCAGCTCGGAAACTTGGACTAGACTTTGGAATACCCTTCAAAGGTACTGAATGAATAATAAACAAATACGAAAATGAAGATCAAGAAGGACTTTCAAGGAACTGAATAGCAAGAAGTGCATAATTAAGGCCCCTAAGCATACTTCATTTTTTGTATAATATGAAATACAGGAATGTGAGGCGCACTATGCTCAAGTGAGTTTACTTTGCCATGGTGATATTTCTGAGGTTGTCTACCATGTCATATGTGAACGACGCTTACACATTCACTTCATATCCTACCTGTTTCATATTTTGTAAATATATAATTCATATATGACTGACAAATATAATGAAATCATATAAATCATCAAACTTGAACATATCATCAGTAAAGAGCAAGATTGATGTTAAAGGGGAAAGTCTATCCTGATTACAAATTGGTTTTTAAAAGAAGCAGAAAAATTACAGAAACTGACCAATGAAGGTTTGAGCAAAAATGAAAGTTATGAATTTTTGAAGTTGTAATCAATCATACACAAATTGGCAACTCTGTGATGTATCTTGTGAGCTCCTCTCGCATTTGCCCTGTACCCCCAAAATCATTCATTTCCATTATCTCTAAAGAAAAGTTTTCCTTTCCATTTTCTCCAAAGAAAATATTCAAACATAAATGCACCTTAGATATAATAATTGCTCATATGTTTTTCCCCAAAAAATCTATTCCTTCATCAGAAACTAAGAAAATGAAAATTTATGAAATTTTGGTACTGAGCAAATGGAAGAGGAGCTCAAAAGATATGTCACAGAGGAGCCAATTTGTGTTTGATTATTCACAACTTCAGAAATTCATAACTTTTCTTATTTCTTATTTCAGATTTCGCTCAAACTTTTACTAATCTGTTTCTCTCATTTTTCTGTTTTTATTCAAATTAAAGAAATACCAGGTTGGACTTTCCATTTAACTATAGTCAAACCTGCTTTAGCGACCACCTGTATAGAAAGACCACAATTTTTGTTTCCCTTGAAAAGTGTTTCTCATTGAAACGAGTATTGAAGGAACCTATACATAAAGACCACCTGCTCATAAAGACCGCCTTTCTTGTCTCCCTCGAGTGGTCTTTATAGACAGGTTTCACTGTAATTGCATTTCAAATAGAGCCCTTCTGGCTCCCGATAAATCATGTGAAAAATAAGCAGGACTTACTATCATCAATACCCCTGAATCCTCCTCTAATCTTACTGCTATGTGTGGGTGTCATAGGCTTCTTCTGCTGCTGCTGGGCTTCCAATGCTGGGGGAGGAATTAAAACAAGTCTAAGATGATATAGCTGACAAAGTGTAAAGTTATAATCATTTGATCATCGATGTAGTAACACATGCTACATCTATTACCGATTTGCTGTCAATTTCATTTAATAACCAAATAGAACTTCAACCCTGGACCAACAAGTATACCTAATCTTAACCCCTACCATGCTGTAGGCGGCAAATCCCGCCCAAATATTGTTGGAACATTTTGTTAGGCTCAGAATGGCTTGAAAATTCTGCCTCATACAGAAACCTGTGCCTTCAATATAATGTTTATTCCTATGCAATATATCTTTGCCTAGTTTGCTCATGAAAAAACTCATTGAAAATGAATAGTTAACTATTGAAAGTTCATTTTTGACAATTGCTAAAAATCTGGTGGCATGGAAGGGGTTAAGCCTTGACCCTAAACTTAACCTAAAACCCAAACATTATTAGACCTGATCCCAACCCTAAACCTAAAATCTACAAGCCCATTGCAACCCTAACCCTAACTGTATATCTTTGATGAAATAAAACCCAGAGCAAATGTTGCGGTACAAATGTCCAGTTACCATTGTAATACAGCGGTTGTTTAATTCATTTGTTCATCCAGCATAAAAAAATTTTGTATGCCTTTATCTTTCTTCTCCTCCTTCAAACTGTTAGAATTCATCTCCTGTCATTATTCCTCTTTATCACCAACTTTGAATTTTATGTATAATATAGAATTCTAAATATTGTCTGAAAACCAGAAGGCTTTAAACTGAAGGTTGAGGCATTTTGAGATAATATTCTCCTGGTTCTTAACAGAATATGTAACATAAAAGAATCATTACGAAAAACACTAACAATGAAAAATAAAATAATTAAAATTTAAGTTGAGTTCAGTTCATGAGATTGAATTGTGAAAGAAACTGTCTCAAAGCAATTGGGAAAGGTTGATTTATAAAGCACAAAGGATTTGGTGTGTAATGTAAGGTCTTGGAATCATCAAAATGACAAGAAATTAACTCAATCCTGCCGCGAGTTTGTATATGGGACTACACACAAATGTTCGGCCCGAAAATTTCAGCTGTTTCTTGGCATATTTGAATGCGAGGGCATTTAAAGAGCAATCCATTTCAGGGGACATTTCTACTATGATAATTTTCCAAACTAACATAAAAGGAAAGAGAAAGCTCACAAATTATTTTGTACCTTTCCCACAACTCAACTTTCCCTTTAAAATCTTTACTATTAATTATAAGCAAGCACAAAGTTCAAGATATGTCAACACATTTGCCTACTTTCCTACACAATTTTAAATCGCTGAGTAGATAAATCAGGCAGTGAAGTGCAAATTCAGAAGTACCACTTATATATCCTTTCCACCAATCTTAGCAAACAAAAAATAACAATGTGGGCAGTTACCACCCTTCCCAATATCAAAGTCAATTTCTTCTTACATTTCTGTAGGAGCTCAGCTCTGAGTGCGGCCGACTTTGGTTTTCTCTTGAGTGTGAAGTGTTTGACTGGTGGAGCCTGCATACCAACCAGTTGATTGAGGGCATTCTTGTTGAGATAGATACACTCCATGGGTAACAGGGAATTTGTGTCTGTCGTGGCCACTGCAAAGAGTAAAAAACAAGACAGATATTACATCACGAAAAACCATATTTGCTCACAATTCACTAGCTGTATAAATGGGCATATTTACATAAACAATGTAAAACAAGTGTGGTAAACAGAATCGGTGTTCAATAATGATTACCAAGTTTTATGTCAATATAAACCAATAACAGAAAACAGTGAGTATGTATTTCTAAAAGGGTCATAACAATCTTTGATAAATAAACCAATCAAAATAAGAATTTAGCTTATAATAATAAGACTTCTTTTTTACCATAGACCTCAGATCTATTAGACTATCAACTACTCCTCGTATCAACATCTAGTGCACTGCAGGGAACTGATATATTTGTAAGAACCTCATCATCCGCTATGACTGCCTACATGTAACACTGTTCTCGACATATGAAATCAAATATTCTATCAAGCAATTAGGTAGGTTACTCTTCTAAACTCACATGTTTTACGGAGTTCGTGTAAAGCTTCAGCCAAGAATGGATGACTGTCTTCCAGCTCCAGATTGAGCTGACCGGAGACGGGATACGATCTCAGGATGTCCGCTACCGTGGCAACCCACTCATCTGTATCTGTGAGGGCTTGATGGAGGATACCACTCAGCTCTTCTTTACACTGGAAGGGATACAAAAACAAGACATCCTCAGTTAAGACAGTGATAATTTACTTAAAGGCAAAGTCTCCCTGACATCAAGTTGATTTGAATAAATGCAGAATATTAGAGAAATTGGTCACTCAAGTTTGCATGAAATCTGATGACAAATAAGAAAGTTAAGAAAATTTTAAACATCCCTACAGAATTTCAAAACTGTACCGTACCCAATGTGACCTACTCTCCATTCTTATTTTGCATGCAAAAATCTTTAAGATATCTCACGTTTAAATAAGAAATAGATCAAGGGTGTCTACATGTTATGTGACAGTTTGATAAGGGATGAAATATCAAGGGACAGAAAATTCCCTTTGGAAAAGATAGGAAATTTGTGAAATTTCCCTTTAATAATTGAAAAACAGGATAATTTACGACTTTGGATACAATTCAAATCTCTCAAAGAACCAACCATACTTGGGGCTGTGTCAATTTTGGTCCGGGTTGAACTCCAGGTAGCAGGCCAGAGGTAACTAAGCCAGAAAATTCCACAAAATTTGGGGGGGGGGGGGGGGGGGGGGGGGAAATGCATCTTACTATGTAGGCTGATCCAGTATCAATTCAATACATATCCCTTGACTGGGTCTCTGTTATTGATTACATGTAAGTGAAATTTTCAGGCTGCCGTTTCTTTTTCTTTCTTTTTTAGATCTAGATCTGTCGGCGACGTATAGTTTCAATTATGGTTGTACTGCGTGCCGTCACACGCAGCCGCCATTTTAAATCTGCATGACAAGAGGAGGCATGGATACACAAACACTGGTGAGTTCTCTGAAATTTCTTATGCTCTTTTTTTGTATTTTTTTGTAAAAATATGTACGATCAACAACAAATAATCATTCCAAAAGTTTCCCTAGGAGGAGATGCTATCAGGAAAGTGTTATTTCAGGGCATTTTCCATGTCCTGCTAACCCGTGCGCAATTAGATTGCCGGATAAAAACACCTGGGGGTCGTTTCATCAAACCGTCATAACGACAAGATCAGCGACATCTCGACACTGTCGCTCAACTTGTCCGCTAAGTGTTTCACAAAGCCGTCTTTGCCAAGACCAGCGACAACTTCGCTGACAAGTGACTTGTCGGTACTCCAGACCTGTCATATCTTTTTAGAATGCCATCACAAGCCAGCTTTTAGTTAGTCTATGGGCTGCGAAAAAATAACAAATGTAAATTAAGAGAACATTTATTTCCTGATCTCCAAGCACTATCCTTTATCATTCCTTTACCAGATAGTATTACTAATGTCCGTATTATAATATTGTACAGACGAACAATATGTTCTTATGGCTTCTTGACCCCCAACAAGTAAATGAGATTAATATTAAAAATACCCACATCCGTCTACCATAGAATCAGCATCGAAAACGGAACAGTCTGTACTGTATATACAGACCCATGTGAACGACAACAATTTATCATGTATGTATTTTCGCTTTTTTTTCCCGTTTTCACGCAATGCTTTGATATGAATGATATTATATGTATCTTTTAATGAATAAATATTTAAAATTGGGCCATAAGATATCTTAATTTAATCATTTTCTCTAAAATGAACACGATTTGGGTCTTCTTTCCGTAATATCTTACCTACAAATCTAGATTCGTACATCGCAAAAGCCCTCCTTGAGTTTTCTCAATTTTATAAATTCTAAGATGCCATAAGAAACACATTTTTTCATGTAAACGGGATGTTTGTATCACAAGCATTCATCTTCCCTGCCATTTTTTACATTTTGGAATAGTTTGGGGGAAAACTGAGCCTCAAAATCTGTTTGGGTAATTGACGATAATTCCAATGGACTGTGATATAGACTATGTTTTTCACCGATGAGTATCGATATCATTGAGTTGTCGTTTATCATGTCTTCGTGAAACAGTTTTTCAGGTCCATGACATTTCTGTAGATCGCCGACAATAGTTATATGACTGTCATGGAGTTGATTTGATGAAACGACCCCCTGGCTTCGTGATGTAAAAGGCGTATAGCCAATTTTTTTTTACACTCATGAAGCCAGTCCTGGCTATGTACAGCTCCGTTAGACAGAAAAAATCCCTCTGTTTGGAGGAGTTTTATAACATTTTTTGACTTTCGAGGCTCTCCTCCAAGACAGACAGAAGCCTCCCATAGTCACCGTAGTTGAGTACCTCTTAACAACTAGGTCTATGGCCGAAAGTATGAGGAACCTCACCCTACACGTTTATTACTAATTAGAAGTCGTAGATCGACATAAATTAACTTATATAGTGAAACTAATGTATACTAAATGTAGTGCGCTCACCTGATTTTTGAAATAATCCAAAATGAATCCAAAATTAACCTCGTTTGACATGTTGTCAGCGGGGTTATCGCAAATGAGGTACTCGACTACGGTGACTATGGGAGGCTTCCGTCTGTCTAACTCCAGGGAGCTCCAACGAGCAGCGTTGGAGCTCCAGACCTGTACAAATAACCAAAGTCGACCTCGCCCATTAGTATGGCTAATCGCATTGCTTAATTTCGGCAGGTAAGATAGAAATTTGTACTTACATTTCAAGAGAATTACTGTAACTATCTAGCAGGCTCTTTGATTTTACGATTTAACGATTGTTTCGATGAAAAAAATGGAATTTCCTCTCCGAGCCGATCTTTTCCCCGTACTGTACTGTTGATTCAAATGACTCGATCGCACTGTGTGTAATGTACCGTATACCGTCGCTGACTTGATCACACAGTGATCCACTCATAGGCCCTTGCCTATGTGGGACTGTGTCCAACATTCACTGTTGCAGCACAAATGTAGGGATTCAGACTTGAAAGTGAAATTTTAAATAATTATTTTCCTCTCCTGTATGAATGATCTAGCCTGGAAAAGGGCCACACAAAAGCTATTGAAGCCTATTCACCCGTAAAAGCTAGTCAGATAAGCTTGTACATGTATAAGTGCTGGAGCTCATAGCTACATTCCTATACTTTGTGTGTAGAATCTAGGCAGTCATACGGCTCAACTTTTTCAAACACCACTGCACAAAAGTCACCAACATTCACTCAAAATCGGCATTTAATTTACAAAAACCGACCCCAATATATCCAAGAAATACAATAAATTCAACTCACCGATGTTGGAAAAGATAATTCCAAAAATGAAATCCGTAATTTAATGTCAATAATAATAATAATAATAATAGTGGCTACTTGTTTAGCGCGTAGGTCCGCCTTTCGACGCTCATGGCGCTGTATAGATAGGTATATATTATTACCCCCGGTCATTGGATTCTGGCACGCCCGCACACAGTGTATGCACATTCTCCACTCCCTGGGGAGCATTCCAGCCTGGCGTCTGTTAAGCGCACACATGCTAAGCAAAGGACATTACCTTTCGCCATCCTACCGGGTACCCATTTAACACCTGGGTGGAGAGTGGCAAATGTAGATTAACGTCTTGCCAAAGGACGCTAGTGCTGCGGTGGGATTCGAACCCCGGACCCCGTGGTTCACAGTCCGGGGACTTATCCACTGATCCACAACACCTCGCGATTCTCGCGAAACGAGCTATCGGAGTCAATGTGTACATTTCCTGGTCGCTGCGGGCGCTGACATCTCCCCCCAAAAAAATTTTCGTTAAAAATTCGGTCCCTATCCCGTACACGGAAAAGTCCAGATTTTCTGTGTGCGCGATCGTAGAGAACGATGTGCGCTTGCGATCCCGAGTTTCTTCGTGGACAAAAATTTTATTGGCCGATTTTAGTCTAGGACATCGGCGGTATGTAAACAACACGCGATACAAATCGGCGGGATTTCTTTGGTTTTGGGCATGATTTTGACTTTGGATTTTGCTTTGGATTTTTGCCATTTGATGTAGGAGTGAGATTTTTAAAGGGAAATTAACCTCAGCGTATGAATTAGCTTATTTTGAATGGTGTAGTATATGCCTCTTATTTGATACATGCAATTTCATGTAAAAACACAGGATATAGATATAAATCACTATTTTCCAGCCAAGTTATCGTCTGCTAGCAATAATAAGGGGGCTGCCATTACTTTATGTGTACACGAACATATTTTTCATCCCAAGTAAAATTTCCTTCATCGTTAACTTGTAATTGATTTTTAGAGGACAAATATATATTAGATAAAGTCACATATTCTGAAATGTAAGTTTAGTTTTATATATTTTTTAAAAGGTCTTAATTTGTTCATAAAAAATATACTTCATAAAAAATATACGTCAAGGACGGAGAATTGACGTCAAGGACGGAGACAATCGTAACAATACCAAAACAAAGCGAGGAATCTGCTTTACAGGATGGCTATTAGAACTCATGGGTCGTCAATTATCTAGGCCCATGGCCAATAACAATCGTAATACAATCAGAACAAAGCGACGTATCTGTTGTAAAGGTAGGCTATTATCAATGCATATGGTACCTAATGATCCGTGTCATGCACAAAATGGCAGCCTCCATGGAAAGACGTAGCAGACAATAGGTGCATCTAGAATATCACGTGGGGTTAATTGTCCTTTAAGGGCTGAATTTGAAAGCAAGGTATTTAAAATATTTATCTTATTTTCCCCCCATACTTTAGTACATGCGACAGAAAATACCAACTATTTTACAGTAATGTAGCCATGAGTGGAGCTCCCTGGAGTTACCGTCTGTCACTCATAGGCACACGCCATTGCCGACTGTGTAGGAACGCAGGCAATAGTCAGTACGGTACTAATATGCATCACTGTGCATTTTTGGCTATATTTAAGTGAAAACCTTACATAGCAATCTAATGAAAGGTAGCTAATTATGGTGAATAATAGATGATTAAAACTTACCAGTTTGTTTTGTGACCTTTGAAGAGGGTTTCCTGAAATTTTGGGGAATTTTTTGCGAAATCTATCGAGATCCGGTCAGAGCATCCATTTTGTATTTTTCACGATTATGATGAAGGGAGCCCTCAGCGCTCGTAGTGGTACCGGCGCGATCGGTTCATCGATCTCCACCTCGTTGTTTACCTGTTGTTAAGACAGCTTGGGGGTTGTTAATGAGTTTAGTCTAGCGATAAGGCTTCTCATCGTGCATTCTCTACAATCTGCTGTATTCCTTCTTGTGCAAGGATATTAAGCAAATGAAAGTGCTTTAACGGCGAGGAGCAATAATTGAAAAAGTCTTTGGGAGAGAACGGCCAGCCGTCGTGGTAATATCGACCTTGTCCGTATAGCTTGTGTGCGTAACACAGTCTGTGTACGTATCCACTCATAGCTACATTCCTATACTTCGTGTGTATAATGTAGGCAGTCATACACCTCAACTTTTTAAAACACCACTGCACAAAAGTCACAAACATTCACTCAAAATCGGCATTTAATTTACAAAAACCGACAACAAAATATCCAAGAAATACAATAAATTCAACTCACCGATGTTGGAAAAGATATTTCCAAAAATCAAATTCGTAATTTACTGTTGATTCTCGCGAAACGAGCTATCGGAGTCAATGTGTACATTTCCTGGTCGCCGCGGGCGCTGACATCTCCCCAAAAGCGTTTTGTCCTTAAAAATTCGGTCCCTGTGGCATACACGGAAAAGTCCCGATTTTCTGTGTGGGCGATCGTAAAGATCGATGTGCGCTTGCGATCCCGAGTTTCTTCGTGGACAAAAATTTTATTGGCCGATTTTAGTCTAAGACATCGGCAGTATGTAAACAACACGCGATCGCGAAACAAATCGGCGGGGATTTCTCCGGTTTTGGACAAGATTTTGACTTTGGATTTTGCTGAAAATATCAAAAGTTCTTCCTAACGGCCATTTGAGGTAGGAGTGAGATTTTTAAGGAGTGAGATTTTTAAGGCCTGAATTTGAAAGCAAGTATTTAAAATATTTATCTTATTTTTCCCCCCAGGGCCCATACCTTTACTACACGCGACAGAAAATACGAACTATTTTTGCATATTGTATTCGTAGTGGTCAATATGACCACTATTCGTGGTGTGTACGTATCTATGGTGCGTAACCATATAGAACGTCCTCACTAGTGCGCAACATATTGAGAGCAGTCGTCATACGGTTGGATGTCTCTGTGACAAGTTGGAAAAGGAAGGCTGTAAATGTAAGTTTTTATAACTTTCTACATTTTTATCTTAACGAACTTATGAATTAATATATATAGACTGAAACCTAAGTATCAGTTTGCCCATTTGAAACAAAATTACATCTGTATCCCCAATACCCAGTATACACACATGTATATTTCCTAATGGTCAATATGACTACTCATAGGTACACGCCATTGCCGACTGTGTAGGAATGCAGCCAACACACATCCCATACCTAAACTGCATCACTGTGCATTTTTGGCTATATTTAAGTGAAACTCATATATTGCAGTTTACTTAAATCTAAATACTTATGTTGAATAATAGATGATTAAAACTTACCAGTTTGTTTTGTGACCTTTGAAGAGGGTTTCCTGAAATTTTGGGTACTTTTCGTCGATAACTCCTATCGAGACTGTCCCGTCAGCATCCATTTTGTATTTTTCACGATTATGATGAAGGGAGCCCTCAGCGCTCGTAGTGGTACCGGCGCGATCGGTTCGTCGATCTCCTACGAAGACCTGGAAGGGCCAAACTGACGACGTAAAAAAGTTAAAAATATTACGTACGTACGTAATAATTACTACGTACACAAGCTATTCTACGAAGGGCCAAACTGACGACGTAAAAAAATGAAAAATATTACGTACGTACGTAGTAATTATTACGTACGTACGTAATATTTTTTATTTTTTTACGTCGTCAGTTTGGCCCTTCGTAGAATAGCTTGTGTGCGTAACATTCTGCGTACGTATCTATGGTGCGTAACCATGTAGAGCGGCCTCACTAGTGCGCAACATATTGAGAGCAGTCGTCATCCGTATGGAGGTGTGGGTAACAAGTACGAAAAACAAGGCTGTAAATGTAAGTTTTTATAACTTTCTACATTTTGTATCTTAACGAACTTATAACGTAAAATCTAAAGAGTGATACTTGAGTATCAGTTTGCCCACAAAAACCTCCATTTCAAACAAAATTACATCTGTATCCCCAATACCCAGTATGATCAGTTGCCCTTATTTCGCCCTTGCTCTAATTTCGCCCCCCAAGCGCAACAAAGGTACCCAGCGCGTTTAAAGCATTTAAACGCGTGGGACTACGCGTAAGAAACTATATGACGCTTAGCCTTAGGCCGAAGGCAACGGAGAAAAATGAGGGCAAAAAATGTATTGGCTTAATATTTCGTATTTTAATCAAAATAATGTAGAAAATCATTAAAATGGAAGTTTCATACCGTCAGTGAATGTCTAGAGTCATAGAATGTCGAAAATTATGTATGTTTCCACGACGTATTCCCACTGTCCGAGCGTTTCATGGAAATCGCCATTTTGTGTGTAATGTTGTGCTGCCAGCTACGTCGCTCTCGTAATGGCAAATGTTGACGATGTTGGCGAATGTTGACGATATTGGCGAATGTTGACGCCATTTATAGTCACTGTGATGGAGTGGGGGGCGAAATTAAGTACATCCTTATCCAGCGCGCGTCGGTGAACACGTCTCCATTGTGACGTCATTTCTGAAGGAACGCGAAGGAATTGACGCGCAATTTTCATCGCATTTTTAACTCAAGTATTTTTAACATATGATGCACCACGTGGTACCCCAGGGTAGCGTTGTACCCCGGGGTACCACGTTGTGTAGCGCCATCTCACGTCCACTCGAGTACAACCCCAGAATGCAGTGCGTGTACTTAGTCATTCCCAATGCATGTTAAGTGTTATTATGCATGGTGTGCATGCGCAGTACTGCTGCTCGCGCTAGCTGCTATCCCTCACAAGCGCAGTGGTGGTTATATATACAGCGCTAGCTCCCGCGGCTTTTGAACTTGATTTTATTTCGCTTCTTCCTAAAAAAACATCACATCATCGTTACTGTATTTTAGCTGTCAAACTTTCAAACTTAGACAATGGTGGATACGGAAATTTACTGTAAGGGAAAGGACGTAAAAGACGAAGATTTCAAGGACCGAGAAAGTTGAAAGAGCACGATATCGTGCAATACAGAAGTTTGGGGACGAGCAGGCCGCTGATCTGTGTACATGGTAGCAGTTTTTAGGAAGGCAAGTGACGGGGGAGACAAGGAGCAGGCTGTTATTATGACACTGCTGGCCTAATCCCTCTCTCAAATCGAAGAAATAGAAATCAATAATAGAATAATTACTCACAACAATGAATTATAGGATTTTTTACAAGAACATTGGACACAATTGAATGTTGAAAAAAATCACACCAAAATAATTTCCCACTTTTTGGTAACCCAGGGTACAGCCCTCAAAAAAAATTAAATAATAAAAAAAAATGGCCGATTTTTATTTGGTACCCCAGGGCACACCACGAATAGTGGTCTTATTGACCACTACGAATACAAAATGCAAAAATAGTTGATATTTTCTGTCGCGTGTAGTAAAGGTATGGGGGGAAAATAAGATAAATATTTTAAATACTTGCTTTCAAATTCAGCCCTTAAAAATCTCACTCCTACCTCAAATGGCCGTTAGAAAGAACTTTTGATATTTTCAGCAAAATCCAAAGTCAAAATCTTGTCCAAAACCGGAGAAATCCCCGCCGATTTGTTTTGTCCTTAAAAATTTGGTCCCTATGTGGCATACACGGAAAGTCCCGATTTGCTGTGTGCGCGATCGTAAAGATCGATGTGCGCTTGCGATCCCGAGTTTCTTCGGTTTTAGTCTAAGACATCGGCAGTTTGTAAACAACACGCGATCGCGAAACAAATCGGCGGGGATTTCTCCGGTTTTGGACAAGATTTTGACTTTGGATTTTGCTGAAAATATCAAAAGTTCTTTCTAACGGCCATTTGAGGTAGGAGTGAGATTTTTAAGGGCTGAATTTGAAAGCAAGTATTTAAAATATTTATCTTATTTTCCCCCCATACCTTTACTACACGCGACAGAAAATATCAACTATTTTTGCATTTTGTATTCGTAGTGGTCAATATGACCACTATTCGTCGTGTGCCCCAGGGCACCCAGGGCACTCAGGGCACTCATAGGTACATTCCTATACTTCGTGTGTATAATGTAGGCAGTCATACACCTCATCTTTTTAAAACACCACTGCACAAAAGTCACCAATATTCACTCAAAATCGGCATTTAATTTTCAAAAACCGACCCCAAAATATCCAAGAAATACAATAAATTCAACTCACCAATGTTGGAAAAGATATTTACAAAAATGAAATCCGCAATTTACTGTTGATTCTCGCGAAACGAGCTATCGGAGTCATTGTGTACATTTCCTGGTCGCCGCGGGCGCTGACATCTCCCCAAAAGAGTTTTGTCCTCAAAAATTAGGTCCCTATGGCGTACACGGAAAAGTTCCGATTTTCTGTGTGCGCGATCGTAAAGATCGATGTGCCCTTGCGATCCCGAGTTTCTTCGTGGACAAAAATTATATTGGCCGATTTTAGTCTAAGACATCGGCAGTTTGTAAACAACACGCGATCGCGAAACAAATCGGCGGGGATTTCTCCGGTTTTGGACAAGATTTTGACTTTGGATTTTGCTGTAAATATCAAAAGTTCTTCCTAACGGCCATTTGAGGTAGGAGTGAGATTTTTAAGGGCTGAATTTGAAAGCAAGTATTTAAAATATTTATCTTATTTCCCCCCCATACCTTTAGTACATGCGACAGAAAATACCAACTATTTTACAGAAATGTACCCGGGAGTGCCCCAGGGTACCATTTATGTCATCATATGTTCAGCGTTTTTTAGAACAATCTATGAAGTATTACTCCCGTAATCGTTCAAAATGTCGTTAGGGGGGCGAAATTAGGACCATGCATGCTATACACACATGTATATGATCCTAATGGTCAATATGACCATTGCTTGCTGATGTGCCGTCTGTCATGTCTGTCTTCATTCTTCATGGTCTTGGAGGAGAGCCTCGAAAATCAAAAGATGTTATAAAACTCCTCCAAACAGACAGATTTTTCTGTCTATCTTCAGATAAGCTTGTATAAATTCAGATAAGCTTGTACATACAAACATGTATAACTGACTATAAGTGTGGGAAACAATGAACAACATCATCAACAAAAAGACAATTTCTGCAATTCCACACATCAGGACATTGAATACATGGGACCACAATACTCACTTCTTCAACTTTTCGCAGAGGCATATGGAGAATCGCCATCAAAAGTTTAAGTTTGACAGTGGGGTGGAGGGTTTGAAAACAGTCGTGTGTATTCCTCAAAACATCCTGGTGTAGCTGGGTGCTTATACTCGTAATTCCAGACCAAAGATCATCATTATCACCCAGTTTATTGTGCAGCCAAAGACTGGTGTCACTGTCCCGAACAGTCGCCATATTTACAATTGTATGCAATTGTAATTGCAATTCATGACATGACCAACCTCCCGCCCCCCCCCCCCCCCCCTCCCACCCCCAATTCCATTCCCTTGTCATACTTGTTAATTTATTGTCTCTTCTATTTTGCTAAAATCTAGAGTTTTAGACTATAGCTTTCAACCCTTCCATCTTTAATAACTAGGCCTAAGCCTAATATTTTATAAGTTTCGAAGATGTCATGCTTTTGGGAAAAGATAGGGAAGTACTAGACCAAAAGCTTCAGTCTCTCTGTATCGTCGGTTGTTCCGCTGAGACTTCGTCTGGCTCCACTAGACCTCCATACATAGAGACTGAATGATCACATATCGCGTATTGTGTGGACGATCATATCCGGAACCGGAAGTGGTTCTCTGTGTGTTTGTGTGTGTAGCATATATTCAGTGGCGTATTCGTGCAGTATGTATACGTAACGGCAACGCGACCTAAGGCTCAGGTCGGCTGATCGTCCACCTTGTTGGTGATACACGGTCGTACCGTCTGTCTATGGGGAAGGTTGAGAAATGTCAGAAATATTAAAGATTTCCCCATAACAGACGGTTATTTCTGTCTAGGGAAGTACGAGTTTTGTCAAGCAGATTCTTCCCTGGGCGAAGTAAGTATCCAAGCACACTCGACTCGCACACTCCCTTTCTCGGAAATCTATGTTGGGGTATCGGTAGGGGCAAGGGTCAATATGGTGTTAGCCTAGGGTAGGGTGCTTTGGGGAGTCAGAGGTGGATCCAGGGGGCTTGGGAGCCCCACCCCCTAGCTGATTCTGCCTATATTAAGGCACGTCTCCCCCAAACCATATGCCCCAAACACATCCTCTATTGAGAGAAAAAATGGCATGGAAGTATTTCAAAAATCCAGCATGAGCTGAACTGCTAGCAGTGCAGGGATCAACTAGTGGAGGTCACAAAGGAGAATGTATGTCAAATGTTTAGTTTCGTGCCCCCGTGCAACCCTAGGATCGCCACTGATTTTGTTGAATAGAACACATGCATACTTGACTGAAGAGCGAAAAAAGGGAGATCAGCATTTGAAGAGTTTCATTCCAAAAGGGACTAAATTTTGGCATTTTCGAATAAATCAAGGTTTTTTGATTTACCACTTTTCGTCTTTTACTATTTTCATTTTGGTATACAAAAAAATATTAAGACTATTGCCTTAGACCATTTTGATAATATTTTTTTTAAATCTAGCGATACATTTCGATTTTTGAGAAATTTTTATAGGCCTAATGGATTTAATTCCTTTTGGAATGAAATTGTAGTCGATTGTCTTTTTGGTGTGTTTAAAACAAAATGCCATGTTAAATTCATATTGCTTGCAGAGTGAAAGTTTCATCTCATGTGTTATATTGATTTTAAAAATCCATATGTTTCCATTGTCTTTTTTTCTAAGTTAGTATTTTTGTGAGTTTCATTCCAAAAGGGATTAAATCCGAAAATATTCATCAATAATAAATTGAATTTATCACATTTTGCACTGATGATTCAAATGGGTAATATAGCTTCACCACTATGACTTGCAAACATATAAAGCTAAAGGAAACACGGCATAAATGAACGAATTTGTAATCACCATATTGGATTTAGTCCCTTTTGGAATGAAACAGATTTGGATTTAATTCCTTTTGGAATCATGAATTTTGAGCGATTTTTTTAAACTTTCAAAATATATTGTTTGATGCAATATACATGTAGCACATTTGATTCTCATGTGCGAGATACGCAATTTTAGGACTAGATGATTTACCTGTAGTATACTGAAGTTTAGATTTGTGAGTTATATACTTCAGGGGCGGGTCCAGGATTGTGTAAAAAGAGGGGGTCGGGAGCCGGAAAAGTACACAATCACAATTAAGGAGGCAGAAAGAGAATTCAATCCCATGTGATGAACAAGGAATGTGCGTAATTTATGACAATTGTATTAAACTAAACTGAAGATTCAGTAAATTATCAAAAAGCGATACGGTAAACGTAGTTTACATCAAGAGGACTCAAAGTCCAGTCGATGGTTAGATTCCAGCAATAGCATGTATGCGCATGTAAACGTGTGTGTGGCGAGCTAGATGAACAAGAGGAATATCATAGCTATAGTATGAGAGCAGCAGTAGGGAACGCAACTGTGCAGGCACAAGATAACCAATATCATATAATATATGACTCAAGTTAGCTGATCGGCTTCCTCTTTTCTTGCTTCGCTTGTCAAAGCGATTCAGTCGTTGATAACCTTTTAGGAAAATTTGCAATAGTGCCGGAGTGTCAGAGATTTTTTTCTGATAGCTGATGTGAAAGGGTGGACTCGGAGCCTGAAGCAGTGATAAGACTGCACTGGTGCCGACTGCACGTATAACATGATGAAAAGGAAAAAGACTTGAAAAATGAGAATAATAAGAAGAAAAAAGTGGCATTATAACATGACCAGCATCACCTGTCGCATGGCCGGCCAAGCTCGAGTATGCTATTAAGTCTGGATTGAAAAAAAAAATATGGGTCTGTAGGGAACCTTTCAGAAATTTAGCACACTTTTGTGTTCTTCAGATCAGTCAGATTTGGTTATTCTGCTCTCCCCCCCCCCCCCCCCCCCCCCGGCTCCCTGCCGTCCGCCACTCAGGAGCCTCCATGAAAAACACCAAAGGATGTTTGGTGTTTTTTCTTAATAATCTGAACCTTCTTTTTAAAAAATGCTTGAAAATGAAAGTTTTGCTGCCTAGCTACACCTGCCGTGTTTAATAAACTCTTCTCTTTTTGCAAATTTTGAGGGCCACTTGAAATTATTGGATTAACCCTCTCGCGCTCGCGTTGCCCTCACAGAACTCCTAACAGACGTCTTTAGGAGTTCTGTGGTTGCCCTAGCCGACAGCCCTTTGCTCTCGAGATCTCTCACACTATATATTCATAATGTGGTCGATTCACTTTACAACTGAGTTCTGGTTGGGCGAATCTATATCTGTAGCGGTGCCGTATAGTGTTACATATGGCGACTGTGTAACTCAGCTTGTTCCGAGTTTTGCTACAGCAAAGCCGTGAATTTGAAGGTGTGGATCAGGGTCAATGTAACTACAGCTCACCTGATCGACTGATCTAGTTGATGGCGATGAGTATGCTGTGAATTCTAGGGGTATATTTACTACAAAATCTAAGTTTCCTAAGTCTAGTAAGGGTGAGAAGACTTCTAAAATGTAACAAGTTCTAACCTCGGCTCTAGTAGTAGTACCATGTCTACTCTGTTCAGTTTCATTTCAGTTCATGAACGTTATCTGTGAGTGTGAGTGTCACTGTGTTTGGTTGACAATCACATTCATGCAGTCATTATTGCCATTGGCATTGTCAATTGTAGTTTGGTATGTGTTGTGTGACTGAATTGGTGATCACGAAGAATGCCCTGGCCTGGCCTGGGTGACGAGAGTGAGACTGAGTTAGACTGAAAATTCTGTCTCTCGTTCGTTAGCCTCTTATGCACTTATCAATTGTAAGACGCACCCCTCGACCCCGGGAATGGTGCGTCACTTGTCAGATGTGAGTCGGATTTTCCTATACCATGACGCACCTGTGTGTCTCGACTATGACGGACCTTTTCTTACAATGACTGTGCCTGGACGAAAAAATATGACGCACCAGTTCTAGACTTTGACTTACCATTGTGACGCACCCCGTCATGGTAAAGCTCCGCGCGCACGTGGCACGCTATGCATCGGCGCGGCGCTAGTATAGTATTGCATGCATTGTTGATATCGACATGCATGCATGAACGCTAGCTGAAGACACAAACACACGTTATCATCCTGCACGCTATTGAGGCCGAGCTCGAGATAAGATTATCGGCGATGACATATGAAAATGTGCAGAAGTCACACAGTGCAATCGCTGACATTCTTGTGACGTCAACACATGAATATTCATGTCTCAATCCAGCCTAGCACAAATGCTACCGATCGCGATCATCGCGGCAAGAACCGAACCAGCCAACGCAGTGCTGGAACGAACGGGGTAAAAATAAACAAAGTAACGAAAAATACCTTATTTCTTCCCTTTTTTGAGAACCCAGACAGAAGACAGCATGAGAGAGGATTTGAGATCAATTATTATTATTTGGGGTTTCCATTTTATTTGATGTCATCAAACTCGATTTTGGGCGCCCGGTGCGAAAGTATAGATTCCATGTCAATATATTTTTTTTTATATTCAAGGAGTTTGCATGTTTAAAAGCCCGGTACGCGGTGAGTATTGCGCGGACAGACCCGTTTGTAAACATAGCGAGGCATTATGACGCACCCATGTAAAATGACCGACTATGACGCACCCCATTCTCCATGCTGTGACTGACCAAATGCTTCCATGACCATACCCTGCGTCATTCATTTGTTGGTAAATTACCCAACCATGACGCACCTTTCCCGGGGGTCGAGGGGTGCGTCTTACAATTGATAGGTGCATTATTTGAATAGTGTCGGCTCTTCACTTAGAGACAGAAACGCTCCATACACTCGCCTGTGCAAACTCACTGACCGTCGAGGAACAGTAGGCATACGTTTAGTTGTTAAAATGTGAATATTACGATTTTTAAAAATATTTGTGTAAATTAAATAGATTAGGCCTAGGCCTAGGCTCTATACTTAAACGAACATGTTCAACTTACCAATTTGACTGTTTTATTCCTTTTAATGCTCCTTTTTCAGGTAATTCAGGGTCCAAGGTTTTCTCCGTTTGAAAATCTTCCAGCCGTATTCAAACTGTTATAGTGTGTAAGTCAATGTGTATTCGCTTTGCCCAGCAGAGTGATACGGCCGTTTCTGTCTCTATTAAGTGAAGAGCTAACGAACGAGAGACAGAATTTTCGGTTTAGAGACTGAGTGAGAATGAGAGCAACTAAGTTACTGGTTACACTTACAGATTTAACCGTTAACTTTAGAAGTCAGAGTTGAGTCAGAATGCCACTAATTCTAACGATAGGCTCAAATTCAGCGTTTGGAAATTCGTTGACATTGTTGAGGCTTCTGAAAACATGTTGATCTTTTCACACATTGTCCATATTTTGCATGAGTTCAAATGTCACAGGTAGTCAATTTCTCAAAAGATCATATAGAAGAAAGGTGAAAAGGGAAGAAGAAATGACTGGAGAGTGAGAACACAAAATGAATGAAGTAATCTAGATCTAGGTAGATCTACAACTTGAACTTTAATAGGCCTAGGAGGAGAAGAAAAGGAAATCTATGGAAAGAGGAAGAAGAGGCAAAACTTTGCAAAACAGAAGATAACAAGAACAGAGGGAAGACAGAATAAACTAAGAATTGAAAGAATATCAATTATTATATGCCATTCTTAAAGTGTCTATAAACTGTAATATTGGTGTATAAAGAGCAGGTTCCTCTGACCCTTGTTACAAGCTTCAAACTATTTTATAATTTATGGTAAGAAATATGATATGAATTGTAGGTTTAGTTACTCCACCATGAAAAGTATCGCTGATACTTCAGTAAAGAAATTTTATGTTACCAAATGCCTTGAAATAATTGCAAAATAAATTTTCACGATCCATGATAAGGATACTTTGCTTTTTTATTTCCCTTCAGAGTTTATACAAGGAAAGAACAGGTAATGACTAGTTATACAACAACAATGGAAGAGTGTGCTCCAAAGCCTCTATCAAGACCCAACAGTATTGATGACAGGTCAGTGTGGGATATCTCAAATCTTTTTTTTTTGCAACACACTTTAAAATATGAATGAGGGACTTGTTGACACTTTGGAATCATATCCTTGATTATAGAAATGTGCAGCATTTTCTACTGCATTCATCAGAACTGTTTTTACTTTAATTTTTATCTATCAATTGCTCAGTCCTGGGTTTTTAAACTTAGTTTATTGCCTATATGATTATTATTAAAATCATCATACATGTAGTTAAAACTCCCATCTCCCTGGTTATAGTGTCTTTTCATATATGGTTTATCAAATTTCATTATTGATGATAGGAAATAGAACATTGAAAATCTTTTGAGACCCAATCCAAACCACTGAGTATTTAAATATTTGGATGCTAAGCTCCAGATGAATTAGGTTGAAACCCATTGGAAAGGCATGCAGAATAAAAATAAAAATGCATCAGACAGTTAAAATAACTCATTTTCTTGTGAGTTAAAAAGCTTTTACTGGTACACAATGTGATCCACTTGTATTTGGGTCTCTTAAAACAGTAGTCCTCTTCAAAAAGAAAAGTTGGGCCAATATAAACGATAAGGAGTTTTCGGATGTGTCAACTAGAACGCCGTCCTAGATCCTCCCAGTGACAATAGACTGCTTTGTGTTGACTGCATACGAAGTAGGTGAAGTATGAAGCTAACAATGGGTGAAGCGAGGTTCACGTATTTAGAGAAGACGGCAAAACCATGTTTGACGCGTTCTCGATCTGACTAGTGGACGAGGGAGAAGCCAGTGAATGGGTGAGCCGTTCTTGCACAAAGTGCGGTATGCAGCTAACACAAAGCAGTCCATTGTAGCTGGGAAGATCTAGGACAGCGTTCAAGTCCACACATTCGATAGCTCACTAATAACTCACCTTATTCTGTACTGGTGTACATGGGCCTTTATCAATCCTTTATAGCACGGAAAGAAATGCAAATGCCCCATTGGCATGAGAATATCGGTAAACTTCTGCTGTCATTGCCCTACATGGACTTCTGTTATAATAGGAACAATTTCATGAATGTTGTCATTACTTGCAGAAGAACCTGCTGGGTTTGCTTTGCTACGATTGAAGATGACCGATCAGCGGAGTGGGTCAGGCCGTGCCGCTGCCGTGGCACAACAAAGTGGGTTCATCAGATGTGTCTGCAACGCTGGATCGATGAGAAGCAGCGCGGTAACAGCATGGCTAAAGTGATGTGTCCTCAGTGCAATGCAGAGTATTCTATCACATACCCTGAGCTTGGTGAGCGCTCATTTATAAGAATCGCCTCCAGTGAAAAAATAAGACCATTGGCATTGATGAGGACACAATGGCTCCTGAAAAGCAGAAATTCTAAATATGTCCCCCCCCCCCCCTGCATGATGCAATTTAATTTTTTTATCTGTCACCATACCTAAAGGAAAGAGTTTATTGATAATTCAAGAATCAAAATTGAATTTAAGAAGCAATGAAGCATACATATGAACAGTTTATAGATAATTGATACAGGTGTATTTTATTTTCTTAATATAATGGTGAATGAATTTCAGCATAAAGAAAGAATATCAATTGATTAGATTTGCACTTTAATTAAGTAAAGTTTAGTTTTCTTCTGTTCATCATGATATTGTTGGTTGATATGATATGAAATTACTTGTGAAGTAAAAGAGCTTTCTCATTTCAGATCATACATTGATGGGGATCAAAACGAAGTCACATATTAAAAAGGAAAGTTTGTTATACTTGAACCACTTCTGAATAACGACCTTGAATGATTTCAGATCTCTCCTCCTTATCTTACAGGTCCTATAGTATACATCTTAGACCTAGTGGACAGGTTTATCTATAAGGTTTGCCCATTCGCAGCGGGAGGCATCGTTGTAGGGTCAGTGTATTGGACAGCCGTCACCTACGGCGCTGTCACTGTAATGCAAGTGCTAGGACACAAAGAAGGTCTTGATGTGATGGAACGGGCAGACCCCCTCTTCCTCCTCATCGGCCTCCCCACAATCCCCGTCATGCTCATCCTGGGCAAGATGGTGCGATGGGAGGACTACGTTCTGCGACTGTGGCGCAAGCACTCGCCCAAGTTGCCCTTCTGGAATTATCTCTTTCCGGAGGAGAGTGTAAAGACGCCGATTGTTCCGAGGGTCCCCACAGAGCCGCAGCCCATTTCTGATCCCATCTCAGCCACCCGCGTTCTCTGCGGTGCACTCATCTTTCCAACTATTGCTACCATGTGTGGGAAGCTGATGTTTAGCACATTAACTTCAAATCTGCAGAGAACAATATTGGTGAGTATATTTCTCTAGAGGTATCCAAGTCCTAAAATTCCATTTATACCACAGATGTTCACATGAAGCGATGTGATCAGTTTACTTGTGGGGATAGCGTCAAGTTGTAAATTAAGCTTCTTTCTGAATAACTGTTCTGGAATATCAAATATGTTTAAGACTTTGAAAGACCTTTTACTGAGAACAAATATTTCACTAATATTTACATTGAGATCATTTGGAAATACAGCATTTCTTCTTGGGTGCCGGAGGCATTATGTTTTCGGGTTGTCCGTCCGTCCGTCCCACTTCTCGTTACCGCGATATCTGAAGAATCATTTGAGGTAGGAACCTCAAACTTGGTACCAGTATGTATCCCCATAGAAAGACTAAGAGGAACTGATTAGATTTTGGGGTAGGTAGGTCAAAGCTCAGAGGTCACAGAGGTCAATTTACATGAAATTACATGGAATTACTGGTTTTTAGCACCGTTACCGCGATATCTCAAGAACTATCTGAGGTGAGAACTTCAAACTTGGTACCAGTATGTATCCCCATAGAAAGAGGAACTGATTAGATTTTGGGGTAGGTAGGTCAAAGTTCAGAGGTCACAGAGGTCAATTTACATGAAATTACATGAAATTACTGGTTTTTAGCCTCGTTACTGCGATATCTCAAGAACTGTTTGAGGTAAGAACTTCAAACTTGGTACCAGTATGTATCCCCATAGAAAGATGAACTGATTAGATTTTGGGGTAAGTAGGTCAAAGGTCAGAGGTCACAGAGGTCAATTTACATGAAATTACATGAAATTCTTGGTTTTTAGCACCGTTACCGTGATTTCTGAAGAGCTGTTTGAGGTAAGAACTTTAAACTTGGTACCAGTATGTATCCCCATAGAAAGAGGAACTGATTAGATTTTGGGGTAGGTAGGTCAAAGTTCAGAGGTCACAGAGGTCAATTTACATGAAATTACATGGAATTATTTTACCTATTGTATCACCATATCTCAACTATTTTATATTCATGACGAGGAGGAGATAAAGTGATTAGACTTTTGGTTATAAGGTGTAAGGTCAAATGTCAAAGAGGTCAATTAACATTTAATTAGAGGCTTTTTATTCTGGTTATCACAATATTTCAAGAACAGTTTGAGCCATCAACTGAATTTAGGTGGAGGCATATAGGAGACGCAGTCGCATGGCTCTTGTTTTTTGTGCTTGATGCAAACAGATGTAGTTTCATGTATCGTATGATTTGAGTTCTCTAATGCTGTGGAAAGTTTAAAGCTATGACATGTTTCTCACCAATATTTCATTATGGTTTCTCCTGTTTCGCTGCATGCATGGTCACAGTAGGGTTCTATTCTCGTTATTTTCACCATTTTTTATCCCACAGGGTGGTATAGCATTTGTCGCTATCAAGGGTGCGCTGAAGGTATTCTACAAACAACAGCAGTATCTACGCCAAGTACATCGCAAGGTACAGGACTTCCCCGAGGAAAGCCGGTAGTCTGAAGACACTGAACACTCTTTCCTCCATGCTCTCATTGCGATCATGCGATGTAAACTCTCCATAATGAGATGATGCAGAATGGAGTGATGCGTTTGTTAATCCATTGACTGCTGAATTATCTAATACCCATAGGATTAAAACAGGAACCACCCAGTTCCCTGTAGGCAGTGGGTTAACCTCTCCTAGACATCATCAACATCAGTGGATAATTTACTTGAAGGGTGTGGTGATTGTTGGTAGGGTTTCAGCCACCCCATTTTTTAGAGTTCGATGTTTTGGGATTCAGCAGCAATGATGATAATTGCCTGCAGTGCTGTAAAACTGCTTGAATAATAAAGAGATACTACGCAGCATCTTACGAAAGTTCCAATCAGTCAGCGACTCGATCAATTTGCTTGCTGTGTCAAAGGATAGTATTAGTAGGCCAACTATTTTTGTTATGCATTTAAAGGTATATCCTTTGCCTCGTAACAAAATATTACATTCACCTGTTAAGAGGTATACATAGCCAGAACTTTATGTACATACATTAATTGTTGCTAGGTCAGATAAACATTATGGCTTGTTTGACCAAGCACTGACTATTGAATTACAATAACTCTTAACAGGTGAATGCAATAGTTTGTCACTAGGCATTTGAAAAAGATGTATGCAATTTCAGTACATTTCAAAAGTGGGCTATTGGTGAAGTAGTTGTGATTCCATGAAAGCAAGTATGGCTATAAACCAGTGTGTAAGCAACCAGGGTACCTGGAGACTTACAGTCCTATCTGAGGGACAATACATCTAGCTACATGTTTAAGTAGATATGTTTCAAGAAAAAAAATAAAATGCATACTCTTGGCAGAAGAATAGTAAGATATATGGGGTGTTGCAAGAAAGTTGATTGCAAGTTGCAACTGATCGGTACTGACCAATCAAAATCATTGTTGCAAGCGCATCTTCTTGAATGGGCAGACCCTGAACCATTCAGAATGGTTGTTCTAATTTGCTTTACAATTTGCAATTGATTGCAACTTTCTTGCAACACCCCATTAGTGTGTAATGGAGCATACTCATCAAGCAACACCTTACTTAGTTTTTTTTTTGTTCATTGAAATTCACCTAGATTCACTTTAAAAACTGACTGACTGTATTGCGTAGTTCCTAATCCTATGTGCGACCGATATAACCATAACCAGAGTCACTTGTCGATTATATGAAACTCTTTACTCGCATTCACTTAATCTTCATCCAAGACAAAGATTTCTCTTGGTGACCTTCACATAGCTACAATGTAGTGCAGCAATTTGATGATATGACATGTTCAGTTTTTACTCCAGGCATATCGTTTTCACAAGAATATAATACTAAGAATCCAGAAATCAGTGATTTTCATCTCCAACTGATCATTCAAAGAGTCAATTTTTCCTAAGGCATATTTATTTGCAAAAATATAATACTGAAAGATTGTAATAGTGATTTGATCAACGTTGATTGTATTTGCCAACACTGCATACCATATAGCACAAGCACAGTCAAGATGTTTCGTTTCATATGCTTCAATGATTTTTTTTTTAATCAGTCGTACTCGAAATACTCAGTTTAGCTTACAGTGCATAAATCTTGATATATTTCGCCATAGAAATTCACAAATTGCTGTTGCTCTAATGTAGTGCTGTACATGTACATGTAGCTCTGGCCGTACATATAGTTAGATACATTTCTAGCAAGCAAAATGGAACTGAAGTTGTATAATGGTCTTTCTGCTAATCAGATACAATTCTCATTGAATGACCTGAAAGCTTACCTATTCAACCATTTGCTGGAAAATTACTCAAATCATGGTGGCATGATTTCATTAAAGGGAAATCCAACCTTAATAGCAAGTTGCTTTGAAAGAAAGAGGAAATATCAGAGAGCAGATTGGTGAGAGTTTGAACGAAATCGGACGAGCAATAAGAAGGTTATGAATTTTTTAAAGTTGTCATCACTATACATATGGGCATTTCAAATTGGCCGAATAGGTAATGTCACAGTGATGTAGCTGTGGACAACTCCCCCATTCGCTCCAACACACAAAATGACTAAAATGTCACTTTTTTCAAAATGTATTGCTCAGTAGGATCTTTTTTCTTTCATGAGGACCTATATCTCCAATATATTTTGAGTACCACCCCGAGGGTAAAAGCAAAAAAAAAAACGAGAGAGTTGTCCACAAAAATGTCACAATTGACTCACCAAATTGCCACTTTGAGATTCGCATTGTTTTCAAACATCCATAACTTTTTTAATCCTTGTCCAATTTCTTTCAAACTTTCACCATGCTGTTTTTCTTATTTTTCTGCTTTCACACGAATCATCTTATTACCAAGGTTGGATTGCCCTTTAAAACAGGAACATTTACTCTCCATAATGTCTACATTCTTGTCAAGCATAGGAACAGGGAAAGAAGTATAACAGTATATAACGATAAGCATGCAGTAATTGTTTATATCGATATGTATAAAAATGTTTCTGTACAGTACATGTTTGTAAAGTTGTAAAGATTTGAGTATAATGTAAATTATTTATAATTTTCTAAAATTGTACATACTTGATGTCTGCTGGATTTTATTTGAGAATGATGGAACATGTAGCAGGAAATGATAGTTTTAAAAAGACCTGCATACAAATTGACATGTACATTGTAAGACTGAATATCAGCAGTCCTGTGGTTTGGGTTTACGACCAACAGATATTTTGTCCCAGTCACACCAAATGGAATCTAAACCGCCTGACAAACTTATCGCCATTTTGGGAAATGTGATTTTTCTGTTTGATCTGATGTTGGTCATATTATCTGAAGTACAGACCATATATAAGAACTTTAAAATAACTACCCTGGTAGGGAACTTTTGCAGAAAAGGTAGAATAATATCGTTCTCCTGATCCGATCCAATCTGTAGTAAGCCGGTGCTTTAATCTTTGTGCTGGTAAACAAAGTTTCTCCATGGTGGTAGTCTGTACATCATTTAAAACTGATTATATTGTCTGTAATGCATGTAGCTCAATACATGTATGATGCCTTTACCTAATACCGACCTCTTAACGATGTTTCCAACGACTACGGCAAAGATTCTTCATGAAACGTAATGAAAATTCATCAGACTATTACCCAAATACTGGGGAACAAGATCCAGGTACTAACGAGCGATAATACTTGCGCGTTCTTGTAGAAATGACGTTGCAATAGAGTCATCTCATTTTACGCATAGAGGGAGAAGTGCGTTTTAATTACCGACCCCTGCACATAGTCAATGGCAATTTATGAAAAGAAATTATTTTAATGAAAATATGAAAAATTAACAAAAAATTGATAATAATTACGTTTTTATTCCTCATCTTGCTCTATTTTGGCTGTTCTCAACGTTGCTAGGCATTCTACGCGTAGTCCCATGGGTTGATTTGCAAGACGCGCGCTAGATGCCATGATACGCTTAATGGTCGGTATTATGACATGGCCGGTATTAGGTGAAGTGATCATACATGTTTTTATACAAACATTTCATTCTCATAGTGAAAAAGACCCAGATAACATGGAAACTCACTTTGGTTCTTCCGTGTACATGTATATCATTTTCATGTATAGAAATGTGTGCTTACACCCCATTTCTTTAAACTGTTTTACACTTCACAAAAACCAAACTTGTTTTCATTATTGTATGGCCTATGCTTAGTTTATTCAAGGCATGAATTACTTTGATCGACTAGTTCACATTTAGCCTCTCAGAATGGTTAACCAGTAACTACAAAGACCATGTGTACATGTAGTAGGCTCAGAATTCATTAACTATGTGTACTGAATTCTCTCATTTCCATCGGCTATATAACATGGTTCCCAATTTCAATGCGTTTTGCAAGAACAAAATATTCATTTGATTGTGGGAGATTGATATCCACGATACTAATACATGTATTTCACTTCAATTGTAAGTTTTTGGTCTATTATTAGTTTTGAGATAAGGGGAAGTGACAGATACTGTAGATTACCTAGTCGCAGTTTCTGATTTCCACTTGTTCTCTTTGCAGAGTGGATTTCAAGGTAACTGCTTTTTAAGGACGTCTAAATATAGGTGAAGAGGATCTCTTCGTTTCGTATCTCTTCATTTACGTATGCAATTAAAAAATTTCCTAGTAAATGTAAGAAACCCAAAATATAAAAACAATCCTTACTCTTCTGACACTTTACATTTCCTTTTTTAATTGTACACAGATACAAGTGTATTGGAAATGATTCAAAGTGGAAAAACTAATCTGAACAGTGTTTAGAGAATCCTCTTGGGTTTATTTGTAGTAATAAAAGTCTTATTTCTATTTTCCTGCAATATTTGCATTGCTCTTTACAGAACCATTACTTCATCCAAGCTTCATGTACTATATGTTGTATTTACAAAGCAATACTGCATTTTCATTAAGAGTTGTGAGATATATCATGTCACTCTATATATATATATATATATGTATTTAAATCTATAAGGCATTAAATGTGCATTATTTGCCATATTGTTAGCCTTGATCGATTGATTGTCTTTACTGCTTGAATGTGAGAAGTGAATAGAAGGATAGTATTATAAGCCAGTTCCTAATTAGTACATGGTACAATTGACCCGAATTTGTACACGCGCACGCATCTGTTTTGGTGGGCACGCTACTTGTTAAACATTTAAAATCATACTGGTGCGCGCATGGAGTGCACAGTATGAAAGCGTATAGAGGTCTGTTACTCGGTACAAATGACCTTGATCTGCACATGCGCAGATTCTAATTACGAACTGGCTTATGGAGATACAAAGTGAAAAAAAGAAGGTTGCATCATTAGGAATTCTTAAAGGTACCACTTAGCTTTTGTACATACATGTTGACAAGTCACTCGAAAAGATTTTGGTAGCCATCATCAAGGTGGTGACAGTTTTATGGAATTCCCTGGAAGTTGCATTTCTACAGTGAAATCACAGATTTTAGAGTTATATGTAACTCAGATAGCATTCTTTTTGAAAAATGAACATGCAATCGATGTTTTTGCATTTGAAGACAAATCAATAAACAGTTTATCAACTTAAGCTCTTGTACAAATGAAATTGAACACGTGCTTGAGCAACGTTTGCTCCATACCGAATTTCTAACAATAATCAAATTCTTAAAGATAAAGCAGAGTCCTAGTGATGCAATTACATTGTGAAAGAAACTGTCTCAAAGCAATTGGGAAAGGTTGATCATACAAATTGGTGTATTGTATACTGAGGTTTGGGAATTATGAAAATGATAAGAAATAACTCAATCTGGCCCAAAACCAACAAGAGCCCCAGGGGGCACGACGCTCACCTGAGGTGGATCAATTCACATCTGGTGCAGGTGCCCCTATAAGGCCACCCAGAAAAATTTCATGAACAACTTTCATTCTTCATCTATAGAGGTATCTCTATACACAATACCAAGTCTGAGCTTCCTACCAAGTTCGGTTAAATTCCAATCATGGGTTTTGGAGAAGAAGCTGAAAATGTAAAAAGTTTATGGATGGCGGACAACTTGCCCCACCCCCCCCCCCTCCAGTATGTTACCCCCACAGACCCCCTATAGGGGCACCCAGAAAAAATTCATGAACAACTTTCATTTTTCGTCTATAGAGGTATCTCCATACACAATACCAAGTCTGAGCTATTCCTGGTTCTGGAGAAGAAGATGTTTGAAATTTACATAGCTTTTACACTTGGGGGCCCTCCCCCTGCGCCCCCTGGGGACCACATGTACCATTTTAGCAACTTTGGATCCCCTACCCCTAAGGATGATTCCTACCAAGTTTGGTTGAATTCCGATCATGTGTTTTGGAGAAGATCAGAATGTACATTTTGCCTGGCAGCGCCCCCCCCCCCCTCCTCCAGTATGTTACCCCCACAGGGCCCCTATAGGGCCACTCAGAGAAATTTCATGAACAACATTCATTCTTCATCTATAGAGGTATCTCCATACACAATACCAAGTCTGAGCTATGCCTGGTTCTGGAGAAGAAGATGTTTGAAATTTACATAGCTTTTACACTTGGGGGCCCTCCCCCTGGGCCCTCCCGGGGCCACATGTACCATTTTAGCAACTTTGGATCCCCTACCCCTAAGGATGATTCCTACCAAGTTTGGTTGAATTCCAATCATGTGTTTTGGAGAAGATCAGAATGTACATTTTGCCTGGCAGCGCCGCCCCCCCCCCCCCCCCCCCCCCTCCAGTATGTTACCCCCACAGGGCCCCTATAGGGCCACTCAGAGAAATTTCATGAACAACATTCATTCTTCATCTATAGAGGTATCTCCATACACAATACCAACCGTCTGAGCTATGCCTGGGGGCCACATGTACCATTTTAGCAACTTTGGGTCCCCTACCCCTAAAGATGATTCCTACCAAGTTTGGTTGAATTCCGATCATGGGTTTTTGGAGAAGAAGATGAAAATGTAAAAAGTTAATGGACGACGGACAAATTTCCATCGCAATAGCTCACTCGAGCCTTAGGTGCAGGCGAGCTAAAAATGCTGTACACAGAAATGTGTATAAACATGTAGTACTACACATGTGGCATGTATGTTCGGCCTGAACACGTCAGCTATTTCTTGTCATATTTTGAATGCAAAGGCATTTGAAGAGCAATTCTTTTCAGGGTACAATTCTACTATAGGTCCATTCTCGGTCACATGTTTGACCGAAATCCTGAAAATATTTGTAGTTTATTTTACAATATTTGTCTTGTAAGTTGTAGTAGAAGTCTCTCATTTCGTTTGTTTTTTATAACAATCTACTCCCAACAGACGGATTGTAATTATTTAAAATGAGATTACCGGTACATCATTTCTTTCAGAGGTCAAACTTAGGTCGGTCACAGGACCTCGCATGAAAAAGAGTCTTACTTGTTGGTATTCAAACCTACTTTTTTCATACATGTATTGGAGTGCAATTTTCCACATTTCATTGTATGATGCTATTGTTTTGAACAATTTGAAAGCAATTTTCCATAAATGAGTGAACATTATTTTCTTTTAATTAAGAGGTGAAAATTGGGTAGGTCATGTGTGTGACCACTCTCTAAAGGGCATTTTAAAATGTCTCCTTCAAAACATTATGGTTAGGAAATGATTTTTTTCTTGTCTGAAAGAAGGAAATCTTATTCATGTACGAAACTGGTGATATAAAAAATGTAATCTGATTTTCTGATGAGGCAAAATGAGATGGTCACATGTGTGACCGTATGTTCCACTTTATAAAAAATGGCTACATAATGTTCTTCAAAATCAGCATAAAAGGAATGAGAGAGCTCACAATGAAAACATCTTCTTAAATGTTTCTTTAAGAGGCTCCCCATAAGTACATCCCCCCACCCCCGTCCCACTATGACAAACTGACATGCTTACATTGAACGAGTTATTGCTCCTTTTCAACAAAAATGAAAACCAACAGAACATTGCAAAAACAAAAATAGCAACTTCAAATTTTCCAGATGATGTTTTGCAAATGGAGCATTTTCAACTACCAATTTAGTATAATTATGCTGCTATTACAATAAAACACACAAAAAAGCTTTCACAAACTCATTTGTCCTTTCAAAATAAGTGATTTTATTACACTCATTGAAATGCAACATAAAAAAAATCAAAATGTCCACAGAATGTCCATCCTTAGGCACTATACAGAGTGCAATTATTGGAGCAATGTTTAACATAAAACAAAAATATCAGAAAGACACTACATAAAACTGAAATACGAAGCAACGTATGACAAATAAAAGTCCATTAAAAGTGCTTTGCAGAATGAAATTGGATTTTTTCAGCTTTGCTGAGCCAAGTCATGTGCATAAGTACATGATACATGTAGGTGTTCATTGAATAAAGCATATTACCTATCCAATGTGATTGAAAAAATATATAAAGAATAAGAAATACCATAAAACTGAATGTTTCATATATAATATAACTACATGTAGAACTATAATGGATTTGCTCTCCACTTTTGTGTTTGCTTTCGTTGGGAGAGCATTAAAAAGCAACATTTTTTGAAAGATAGATTTATTATGACACAAAATTTTTGGTATTAGAGAAATTTTAGGAGAAAAGAATACTTACTTTATTGATTGTCCATACCTTAAAGCATACACTTTTTTAATAGTTTGCCAAATTTGAGCACACCGTTTCAAAGGTTCAAATAAATTTGTTGTTATGGGGCTATGGCCTCTGCCATCCTCTGTGCCTTTGGTCATCTAACAGGAAAGACCTCATGGAGGAGCAGTCAATACTCCATGATTAAACAACCATAATTCACACATGCTTAAATCTACAATTTGCCACCATTCAATTTGAACTTACCAGGAATTCTGTGAAATTCACAAAAGAAACAAAATTCTAGAGGTTATAAAGGCAAAATATCGAGTATTTTCCATTTTGTATGAGTAGGTATTATCCACGTTGCAGGAATATGACTTGTAATCAAATGCTCATTTAGGACCCGTTATTTTTCTAGCGTACTACAAAATCCTAATTTACATGTACCTGCATAAGTTTGAATCCCGCACGAAAATTGAGCTAATGCACTACCATACATGAAAATACACATGTGGGCATTTTCGCAATCTATCCATAACTAAATGTGGATATTTTATCTGTATACTGTATACACAATAGCAACTACACAGTAATCAATGGGGGGAAAAAGGAAAAATAGACAATCTATACTTTTAAGATACATGTACAATGTCACAAAACTGTCATTCATTTTGTCGATGGTATATTATTTTTTTTCAGTCTTATATTTTATATACTTTTTTTTTAAATTTGTTAAGTTATCATTTTAAGCCATCGTCTCTTCAATGAAATAATATTAAATCTAGATGCTGAGGAAATATCAAAGACATACTTTTTTGTTTATAGAGGAAAAATATTTAGTAAAAGGGTTAACAAGAATCAAATTGCATGATGGGTTGCCACGTTTTGGCAGGGTAACCTCACTAGTCATAAGCACCGCTATTCATAGGGACCACTTATTCATACGGACCGCTATCCACAACGCGTGACTAAATGAATAGCGGTTTTGTATGAATAGCGGTGCTTCTAAATAGCGAGCAAACCATAGACAATTACCTCGCCATTCACAAGGACCTCCATTCATAAGGACCACTATTCATAACTATTCATAAGGACCGCTATTCACAACGCGTGTTAAATGAATAGCGGTTTTCTATGAATAGCAGTCCTTGTGAATAGCGAGGGGACCCCGTTTTGGCAATATCGAGTTTTCACGTATATTGGCAAGCTTACTTTATGCTAGGCCAGCGCTGATGGTTTTGGTTATCCATTTGCCCCCTGGTGAATGTTTATATTATCAAGCCACAAATTATAATACACAAACCTCAAATGACTTCCTGCATTAGAAAAAAATTAAGAGACTTAAATTTACAACAAACTTTTCTGTGATTATCTCATCTACTCTTGACCACTTTTGAGGACTTAAAAAAAAAAATTCTTTGGATACACATTTCCAAAAATTCCTTTGCCAGAGGTTCCTGCAGGATCAAGTACTACAATATTCCACGGGCTAGTCCAAGATGTTCACTGAAATTTTCTCCTGCACATATAACTATGCAATATCTCTCCTCACGACAGAATGAAATTACTTTTTCTTTCCTACAAAGAGAGCATATAATGTAAAAAACTGGGCCCTGTTTCATAAAACTTGCTATTGATAACAACTAACACAAAGCTCTGACAAATTTGCTCTCAGCCAATCAAATTCACCAATTTCAGTAGCTTATAACAAGTTTTATGAAACAGGGCCCAGGTGTACTGATAGTAGCCCTGTTATTATTGATATCGCCATCAACTGGCAAGTACCACAGAATAGCAACCAAGATGGACATAAACCTGGTGTCAAAGTATTCTGAAGTTCTGGTTTATGCAAGATAAGAAAACTTTAGACATAATTCAAAGAATGTTCAAAACTATCTCAACAAATTTGACTGTAAGCCGTACGGACCAATGAGAAGGTGCCTTTGTTGGGACTATGAGACGATACACTGTGACTTAAAAGGCAATCCAACCTTGGTAATAAGATGATTTGTGTGAAAGCAGAATTAGAAAAACACGATGGTGAAAGTTTGAAAGAAATCGGACAAGGACTAAGAAAGTAATGAATGTTTGAAACATAAGATCACTACATCTGTGCGAATCTCAAATTGGCAATTTGGTGAGTCAATTGTGACATTTTTGTGGACAACACTCCCATTTGTCGTACACAAAAATATCATTACTTTGTGGCTTTCTTCGAGGCGCTTCTTACCCTCGGGGCAGTACTCTAGAGACAGCATATTGTTATAGGTCCTCATGAACGAAAAGATCCTTCTGAGTAATGCATTTTGAAAAAAAGTGAAATTTTAGTCATTTTTTGTATCAGAGCGAATGGGGGAGTTGTCATTAGATACATCACAGTGACAGTACCTATTCGGCCAATTTGAAATTCCCATATGCATAGTGATTACAACTTTCAAAAATTCATAACTTTCTTATTGCTTGTCCAATTTCGTTCAAACTTTCACCAATCTGCTTCTCTGATATTTCTTCTTTCTTTCAAAGCAACTTGCTATTACGGTTGGATTTCCCTTTAATATCCCATTTGTACCAACCATGTTCATGCTTCTCCTTGCATGTGGTTTCCATCCAGATTTTGAAACTTTGTTTATACATTTTGCAATACTACTACGTCTACAAATGAGAATGACTCTACGATAGCTTCTTTAAAAAAAAAAGTTCCATTATTAGAACTCTCGATGACCTTTAAGCCCAATAATAAGTTGCAGAGTATGACCTCCTAAAGCATGTATAGACAAAAAAAAGTAGCTACAAGGACGGGATCTGATGCACAGTAACCAAGATGGCAATACCCCAATGTTATGGGTACACCACAGTTAAATCCAGTAACTGCTACAATTTGACCTCAGTTTGTGCAATTTGTGCGTTTATCATAGTTATCCAGGTCATTTCTATCTTCAAAATCATCTGAAGCAAAAATCATCAAGGCTTAGAATTACAGTACAATGCAAAAGCTTCTACATTTTTATACACAACAAGCACACTAAGACACCGACAAGAACAAATATAATCCTTGTTCAATGATTTGTTGCAAAGCCTTGTGCACACTTGCCACAGTGAACCACCCCAAGAACCATAACAGGAAAATCAAATCATATGAGCCTGGTGAATGTCACAAATCCCCATATCGGCAATTGAATCCAGTGACCGGGGTAATAATGCTCTAAGTGCTTTGGTCGGTTACATTGTAAATGGTAAGGCCCTATATAAGAAACAGCTATTATTAATATGATTATCATATAAAACACAGATCTCTGAGTATGCAGAAGGCCTATGTTACACAAATGTATTTGTTTTGCCTCCACTTGCCAAGCTATCTATTGTAAAACGACAGCCTTTTGAGCCGAGGTGCATTTTCCTTTTTAGGCGGTTAACTGCAGCATGTGTGCACAACGCTTCAGAGTTTAAGGAAGTGGCGTGACTCGGAAGTGTTCATAATTTCAGCAAAACGTAAACTACCAAACATAAAATATACAGTAAAAATAAATTATATCTTATTCTTTTGCCTTTCTGACATTGGAAAAGTCCAATATTTACATTTCATACTGTACACTGTACACACAATCCAATAATATGTTTCGACTGACTGAAAGCATCATGGCAAAAAGAAACTTTAATTTTGGTCAAAACATATCAATCAAACTCTGAGTTGACTTTAATTGCCATTAAGATTGCAATGGCATATGGGTAAACAATAGGTGTATGGCACATACTAAACACATGTACAAAGTATTTAAGATCGGGGCAGCATAAGGTTAATTCAGTACCTCCCTGTATACTTTTTAGCACACATTTATTATAACTTTCTATGTTCACAAAGTTTTACTTTCTTACACAGAGGATAATACCCGATTTTCTTTAAAAATTAAACTACTTTTTTTTTATACAATCAGACCTGGTTACAATAAATTCAAAGTAAAATGTTATTTTTTCAAAGCCATTTTAGTTTACACTTACTTTCCACTTATTCTCAAGGTGAAGCATAAATCTATTGAACTCCAATTCATACTGGGTTCGTTTCTGACAAGTTTGGAACAGGTGGATGTACTCAAATACATGTACATGAAAGTGAGTAATGTGTCACCAGAAAACCCTACTATAAAGTTGCAGTTGGCAGAATCAATACAATTCCGGTTGGGCACTGAAATATGATTTATGGATCATAAGAATTATGTTTTGAAGTCTTTTCTTTCTTTTTCCCCCCTTTTAATCAATTTCCGTTCATTTAGATATTCTGATGAAAAATGCCTTGAACTATTTACCCCATAGAGACATACATGTATCTATTTCATCACATAGCTGGATGCTGAGTGAGACATTCACTAAGTGGTCGCCTTATAGAAGGTTTTCCGATGACACTTCACATATCTTATCTGCTCAATTTGAGGTAACATCCACTTGGAGGGACTTAATTTGTAGTGCTTTGGACAATTTTTCCTACTCTAGTTACATTTATATCTAAAGTCAACACCAAAACTTAATTTCATTTAATAATGTACATCACAATTGCATTGGTATGAAATATATCTTTAAAATATATATCGATGAATACAAAATCAGTACTCTTTTAAAAAAATACTGTTTTGTCTCATGCTTATTACAATGAATACAAATACTGGCCCAAGCCAGCGCCAAAATTTGGTCTTGAAGGGAAAAGTAATAATACCACGTAATGCATATGTGTGTACAGGTTATCAGTTCAGTTTGAACATGGAATATATCAGAGCTTCAACGTAACATTTAAACAAAAGATAGACATTCATACTTTATACACATATATATTTGGTTACCGACATCTCTCTTCTTTTTTTTGTGAATGACAGGAATGCACGCAGTCTCAGTTGGGAGTTGGTTTTCTTGGCCCTTGTTTATCTCTGGGGACAGCCTTCTGATGAATCAGAGTCTGTTTGATTCTAAAAAAAAAAAATTATATAAAAAAATTCAGAGATAAGAATTCAAATTAATTATCTTCGCAATACACTTACACAAGTAAAAGTAAAAGAAGTAAAATCTGAAATATCAATTAAGTACTCTTTGATGGTGGGCGCAGAAATGATTTGGAAGAAAAGTACACTTTTTGCGTGATAAAAGATGACAAATCACAAGCTTCTTAAAACTCTTTTTTTTTTACAAGACCTCTGGTACCAAGTTCATAGGATTTGTTGATAAGTCTGGTTCAGTCTGGTCAAGTTGTTGAATGGTCAAGTTGTTGGATGGTCAAGTCAAGTTGGAGACCCGCACTAACGTCCTTTGGCAAGACATTGATATATAATCGCTGCACTCAACCCAGGTGAGGAGGTAAATGGATACCTGGGGAGCGTTTCATCAAGTGTTTTGTCAGTGATTTTTACCGACAACTGTTATAAGCTACTGAAATCCTTGCATCTGATTGGCCGAGAGCAAATTTGTCGGTAAAAATCACTGACAAAACACTTGATGAAACGCTCCCCTGGTACGATTATTCCTTGAAAAGCATGGTGCATTGGAAACGGTGGCAAAGCTAAAGTCAGAGTAATGACTCCCAAAGCTCTTGCACAAAGGGATGCGCTATACAAGAACAAATTATTACTATCATCATATTTAGGTTGAGATTTACAGCACTACTTACATCAAGTTTATCCCCTGAGGCATCGTCATCAGAGTTTTGCCACGTTGTATCGTACGTAGCATCTCCTCCGGCTCCAACGTCGCTGGTAGGCAGAAGAATCACATCGCCGTTACCATGGTGACCATTCTCATCACCATCTGTTTTTGAGGAAAAGTAGAAATGAAGGCAAAAAAGTTAGAAAAACTACAAATGAAGAGTGTCATGACACATCTTGATAATGAATCATTTTGAAACTGCAGGGATCACAAGACTGCAGGATAGCTCAATCTAAATCCGATATAATAAGCTAGCCTACTACTAGTAGGCAGTAAAAATACAAACAGGATGAGGATATTTCTTGAAATGCCCTAAATTACATGAACTCCAAACATAAACAGAAATAATTTAAATCTTTGGACCAAATCTTGATGCAATATGTGTGTGTGTGTGTGTGTGTGTGTAGTCCCATATATCCACTTCTCCGTGCGATGCAATCTTCACTGCATGTGACTTTCCACCAAGTATGAGTAAATTTGTTAAAATTTCAGTGCAACCAAAACCTCACAATCAACAACTTTTCTTGTGTACTACATGATTAATCATTCCCAAATGGTCTAGATGGTTTCTTTCACTATACAGTCACATGATCAAAATATAACTTTTTCTCTAACCATTTTGAGTCAGGATTGTTCAACTTACTAGCATTGCTGATGGAGAGGTTCTGGATTGGAGGCAGAGTGGTTGTTGAACTGGTAGATGACGATGACGATGAGGAAGCCACTGCAGGTGGAATGAACAGACCTAACGCTTCTTCTTCCATCATATCTTGGAAACAATACTCCAGAAATTCCTCTTCCTCCAGCTGAGCTAAAACCTACAACAAATTTTTGACACTCTTTCAATATTATTGCAATTTCAAGCCTGTTCCACTGTTATTTACTTTAATATAATAAAGGCCTATATTGTTGGGACAGGGATCATATACAGTATACAGTATGCAGTATTTAGCAAATAAGTTAGTTCTCTAGATTTAGTTTAAAGATCACATTACAAGAAAATTCCATCAAAGTAAATATTGGCTTAATAGTTTTTATTGCATATATGGCATAAATTAAACAAGGTTATCCAAATTCAA
Source organism: Heliocidaris erythrogramma (assembly GCA_025617745.1). NCBI lineage: Eukaryota > Metazoa > Echinodermata > Echinoidea > Camarodonta > Echinometridae > Heliocidaris > Heliocidaris erythrogramma. The sequence continues at coordinate 13,795,215 of CM046868.1, read as the reverse complement.
CGCTTGGAAACATTTGAAGTAATGATTATTATCAATTATAAAACGGTAAAATACAGCCCCCGATATAGCAGCTGAAGAGCTCCTCGAACGCTGCTGAGATGTGTGACGACACACCAGGGGCCAGTCCTGTCTAAGCAGACGATGTCCCATAACATCTTACACATTTTTCAGTGCCTGTTTTGTCATCTCCTCTTCACTTATTTCTCTTACTTGACTAGTGTCAGTCTTAATGTTACATGTAGTCTGTTGCCTCACTCTTAACTTCGTGTATGGTATTATTTTGATGAAAAATGCAGCGTTAAAAAAATAAAGGAATCAGTCACTTGTAAACAAAATAAGACGCCATTGTATTTTCAGCTGCTTGCACCGGGGCATGTTCGGCGTTTCAAGAGGGGACGAATACCATCCATGCTATTATTCGGAGGGCTTTTCAATTTGAAAATGGGGTTTATTTCATTGATCATTGACCCTTCTCCTGTGTATTTACAATCAAACGGTTTTAGTTATCAGAATCAGTTTCACTTTCCCTTTTAGAATGGTGTGAAATAAGGTCATGTTAAATATACCAAACTCTTTATAATTTGATAAATAATTGCATTGTAATTACGTTCATTCATTATATGACGTCGTCTGCTTTATAAGCAGGATCGATCCGTAGTGTGACGACCTCAAAACATCGCTATATTTCTGGCGAATCCTCGGATATTTCAGATGCTTAGAAGAGTTTTTATTTATGTTGTTTTTATAATCATCAGATACGCAGTTGACATAAAACTTATACGATTGCCATCTGTAAGCTTCCCAGTTTCTAGTGATACATTAATTGCCATATTTGTGATTTTCTTGTAATGTGATCTTTAACAACAGCATTTACATGTACATGCAGTTGATCGGGGATGTTGAAAATCAATTCAATTCAAATACTTACTCATCCAACACTCATTTGATATGATAATCTACTTTGCTCAAAAAGAATGGACAATTTCAATGATATATTTAACAATATGCCAAAGTGCAGAAACAAGTACAATGTACAATCAATAGTGCTGTGAGATATTAAAGAAAATTTTTTTCCTCACGATTCAGTTTTAATCATTTAAATTCTAGATTTTTACTAATTAGGGTTTTGTCGGCAGAATTTTAAAAGGGATAGGGTGGGGGTCGACATTCCTCTAGCAATGGCCCCTAAATTTTTTCAAACTATTGGGTAATGCTCAAATAGGAAAATATACAAACAATTGAATCAGCACAGATATCTCAGTCAATCACAAATGTTTACCTGTCCTATAAGCAATCACATGGCAAAATATTCAATCTATTTATAGCCCCCTCACACCTGACCGAATGTAGGCGGACGAAGGGTGACGAATGGGACGAACGGGAAAAATGCACGAAATGCACGCGAATTCAACGAATTCAAATAAAATTTCCGTCAAATCATGCGATCAGTAACTATTGTCAAATTTTATCAACGAACGGTAAGCGAAGGATAAATATGACATGCGAAGGATATCGATTTTTCGGTTCACCTCTTTGAGTAAATTGCAGGCGAAGGCGAGCGAAGGGTTGATATAACCCAATAAGACGAACGAACAGTGAGCAATGGTTTGATATGGCGTGCGATTAGAAACGAAGACGAGGGAATAGATCGGGCGTTCTTGTACGTTACGGCCAGAGAAGTCATCCACGCAACATGCCTACAGTGAAAGGAAGAGGCAAAGGCAGAGGGAAGGCATGAAAGACTGCATCTACTGGGAGTATTCGCATTCGCATTCGCATTCGCAATCCATAGTTTGTCTTAGTATCTCTTAGCCTTGTCTTCGTGTATGTATCGCTATTAAAATTTAGTAAAAGTTAGTATTGGTTTCCCTTCGCATAGAAGATGGCAAGCGAAAATCCGTTTGTCATAGTATCTTCGTTTCCATGCGCAACTCATATTTTGTCATCGTGTTGCTTCGTTAAGGGTTCTTTCGAGATCGGTCCACTTTGGCAAAAGCGCGATGAGGGACTATGCGCGACAATAACACACGAACGATTACTGCAGACTAAATAAGAGATGCGAATTCAAACAGATGACCAACAATTTTTCAATTCGTCGGGAAATTTTAAACATGTTCAAAATTTCCGCGCGAATTTGAATAATCGCAGCTGTTAGTTCAGAAGGTGTACGAACCCAAACACGAAGGGTAAATATGATTTACTATCAGTTACCATTGAAAACGATTTTTTTTTAAATTCCTTTCGCCAGCCATCGCAAGGCATATTTCAGGCAATTCGGTTAGGTGTGAGGGGGCTATTAGAGTATTTCATTACTATTCAACATTTTTCATGAAAGCAAGCACTTACAGCGAAACCTGTATACATCCTGTTCTTAAAGTGCAGCCCATAGGCCACTTGCGGCCTGCGAGATGATTTCATGTGGCCCGCCAAAACATTTAGTATTTAAAAAATATAATAATTCATTGTTTTATATGTGTATACATGAAGCATCATCCTAACCTATTGGTAAGAATAAAGGTATCCAAATGTTTTGCTCCCTCACTAGCATATCATATCATCTGTTCCCTGTCGTACCATGCCAGTTTAAAAAAAAAAAATTAAACGAAGAAAAAAAATTGCAGTCCCCTCCCCCGAAAATATTAAAATTACCCAGCAGTCGGGCACCCTCCACCTCAGTTTCGGAAGTAGAGAAATAATTGGTGTCTTTGAAATTGTTATATCTTATCTATATAAATTATCACATTTTCACGGTTATAAAGTGTCATTTTTTGCTCGCTAGCTTCCCCCTCTCGCTTAATTGAAAAACCTGAAAGTTAATACACAATTCTTTTGGGCAAGAAATGTCATTCCCGTTACGTCTTTGTATGTACATGTATGTGTAATACTCATCGGCCCGCGACATAATTTCAGAAATATTTCTGGCCCGTCTGACAAAATAACTAGAAATGTCTATTGCCGCGCAGTGCGAATGTATCCCCCGGCACTGGCAGCAATTCGAAGAAGGAGCAAAGAACCTCCCCCTCCCCTTCCTCAAACAAAAGGATGGCATAGAGATTGTCACCAGTAGCCTGGACTATTGTCAACACTAGGAGCAGCATCACCAAAACAATGTAGATTAGAGTATAATGCATCTCTATAGAAAATTTGAAAGGAATCCGTCAAGAAATATGTCCTGCAGAGCGCACACAAAAATATGACCTTTGACCTTATAAAAGACGGAACACTGGTGGCAGCATCACCAAAACCTAAAAATTTGTAGATTTGACCAAGATACATCTTCATACAAAATTTGAAAAAAATCCGTTGACAAATGTGACCGCCAGAGCGCACAAAAGAGTGCACACAAGACATCTATCAAAATATGACCTTTGACCCTAAAGACGAAGCACTGGAGGCAGCATCACCAAAATCTATAGGTTTCTAGACTATACCAAGAGACACCTATATGCTAAATTTGAACAAAATCCGTTGAGAAATGTGACCACCAGAGCGCACACAATCTATCCCCCAAAATATGGCCTTTTACCCTAGATAAGGACGGAACACTGGGGGCAGCATCACCAGAAATTATAGGTGTGTAGATTATACCAAGATACACCTCCATACAAAATTTGAAAGAACTCCGTCAAGGAATGTGGCAGTTAGAGCGCACACAAGAATGTGACACGACGGCCGCCGTGGCCGCGGTGGCAGTGTAATGCTGCTGAATCCAAAGTATCCTCCGGCATTCTGCCGGGGGATACAATTAAGAACCCAGGCTGTATATAAAGACTACTCAAGGGGAGACAAGAAAAGTGGTCTTATGTACAGGTTCCTTTAATACATGTTCCAATAAGAAACACTGTTTAAGGGAAATGAAAACTGTGGTCTATACAGACAGGTGGTGTTTCTATACAGGTTGTTCTCAGTAAAGCAGGTTTGAATCTACTTACATCTTGTTCAAACTCCAATTCTTCCTCTCCCATCCACATGTAGTCTGCATATGGGTTATCTTCCTTGGGCTTGTTCTGGGTATCAGGTACTACTGCTAGATGGACAGACATGTTGGATTGCTTTCTGAAAGACAGAAGGATGGTAAAAATGAGGGCAAAATTAACACATTTGAGGAAAACAAATGTGTATTGCTCTCTGAATCTAAAACAAAATCTTGTTAACAGTCACGGCTCTACACTGCAATTAACTGCCCGAAAGCTTTCACGCCGTCCTGCCTAATTTGCATAAAATAAACAATTTGCTTACGTAAACCCGCTACCAAAGAGTCTCAGCTAAACTGTAAAATCTCTCCCTAGAAACAATCAAATGAAATGAACTAAACGTCAAATTCCAGAATAAGAGTTGCTCTAACCCGTAATTAGTATCACTCGTAGTCAAATCATTTTTTAGTTTGTGAAAACTTAGAGAAATTAGGAGCCATATTTTTTTTTCTTAAAATCTGAAAATATAGCAGTATTTTTCACATTTGCTTTCATTGCATAAGATCGAAATTTTCAGATATGAAAAATCAAAGTATACTGAGGGGATCTTCCAAATATCTTTTCATAATTATCCGTTGAATGGTTATGTCAGGAAAAAATCAAAGGCAGAGTCATTCATGAACTCTCTACAATTCTTCGCGTGTAGTCCCACGTATAGCGGTGCATGCAGGATGGTTTCCACTCAAGTGTACGTACGACCTACCTCCAACACATTCACAGCTATAGCAAGGCCAGCTCATTCAGCATGGGCAGCGTACAGGCTAGGCGTACGTACGTACACGTACACACGAGATCGAGAGTAAACAGGGCGTCTTGTCAGTGATCATTACCAACAAATTTGCTCTCAGCCAATCAGATTGCAAGGATTTCAGTAGCTTAACGGCCGATTGACGTGAGCACGAGCTGAGGCAAAAGGACGACGTCGGGTGAGAGCATGCGCACAGAGTCGAAATCGTTCGATGATAGACTGTAACTTCCAGTCTTTTAACGTTAAGTCTTCGATTTTTGATGGCAGTTTTACACAAAACTACTAACTGCTCAAACTTAAAACTGCGCAGGGAGTGAGACTGGAGTTTAAAGTCTAGCAATATGTCCTTTGTTTGCATATTCATTTTGTCCCAGACTTGTGTCCCAGACTTGTCTCGGCCCTCTGAAACAGACAAATACTCAACCGTTTTCAGTGAAAATTGATATGAAGCATCATATCATCATTTCCTATGTACTCTAGAATTTTCATGATTTTTAAGGCCCAAATAAGGGAGACACAAGAATGTGAATTTTCGAGGATTTTTGCTCATCGCTACGCGTTAGGAATTCAAAAGCTTTTTACGACTTTACAAGGAGTTAATTGCAGTGTAGAGCCGCGCCTGTTAAAAACTAGAAATACCTGATGTTTTATAGCTTGTCTTTTAATATGAAATGATCGTTTCAGAGAGAGATTTCATTAAAAAATGAGCCGGACAATAAATATATCATAGGCTTATATTGTAGCCCTACTTTGTGCTTTGTCCCATTTGGGGTTAAGGTAGGTTTTCATTAAATGAATGGGGCATACATGTAAAACTAGGACCAATGGGATGTAGTACAATGAGGGTCCCCAACCCCATATACAGTGTGTCCAGGGGTGGTATTCTGAGATTTATTTTATCTTGAGTTTAGTGAAATAATTTTAATTGTCATAACAAAATGTACGTTTATGGCGCATCATTGTTAATGCCTGTGCAAAAGTGGCTGCGTACGCGGAATTCATCTGCGCAAACACCAATGAAATTTTGCAATTTGAAATTTGTTATGACAATTAAAATCTTTTCACTAAAATCAAGATAAAATAAATCTCAGAATACCACCCCTGGCTTGTGACTTTGGGGTATTTATTTTGGCTGTTTGTAAATATTTGCATGCATACCGGGTATGGTGCCGTTGTGAAAAGGAACTTAAACAAATCAGTCATATTGTCGTACATTACCAGAATTTTTATGTTTGATTTAGAACATTTCAAAACAAGGCAGCTATTTAATACAATATATTTTTCACCCGCATAAAGCACTACCAGCATATCGGCAGCCCACAGGTAGTCAGCAGAAGAAAGTTGTGTAATGTGTGTTGAATTTGTGTCTTTCAAATGTGAGTAAAACAGCATTGTATACAAACAAGCACTTTGTATTCTAGGAAACCAATGAGTTTATTGAAAACTATCAAAATGGAATCTGGTCACATGAAAGCCATTGTTATGATTGTTCATGCATGTCTATTCAGGTACTGTCAATGTAGACCCTTCTTCCTGGGTATTTCCCACTAGATCTATTTCCCAATCGTAGGTCTACAGGGACCAACACTTGGTGAACACACATACTACATGTACATTGTAAACGGCTACACAATAATCTGTGGCAATTGGACATCAAAAACACTAGATTTTGGGGCTTTGCGTGGAGATAGCACGTTTATGTGGAATACACACAATTCTCATAAGTTTTTGCATGTGTTATAGTGTAAAGTGCACGCTTTTGTTGTTGGGAGTTTATATCCCTGGCCCGGTATATAAATTATTTTTCGCCTCTCATTTGCGAAATATTTCACTTCAGGGGGTGAAATCTTCACAGCATCTTAGTGTTGCTAGTATCTTGCTATTTAACATCAAAAATCAAATCTGACAAAAATTTTTTTGGCAGTACCAAAACTAAACATTACCTTTAAAGCGCTTCTATAAGCTTGAGATCGCACATTCACCTATGGAGGGCAATCCCAACAGTGTGGAGTGCAAAGTTATCTATACATTACCTTGCAGATGTTTAGTGGATTAGACCTACATACCTTTTTAATATATTAACTTTCAGTAGATTCTTTAAAGGGGAAATCCACCCTGGTATTTTATTGATTTTAATGAAAGAAAAAAGAGAAACATTTCAGTGAAATTTGAGAAAAATCCAACAAGATAGAAGAAATTTGTGACTTTTTTTTAAGCCAGAAAGTTAGTTTGACTCCCTGACTGCTTTTTAATTATTTGGACGCAATAAAGCGCACTATACATGTAACAGTGGTGGGCGCAAGGAGCTAGATATAACTGGAGTCCCCTCTCCCCCACGAAAGCTTTAACGTTTTAGCAAATATGACAGAAAGATAACGGCTTGTAGCACTTTTTTTAAAGCCAGAAAGTTAGTTTGACTCCCTGACTGCTTTTCAATTATTTGGACGCAATAAAGCGCATTATAAAACGGGTTCAAGAATGTAGCCATCCTGATTGGTCAAATAACACCATGTGACCGTGCAAAAAAAAAAGTGATAACGGCTTAGCTGTGCGTACGCGTACCTCTGGTGCGTGCAAACTTAAAACGCAATGAAATCGCGTAGTTTGTCATTTTGGCGCAGGGATTACATGCGCGTACTGAAACGCGCATGACTTTTGTTGGCTGCGCTTCTCTGTGATGTCATCCAGGAAAGCAAATGGCAGCCTCCATGACTGTGACGTCTGTGCGACACTTGGCGTTTCTGTCGGGTTCGTAACCATTTTTATAGACTTCATAATCATATTGCCGACCCGTTTAATAAAACTATTAATACATGGTTGTGAGTTCGTGCATTAGCGCGATCTGGCAACACGCAGGTTTTTATCGTGGTGTCAAACACACTCGGCTTGCGCCTCGTGCGTATAGTACACCACGATAAAAACCTTTGTGTTGCCAGATCGCACCAACGCACTCCCAACCATGTATTAATAGTATACTATGCATGTAACAGTGGTGGGCGCAGGGAGCTAGATATAACTGGAGTCCCCTTTCCCCACACGAAAGCTTTGACGTTTTAGCAAATATGAGAGAAAGATAACGGCTTGTAGCACCTTTTTTTAGGTGGAAAGTTAGTTCGACGCCCGGACTGCTTTTCAATTATTTGGACACAATACTACCTTGTACATGCAATAGTGGTGGGCGCAGGGAAAAGCTTTTATAAGAGCCAGATATAACTGGAGTCCCCTCTCCCCACACGAAAGCTTTTACGTTTTAGCAAATTTTGAGAGAAAGACAACGGCTCGTAGCACCGTTTTTTAGGTGGAAAGTTAGTTCGACGCCCGGACTGCTTTTCAATTATTTGGACGCAAAAGTGCACTATACATTTAACAGGGATGGGTGCAGGGAGCTGGATATACCAGAGTTTCGGCCCCCCCCCCCCCACCCTGGGAAGAGCGAAAGCTTTGATGTTTTAGTAAAAGATAACGACTTGTAGCACCTTTTTAGGCTTTTTTTGGCTGTTTTTCTCTCACTTCACCTAGCTTGAGCAGACGCCATGCGAAGCACGGCGTCTGACAAGGACACATAGACTTTCATTGCAACACCCTGCAATGTTGCTAAAAACAATGTACAAAATTAATTTAAAATGTATGTTAAACTTCCAATTTTACGTAATACTCACATGAAATCGATTGCTTGGATGGATTTGTTGAAGTTCAATCCCCAGGAAGCCATCAGGCAATGTCGACAGGGTATAAAATTTCAACTTTTGACCTGTGTATAGTTTTTATACGCACGGGTGTGACCTTTCAAAAAGTGCAGCGCGATTACATTCTGCCATTCGACTGTGGGCAGATGACGCAATAAATCATCATTTTTAATTAGTTGTAAGTTGGTTAACTTAATTTTATCTTAATGAATGCAATCAATCAATAGTTGAAGTTTCATTTAGTTTAATTTTTAGATGAAAATTATATGTAATTTCAGCGAAAAGCATGTAGTCGCACTTTTGTAGTTGCGGTTCACAATGCTACAGAACGGGCACCTTGTACAGCTCTGTTTATATTTACACTTCACCCTGCTATTTCGCTCTCGCTTTTTTTTTTTTAGTTTGCGTTTTATTTTTTTTGGGGGGGGGGGGCTACGCACCTGATTGCGTGTCAAATTTCTATTTTTCCTGGCCGAGTTCTCTGAAGGCTGATGCAGGATTTTTAAAATTTGCTTTCTGCTAAAAGTGCTAAACTACATTTACATCTAGATCTATGCGCATGGACGTTATGTATATGCATCTACCCGGGTCCGCTCGCTATTCATAGAAAATGAATAGCGGTCCTTATGTCTATGAACGGAGGTCCTTATGAATAGCGAGGTAATTTGTCTATGGTTTGCTCGCTATTCATAAAGACCGCTATTCATACAAAACCGTTATTCATTTAGTCACGCGTTATGGATAGCGGTCCTTATGAATAAGTGGTCCTTATGACAAGCGAGGTTACCCCCATCTACCATGTCTACCACTACAAGTTTCAATATTCTGACCTTGCGGCATTGTGAAATACTGTCCCCCCTCATCCACCATATCCACTTTGCACAGTATTGGTTGATTCATTGATTGTGTGAAATGCTATGGCCTTCATGGGGACTTCATTCCTAGATTCCCCCTCAATAGACATAACAATATTAACATGCAAGTATCAACTTCAAATTCAAGTTGGCTATCACTTATAATATTGACTAGGCCTAACTTAGGCCTATGTCATCATGTATGTGCATACACACTGAATCATGAGAGGGGACCTATTCCACGATTAGGCAGACCTTCAGTGACCTTGCTTTTCGAGCTCTCACTGATGATTTTGTTGAATTCTGAATCTTCATCTATCTGCCTGGTGAGTGGTGTTATACTAATACTGTTAATTGTGTTATGTTAATTTTAATTTTTATTTCAAGATTTTCAATTCAGTTCTTCATAACTTCATGAACTTTTTGCCGATTTTTCCACATGTCTTCCCAAAATACTTCATATTTTTAACCTGGTTTAAATACATTATGTTTTTTACCTTTCTATCGAGATGTAATTAGAGTAATAAATGTCTCCAATAAGAAATCAAAACACCTTTTTCACAGAGTCACTCTCACTTCTCAGCTCTTCTCAGCTCAGCTCAGCTAGCCTTAGCCCTCACGTTTTGCATGCATTTGTTGTTGTGCCAATCTTGTTCCTGGAACCGCGCGTAGTACTCCATGCATGGTATGGTTCGGTACGTGCAGGTGTACACAAAAACGGGTAACCCACTTGCACTGCATGCATGCATCACGTATGAGGTAAAGGCAATGTACATAATCTTTAAAAATATAGTTCCTACATTATATTGTTATTTCGCAAATTCATTAAATAAAGAACGAAATATTATTATTCATGATAACTTACAGTGTATTTTAATTTCGAAAAATGTATCTACTCTTTTATATACACAAATATTGATTCATTGCGTATGAATATGTACATGTTGATGCTGTAACATTGGAGAAAGATAAGAATGTAAACAACATGGCGCTGACCAGCTGATCATATTGTAAACAATGCTCAGTGACTGTATTGCACAATACTCCCGCAACTTGTCAACTTGTTCATTGATATTGCCACATTGCCTGCTCATTGGAACTCTGGAACTCTTGCCCTTTCTTATCTCCCGAGGCCTGCCAGTTATCTCGTAAGAATGAACAACTGTAACATTTAAATTATTCGATGTATCATCACCAGCTAGCGGAGTATTGGCCTGGCCGTGCCCGGGCCCGTGGAGATGGTCTCGAGCCCGGCTGCATCGTTGGCCATGGCATGGGCACGGGGGCGGGGCGGCCAGCGAGAGATAGCTGTAGTTCGCCAGTCTACTTCGATTGTGCGCTAGCTCGCCTTTGCAAGAGCAATGTCTATACTATAGACAGAAAAATCCGTCTCTTTGGAGGAGTTTTTGCCGGAGTTTTATAAAAGTTTCTGACTTTCGAGGCTCTCCTCCAAAGTCCAAGTAGGAGAGGGATTCCATGACGCCAGACGTAGACAATGGTAGACGTAGACGTAGTCTCGGCTTTTGTAAAAAAAGTACCATAATTAGTAGTATAGTAATAGTACCCATGGTAATTTGGTTAAAATTAAATTACCATGGGTACTAATGCCGGTTCTTTTTTACAAGAACATTTGCAGCAGAACATTTCCCCCGAACATGCCAAACGAAATGCACTGATTTTTCGGTCTAGACTCGAGTCAAGAACAATGTTGATTATTTGCCAATAGTATACGTGTACATGAAATCTTTGTGAACGCGATCCTCATGCCATGACAAATATGAGTGCATAAACTGTGAATAACAATGTCGCTTTTGTAAGGCCGTGGTCTTTTATCTGGGGCTGGCTTAATAAGATCTAGACCAAAAATTCTGTCTCTCGTTCATTAGCCTCTTATTATTTTGACAGGTCTTGAATAGCCGAACCTGTCAAAATAATAAGAGGCTAATGAACAAGAGACAGAATTTTCGGTCTAAATAAAAGCAGCCAACAGCAGAGTCGAAAACAAGCCGAAGTTAAATCCCAGAGCAGCTAAGAGACAACCAAAAGGCTCGTTAAATACAGTTAATCTTGCATAACTCGAAGTCGCATGAGTCGAACTTTCCCTAAGTTGAATCAATTTTTTGGACCAAACTATGCAAAACTTGTTATTTACATTTCCTAAGACTAAGTCGAATTTTGCAAAAGTATTTTTTGGTCCCAACAGATTCAACTTATGCAAAGTTAACTGTATTGCTAAGGTTATTTCAAATATTGTGGTAGAATATCGACAAAAATAAGGTATTTTAGGGCCTAAAATCAGCAAAAAAATAAAATGATAAAAATTGGATAATCAAATATGGTTGTAGACTCTTGGGCGGCTTTTGGTAAATATATTACCGTGTCTTGGCATTCTCTTGGCTGCTGTTTGCGGCTTTTAGTAGGACCCATCTGGGGTGGTATTTTGAAAAGTATGTCTAGACCAGAGTCTTTGTTGATATCTTTTTATCTAGGGTCTGTGTTTAGTCTTTTATTTTTATTGTAATTGATAAAAATGTCTTACCAAAACTCGACCATCTCTTTAACATTGTTATCTTTGGACTTTGCATGTATCCCCTTTTTACCTACCAGTTCATTAGTGCCCAGCATCATAGAATCATCACCAAGGCATTCACCCGGAATCCAAGTCACTGAAAGGCTTCGCCATGCCTCGGTGTAAGACGGCTGTAACCCTTCAGCATCTCTGTATTAACAACATCACAAATAACGTCAGCTACTGGACTCGCGATTATGAAGAGAAACTACTAGATAAGGGCAGGTTCCGCCATCTCCTGGGCCCCTTTGACGAAATACCGAGTAGGTGCCTCAGAATTTCAAAATTCAATGTTCATGTGTTCTTGGATGTTCTGTTTCAATTTAGATTTGCAGTCTGACCATAAATGAGTTTAATGAGTGTTGCAAATCAAACTTGCAAAGTCGAACACTAGCTTCATGTATCCCATAAAATGTTCTTTTCACAAAAAGAATTGTTTTCTGTAGCATAGACTAGCGATAAAAGGATATCCAACCTTGATGGCAAGTTCTTTTGAAAGCAGAATAATCAGAGAAGCAGGTTGGTGAAAGTTTGAATGAAATTGGACAAGCAATATGAAAGTAATGAAATTTGAAGGTTGTTATCATTATAATTGGGAATTTCCAATCGGCTTATCGGTAATGTCACTATGATGTAGTGGCGGACAAGTCTCCCATTTATTCCAATGACAAAAATGACTGAGCATAAGATACACCCTTATAACCCAGTCACACTGATGAGACCACCAGTAGATCAGAAAGAAATGACATTACACTGATACTGTGACAGAGGTATGAGTGCTGTTCACTTACATTTATGAATTAATGTACATGACAGTTATGATGATGATGATTATGTCACTTTTCCTCATCCATTTTTACTTGAATACTCCCATTTTTATTTGCAAATGTCATGATTTCTTCATATTTTACCTCGAGGTGCAATGCTGGTCCAGGACCTGGCTGACGAATTGATACGGCGGCGAAAACTTACTCGCTCTTCTCTCCATCTACTCATCAATGGTGGCTTACTTCGGCATCTTGACTTCAGCGACTGTCCTCGCCTCATCACAGATGAAGTTGTTTACATGATTGCTGATAAATGCAAGGTATTTTTAGAGAGAGGAAACACTGGGGGTCAGTTTCAGGGCACTGAAGACAATGGAATTTAGCAATTTTAATGGAAGACAATAAGAGAATTGTTGTGAGCAATGGTGTACCATATCACCTAAAAATATAATTTGTGTAGAGCTAGAATATATAAAATGAACGTCAAAACACTTTACCTGACCTTCTAGGGGTTAACAGTTAAGGAGTATGAAGAAAATGAGGAAAACATAAAACCCCTTCGTGCAGAACCCCACTCTGAGTTCAGTTCCTTGTGGGCCATTATTCTATGTGGGCGCATACGTGTGCATCGACTAGTCTCCTCACAAGTCGCTGTAATGTTTACTGGGATTTTATTTCAACTGGCAGTATATCTTTATAGAATCAACATTTGAAGCTCATATTTCAAATATAGTGTAGCGACATGGAACCCCTAATATACAGAGCAAAATATTTTTTGGTGATCAATACACTTTAAGTTAACATTTTCTAAACCCAGCATTGGTGTATAGTGTATACACGTGTTTGAATCTCAATAGCTCTTGATATATGATTGATGGAAATTCCAAATAATGTTGATTTTATTATCTGTATTTATTGATATTCTCTCTTTGTATTGCCAGCACAGAAAGTGTGATATTCACTCAAACCATTGCAAACTTTTTAATGTAAAAGAATAAATGCCGTTTTGAATATATGATTGATGGGAATTCCAAATAATAATGTTAATTCTATTATCTGTATTCCTTAATAATTGATCTTTGTATTCCTTGAATAGAAAGTGAAGACCCTCATCCTAAATGGCTGTGGCCGTATCACAACCCAAGCGTTTGAGATCCTGGCCAATAACTTACCCTATGCAGTCAGATTGGACTTCTCCAAGACAAAGATCGGTACCCTGGCCATCCAGTCTCTCTTCAGATCTTGTTGTGACTTGCAGGAACTGGCCCTAAGACACTGTCAGGTGAGGTAGATGTTAAAATCACTTATTGCTTCCCGGTACTTTAAACCAGGAGAACATTCTTGGGTAGTGTTTGTATGACAAGTTTGTGAAAAGCTAGTTTTCTCCTTTCTGTGTGATCAATGACCTGCTTGTATGATTCCTTATGATTGGAAGAAGTAGATAAAAAGACCATCCCTCTTGAAAAAGTTTTGGTTTCAAAAAATGGCAAATGCTACTGATGAGGACAAGGGGTGATGTGGAGGGCTTTTCAGTTTTTATTTTCATTTGTTTTACCCAAATACAGAAGGACCTTATTATTAAAAACATTAAAAACATGGTAACTTACCAGTCGGTTTTCTGTTCCGTTTTTTTTTTTAAAGCAGTGATATAAACAAGATTTCGATATAAGAGCACAGCTTCCTTGGTCTCAAGGTGTTTGTAATTTATAATGGGGTTCCACTTTAGTTACTTTGAATATTATTACTTTTATGAGCATGAATATAGGATTGCAGGATATTGCAACAGAGAATCAGGCCTAATCCGGCCACTGAATAGATTTCTTGTCATTCATGAAGACTTGGGTTTAAAAGCAGGATGTAATCTAGACATTTCCTCTATCTTATCCCTTTATAATGTTGCCTTTTATGTTTATATCACCTATTGTTTTTCACCATGCCCACAATAAAGATTACCTATTCCTGTGTGCCCTTTTGTATAGAATTCAAACTCGCCTTTCTCTAAATAGTCATTCTTGATCGATTTCAAGTGTCAACACAACTTGATATTTATTTGGCTTTCTGATTGTACTTCTTATACTGCTAACAAAATGGATTCTGGTGACATCAATGGTATTTAACAATTGGGTTAGAAATGTTGTTATCAGGAAATTGTCACTGATCACCTTCTAAAGTTAAATTTGAGTTTTAATGAAGGTTGATTGTGTAGAAATCAGAATAATTGAGTATTGTGAGATTTTGGAATCAACACATTGACTTATTGCAACTAAAAACCATGTACAGTGTTTAAGTACTGCACACAGTTATGGTTATGTGGGACCATGCACACATGGCATGAGAATTTTTGTCCAAAGATTTATATTATTTTTGGAATAAGAGCAGTCCTTTTTCTGTGATATTCTTTCAAAAAGAAATAACAGGAATGAGAAAGCTTTCAAATTATTTTTCAGCTATACCAGAACTCAACTTTTTCTTTAACTTTCATGGTAGATGTACATGTACTTTAAATGATTTCCTCTTTTTATGCCTCCACCCAACGTAGGTGGTAGCCGGAGGCATTATTTGAAATTTGATTTAGTATTTTGTTTTTCTATTCAGGTGTGTGATAATGATGTTGGTGTACTCTGCAACATGGCCATGCAGAAGGAGAGGTTTGGTTTGCGGAAGCTGGATTTGTCTTCCTCCATGGTTACCGACATGGGTATCAGAGCCCTGCTGCGAACTATCCCGCAGCTCCAGGAATTTCAATACTCCAACCTCATTGGCTGTATCATTGCAGAGTCGCCCATCACTGAGGAATACGAGCACCAGTATCTTCTTCAGCTGCCACCGGTTGGTCAGGAGTCTCCTCCATCTTCTCCATTGGTTAAAGAGGCAGGACAGACCAGCCTCCGGAGTTTGGAATGCACAGACTTCAGTCATGTGACAGACAACCATCTCAAACTCATCTCTTTCCTTTGTCCCAAACTTGTGTCGTTGGATCTGCGCTTTGCACGAGGGTTCTCCAGTGCAGGTCTCAAAGACCTCTTGCGTCTGAAACACTTGAAAGAGATGAAACTTGCCAGCTCAGATCTACTGTCCTTTGAAGGTGCTCTTCTGAACTACCTAAGACTGCATGGTAAACAACTAACAGTATTATCCTTGGAAGATTTTGACGGTCTTGATCTCTACCTCATTGGTCAGCTCTGTCCTCATCTACGAAAGCTTCTGATATTCATGATGTCAGACAATGCTAGTTTTACCTCTGGAGAATACGCAAATGGCCTGAAGAACAGTCCCTTTGAGCACCTTGAAGAGCTGGCGTTGTGGTGCAGCAACGCAAACGCATCCCTGACATCTGAAATACTCAACACAGTGCTTCCACACTGTCATGCACTCAGGTCATTCGAGGTCATCAGGGTCAACGCACTTACAGATGCTGTCCTCCATGAAGCTGTAGAAAGCCATGGCTTCCTCAGGTTGAAGTCTCTTGCCCTTCACGAATGCAACGCTCTCAGCAGAGCTGCCATCTCTCGCCTGATCTTAGATGACAGGAACGTCCTGGAAACCCTGACACTCATGGACTGCTTCAGCATTACACGAAGAGATTATGAAGGCTGGCTCAAGCTGGTCAAGAGACGTAATTACAATCTTAGTATAGCCTGGAAATGAGAGAATCCCAACAGCGATATAAAATATGCATTTGTACTTTTGTTACTGAATGGTGAGACCATAGCAGTATTTTTATGTTTAAGTTTACTTCATTTTACTACATCCGTGTCATCTGCTGAGAGGTTAAAGGGCACATGGATATACTTTTGCAGAGAGTTGCCACAGACAATATTTTAATGTACAAACTAGCAAGTTATGTGTAATTAGAAGACGATACATGTACTATGCATTATATACTTACATGTGATGTAGGTTGTGCAATATGCCTTGTATTTGCAACAGATTTTTCTTATTTCAGCATGTAATTGAACAAAATTGAATTTTAACCTGAAAGGAGTATTACAGAATTGTTTTAATCTTCAAATGTGCCTTGACATATATTAGTTACGCATTTGAGTTTACATACAAAATATATTTATTGAAAGTGTATTAAAATGTACTACAAAGAAAACATATATTTTATAATTCTGTTTTTATACTGTAATTCTATTGCTTCAGGGAGGTATGTTTGTGTCCTTGACATATATTAGTTATGCATTTGAGTTTACATATAAAATATATTTATTGAAAGTGTATTAAAATGTACTACAAAGAAAACATATATTTTATAATTCTGTTTTAATTCTATTGCTTCAGGGAGGTATGTTTGTGTCCTTTACTTATACTTTTACGTGTACTATTCTGTTTTAGTAGAAGTACTTTATCATTTCATTGCACTTATTAGGTAATTAAAATACCATTCATGATTGTTCACTTCTCTACCAGGTAGCTAGAAGTACTTGTATGTGGTTTAAGTGATGTTGTCTAAAGATGGATTAGGTGAAATTATCTTCCAAAACAATCTATACATGGTTTTAGAGTTGGGTGTTTTTGTTATTTACCGGTATTTCAAATCATGAAATGTATGATCTACGCATTTCCAATTCAAATGTAAAATGGTATCTGAAGAATCTGAATGTTAACTAAGAGTTCCAGAATTGTTAATATGACTGCTTGTAATATGCAGCAATTGCAGCGCAATATTTCATTTGAATGACATCAAATAAAGAATGGTTCATAAAGGACAAGTTAAGAAGCAATGGACCATGGAGGATGAAAATTGAAAGCAAAAAAAGCTTGAAGGACTACATTGTGTTTTGAACATTTTCATTCTATCATTAGAATTTGGGATGAATTTATTTACTTCGATGAATTTATATGCTTTTGCTAATGATTATGGATTGTTTCTTTATATCTTCTACCTCAAATTTGTTCTGTTTAATCAACTATAATGCACATTGAAGAAGATACGATTTTCACTAAACAAGCTTTTAAGATTGTTTTCATCCAAAGTTATGTCAAATTTTGTATTCATTGATGTGGAATCATGTACACTTATATGTGCATTTTAAAATGAAAATTTAAAGCAAAAAAAGCTACCTTGACGGATTACTCAAACCTCCAATCACTCATTGTGTTGTGAAAATTTTCATTCTATTATTAGAATTTGGGATGAATTTATATGCTTTTGCTAATCATTAGGGATTGTTTCTTTATATCTTCTACCTCGAATACTTTTGTTCCGTTTAATCGACTTTTATTGGCCCATTGGAGAAGATATAATTTTCACTTAACAAGCTTTTAAACTAGCTTGTTTTTATCCCAAGTTATGTCAGATTTTGTATTCATTGATTTGGAATCATGTACACTTAAATGTGTCATGTTGAAGTACTTTTTTGGTGTACTTTTGTGTGGAAAACATGAGTTTGTTGTGCTGGACAATTGATTTTAATTTTTTCTACGTTCATACAGGTATATTTCCATTAAATGGGCCACATTATGCTTTTAAAAAACCTTTGTCTACATGTAAGTGGAACTGAAGGAAATCGTATAACTACAAGTAAATATTTTTTTTAAATATGAATGGATCTAGTTTGACTTAACGACTGGATCTCCTTAAGATCAGAGTGTGAAATCATGTCAGTTATTGAGAATTCATTGAAAGTAGTCAATGTATAAATACAAATCCCTAAAAAGGATTGTTTTGTCAATGCTATTGTAATCTTAAATCTACATGTAATTTAGAATGTATATCTTATAACATTAGAACCTTATATATTGAGTTATTAATTGATTTATCATGCTTGAAGTGAAGAGATGATGCTTGGTCTTGATTCTGTTTTTTTTTACATATTAAATATGTAGGACCTTGTGATATTTTTAGAACCTTGCAGTGTGGAAAGATAATATGCAGGATATCTTTGGAAGAAAATACCCGTGATAAATCTAACAAAACACCAAGGCTCGTTTCCATGAAATTGATGAATTATCTTGGCGTACTTCCAGTATTCTTAGAAATAAAATTGATTACAGGTCTTCAGTGAGCTGAGATCAGTTTCACTTTCTCCTGCTTATGAATACCTATAAGTAACAGATATTGTCTAGACATTACAGAACGTTCCATTGTTTAATGCATGCAGTTGAAGGCAGTTTTCGATCACTCCTTGTAGGTAAGATACTGGATTAATCTGTAAAGGTGCTGTTTAACACAAACTAGGGTTGGAAACCAGGTTAGAAATAAAAATTGTTCCATATTTTAAAAATCGGATTTATGTGATTTATATTGATATATTTAACTAAATGTTGCTCCTAGAGATAAGAAACAGATTATTTGGGTAGATCTAATATCAGACATTATTTCAAATACAAAAACTTTCACTTGGATGAATTATTTTGCCCCCCCCCCCCCAAAAAAAGGTGATTTTGTTGTTGTTGCATCATCAAAATCAACAACAAAATTTCTCATTTATTTCTTTGTTTTTTTATTTAAATCTGCAATTTTCAAGATTAAATCAAGTTGATTTAAGGGGGTAAAGATAGTAATCAGGGAGATTTTGGTTCCCAAAAATAATTTTTTGCTTTCAAGTTCACTTAATTAAGGGATGTGTGGAATACTATAATCTTAATTTTCATGTTGAATAAAGCCCAACAAGTATGTTGAATTATGGTTAGAAATGCAAGTATATCATGGCATTCAATGACATTGAGTGTTTTCTTCACAAAAAAATCATCCCGAACCCTGAACAAATTAGGGACAAAGATTGAGTCAGAAAGGAAACGTGCAGATGGCTCACATTTGGTCTGTAGCATAAGTGATATGAAACCTATAAATTCTATTTAACGATTTTTGAAGATCTCTTTTTGTTTTCTGATTATAAAAGCATGAATACATAATTAGGCTGTCGTGCATATTATTATTTGAATAAAACTTCATATAACATAATTAAAAGGATATTTTCAAAAAAAATTTCAACACATCAATTTCTATTACAGTATTAGAGTAGACCACCAAGTTTCAAAACAATATGATCAGTAATAATTTGTATAGTTTGTCCAACAGTTCTTAATGTTTTCTTTGTAATGCAAATTGGCGAGTAGTTGTACAGCATTTTATTCAAATGAAATTACTCATTTAGGCATATACTATGAATATATCCACACTTTACTGATGTGAATGCCATCAATAACAAAAAATTCACTTAATGAACAAATCAAAACTATATAATCTTTGCCCCCTTAAATTGTGCCAACCCTGACACAAACAAAGTATGGGCAAGCAAGAAAATTCAGAAGAAAAAGAGTATTTGGCCTACCTTTTAACTTCCCACAATTTGCCCCCACATTGTTTATAGCTTGACGCACAATTTAAAGGAGAATTACGCTAAAAAATAAAGACGATAGTGTTCAAAAGGTGTTATTTATTCCTACTTGTTAGACTATATGGCTTCGCGTCAAAATATACGAGATCGATACAAATCAAATTTTTCTGAGCAAAATTTACCATCTGCTAGCAATATGTATCGTCTGCTAGCAGCACATGGGGGCTGCCATTTTGTTTATGTGTACAAGAAGATTTTCTTGATCCAAATGCTCAATTGCCTTTTTCAAAATTAAAAACCCATTTGAGATTAAAAATATAGAATAGATATGTCAATTTATTTTTAAACTGAAGATTTCCTTATATATTTCTGTTGAAAATCGATATTCGCTTAATAGAAATCTGTTTTCTCGGTACTGGACGTATGGGACGGAGCAAATTAATTCAAATTTTATGGATGCTTCTTCCCTGAGCATCTATAGCGGCAAACTATGCATTCACCCGCTTTTGGATAATGGACTTGAAAAGTCAGAATGCATGCTGCATATATTATGTTCTGCTCTGTTTGGCAAACCCAAGAAAATAGATTTTTGTTAAGCAAAACCAGACAATTAAAAAGTATCATTATAAAGATTTAATTTTTATAATACATGTAAACACCCACTTTATATTTCCGTCACATATGGGATTTTAGGTAATGAAGAAAATCAATTTAGGATTTGGATTCAAAATATCTTCCTGACTGGAACATTTCTCAATGGTTCATGTACAACTCCAAATCAGCAAGAAAATGGCAGCCCCCATGTAAATGAGTAGGAGATGATACCGGGTGTTGGAATATCTTTATTTATACCCTTTTCTGATATCTTATTAGAAAATGATTTAGGCCAATAAGTAGGAATATATTACACCTTCCAATATAAGTAAATTTGTAATCGGGGCTTAATTCTCCTTTAACGACGGGAGAGCATTAGAATTAGAAATTGAACCTCTTGTAGCTAACATAAGATTAGTTTTTCCTTTGCATGAAGTTTAAAATGCACACCATCATAAGTACAAGGCCAGTCCTTATTATTTTTTCTTTTTGCTTATATGTCTTGGGGTGTTTTTTTTTTAAATGGAAATGATATAAACGATTAAAGGATTTGTTGATGTATGAAGATATTGCCTTCACATAGTTAATATCCCACATTATTGATCTTGCATTTTTATTTGATTAATAGTATTCTGAAATATCTAGATACAGAATTATTTATAGCTGCACTCTGGTCTTGTTCTACACTAGTAAGGTGATTAAATTAAATGTGTCATCTTGCCAAGATGTCAAAGAATAAAATATTTCTCCACGTCTTGTTTTTAAGCTTCATTATGTATTCCAAAGGTTTTGTGAGGATTGTGTGATCTTATGATATTCCCCATTGCTTTCTCTTTTTCCAAGGGTCTCTTTTCTGTTTGTTTGTTCTTTCTCTCACTCTTTCTCTTCTTTTCATTTTCCATTCACATTACTCTCTTTCCTTCTCTTTCGCTCCTTTTTAAATCTCTTTATTTTCCCCTCTCTCTCATGCACACACACACACACTCTCTCTCCTCTCCTTTCACTCTTTCTCTCTCCCTTTCTCTCACTCTCGTTCTCTCTTCTTTTCATTTTCCATTCATTACATTACTCTCTTACTTTCTCTGTCTTTCCTTTCATATATTTATTCTTTCCTCTCTCCCCCTCCTGACTCCTTTTCTCACTCTTTCTCTCTCTCTATATATATCTTTTTTTTTCTTTCTCTCCCTCTCTCTCTCTATAATATATATATATATCTCTTGTTTTCCCTCTCTTTCTCTTCCTCTCCTTTTTGCCTTCTTTCTCCTTCCTCTCTCTATAGCTGTATTGCTTCCATACATGTAGTAATCAACAAGAAGTTTTAAAACCTCTGTATTCCAGGAAAATGTCTTCTGCATTTAACATGACACTTCCTCTACATATTAATGCAAAAGAACACTTCAGGTCATCATATTGCATTGGTACAGAAGTTCCAAGTTTTACTTGGAAAGTAGTCTGGAAAGTCCTTATTAATATCTTCAGGATTTTCTTTAGAATTTTAACAGGAACAAGAGCCTTTTCTATGAAGAGGGTACAGGAGGAATATGAATTTATTTACAGCTGAATGTTCTCAACTATTTAATTTCATGTAAATAAATATATGAGAGTGAATTCCCAACAGTGCAACATGTACAGGTTTTCTCTGCTCTTGTCAGTTTTATGTACATGTAGTTTCTCCTTGAAATTGTCCCTTTTTTCTGCCTGTATTGACTCTCTCACCCCTCTTTCTCTCTCTCTATCAGTCTCTCTTTCTCTTCCTCTATCTACTTCTTCATGTTAAGGATGCACTTTAATTGTTCCTCTACACTTTCTTTTCCACTTAACATTGCAGTTGTGCTAGCTTGTTTCTTGGAAATCATACCCTTGTGTTCTGGAAATAATGTATTTGGGAAAACCATACAATCGAGGCTCTCTGCAAACCATGCAAACTGTGTGTCGGCTACTTCCAAGTTATATCAATATTTCATATACGATATCCTGAATGTTTATGTGGAAAAACTGGACAATTTGATGTTACAAACTTTCAATCAATAAATGATATAGTGGTACAGTTTTCATTGTTTTAACTTTTCACTCCCTTGACTTTGGGATTTGTGTTGAAAATTCAAGACTTTGTTTTGAGAAATTTCGTAATAAGAACTACTAAAGGGTAAAGTGAGAAAAATAGGAATTTCCTTCTTCGAATATAATGTCACAAAAAGGAATGCACCCATTTAAAAACCATTTCCACGTCACTGCTATATTAGGGTTAAGAATTTTGGGGAACCATTCAAGGTAGTTTAAACCACATTTTCAATTCAGTCAAAGCATTAAACTCAAACCTATAGAGTTACATCTGTTTGGTCACATGTATTCCTGGAAAATCACACAACAACAGAGACTACAGACTTGAATACATGGACTTGTTCTGCACAAAAACTGGATAACGACGAGAAAGCAGGGAAATAATGATAATAAAAATAATAATAAACCGTTCTTGTATAGCGCATATCACATTATAATATAACGGCTCCATGCGCTTCCAAAGGGTTTGGATATTATTACCTTGGCTTCAGCTCCGGCAGTCGTAATAAGCTCACAGTGCATTTCAAGGAATAAATCCAGCCAGGTACCAATTTAACACCTGGGTGGAGAGAGGCAAACGTGGATTAATGTCTTGCCAAAAGACGCTAGTGCTGGGCTGAGATTCGAACCCTCAACCCTTGGATTGAGAGTCAAGTGAATGAACCACTATACCAAGACACCCACCTAATGTATCCATTTACAGCCATTGTAGGCATGCAATATCACCTTGGCAACAAGTGGGTGTATCATTTTCCAGGAATAATGCCTCGATCAATATTAATACCCAGGGACTGAAAGCTACATCAATTACCAAAGACTGAAGAATAATATTGAGTGCAGGCAAAACATGAATGTCAGCTTATGATGAAAACATTATGGTGTGAAGCATCGGAAAAACTAGAATAGCAAGAAATAACCATATTCAGTTAATACCTCTTGCTTCTACTATAGGTTTGTAAGTTTAGGCATGATTACATGTTTCCACCTTGTTGCTAAGTTTGACCATAATTTTAGTTTAGTGATAAAATCAGCATGCAATTGTTACAGTTTTTAAAAGGCCCTTTCCATGGACGTTTTCCCCGGGTCCGCTTGCATAAGGACCGCTATTCATAGAAAACCGCTATTCATTTCACACGCGTTATGAATAGTGGTCCTTATGAACGGAACCTTATGAATAATAATTTAGTCACATGTTATGGATAGCAGTCCTTATGAATAGCGGTCCTTATGACTAGCAAGGTTACCCCGTTTTCCCCATATGGTTTTGTTGCTTTGGTAAGAAATTATTTACCCCCTGTTCAGACTATAAATCCATCATATGGCTAGACAAGAATCGTATAGCTACACGTTAAGTAATTAAATCTTCATAGTCCAAACATTGTATAAAGAAACGTCATATAACAAATCATCGAACATCCAAACGTATGTTTGAGCATCATTTCGAACGTAAACTCGATAAAGAATCAGCATCCCCTTGTAGTCCGAACATCGTATCGTACGAAAATCATATAACTGGGCGGGGTTTATAGTGTGTTCGCACTGATGTGCCCTATCAGCTGTAATATCGTATGCTCAATCGTTGTCCTTGACATAACCTCGGACATAACATATGGTGTCAGCTGACTTTCCCAAAACCCGTTTCTTTGTATATTCGCTAAGTCTTAGTTTGTACACTCCTATATTTCGCTATACCACGATTCTTTATACGTTTCTTTATACGTTTCTTGTATAACTATCCTGTAGTCTGAACAGGCTATTAATGTATTCCCTACAGCTAACACATAACTTGCCAAGCTTTGTGATTGACGCATCTTGTTTGTTATTAAACTTGCACATCATTTCCTGTAAAGATGAAACTGATGGTCGTTATGTGCGTCAAGAGGAAAATAACGTGCTTCAGCTTATTAATTCCCCATCAACCATCATAATAATCTCCTTGTAATACTGGTTGTTAATATTTAATTTTATTGGTATTGATTATCCCTACATCTTCTCACTGTGTCCTCATTTTCTCTCTATCATATTATGCCCACCCCCCCTCTTTCTCTCTCTCTCTCACTCGCCGTCTCTCTCTGCGTCTCTCTGTCTGTCTCTGTCTTTCTGTTTCCCCACCTCTTAAGCTGCATCTTTCCGTCTATTCTCTCTGAATATTATTGTTCCATCCCTCAATTCCAATTGATTTATAAATACATCTATTTTTTTTTTTGGTCCATCTCTATCTCCCCTTCTCTCCTCCCCCACACCATTCACTCTCTCCTCTCTTCCTCGCTAACTCCCTAACTCTCTGTATCTCTATTGATCCATATAAATCCCTTTCTATATCCAATTCCCTCGTTGCTTCATTTCACACACATCATTACAATGATTGTCTGAAAGCAGACTAGTTCGACTAAGGACTTAGTCATCACATGATTCAGGCACTACAGACCCATGATTAGTCAATCAGTTTATCAATATGCCCCAAGCAGTGGTGTATCCACTCTCGTCGATCCTGCAATTGACAGGGATGAGGAACATATTTATATGTCTTAACCCATGGCTGCTTTGATTCCTCAAATTGGCACCAATTTACATAATTCATGACAAATCCAAATGTATATCAAATGGACCAATGGGAATTAAAAGTACATAATGCAACAAAATAAATTAGTCCACATCCCCCCCCCCCCCCCCCCATTCATCCCTGCCACTGGGCAAATGATAAGATAGATAAATGAGTTGCAGAAATCAATCACTCTTCTAGTATTCAAATGTACACGAATGGTACTTGCAGAGCACATACATACACTTCAGTGGCAACGCTTGTGTGTGGATATTTAATGTATCCTAGGAAAAAATGTCATCGCCATGTGTTCAATTAGCCTTTCCAGGAACAGTATTCACTTTAAATGGAACAAGAGGTTGTGCAGCATTGCATTTCCAATGCCTCAGTTGGTTGTATGAAGCATTTCAGCATTTGTCAATTCAAGTCACATTTCTATTTAAACGCTGAAAATAAGTGATTTAGACAGTGTACCCGTCTGGCTTAACTGGGTATCGCCTTGTTACTGGCTGTCCTTTAGGTTGCATATAGTCTCACATATATGAGTTAATGTGTAAAAACTAGCATGCATATTTATCATTTCACTTTGTTTTGGTCAAGGGAAATGTTCTTTCCCCATGTGTTTCAATGATGTATAATATACTGTATATACAAATCATCCAATCATGACTGATGACTGATACATGTATAACTTCCCTTTTCCTTTCACTTTCACTTTTTCTAAAGGACAAGTGATATGTCATTAATTTGTTTTTTCATTTTTCTTTTTGTTTTCAGTTTTGGAGGGGAAAAAAACCCGGACAAGTAATTAATAACAAGTCATAATTACTTATCAACAGAAAGTAAATACTAGCACACAATGTTATGATCGTGTAAGTGAATTATAACGAACAATTCAAATAATATACAACAAGGACTTATAATGCACAATATTCCACAATACAATCTTGTATAATATTTTGATTTTATTTAAATGTCCTGTTTAATATACACAAGCTAGATACATACATGTAAGCAGCAACGTTCAACATACACTAAAGGAAAAAAGAAACTTATAAAAGTTCAAGAGATCACCAAATTAAATTCTCTGCATGGAAATGTACCAAATTTGGATATAATGTTGATTCAATGCATGGCTTTAAATGACAGTCAATAACAAAAAGTTTTCTTCAATGCCACAAAAGAAATGTGCACTGAAGCAAAGGACTCTCTAATCCCCAAGTCACAAAGACAAACTGCAGCCTTGTACACCATATGCATGTCAATGAATGAAACAAAAGAATTTCAAAAGGGATTTGCAAGTTCATATCCAAACAGATTAATAGCCAGTATGTCCACCTCTAGCTTGCTGGCAAGCTGTACACCGTCTTCGCATGCTTCCGATCAGATTCGCGATGGTAGCCTGGGGAACATTGTTCCATTCCTCTTGCAGTGCTGCAATGAGCGTCTCCCTATTGATGGGTTGATTGTCACGCCTTGACACACGTCGACCAAGCTCTTCCCAGAGATGTTCAATTGGGGAAAGGTCTGGTGAACGGGCGAACCATGGCAGAACATCAATATCCTCTTGCTCGAGGGGTGCAAATCCCTTTTGAAATTCTTTTGTTTCATTCATTGACATGCATATGGTGTACAAGGCTGCAGTTTGTCTTTGTGACTTGGGGATTAGAGAGTCCTTTGCTTCAGTGCACATTTCTTTTGTGGCATTGAAGAAAACTTTTTGTTATTGACTGTCATTTAAAGCCATGCATTGAATCAACATTATATCCAAATTTGGTACATTTCCATGCAGAGAATTTAATTTGGTGATCTCTTGAACTTTTATAAGTTTCTTTTTTCCTTTAGTGTATATTATCAAATTTTACATTTACATACCTCAAAATAAGGTTTCATCATTATATCATTTCCCTAGGTTTATTTTGGCAATAAACTCAACTTAAATGCTGTCCAGACTTTAAACATATTTCCTTCAAGAATAGGGGCACTTATCTTATATGTTTAAATAAAAGTCACAATAATGTGGATGAAAGCCATTATCTTGCATGACACAAAACTAATGATGATAATCACAATAGAGGAATTTATGCACGAAACTCGTAACCTCATTTTAAAACACTGCTGTTTTCAGAGAAGAATGGACAATCAGAAAACAATCATATGTTCGTCTGTACATTCACTGCACTGTATTACCAATTAGTGCTGACCTTTTTTCATATATATCTCTCTTATTAATGGAATTACCAAACATAATGTAAGCTTGAGCCCTGCTGCTCTATCCGGTTGATGTATACTTGCTCTAACAATACAGTGCAATGCAAATCAAGATCTCATCGTTTTTTTGCTAAATCTGGCCTGAAGGGTTACTAATATTCTGCTAGCTATA
Organism: Heliocidaris erythrogramma; assembly: GCA_025617745.1. NCBI lineage: Eukaryota > Metazoa > Echinodermata > Echinoidea > Camarodonta > Echinometridae > Heliocidaris > Heliocidaris erythrogramma. The sequence continues at coordinate 13,767,751 of CM046868.1, read as the reverse complement.
TGCATGATGGCCAATAGGGCATCATTCCGATGGTGGGGTATCATTCACACAAAAAACACTGCGTGGGACTACATGTATTATTTGCACATGTACCTCACATATCTACACACTGTCAACCTACATGTACATGTATTAGAATACAGCAACCAAGAGTTCACTTCACTAATATTCCTTTCTATAATCTATTCCTAATATGCACATACACATATTCATGAAATGAAATATCTCAATCTACATTTGTACGTCGACAGGTACAGTCAAACCGGCGAAATGTCACGCTTTAGTGATATAAAAACCAACGACCAAGAAATTCCTTTTATTTTGTTTCCCTTTACCAGCATTTCTAATTGAAACCTGTATCAAAAGGAACCTGTGTTTATAGATCACCAATCTACTTTATGTGTAATAAGTAATTTTTTATTCCCTTCAGTACCATTCCTCATTCCTGCATAAGGGGGAACTTACATTATATACTACCTGTCTATAAAGGCCATTATCCTTGTTGTCATGTACAGAGTTTCTATGTATTGGTTAGACTGTAAAATGTTTCATGAACATAAGTGGGGTACACATGACCATTGCAAGCAAATATGAAATACTTCGCTTCTGCCAAACTTCATGCTGCACAAAATGTTAAAACATCATGCACCAATTAGAATTCTAACACTTAAAGAGTTAGTGTTATAGTGTATTCATTGCCAAATTTACATCTTGCATAAACTTAATATTGTATTTTTAAATGTGAATTTACAAAAACACAAAATCCATGTTTAGAGTACTTGATGATGATAGGTTTAATGATGATACTCACAAAAAATGTTTTTTTAATAAGCTTAAGATAATATTGTTCATAGAGCTTTTCAAATAACAAGTCACTTAAAGCACTTCACATAGTATTCTTACCCAGGTCATTGGGTGTAATTTCTGATTGGATATTGAATCAGCATGTAGATTAAGATAATCTTTCAGTGATATGGCTACACAGTATTATCATACACAGTAAGCTGTAAGCATCTCTGATTCTATGTCAATACAATCAAGTACTGCATTAATTGCTGCAAATAAGCGAGTTCGTAATTGGCCCATGAGCAACTTTTTGCAAATGACCTTCCGTTGTAAAAAAGTACCACAGTACCCATGGTAATTTGACAGTAATTTGACCAAATTACCATCAAATCATGATAATTTGGTCAAATTACTGTCAAATTACCATGGGTACTATGGTACTTTTTTTACAAGGGTTTCCCTTTTTTCATTAGAATAGGCATCTTTTAAAAGAAAGATAATACGTAAGCTTGCCCGACACAGCAACCTACAGAATTCAAACTCTAAGACATCGTAGACCAGGGCCCATGTGCATAAAAGGCTACTAGGCCTAGTTGGCAACTAAAATGGACTTAAGTTGCTTACTAAGCCTAGATGATTACTAATTGTGATGCATAAAACCCAACAAGACATAGTAACATTCTAAAATTCTGGCAAAAGTTAGAGTTGATCTGGGGTACCTCTAAGTCACTAGATGACAACTAATTTTTCTTGGACGCTTGAGACTCATGGTTGTAGTTGTAACTTTATGTACTACATGTAGCTGTAGCAACCTTGTATAGAGAATTTATGAATTTCTACAAAATGTAAGTACTGGGCAGTAATGCAATGTTACAAAGACCCTTAGAAATGAGTTATGCTCATTTGGAATGTGGTTCGAAGCTCAAACACAATAATCTTGTCTACAAGCCTATTGTATCTGACATAATCACCTCCTCTCCAAGGCCATAGCACCCATATCATTTACAAACCAAATTGTCCTAGTATGCAACTAGTAAGCAATGTGCCTAGTGAGGTTTTATGCAACACAAATTAGTTGCCAACTCCGTAGGTATAAACTAGGGAATTTATAATCTTACTAAGCACTAGTTGCCAGCTAAACTAGTAGCCTTTTATGCACATGGGCCCAGGTGACTAGAATAGCACGTCAATGAACACTTGGGAAAGCGCATTGTTTGCAAGTTGGCTATGATTTGGCAGACTGTCAAATACCAACCATCAATGAACACTTTGTTGCTTTTCAGTGGATTTAATGAAAAGTATAATTAAATGAATATATGAATAATCATTACATCACAGTCGATGCTTATCTCAGTGAATTTTAAACGAACATGCCAGTTTATGTCAAATGACCTTTATCTGCTCATGCGCAAATCCTAATTACGAAATCGCTTTATATATCATTATAAAGTCTGTCACTGAAAGTCACTACACTACCTCAACTGTGTAGCATGTACAAATACATACACATGTACATGTGGTATACATTATACCAATAGTGCTGCCCCTTATTCAGTACATTATTTTAGATGGTACATCTATTTGTAGAATGACAAATCTTTGTCATATCACCCATATGAATGAAAATAAACAGGTGATGAACAATAACCTACAAAGCGAACATGGGAAAATGAAAAGAAAGTGAATGGCATTTAACCACCATTTCAAATACATGTACATGTACATGTAAATTTAGATAACATGTACAGATAATTACATGTATATCAAAGACAATAGCATTTTTGAAAGTTCTCACATTTGGTAATAAGCTGTGTATGCATACATGTATAAATCTATTTAAAAATAATAAGAAAAAAAAGACATTCAAATACATGCCTATGTAATGTAAATACATGTATATTAAAGGTATCGGGCACACTGTATCATATACATGTATATTTTGAAAGTTTTCCCATTTGGTAAGCTGTGCATGAATCAAATTTCAAAATATTGAATAGTTCAATATTTCAAAATATATTTTGGGAAACAAATGTTTGAAAGTTTCAAGTAGGAGGCCAATAATGATTTAAAAGAGTGCTTTTGTGTGCAGAGTTTAATTTGAAACTTGACGATGTATTTTCAATTCAATTTAATCTCTAGGATAGATTCTGAATAACGCTTGTTTTCCAATGCTTTGATACAATTAGACAGTTTTTCAAGTGCTAAATACATTGTTGTAGCACCTTTAAATCAACTCAATTGCTTTTTTTTCCAGTCAAGCTATCGAAAGAATGCTGAAATGTGGTTCCTGCATGAACCTTTTTGAGACAATTGACCACATTTTATGGTTTGGCCTAATAACTTTTGATTCAGAGCTCTAAAAAATATACCAGATGCATGAGTAAAAAGAGCAAAATATTCTGCACACACAATGTCCATTTTTGTTTGACCACATTGCATTTGATGCCAGGAATCTTTAAAATGAGAATAAGCTCTATAATCCTTAAATTGGCAACACACTTAGAGGTTCAAAATCATTGTTTAGTATCAAAATTGGCAATGTTTTCAAAGAGATCACACGTTATTAGAACCATGTAGCACTAAAAGAAAAATATTGTTGTTGCCAATTTGAAGAACAAAATGTGATCAATTTAGCCCTTAAATATTTCATGTCCTGAAAGGGTTAAGGTAATGCCCTTGGACAGTAAATATTTTTCAAACCATGTTGGTGTGAAAACTAGATGTACATGTGCGCTAACTAACAAAACCAATATTCTGAATTCACAAATAAATCCCAAAGTACATGCACAGTTTCTATGTATGTTATCAATGAATAAACAAGCATTTCACACAATATTGAAACTGAATTCTACATCTTATCAATATGAGACCAAAAAAAGGACAGGATAATGCATTTCGTTTGCATTAATAACTGGTTGTAAAGGTTGTGATTTGATGCTATAAGAAAATGCTTGGTGACTCTTATATCAATGTACTCTTCATCTGTCATGTGGTGATGGAGGACCCACCGAGGTTGGGCTGCTAATAAAGGCACTATCTACACTTTCTCGCAAAATCAAAGGGGTTTGTTGGACAACACAATTTATGTAGCTGTCAGAAATTGCTACATCTGAGATGATCTGACTGACATACATGTACACAAAGCATGCATGTGATGTACTGTCTGCATACTAGAATACACCGCTTGCATATACATGTATAAGCAAACAAAAATGTTATTTTGTTTAAAACTACCTGTAACTCCTTTTAAGCAGACGTATTTGAGGTTTAGCATTATCATTGCCCAATTTAGGTCAGCATTGAGTGAAGAAACTAGTTTTTATTCATAGGTCAAAGCCATAATTCCCCTTGTAAAGGATTTAATTATGCTTCAACATCATTAAATGATCAAATACATGTGCTGTACTTGTAACATTTCAAATAGCTCTTAATAAGAGTTGTACATATTAATACATGTATATAAATCAATGGGGTTTCACTCCATAATCAATATCACATAGAAGTTTCCAGGTTTAAAAAAAAAGGAAAAGCCTACATACAATACAATTCTTCTCGCAAAGTACTACAGCCTCACTTCAAAATGTAGTTACAAGTATAATACATATGATTACATGATTGCTCAATATATATTACATTTCATCTTGCATTTACAAAATCTTCTGTACACCTGTTACATAATAGAATATATTATCACATGCACTTCAACATTGCAAGAATAACAAATAGTTGCCATCTGTCCAACTGTACTTTGAGTTAAATTTCATCTAACCGATGCATTCCCTCTTCTGTTTTCATGTTTCCAGCTACTAAAATAAGTTTTCATCAATCATATATAGGTTTTATAGTATCAAAGCAGCCCTGATAGTGCAAATGGACAATATGCATGTACAAGTATGTATGTTCATAATTATGCAAATGCTCAATTTTGACAGATAATCCAATCGTAATCAAAACTCTCATATTGTGTAACTACTATTGATTATGGCAATTCTAATTTCCCTGTCACGTCTGTAAGTAGATCTACATGTATATATACCGGTAATTTAGGTTAATTTATATTAAATATAATAAATAAATGATAGTATTTTTGGAACTACAGTCAGTGTCAGACCTGCTTCAGTCTACATAATGTGCACAAAAGTCCACATTTTTGTTCCTGTGGAATAGTGTTTCCAACTGGGAACTGTATAAAAGAGAACCTGTACAGAAAGACCGACTGCATATGAAGACTTTCTATTCTGTTTCCCCTGAGCAGTCTTTATATACAGGTTTAACAAGTACCTGTATGTGAACACCGTAATATAAATATCAAAGGTGATGTTCTGATGAAATCTATCACATGACCGTTCATAACATTCTTTATTAGGACGTATGACAACATTAATCATTCTGTCACATTGACACCAAAGTTTGTTTATATTTCACACATGGCTCACAGATATGATGGCTATTCCTCTGATTTCTCTATAGACCTGTACATTAGTATAAATCTGTCAAAATTTGTATACCGATAATCATAAAATTATGATATGAGATTATCTGGTGTTAAATGTTCAGTTATAGATTTTTTTTTTTTCTTCCAACTCACGAACAAAATATTTCTAAATCTATAGATTTATTATAAAGAAGGCAATTTCAAGCTCTCTATTTCAATCTGTTATCTGCAGTTTTCATGATTATTCACAGCATAACATGAACTGGCATACATGCAGTTAATTATCTCAACTTACAAGCAGCTTTTTTCTGAGTTTCTATGCTGAAGTGCAGCAGTATGACTTTCTATAGAACGTCATCCTTGATGCAATGTCGGGGTAAACAAGAGAAAAGACATGATAAAATCAAATATAAAATTATGCACCATTGTTTAGCTACCCGGTATATTAAAAGTGCTTCATGCAAAAGCAGAGTGGTAAATTGGAAATCTAAAAAAATGAAAAGACAATGGTAACAATTTGTTTATCATTTTGATATGAGATATTGTTTTATTTTGTTTTGTTTTTTCTTCATCAGTGTGCAATTTAGAATGAAATTTGTCCAGAGAAGGCCCCCCCCCCCCCCACAACTGTAGTAGTGATTACTATTAAAAGCAATAATGACGAGGAGCTTTCTGAATTTCAGAGGATCATTTGCCCTCAGACTCCCATGTGAGTGTCTAGCCCTGGTTGGATGTGCATATGCACTATGTAGTCTTGGAAGTTAGTATGAAGGCTTTAAAGCCCATGTACAGTTTTGGTAGCAAAAAATAAATTGGAAAGAAACAAGTTAAATATATATAATCTCAGGTTGTTCTCCTTGTATCAAAAGATGTTTGAACAAGTTTGGTATTCCGTCAATGATTTTCAGTGAATTTTATTGTAAATAATATATGTAAGGAACGCTATATCATGGTAATATACTTTCTACCCCAACGGCTCCCTGCACAACAATCTCGGGGCTTCGCTCGGAGATAGCATGTGTGTCACTGTGTGTAGGTTTTGAATGGTGTATAATGCACGCTGCCATTGTTTGGAGTTTATATCCCTGACCCGGCATTTAAATTATTTTTTGCCTCTCACTTGTTTGATATCGCATTTTAGGAGGTGACATCTTCACAACATCTTTGTATTGCTAGTATCTTGCTATTTATCAACATAAATCCAAGAAATCTGACAAAAAGTTTTTGGAGCTTACCTTTAAGTTTTCTTTTTAATCACAGGCATGCAAATTTGTAGTAGGCCTACATGTGCATGATATTTTTATATTTGAAGGGGCCAGCCAGAAGCTAGGACACAATGAATGTTTATTACAGGCAGAAGCTAGGACACAATGAATGTTTATTAATAGTCTCCAATGAAATACATGTACAGGGTCAAACTATTAATAAGCACATTCTTCTGACACATATAAACAAATCAGTGGTAACTCCCATGGAAACCTTGATTTTGATTGGCTGTTGAGTGATGTTACCATGGTAGTTACCCATGGAAACCTTGATTTTGATTGGCTGTTGAGTGATGTTACCATGGTAGTTACCATTGATAGCAGAGTTACCATTTATGGTAAGTTTTATGCAACAGGGCCCAGGTCATTTTGCACCCCATGCCTGCATTAATGTGGAGCCCCTCCATGTTTAATCCTATTTCATACATGTAGCTGCCAACATTTTGAAAATTTAATTAGTAATAAAAGCATCATTTGGGATTTTTTATTTGTAACAAAAGAAAACGCAAACATATGCGCAGCATGACATAAACGCAGGCTTCCCTGATTTTCCTGACACCTGACTAATACTATTCTCCCATATTATTATTATTTGTCTGGGCGTTGAAATGCGGAGGTGTAAGTAACCCGGACAATTAATCTTCCTGACACTCTTAACTCTGTGACGAAGCGTAAGTCACTTAGAAGACATTCATGTATCATAAAAATAGCCATAATCAATGGACTTGTAGCAGGGTGTAATGCACTAGCATCTCGTGCAAAACCACAATACATGTACTAACAAGCTCAATTAAAAATTCCAGATGGGTAAGGCTATTAAGAAATCACTTGGACAACTGGACAATGAATTCACAATGAATTCACAATGTGGTAGCCTCTGGGAAAAGTCTGTTGATGCATATATTTTCATGAACTTGTGAATACTCACTCATCATGGAAACCTACAGAGCACATCTTATTGACAATTATGTAATACCAGCAATGCATGACAGTGGCAATTTTACTATAAGTACATGTACATGTACATGTAGATTGCAATCTCACTTTTTGGGGTGTGATGCGTTCAAATTTCACAGAAAACCAGGCTGGACATTGTATCAAATATTTTGTGACATTGTGTCAAATATTTTGTACATCTGTGTTACAATGGTAATGGTGACTGGTGAGGACATTTCAATCAAGTGTTATCTCTCCTTCACATGAAACTCTTTGAGACTGTGTATTTTTGTAAATCAATGATTTTTTTAAAACATTAGTTGGTGTAAAAAAAGATATGAGCAAGACCTGAGCTTGAAGGTACATGTAACGAGATTGGGATACAGATGTACATGTATGCATGTTGTCCACAGATACATGTATGTGAACAGATTTGCCCTTCCCATACCCTTTTCGAGTGAAAATGGACCATGCCCATGTACGTGTAAAGAGTACGTATAGGCCTACATGCCTACCAATATTTGTACATTGAGTGTGCACTGGATTCTTCATTAGAAAAACTAATTAATTAATATCTTATAAAAAGGTGTACCAAAGTATACATTATCATACTGGAATCTGCGATTGAAATGAGTGTAATCTTGTGATGTTGTGTACATACTGTACATCATAACAAATGTACAGGGTATCTTAATATCAATTATGTACATGTATATTGTACATGTGTACATGTATGCACAATATACCCATTTACTAACATTATGCAAAGGAATTTTAACAACTGATGTACATGAGTGACTGTGAGTACATCCGCTAATTGAAATATCTTGTTAATCAAACTGGAGAAGATAGCGCACCCTGGTCCATAATGCGAAGGCAATGTGTATGAAGGATAAGGTCATTAAAAATGATGACATCATAATAGCATTTAACATTCAGGAGCCTTGCAGTATTATAGTTTTGCATTCATGAGAGCATGGTTTGCCCATAGCAACACTGACGTTGTCGGAGATAAGGTGCTACATGATTAATGTACAGTGGGTATACTTAGGCACACTTCAAAGAATATATCCAGACTTCGAGTACTGCATGGACTGCAAAGTATGAGAAAGATGTACCAGTATTAATAATTATTATCTTTCCAACATGAAAAAAAATATTTTAAATTTTAAACCCAAACCTGGTAATCATATACATCTCACATGTTTCTTACATGTACATGTGTACATGTATGTCTACTTTTCAAACTGATTTTCAGACTTTACTTTGAACATTAAATCACATGTGCACCACTTTCAAGACAATTGAACACATTTTGTGGGTGGGCTCAGTAACTATTGATTCAGAGCCCTAAAAATATATACCAGACGCATGAGTAGAAAGAGCAAAAACTTCTGCACACACTTATGACCATTTTTCTGGCATGGCCATATTTCCTTTGATGCCAGGAATTTAAAAATGAGAATAAGCTTTAAAATCCTTTAATAGATTGGCAAGACATTGAGAGATTCAACATCATTGTTTGTTGTCAAAATTCGCAATGTTTTAAATTTTTCAACCTTGTTCTTAACCATGTAAGTTGTTTTCAAAGACATTACATTTTTAGAACCATACTGTACATATGTATGTAGCATTATGTGTTGCCAATTTGAAGAACAAATTGTGACCAATTTTGCTCTTAAACAATTCCCGTCATGAAAGGGTTAATATACAATAGCTCACTTTTAGCTTAGGGGAAAGGTCTAATGCTACCGTTTATTTGAATATCACAGTGTTTTTATAAATGTAGCAAGTAGAAGACAAATCAAGTGTGTTTTAATACATGAATAATAAACTGAACTGACCGAAATCTTACATCTTGCATATTGGAATTTTGATATTCAAATACTAATTCATTTTACTAAGTACTTGACAGTCTTATGGACAACTTTTTTCACCCTATTTGCCAAATATTGTTCATAATGACCATTGCCACAATGTACAGTACTGTACATGTACGTCATGAAATAAAGTTTTGATGCCATTATGTGCTTTATTAAGGTATGCTGTACATGTAGATGTACATTAACAGATTAGTGTCATTTCTAACATATAAACATTTCACTACAAACAATAAATCTATAAAATTATTTCAGACGAGTATATGCCACTCAATGATGATTGAGACTAAAATGTATGACGTACATGTACAAAGCAGCAAATTTTGTGGAAAATGTTACATATCAACTTATTTAGTTTCTTTCATTATATGAAAAACTCTTAAAGTGTGTAACACAGAACAGAAATGACAATTTAATGACCAAGATTCTGTTACAAGGCAAATTAAACTGCTAGACAGTAACTGCTAGACAATAACACTTTCATAGACACAATCATTAGCTGCTAAATAAGACCCAAAAAATAAAGATGAAATGTATACCATTTATCATCTACTGTTATCGCTTTTCAGGAGAATCATGAACTTGTCACTTACTGATACACATACATGTACTCTACATGTACACTTGTACTTGTAGATCAGAAGAACTCTGCAGAGCAGCGACTTAAGCCACTACTCGCAAAAAAACTTGCTGACAAAATGGCTAGGATCCCTCAAAATATAGCAGCCACAGCTATCCAATAGAGAGACATGAGCTGGTTCCCCAACGTGAACAACTCTTGAAAAGTACATGCCACACTGTAGCAACAGGTAATACAGGGATGGTACACTACGGCTTGAATATCCTGATGACATTTGTGAAGATATCCTCACCTTGTAAAAGCACATATCGAGATCCCACATCATAACCAGTAGTATATCCCACATGGAATAACATAAGCAATGACCTGGGACACCAAGATCCCTTCATCTTACTGTAGCACATTCTTCCTTGCACATCCTTACAAAATCAGCAATGTCTGCTCAGAATATATTGGAGAGTGTGACCCTCTGATCTCGTTGGCCCATTCAAAGAGATGGCACACTATGGCTTGCAGCCTTGCACATCCTTATTAAATCAGCAATGACCGCTCCATATATCGGACAGCATGACCTTCCCATCTTGTTGGCCCACTCAAAAAGATGGCACACGCGGGCCTGTACATCCTCACATCCTCACAACATCAGAAATGACCACTCCGTATACTGAACAGTGTGACTCTCAAATCTTGTTGGCCCACTCAAAGAGATGGCGCACTAACGGCTTGTACATATATGCACATTCTAATGAAATCAGGGAGAACCGCTCCAGATACCGGGCAGCATGATGCCTTCTGTTTGGCAAACTCAAACGAGATGGCACACTAAGGCTTGTACATCCTAATAACATCCGCAATGACTGCCCTACATATCGGACAGCACAAGCCCCTCATCCTGTTGGCGCACTCAAAGCAGCAACACGTGTGTCCACATTTGTAGAAGACAGAGTTCACTGGTGCTTCAAAACAGATTGAGCATTCCTCTACTTCAGTAGCTCCGGAGGTGGAGGCTTGTGGGGTGGAGGTGGATCCTATTCCTTGGGAGCCAGCTTGCGAAGAAAAAACTGATGACGAGCTTGCCTTGGCACTCTTGGTAGGTGGCTTGGATGGGCGTGGTGGTTTGGGCTTCGATGGTCCGGCTGTTGCTGTGATGGCCGGTGAGGACGAGGAAATTGATAAAGATGCGGCAAGGCTGAATGCTAATGCTTCTGCGTCAACTGCAGCCTCTATTTCGCTAGCTGAAGCTGCGTTGAGGTTAGTGGTATTGCTCTCAGCGGTTGTCTCAGTCATGCCAGTGCAAGGAATGCTGATTGTTCGATAACCTAGCAGAAAAGAGATCAGGGGAGAAAAAAGGTGAAGCATATAAAAAATGTGGTGAAAATGAACAACTCATCTGTAGGCCACTAGGCCAATATGTACAACAGGATTATTACTGTGCTGGAACATTAATATGAATATCTACACAGCACTGTAAATGCATGATCATTGAATTGATTTTCAATTGAATGATTTTAACTACAGTACATATACATGTACATGTACATGTATGTAAGTACATGTACTGTTTAAAATCAAATATATTGATACCCAAATTAGGAATACATGTGTAGATAATGTACTACATATACATACTAAATGTATTTCTCTTTGTCGAAATAACCATTTCATCATAAATCACACCAATCAAATAATAATGCATCCCAATATAAACCTGCTTGTACTTTGTATTTCCTTTAAAAATATAAAAACATTGTATCCTTTCAAGGGAAATCCAACTTTAATGGCAAGTGGATCTGACAGAAAGAGGAAAAATCAGAGAAGCAGAATGGTGAAAGTTTAAAGTTTAAACGAATTCAATGAAATAAACCCACTTTCAAATTGAAAAGCCCTCCGAATAATAGCAGGATGGTATTCGTTCCCTCTTGAAACGCCGAACATGGCCGGTGCAAGCAGCTGAAAATACAATGGCGTCTTATTTTGTTTACAAGTGACTGATTCCTTTATTTTTTTAACGCTGCATTTTTAATCAAAATAATACCATACACGAAGTTAAGAGTGAGGCAACAGACTAACATTAAGACTGACGCTAGTGAAGGAAGAGAAATAAGTGAAGAGGAGATGACAAAATAGGCTCTGAAAAATGTGTAAGATGTTATGGGACATCGTCTGCTTAGACAGGACTGGTCCAGGGTGTGTCGTCACATATCTCAGCAGCGTTCGAGGAGCTCGTCAGCTGCTATATCGGGGGCTGTATTTTACCGTTTTATAATTGATAATAATCATTACTTCAAATGTTTCCAAGCGTTGAATTTGGATAACCTTGTTTAATTTATGCCATCTATGCAATAATAAGTATTAAGCCAATATTTAAAATCATTAACGTTCTACTTTAATGCTTAATTTTCAAACGCCTGCACTTCATTAACCATGTACATGTATGTATCATCTCACAAAATATTGTGTACAAAACTTCTAGGAAATTTATTACCATTTCTTATGATACCAAACAATATTCCTTTACCCAACTTTATGCATAAGAATTAATAAAAATTACATTGAGTTTCTTTTTTGTCCATCGTTTTTTGTTTTCTCATTTGTTTACTATTAAATTGTTTACTATTGAAATAAGGTAATATCTTTTTAAACTCTGCAATTTTCTCTGAAAATTTCTATGGTAGCACATACATTTAGACTGCTTGATTTATGCTGAAAATTTGATATACATTGACCACTGTGGTCGAGCAATTGGTGAATGAGAATGACAAGTCTATCTGTCACATACATGTATATGTGACATCGGCACTGAAAGAGTTAAAAGGGACATAATTATTCATGACTTTCACTTTGGATTAAATATACATGTATATATGGTCCATTCATTCAAATAGATTATGAAAGTAAAGGTTGTAATCAAATAAACTTCATCTTTATAATAAATTTGTGACATGGCAAGTTACATGTACATGTAGCTTGTGGTTGATACACATAAACTGTACTTCCTCTACTATCACTCTTCCTGTTATCAGTCATTTCTAAATAATCTGTAGTCATTCCTGCACAAATAGTTTACATTTAAACACAAAACAATCCATGGGTCAGCAATGAAGTGTTTCCACCTGACATGAAAACATCTTTACCACTTAGGCTTACATGGTTATGACATTATACATTAAAGGGATACGCCACCAGGCAGCCGTGGGGAAAGCCAGGATTGCATAAGCCCCATTCACTCGTACACAAAGTTTGTTGTCGAACGCATCCGTTGGACTACTGGAATTACATTTCGGATTGCACGAAGCCGACCAAATCTCGCACAAGAGCTGGAGCTCAGGCGGAGCGTGCATGTTGCGCGGTGAACAGCCTGTTTGAAGTTTGCTCCCGCGGGGCAACGGCATGATCAGGTAACGATCACTGTGCCCTCTCGCGGCATAAAAACGTCCACAATTTGCGGTTGAGTATCCCTTAAATGTCCCTCCTCTCAATAAGCGTTAATTAAGTGCATTAATTAAGTGTGTATCAGTAATATAATCATGGTCTGCAGTATTTGCCAGTTGTGAAAACAGTAATTCATGTACATGTACATGTAGGCCCCTGCATGTGCATTTAATAGTACATGTACATTAGGAAAAATTTTGTATTTTCATGACAGATTTTAAAAACAACTTTTAACTTCATTTTCAATCCGTATACATGTACATGTAGCAGTGTGCGTACATGTAAATACATCTATTGTACATGTACAATCTAAATAAACTTACATTTACACTTAATAAGTGTGATCACACTAAGTCACACAATTCATGAATTGTATGTTGCTATTAAAAATTCAACTTTTTTGTGCTCACTAATACAAAGAAATGTGTACAAAATTCACATGAAACAAAAATAATAACATGGTGGTTTTTCTACATGCCATCCTGGCAACAAAGGGAGGACTTCTAGGTTTGACTTTTAAGTATATATTAGGTCAATTTCACCAGAGCAACAGCTCCTTTAAAGACTTGAAGTATCATGACATGAAAGTAAATTCATAAATCTACGAGAGAGATAGAAGATGTATAGTTCCGCATATCTTCTTACATGTACATTTCAGTAAAATTACATAACATAATTATAACATTTAGCTTTTATGAGAGGAAAAGTGAATATTCTCTCTGAGGTTTCTTATCTAAGAAAAACTAGAAATATCACTGAAGATGATGATTAATACCCCGTGACAACAGCCTTTCTTGACTTTTGGTCGAAAACTGAGGAAGTAGTTCGATCCACAAGATTTTTCCCTGATTTACTGTACTGCCATAGCAACGCATCTGCCATTTCCATGGCAACGCATCTGCCATTTCCATGGCAACGCAGCTTCCGACACATCAAAAAAATATGTTGTACACATCTTCCCAGTAAGACCAATGTGTGTACCAAATTTCATGACTTTCAGTCAAAAACTGAGGAAGTAGTTCGATCCGCAAGGTGTTTCCTTGATTTTCTGCCATAAATATGCCGTTACCATGGCAACGCAGATTCCGACTCATCCAAAAAATATGTCTTGCACATCTTCCCATCAAGACCAATGTGTGTACCAAATTTCATGACTTTTGGTCCAAAACTGAGGAAGTAGTTCGATCCGCAAGATTTGCAACGGACCGACCGACCGCAACAAAATGAAAAAGAAATGACAAAACAAAGATTTGGAATAAAAAGGGTTTTTCCCCAAATAGAATTTAGGACATTTTGTAGGCCCATATGTTTTTTGACAATTTTCACTTTATTTCCTTCTAGGGAAGGATGTAAATTAAAAATAGTAATTCATGCCAAGGTGAAGTGAACATAACATGACTGCTTCATGGGTGGGTAAATCTAAAAGAGCTTTCTTTATGCCTAAATTCTAGAAGGAAAAAAACAATCAGAACAACATGTACATGCAGTAACATACTGATAAAATTTCATGAACATTTATGTATTATACATCAGTTGAGGCTACTGATAGTAATATCATAGATAGAAGGAAGAAACAAATACATCATTACCTCCTTGGTAAATCTAATTTCTTTACATGTTATTAAATACTGTACATGCATAAAAACATGTAATGACAAATTCACAAAACTGAACATGTACGAAGTGCCAGAACTTACCTAGTGTTTGGATTGCCTGTGTTGTCCCATATACATCAAAGTACAACCAGAGAGGTACTGTAACATCCACAAACATCAAGCAGCATTTACTGGTTCCATCAGCTTTCAAGAGATGCACCTCCCCTTCTGAGTTAAAGACCACTCCCATCACGTCGTTTGTTGCTGGCTGTTCAAACTCTCTGGTCAACACCCAGTACTCTGGCCGATCGTAGACATGCTCGGCATCGTCTGGGATCACAGCATCGCGTAGGACCTTGGGGTCACACGTGGTGAGTCCAATACCAAGGTGACCAATGTACCGGTGATTTACTGTCTTGATGCAGATGAAGACGGCTTCATCCACCTTCAAAGATCGGCATATGAAGACCATCCCCCCGTTGAACACGTCCGACTTACGCTCAGCGGCCATCAGGCCCTCGCTAAAAGCAATGTTCGAGCCGTGGACGCTGTGGAATGGTAGGCGCTCAAGGAGGGGCGGTTGTTGGGACTGGGATTGAGTTGGTAGAGGGGGTAAAGGCGGGAGCGGTGGTAAAGGTCCGGACAGAGTTAGAGGAAGATTAGAAGATATACTCTCGGAGAGTGACTGGCTGACCGTCGGAGGGAGAGACTGAGATGATGCTGATGAGGTAGGGCCTCTACCAATGGCCTCATAGCCGGTCGTTGGTGGTAGATTGAACGTATTATTGGTAACAGTGTGCTCATCTGTTGAAAACAAAAAGAGAAAATTAGAAATGATTACCATAGTTACATGTATACTGCTTCCTTTAAAAACATTCTAAGGACAAACTAAACCCTGAAGAGTCCCCGAGAAATTTTACAACAACCCCTCCACCCCTATTCCCCCCCCCAAAAAAAAAAATCTCAGGAAATCACAAGTAATTCACTTACTATCAGAATAATTCGGATCAACGGGTTGTAGTTTGAAGTTATCAAGGTGTTAATTATCTTGAATATGTGCTTATCTTATATGCAGGTAAGTGATTTTTCAGTGAGTAGTTACATGTACCTTAGATTTAGTTATATTTGAATGCGTTATACACAAAACAGCATAATACAAATTATCAATAAGTACAGGTTAACTCTCCAATGCTGGATTGAATGCATATAATTGGATAGTCAATGCATAGTCAATTTGACAGTCATACATCTACATAACCAATAGTGAACGTAGAAAAGTTCTTTCCATTGAATTTTTTTTTTATTTGTGATCCCATGTGATTCCCGAACAATTTCAGCTTTGTTACCGAACAATTAACTTTGGGAAATTAGCATAATTTGCATATTAAAATCCATAGTGTTGTTCATCTTATGCAATACAAACTGCAATACAATCAACGGATGTTATATAAGGGAATTGTATTGTATCACAGGTTTCAGTGCACAAGATTAACGACACTTTTAGGGTTAAATGCAGCGCACACAATATGCGTAACTTGTCTTACGCTTTTCCCCAATGCCTACATGTATATTTAGATTTATGCAAATTATGCAAAATGCCCAAAGTTGCTTTCTTGGCAACAAAGCTGAAATTGTTTGGGAGACCAGGTGGAATCACAAAAATTCAATGGAAAGAACTTTTCTAGGCTCATAAAATGTCAAGTCGACTATAGCAAACAAGCGCTTGTGCCTTGTTTCATTGTACTGCTCTTGCAAAATAACATTGTTGCCTTGTTGTCAATTTATAAAACTCACCTACAATGCGAATTCCTGTGGTATTGCCATACACATCAATGAGGGCCCAGAGGGGTTTGCTCACATCTACACCATTGAAAAACATGTGATAGGGTTCACCATTAATGCTATAATAGACTTCTCCTCGAGTGTTCACAAAAAAGCTGAGTACATTGCCGTTGGCTGCCAGTGTCTCTCGCAGTGCCTTCACCCAATAGCCTGGTTTCACAGTCAAATCTGGGCAGGCATACTTGGGTAACATGTGGGGTTTGAGTCTGTCCGGGCAATGGCAGCTGAAACCGAACCTGATCACACCACTCCATCCTTGGGTGCTCTGAATCAGCTGCAGATGGAGGGGATCCTGGGGCCGTAGAGGGCGGTGTGTGAACACTATTGCATTACAGAAGCTCCCGCTGCGCGTGGCCAGCTTGCGGTTGGGAGACAGGACGATGTTCTTCCCGTGAGTTGTGTGGAATAGGTGGTTCGGGATGCGACTGCTGGGGCCCGCGATTTCATTGGCCGCGATCTCATTGGCCGCGGTAGGGATGGTGTCCGGAGGTTGGTGGATGTTGGGCCAGCTCTGTCTTGCAGCCATCCCAGCTGTGCTAGGCTGACGTGGTGATTTAGGCCGCAAGGGCACAGCTGGAGCACCAAATGTAACCCTTCTCCTGTCATTTGCATGTCCATCTATGTTCGAAGAACCACCATTCCCACCTGTACAGAAAAGATAGTTCAACCATTAGCATATTATATATCTTAATATACATGGTGGCCCAGGAAGAATGCAACACTTGAGATCTGCAATTTCAATGACATCATAGACACAATTAGTTGTTATTTTTACTGGGTAGAAAATTCTTTTCTGAGTAAAAGGACACTAAGTTCATTCATTTTGGGTAAGGCATTTTGATTCTACGGCTATTTTCATGAGGCAGTGTAACTTTCAAAATTTGCTACTTTTGCAACCGTGATCATGCTTGAAGCAGCGATAAATTTGCCTATGACGGCTCTCAATACAGTCAGCTTTGTTGACAAACGCGTGACTGCTCTCGCTTTGAAAATGAAGACAATAATGTAACATTATTATTGCTCCAAGTATGACTACTGTTGCAAAAATAGCAAATTTTGAAAATGATATTGCGTGACAAAAATAGCCTAAATGCATACATGTAAGTACCCAAAATTGATGATCTTGGTGTCCTTTTACTCAGAATATAATTTTCTACCCAATAAAACAAAAAATAATGATATTGTGTCAATTATTTTGTTGAAATTGTATTTGTCAGGTGTTGCATTCTTTCTGGGCCACACTGTATTATAAATCACAGACTTGAACAACAAAGACTCACTTCACTCTATATCTAATCACACCATTGTACATGTATACATGTACAAGAATCATATCATAAGAATAAGCTCTTTTGAGTAAGAAGAATTATTTTCCTGAATGCCCAACAAAAAAGTGATAGTGTGACATAAACTTTATTACGGAAGCAGTTACTATTACATGTACACTTTATGTGTGTAAAAGTTATCTACAAAAATTTTGAGTCTTGATAGCGAGTGTGACCCCTAGAAATCTAGGCTGGATTGAGGCTTTTATGCATGTTAAAGTATTTCAAAATGTAGATGACTGAATACAGGTCATAATTCCTAGTCGTAACCATAAGCCTGGAGAACCTGTGTCTCAAGATCCATCATATTGTCGACCCA
Source organism: Heliocidaris erythrogramma (assembly GCA_025617745.1). Taxonomy (NCBI): domain Eukaryota; kingdom Metazoa; phylum Echinodermata; class Echinoidea; order Camarodonta; family Echinometridae; genus Heliocidaris; species Heliocidaris erythrogramma. The sequence goes on along the minus strand of CM046868.1, from coordinate 13,749,356 downwards.
AAGGCCTCCAAGCTATGGAACACGGATACAAGTAGATAGATATATAAATATATTAGATATGCTTCTTCTCTCATGAAATTTTTCATATTGTACTTTGTACTCTGGAATTTGAAGATCAAGATACAAAAATTGTATTACAGAGTACACACGTTCAAATACTCATCATAAATCTGTATCTTCTTACATTAAGTTATTATCATCAACTGTGTTGCACAGTCAGAAGACCACTGCTCTTTTGTAAAAAATATTAGATTTCGAATTCTTGATGAAATTTTTCAGTTTACAAGGTTATTTGTACTTCAGGTCTCCCAGAGTACTAATGCTACAAAATGTTTCTTTTTCTTAAACATGAAGCAGTAAAAAGCAGTATACATATATCCACATCACATGTGCTAATTACATGTACCTACTCACGTTGTAAAAATAGTTATTCAATGTTCTCTTCCATTGTAGCACATTAACAATTTTGTGATGTACTGGTTGATACATGAGGTATACATGTAGATCTACAAATTATTATAAATACACAAATACCACACATAAATTCATTACCTCTACCCATGCATGTACATGTACTTCAATGAAAATTAATAAACTTGAAATTGGAGTGATAACTTTTACGTTTTCAATATTTCTTTGGTGAAAATATACAGTCATGAACGATCTCTTCTAAGTGCTGGTCATGACTCTGAAATGGGAGTGCACATGTCACATTAGCTTCAACACTGCAGGGGAGATCGTTCGGGTCTTCGGGTCTTCGGGATATTATCGCCTCTTTTTCATCAGAAAATATTCAAATCTCAAAATTCATCCCCCTTTACACAAGTTCATGAATTTTTATTGCGGTATTTAGTAGAGTTTGTGATTTTATCATATGTGGTATTTGTGATAGTTTTACCAAACTCCAGTGAAACGCCAAATTTTATCAACTCTTGACTGCATTTGAGTCCATTTGAGTGCACAGCTCTGCCGCTGACCTGGGATCTCTCACGTGCGTTCACTAGTACTTTCGTTCGCCCAACAGATTCACTTGCAATTCAACCCCATTGACAACAGGGAAAAACAGGGTCAAATTTCTGTAAATCTGAGATTATTTAAAAGATCAGGTGCATGCACTATACATGTATATAACTAGAAATGTGCATTGCTGGGGCCTTGCAATGCTAAATGTATCCCCCGGCACTGGCAGCGATTTGAAGGAGGGACAAAGACCCTCCCCCATCCCCTCCCTCATCCCCTCCCTCATCCCCTCCCTCAAACAAAAGGATGGTGTAGAAATTAGATGTGTAGGTTTCACTAAGACACATCTTCATATAAAATTTGAAAGAAATGTGTTGAGAGATATACCAAGATACATCTCCATACAAAATTTGAAAGAAATCCATCAAGAAATGTGGCCTGCAGAGTGCACTCACGCCATGCCCTGAAGTATGACCTTTGACCCTATAAAAGACGGAACACTGGTGGCAGCATCACCAAAAACTATAGGTTTTTAGATTACACCAAGAGACACCTTCATGCAAAATTTGAATGAAATCCGTCAAGAAATGCAGAAGTAAGAATGCAGAAGTAAGAGTGCACAAAAGGGACAAATGAGCTTTGACCCTATAAAGGACGGAACAATGAGGGCAGCATCACCAAACAGTAAAGATGTGTAGATTATACCAAGATACATCTCCATACAGAATTTGAAAGAAATCCATCAAGAAATGTGGCCTGCAGAGTGCACTCACGCCATTCCCTGAAATATGACCTTTGACCCTATAAAAGACGGGACACTGGTGGCAGCATCACCAAAAACTATAGGTTTTTAGATTACACCAAGAAACACCTTCATGCAAAATTTGAACGAAATCCGTCAAGAAATGCAGAAGTAAGAGTGCAAGAAAAGGAAAAATGACCTTTGACCCTATAAAGGACGGAACAATGAGGGCAGCATCACCAAAAATTAAATATGTGTACATTATACCAAGATACATCTCCATACAAAATTTGAATGAAATCCGTCAAGAAATGCAGAAGTAAGAGTGCACAAAAGGGACAAATGAGCTTTGATCCTATAAAGGACGGAACAATGAGGGCAGCATCACCAAACAGTAAAGATGTGTAGATTATACCAAGATACATCTCCATACAAAATTTGAAAGAAATCCATCAAGAAATGTGGCCTGCAGAGTGAACTCACGCCATCCCTTGAAGTATGACCTTTGACCCTATAAAAGACGGGACACTGGTGGCAGCATCACCAAAAAGTACAGATTTTTAGATTACACCAAGGGACACCTTCATGCAAAATTTGAACGAAATCCGTCGAGAAATGCAGAAGTAAGAGTGCAAGAAATAGAAAAATGACCTTTGACCCTATAAAGGACGGAACAATGAGGGCAGCATCACCAAAAATTAAACATGTGTAGATTATACCAAGATACATCTCCATACAAAATTTGAACAAAATCCGTTGAGAAATGTGGCCTGTAGAGTGCACTCACGCCATGCCCTGAAGTATGACCTTTGACCCTATAAAAGACGGAACACTGGTGGCAGCATCACCAAACACTAAAGGTTTTTAAATTACACCAAGAGACACCTTCATGCAAAATTTGAACGAAATCCGTTGAGAAATGTGACCGCCAGAGCGCACACAAGAGTACACACAAGACATCTATCAAAATATGACCTTTGACCCTATAAAAGACGGAACACTGGGGGCAGCATCACCAAAATCTATAGGGTTCCAGATTTTACCAAGAGACACCTTCATACAAAATTTGAACAAAATCCGTTGAGAAATGTGACCGCTAGAGCGCACACAAACTATCCCCAAAAATATGGCATTTTACCCTATAAAAGACGGAACACTGGGGGCAGCATCACCAGAAACTATAGGGGTCCAGATTTTGCCAAGATACACGTCCACAGGAAGTCTGAAAAAAATTCGTCGAGAAATGTGACCGCTAGAGCGCACACAAGAATGTGACGCCTCGGCGGCGGCGGCGGCGGCGAAACGCTGCTGAATCCAAAGTATCCTCCGGCATACTGCCGGGGGATACAATAAAGTGTAGACTATATTTACTATATTTATTATATTCTGTGACTGTATTTTTTTACATTAACAACATGCATTTTGTTGGAAAGCTTTGGGGTGAGGTACATTCACCTTGTTTTCCCATAGCCATGAGCCAGTGCTTAAGTCAGGCAGAGAATAACTAGACTATGGTGAGTGTAGGAGACTTCAGTCTATCTTGGAGGAGAGCCTCAAAAGTAAAAAATGTCATAATACTCCTCCAAACCAAACAGACGGTATTTTTCTAACTAAAGGAAATCCCATGTTTATCTTTCAATGAGATGATTGTTGAATCATGAATCTTAAATTTTAAATCTGGAGATTTCTTTTGATATGTAACAATTGTAAGTAAATATTTTCATCTGACCTGCATTAATTAAACAAAGAATAGAACCAAACTAGAGGTGAAATCAAAAATTGACTTCGTATTCACACCAAAAATACTACTCATTTTCTTACGCAGGTATTAAAGGTATGGGGAGAAAAATTACGATATTTCAAATACATTCTTTCAAATTCAACTTTTAAAAATCAGCATGTGTATAATTACGCACGGGTGTGACCTTTCAAAAAGAGCAGCGCGATTACAATTACATTCTGCCATTCGACTGTAGGCAGATAACGCAATAAATCACTGTTTTTGGTAAGTTGTAAGTTGGTTAACTAAATTCAACTTAATGAATGCAATCAATACTTGCAGTTTTATTTATTAATTTTTAGCTGAAAATCATATGTAATTTCAGCGAAAAGCATGTAGTCGCACTTTTGTAGCATGTGTAGTCGCGGTTCGCAACGCTAGAGAATGGGCAGACCAAAAGCTTCAGTCTCTCTGTATCATCGGTTGTTCCGCTGAGACTACGTCTGGCTCCACTAGACCTCCGTACAGAGAGACTGAATGCTCACATATCGCGTAGTGTGTGGACGGTCATATCACTGAATAGTCTCCGCCTATAGACGTGAGCGTACGCACATTGTAGACATACGTGCAGATAATAGAATTGACCCCGGAACCGGAACCGGTTCTCTGGAAAGATCACCATTTTATTATTTCTCTGAGCTGTGTTTGTTGTGTGCGTAGCATGCATTCAGTGGCGATAGCGAACGGCGTTGTAGACGGCTGCTAGTGCTACTGCTAGGTAAGCCCTAATTCTATTTCAAATCGTTAATTTTTATTAAATATACCTAGTTATACTTATACTATAGATATAACCTAAATAAGGTCTAGACCTTTTCTAAGTTAAGTAAATACATCTACTATCTAGAGTCGTCCTCAAAATTATTCATACCCCATGGAAAATTGGAGAATTTTGCATTTTTTGCAAAAATGAAAGGGGAACTGGATTTACTTGCACATTACTTGAATACATTTAGCTATCATCTACAAATGAATGCTGTTTCTGGTTTCAACTCATATGCATAACAATAGAAAAGTAGGTTATCCAAATTTGGTGATGTTCAAAATTATTTATACCCTTGGGGATTCATTGCCTTTTTCGATCAACGTAAATCAAATCTTATGTGATTAAAACTTGTAACCCTTCAGTACACTATCCCAATGCTTCTGGAGGTCACTACTGAGATACCAGGCCAATACCTGGTATCCACTGGCTTTATTTCCTTGAGGATGTTGTGCAGAGATGCCTTTATCTGGGCTTCAGGGCATTCCTTGGATTTAAAGGAGATTTAATGTATACAAGGATTATAGTTAATTGACTTAGTTGTTACAGGACTGTGATATTAATATTTTTATTCAGTTTTTCATTTATGAAAATTTTGCGCTTACGATGAAGTAAAACACACTTCCTGGAGAGACCTTCCCCAGAGCCCTTCCCTGTTGCACCGTCTGAGAGGGGTTTGCCCTCATTCTTTGGTTCCATTCTTAATCAGAGTGCTCAGGAAGGCCATGTTAGTGATGTTTAAGTCACTTCATGACCCTGATGCCAGGTCACCATTGATTTAGGTATGTATCTTTTGAGTACCTTACACATCCCAAATTGACTTTTACTGTGCCAATTTTCATATTTTTTTGTACTATCTTTGGTATGGTGGGTACAAGCCTTGATATCACTGGGCACTAAATTTATACCATATTCCCTCAATGGTACCAGCAGCAGAGCACAAAATGCTACCAATATGATGGCACACAGGAAAATAAAGATCGTATTTAAGCTTCACCAGAGTACCCACTTGTGAAGGCCCTTAGGAAGGCCCTTAGGAAGGCCCTTATGGCAGGTGTCTGGATCCAAGTGTGTAAGTTTGTGTAACTGAACAAACTGATTAAAATGGCACCAACTAACACTTAGACATCTACCATGGCCTTCCTAAACATTCTTCATGAGAATGGAGCAAAAAATGAGGGCAAACTCCATCTCAGACAGTGCAACAGGGAAGGGCACCAGGGAAGGGCTCCAGGGAAAGTCTCTCCAGGAAGAGTGTTTTTATTCGTCTTCAGAGTAAAATTTTTATCAAAATAAGCAGAAAACTGAATGAAAATAGTGGTATCATAGTCCCATAACCACTAAGTCAATAACTTCACCCCTTGTATACATTAAATCTCCTTTAAATCCAAGGAATGCCCTGAAGATGAGATGAACAATGGACAACATCCTCGAAGAAATGAAGCCATTAGGGTACCAGGTATTGGCCTGCTATCTCAGTCGATACCTCCAGAAGCACTGGGACAGGGTACTGAAGTGTTACAAGCTATAATCACAAAGGTCTTGATTCATAATGATCAGCAAAGTTAATGAATCACCAAGGGTATGAATAATTTTGGGCAAACCCACAGAATAGGGGCCGGTCTGCGCGTGCTGTATTCATTTGTGTGCAAGCAAATGTAGCCCAGCGACGGCGACGATCTTGCACCAGATTCAGCGATGAAACATTTGTGAGTTTGACTCCATTTCTGGCCAAAATCGTTTTCATCAAAGAACTACAAATCTGAAAGCCAAGAGGACAATATGATATACATTGTACAATGTATCACAGCATTAATTACTTGATTTAAAATATATTTGGAAGTTGTTTTGAACTTGATTATGAACTTGTTACATGTGTTCATTTTTGCCTCTGCCGATCTCCACACTGTAAAACATGGTACGCGCACGCCGACCGGCCCCTATTTTTGGGGTTTGCCTAATTTTGAACATCACCAAATTTGGATAGTCTAAGTCTAAACTCACTTTATCTATTGTTATGCAAATGAGGTGAAACCAGAAACAGCATTCATTTGTAGATAACTAAATGTATATAAGTGATGTGCAAGTAAATCCAGTTCCCTTTTCATTTTTGCCAAAAATACCAAATTCTCCAATTTTCTAAGGGGTATGAATAATTGTGAGGACGACTGTACATCTACATGTTGAAAATATTGAAAAACTAGGGTGGTGTATTCCGACCTAAGCATAGGCAGTGATAGGTCGCTGCTCGGACACCTTGTTGCCATGTTGGTGATATACGGGTGTACCGTCTGTCTATGGGGAAGGTTGAGATATGTCAGAAATATTAAAGATTTCCACATAACAGACGGTTATTTCTGTCTAGAGAATGGGCAGCTCGTACAGCGCTGTCGCTTCGAGACAGCGCTGTGTATTGTTAACCTGGACTGGAGTCTGGAGCGCTGCCGCCTACACTACAGCGGCGGCAGAGCTCCCGGCTCCCTACCATTGCCTACGTTATGCCTACGTTATGCCTCAACTTACCATTATTGCGATTATTTTGAGTGCTAGGATTTGGTGGTGCTGATGTAGTCTGTCCCATTTTTCTTCACCTGATACTATCACTACACACTTTTACAGCAATTCCGCACTCTTCTCTCTTTCTAACTGCAGTCCGCTACATGCCATTGTCGAGGATTGGTATGTTACAAAAATACAAGTTGACCTTAGATTAGAAATCCGGCTCTGTACCGGGTGGGTATATGTTGTGGTTGTGTGTTACTCAGTGTCGTTGCGATCGGTCGCGGTGTCGGTATAAGATCCTCAAAAATGGGATGAAGAACGCACCATTAACGAGTTTTCTCTCGCTTCAAACTTGAATATGATTTGTTAATTTCCTATGGATAATATCACAATTAAAACAAAATACAACTATAATTCGTATTGGACCAATTCAAATCGGTGATAAATGTCACTCGTAGTCGTACTCGTAGTCAGTTTTCCGTTTTCCGTTTTCCGGGAATCAAGAAGCCGTGAATTCAAGATCGTATCAGAAGCCAAGCTATTTTAAGGTATCGACAAGCAGTCAAACAAAAAAAAAAGTAAACGCGAAGTAATTTTTTTTTCTTCAACCCGCCCCCTTTTTAATACATATGCGTTTTATTTGATATGAACTAAAGCATTTGAAGACATCTAGAAAATAAAGGAGCAACTATAGAATACCCCACCACAAAAGTTGACCACATGTCCATTAGTTGACCAACGCTTCTCTAATGAAGCTAAATCCAAAGACTTAAGTTTTTTAGCTACCGTAAATCGTAATTCTAACCATAATCCTAACTGGGCGTTGTGGCGTGCGCCTGTAATCCAGCTACCAGTGGAAGTTATAAACTGATTCAGCGGACCCAGGTTCGAGACTGAGTCACGTCTTTCGGATGGTGACGTTAAAGGTCGGTCCCAGACGTAAATAATCATATCTGATTGATACACGTCTGTAAAAACCCAATTACACACACACACACACACACACACCTAACTTTAAGTTTAAACATAACCCTAACCACAACCCTAACCCTAACCCTATGCGTTGGTCGTTTATGCACATAAGTCTATGTGGTAGGGTATTCTATAGTTAAGCCAAAATAAAGTCACAATTATATTCAATTAGTGCAATAATCCCACGGCATGGTTTCAACTTCTGTTAAGCTTAGTAGTGCATGGAAATTATTTCTTTAAGAATTGAACTCATAGATTTGTTCTTGCCGATAAAATTATGTGTACGATAATCAAATAGCATAGCACGGTTTAGCACCCCTCCTCATTTTCGGGAGAGAAAAAAATATTGAGAAACTAAGATGGGATTCAATTTTACTTGGCCTCATAGACAGATGATGAATAAAATACTATATCCCAACGTACAATTACAGACAGAGGCGGCTCCAGGATACTTTGTTGAGAGGGAGGGGCTACGTTTCTTGAAGAGTGATGTTAAGCAAACAAGGTGATCGATGTTCAGCAATTTTTGATAAATAATAACTATGATTTTCTTAGTATGTCCGAAACATGGTTAAAATGATGAAGCATGTATTATGAAATCGACTGTGTGCCAGGGTATATGTTCGAGGGTCAACTTTGAGGGTCAGCTGGAGGAGGAGTAGGTTGCTACATAAAGGAAAATATTTCTTATTTAAGAAGAGAAGACTTGGAATGTGACAACATAGAATTGATATGGTTAGAAATGAAAAGACATCAGAGCAGTTCCTATTTTGTGGGAGTTTTTTTTTAATAGAAAACCATCTAGTGATGCAACAGTCCTTTTTAACACACTTGAAGAAAATATTGATAATGTATTTTGTGTCACAATAATATCAATTGTAGCAACCATTTATCTGATCAAGTGAATGAATTACGTAGAAATTTCAATATGCGTCAACTGATCAATGAATATACCCATATACTCCCATAGTAAAACACTTATTGATTTGATACTGGTTTCAGATGCAATTACTTGTTTTAACCCGTTGACCACTGAATTCTCTTATTCCCATAGGCTTAATACAGGGACCACATGGTTCCAGTATACAATGGGTTAAATCAGGTGTCAATTAAATCGGATTAAGTGATCACTCGTTGATCTATTTAGTAGTAAATGGGAGTATTTCATTATTAAAACCAAAAATTAGCAGGTTCAAATCATTCAGGACATTTGATGAACAAAATTTACAGGAAGATTTGAGTAAAATAGATTGGTCTGAATCTGGAACAGAAAAGGACGTTGAGTATATTCGGCAGAACTTTAAAACCATGTTTTAGGAAATAAGTGATAAACACGCCCCGTATGTCACGGTTCACCGGAAACAAACAGGGGTACCGTGGAATGGATTAATGACGAATACATTCAGATAGCTAGACAGCAGGACTGTTTCCACAAGAAATTTAATAAAACAAACAGTCTGAATACTGGGGCAAATTTAAGCATTTTTGTAACAAGGCAAATAACTTGAACAAAAGGTTCAAGAAAATGTTTTATAACAAGGAACTGGAAAACTGTGGAAATGACATTACTCAAAATTGGCGTATACTGAAAGACTAATTACCTAGCAAGAAGGGTGTTAGTGAAATGAAAATAATTACAAATGGTGAATTCATTACTGACAAAAATATTATTGCTGAAATCTTAAATAAGACCTTTAACGAATTTGCAGAGAATCTCGCGCAGGATACTCAAATTATTTTGGTAGAGGATGTAAATAGCATGAATACTTTGTTTTTGACAGATAAGAATTTTGTTTCTGATGAAATAAAAGCATAGTTTGTTCTGAAAGAATTGCAGTCTTAATATTAAAAAAACAGGTGGTGTCGATGGACTGCATCTGAAATTATTTAAATTATTTTCTATTGCTAAGCATTGTCTGTTATGCGACCTATTACTTATAATACACGTCATGCCATAAAAAGCCGCCTACAAATACCAAACCCTAAAACTGAATATATAAAACAATCCTTTTCATTCTCTGGAAATTCTCTATTTAAAAAAGTACCACTATTTGTTCAAAACTGTATGACAATAAGTAATTTCAAAAGACAATGTTACATTTTTGTAACATGCTTTGAAGAACTATCTGGCTTTTAAATATTTTAACGTATTTACTTGTTTGTGTATGTCTACCGTCCAGCGCCGACTATTGAATGGAATTGAAGGTTTTATTATCATTTCATCGCAGCCGGTGCATGGCTGAATTGCGAATGATTTACAACATAATTGATAAAAAACATACAAACAATGAAAATTTACATACTTAAACATTATCAAAATGCATTACACTGCATGAGTATAATAAATATATAAATAATTGGCAAACGAGGGCCTTGTGCTTTTTGACATGTTTCTTGTTGGGTGGCCGCCCGATTCCCATGTTGCAGGGATGCTACATACATGTAATTATTATGGTGTCTTTGAAATGCTGCACCGTGCTGTCTCCTTGTGTGGTTTCGGATAGGTGCTCTCTTTTTTTTTGGGGGGGGGGAGGGAATGGGGCACTTTCTGGGCACCAGGCCCGTGTGCTCTGTTGGTTGGCTCTCCACGGTATCCTAGAATGTAATGATTCCATGTTTTTGATATTTCGTTTATATTATATTTTTGTGGAGGGCTCCGTTGTAAAGCGGTTACATAATTGAATCGGACTACACTCCACTATTTTATTTGTCATAAATAAAACACGAATAAATAAATAAATAATAACACTGAAAGAAAGAAATGGATCACACATTGTTCTGCAGCTCTCTCTATAATCTTGCTACAAGGGGAAATAAATAATCTCGCATAAGTGCGAGTGGAAAAGGTTCAACCTTTATTGGAAAATAAGAGGAGGATGGGTAATCACCCGGCCTATACGCCCCTTACGTTAACCCGTCTTACAACATTTTGTCCGAAAGTTCGTAATTCCGAAATACAAATTTCACATACTAGGGGGTTCATAATTCCGTAAATGTAACAGGGTTCTAACGCTGAACATTTGATGCATTATTCCGAAATTTCACTATTCCGAAGATTCAATATTCCTAAAAAAGGTTCGTTTTTTGTTTGTTTTGGTTTTTTTCAGAACATTCACAAACCCGAAAAATGAAATAGGGTTCATAATTCCAAATATGAGATAGGGTTCGTAATTCAAAAAAATGGAACAGGGTTCGCAATTCAAAACTAGAAATATCACTGAAGATGATGATTAATACCCCCGCCCCGTGACAACAGCCTTTCTTGACTTTTGGTCGAAAACTGAGGAAGTAGTTCGATCCGCAAGAATTTTCCCTGATTTACTGTCATAGATATGCCGTTTCCATGCAACGCAGCTTCCGACACATCCAAAAAATATGTCTTGCACATCTTCCCACCAAGACCAACGAGTGTACCAAATTTCTTGACTTTTGGTCGAAAACTAAGGAAGTAGTTCGATCCGCAAGATTTTTTCCCTGATTTACTGCCATAGATATGCCGTTTCCATGGCAACGCAGCTTCCGACTCATCTGAAAAATATGTCTTGCACATCTTCCCACCAAGACCAATGTGTGTACCAAATTTCATGAGCTTTGGTCGAAAACTGAGAAAGTAGTTCCATCCGCAAGATTTGCAACGGACCAACCGACCGACCGACCGACCGACCGACCGACCGACCGCCCGACCGCCCAACCGTTGACTGATTCCTATATACCTCCTTCAAACTTCGCTTGGGCGGGGGTATAAAAATGGAATAGGGTACGTAATTCCGAAAATGAAATAGGGTTCATAATTCCGCAAATGAAAAAAGTGGAACCTAATTCCGAAAATGGAATAGGGCTCCGAATTCAGGGGGGGGGGGGAGGGGAATAGGAAGGCGGATCCTTGAGGGCGGTCGAAAGGACTGAGTCCCCCTCCACCGAGTCTGTGATCCGAAAAAAGGGAAGGGGGTGGAAGGGGGTGAAACTCGGGGGAGAGAACAGAGAAAAGAACAAAATGATTGAATAAGATAGGAAAAGAGGAATGAAATGAAATGAGAGGAGGGAAGAAAGAGAGATAGAAAAAAAAAGAAAAGAAAATTAATGAAGGGGGTGTTGAGAATGAAAGAAAGAGACATGGATGGTACCACGGCACCAAAGGAAAAGAGTAATACGGGACATTAAAACATTTAAAAAGTGTCACTCTTTTTTAAAAATGTCTCTGGAAGCTGTACTCGCCTTCTAGCTGAATTTATATTAACGCAGGGGGGGGGGGGGCATTAAGTGGATGTGTGTTACACCACCCCCACTCGAAATTTCTCCTGATGAAATTGTAATTTCGACAAATTACTAGATTTCAGGACCCTTTTCTGCAAAATTTAATGCTTCTTCTCTTTTCTTGTTGTTTTGGAAAAAAATTCTAAAGTTTTGTCGTCAAAGGGCCCCCTTTGTCATGAAAGACAATTTCGAATCTCTTAATCTCCCCAGGTTGGCAGGGAATCCTCCTCACATACCCCACTCTAATTTATATTATAAGCAGTCATCTCATCCATCAAATTTCTGTCAAAATAAAGAACATTAATGAATCATTACATGTCTAGGGGAATGTCAAACTTCAAAATCCCCTTCCCATACACATCCCAGGTATATAGTCATCTATTTTGTTTTGAATTTAAACAGCTGTGCATCATTAAAGGAGAATTAACTCCTAATTACAAATTTACTTATATTGGAAGGTGTAATATATTCCTACTTATTGGCCTAAATCATTTTCTAATAAGATATCAGAAAATGGTATAAATAAAGATATTCCAACACCCGGTATCGTCTCCTACTCATTTACATGGGGCTGCAATTTTCTTGCTGATTTGGAGTTGTACATGAACCATTGAAAAATGTTCCAGTCAAGAAGTAAAATATTTGTAGTTTTATGCAAATAATCATTAATAATGAGGTACTTGAAGTGAAGTGGGACACCATGGAGGTGAACTGGGACAGTAATAGGGGTGAAGTGGGACGGTCGGGGAGAAATTGGACAAAGACTTGAAAATGCTAAAATCACGCTTTTTTCAGGTAGTTGTCTAAAATAAGTGCTGTAATATATCACTTTAAAAAAACTTGCTTGAAAGTCACTAGTAAATTTGAGTTAAAGATTCATGCCCATTTTTGAAATATTAGATGAAATGATGAGCGTTTTGTACATTTTAAACTATATTTCGACGGCTTTTGGCAAAAGTAAATAGTCGTTCGTAATACATTTACATTTTTTTGTTACACAAAAGTTTGTCTGAAGTAGTATGAATGAACTTTAAAAAGGAATTGACCGATATGAATTTTTACGATTTTTATGTATAGACCAAAAGATATTTTTATGTAATATGTCTAAAGATTGTGACTGATAAAAGCTCAGCAAAATCGCAGTATAGCTGTGAGTGTATTTGTGAACATTGACAGTTAAGACCTTTCGTAGGATTCCAACTAATTTATAAAAGGTTAATTATTTTTTTAGTTAGGGGTGGTGTACCAGTTCTCCCGCGTCCCAGTTCACCCCGTTCTCCCCTACATGCAAAAACACATTGCTATGAATGTAAGTTGGTTCAAGTCAAGAGGAAATCATATTCTTGGACTTGTATTATGAATATAAACAAAATAATTGGCGAGTTGTGACCCAAATGACGTTATAAACTCATGACTGAAGTGTCAATTTGTCTAGTGATTTTCATTGTTTTCCCTAGTTTTTCATGCCACTAAAAAAATCATAACTTTCTTATTAGTTGACCGATTTTTCCTCTAGCGTTTATTGATCTGTAGGTCTGATTTTTAAGCTCCAATTTAAACCAAGTACCTTTTGGACTGGAACTTCACCTTTAAAACTAAGACCGTGTCCAAGATACTATATTATGCCTGAAATAGTTGGTAAGATCAGGGAGATGGTAGAGCCCCTACATGGTAATGATGGGTTCGGGCCGTAGGACCAACTCGGCATAGCTTGGCGATTAGATTTCACGAGTTGAAGTGCAAGGTATACACGCCGGACTTCTGAATAATAATAATATAATATTGGATATTTATATAGCGCTCATATCCACCATGAATGGTGCTCAAGGCGCTCCAATATTACCCCGGCTCTATAGCTAGGCTACCGATTTCGGTGCTCACAGCATTCAAGGAATTAATTCCTGCCGGTACCCATTTAACACCTGGGTGAAGAGTGGCAAATGTAGATTAATGTCTTGCCAAAGAACAGTAGTGCCGCGCCGGGGTTCGAACACACGACCTTCCCATATCCAGTTAAGCGTTTAAACCACTCGACTACAGAATGTCCATAAATTTCATGTTTTGTAGAATTCCATGTCATAAAATTTCTACATTAACTTTCATCACGTACATATTTCCAAAATGTGGGTGCTTTGACCCTAGCGCTGCTCTATTAACGGACACGAGCATTCTCAGTTACACTCCATATAACACGGTGCACCTAATTCAATTGAAAATCTCGTTATCGTTATCGGACAAGTGTGACCAGCCCTTTACGCGATTTTTACAAGTTTTTAAAGTTTTGTCTTCTTCCTTTTTCCTGAAATATAATACAAGAATATAAATGAGCATAATCAAAGCATTTCTTCTTATCCACTGAAAGTAAAAAAAGATATCTCAGAAAAAATAAGAAGATATACCGTGATTGTAAAGATGACCCTTGGCAGAGAGTTGGGGTTGCGTGGAAGCAGAACATTCACAGAAAGACATTATTTTTGATACTGAAATACTGACGCCACCAGGATCATATTCAGGACATTGAATACTCTTTATTTATTCCAATCTTCTTTTCTTTAAATTCATTTAATGTAATACCACAATCTTGCCGTCATTTTACAGTTTTTTCGCTGAAATGTTTAAATTTAATTACTACATACCTGAACACTGAACGGTATGTTCCACACAACCACATAATAAAACCAAATTTCGGTATGACTTCTAATTTTGCCATTGCGTATGGGCAGTGTTTACATATAGCGATCAAACAATTATGAATTTCACATCAATTTTTATGCTTTTCCTGCATAAATACATACTTTATTGATTTGCATCTTAGTATTCTTCGACAATTACTTGTTTATCAACACTTCTCTTTCTCACATTATGGTCTCTCTCACTCACTCACACACACATTATAGTCCATGGGCCAGTAATCGAAAAGGTCCCCCCCCCCCCTTATAGGCACAATTTTAAATGTTTTTCTGTTAGCTAGGACCCTCAGCTATCAGAATCTGCTTGTTTGCCATAAAGTTGGTGGTGGGTGTGGCCACCAGGGCCGTTACCATGGTAATGCCCAATCGATTGCAATCATAATCAGTCATTTAAAGTCAAGATCATGTCAACAAATGGCCGTTACTATGGAAACGGTAACATAAATATGACATAGCCAAAAAGGTGTAAGCACAAGCCTAAAGTATGTTTTTCTATTAGCTAGGAGTAGGACCCTCAGCTATCATAATCTGCCTACTATTTGATGTACAGTTGGCGGTGGGTGTGGCCTCTAGGGCACTGAAATCTTAGAAAATATTGTATCTTTGTAATTCAATAGCTATAAAATATATGGTAAGCATCCCTTTATGTGTATTTCCAGCTGCCTGATAGATTGCAATCACAATCTGAGCCATTTAAAGTCATGGGCGTGTCAAAAAAGGCCGTTGCTATGGAAACGGTCCCACAAAATGCTGATATTTGTGGAAAATATCTATGATTTATCAATACAAAATAGAAAACTGTCTGCACAATCTTAACTCATATTTTTCTGTTATAGCTAGGACCCTCAGCTCTCATATTCTTCCTATTTTACATAAAGTTGGTTGTGGGCGTGACCACTAGGGTTGTTACCATGGTAACACACCAAGGAATAGAATTTTAGAAAATACTATATATCTGTAATTAAACATCACAAAAACAAATTGTAACCATCTAACTATATGTATTTTGGGGTGCCCATTTTGATTGCAAGAAGAATCTGAGTCATTGGAAGTCACCGTCATGTCAAAACATGGCTGTTGCTATAGAAACAGTACAATAAGTGTCTGTACAGCCTAAAATGGTGTTTATTTGTCAGCTAGGACCCTCAACTATCATAACCGAAAGCTTCCTAGTAGCCACAAAGTTGGTTGTTGGTGAGACTGTCAAGTTAGATACCATGGTAAGGCACCAAGAAAGATCAGAGTTTTAGAATAATAGATAATAATAAATTGATCTTACTTACCCAGGATAACCACATCAGTAATATTACTGCCTTGCAACTATCATTGCCTTGTACACATTTCATACATCTGGGTCAATCAAAACAAATGTGGGCAAAACACCTTGCCCATGCAGGGATGTAAGCACCGATCAAGGATCGAATCCAAGAGCTCTCGTATGAGAGTGAAAGGCCTTCACCATTATACCACAGTGCTTCCACCGTGTATTTGTAATGAAACCAATGAGTTTTGAAGAGCTGGATTCAAAAGTAGCTCATTCCCTTTGAACCATGTTCAATGCCGCTAGGACAAAATATGTCAGGCATGCGCTTAACTGCGTCTTCCTTGCAGATAAAAAGACAAAAGATTCCTGCCTGGCTGCAACCTTACGGGCCATTTTCAAAGGGAAATATGCTTTTGTAATGCTAATTACTTTTCGCTTTCACTCGTGTAATAGGAGCAGTTCACAGTGTTTACCTTTACTGGAGGCAAGCGAAAAGAAATGGTGCAAAATTTCCTGAAATATAAATCAAAATTACTCTACTTTGACATGTCTTGACACTATATTCTGACATATAACATCATAAATAACTGTACTTGAACAATTTCATTTTTTATTTCGTTTGTCGGAAGTAATCGGAAGAATGTCAAATTGCGAATATTAGGATTGTCAAATTTGTCACTTTTTCAAAAATTGCAACTGCTATCATACAATATAGCCAGATTTCTGGACACAATTAGGCTTTTGTATTCCAATTTTATCATCTTCTCAATTTTCACTTCGTTTATTGAAATAAAAAGTGAAATTTCCCGATATTTAATTTGTGACAAAAATCACTACTCAGCTTTCCCATGAAGCTTACGGCATCGAACATCGGACATCAAAGGCAACAGCGCACCTGTAGATTCTTTTGTGCATCCTTAGAAAGGGGCAGCTGCTTGAATTAATTGGTTGCCAGTTGTGACTCCAGCTTTACAAAGCTCCTTGATGAAACGAAGTACAATGCAGGCATCTAATTATACACAATTGAAGCTGGGCCTTTAATTGCAATCAAGCCGGATCAATGTAGGTCACATTATATAAAAATATGCCGTTGCTATTAAAGGAAAAGAGTGAAGCCAATATTGATTTTGAAGAAAGGGATATTTATGTATCAAAATAAATTTTTGTAACTGTCCTATTGGTTCAAATCCAGATCAAGAATATTTTCCAGGTTGGAGGCCTCAAGTTCATGCCTGGTAGGACACTTGCTATGACAAACGAAGATGCAAATGTTCAAATAGATATGCAAGGCTTCTGAAAATTCATTGCATAAGCCAATTCATATTGAAAAGGTACCACTATACTTTTAGATACTCTCATCTACTGTGTTGTCGTATTACAGTATTAACTTTCTCGTATTAACTTTGACTGCTTGGTAGGTGTTGTACTGTGGCTGTGAGCACCAAAAGCATCTTTAAAATATTGGCATTTCAGAACGTGGCATTGTTGTAGTTTAACATTATTTTAAAATAATAGAACAGTCTATAGACATGCTAGATATCTCCATTGCAAACAGCCTGAATGATTGCATTGAAAATTTTAATCATTTAAGACGATGATCATATCCAAATATGGTCACTGCTAAGGCAGATTATGATCGAGAAATCTATATTTAGAAAAAAGTGGCATATTTCTGCGATTTCACAACACGAAAGATAATGTTGGTGATGATATTATTTTTATAAAATTAATTTCTGACTGTACTGCTAACTGCAATTAATGTGTCGGTGTTGAGTTCACGGTCATCTGTGAAATGATAAGTGAGGTACATAAGTGTCCACACCCAGTTGACATGAGTGAGAGCTACATGTATTCTACTTTCCCCCTGCAAGGAGTTCTATAAATGGATGCCATTAGGAATCAGAAGTTAGAGAGCATACTGTGGATAGAGGTACGGAACATTTTCAGCACAATTCCTCTTGCAGCAACACCCGCTACTTTGGATGAGGTTGAGGATTACCCGTCAATCAGAGTTATCATGAAGAACAGATACAAGAAGGCATTGACAGACTTCAGAAGTACATACCAAAGTATACTAACTTGAATTCCCTCTAGGGTGAAGTGAGGATTCACTCATCATCTTCATCCTAACCATATAGACATTACTCAAGCACTGCAAATAATTGTATTCCCTTTTAACATAGTGGTCGAGGTATAGATGACACTTATATCTCCATCCTGAGTTCTGACGGGAGAGGGTTGGATAATCTCCTCACCATGACCTTCTCAGCCTGTGATTCAAGCCAGATAAGAGTGCCTCACCATATCAGACTTGCTTGTAAGGAAGTTAACCAAGTTTTAATAATAGAATACTCAGTTCAAGTAAGGCTGCAGAACGCCTTAAAGCTGTAAAAGATATATAGACAAACCCACTGGTGTTCACTAATTTCACAAAATTATGGACTTAGCCACTAAACTCTGCTACCCCCATCCCACAAACTATTGGCCATATCTCCTCTAAAGCCAACAGAACTGCAGCTTACCTGTAAGGGCAACCAATATGTAAACTTATAGGTCTTATGGTCCCCAACACATCAAGTCCATGGCTAATATACATGTACCCCAATCATGCAAGTAATGATAATGCTCAGCTGCTGAGCTGAGTGGCTCTTTTGAATACCTTCTAGTAAATATTAAAAAACTCCATAGAGGTATCAGCACTTTAATCCTGGACTTGAGCTATGATGAGGCACCCAAAAGTTCAATTCTTTGGCCCTGTTTCTGATGAAGTCCAAATCCTAGACCACCTTGGTCATGCTGTTAATCCTTAATGAACATGCAGATTTCTTATGGGCAGGATTAGGGGGAAAATCGCTAAATTTTATTGCAATCTCCTCAGATTTATTTAAAGTAGACATGTTTAGCTACAGTCCGACAAGTTTATCATCTTATGAATACATTAGGTTCTGTGGCTGAGGTTAATCCATCTATTAGGCCTCCATTGCCAGATTGCATCACTCCCAACGCCAAGGCATAGAGGTGGAAGCATATACTCAAGCACAGCTAACCAGTTAGGATCAGCTGCTGTTACTAGGAGGCCTTTCACACTCACTTCTGGACCGCTCCAAGTTAGAGCGCTCCAGAGGAACGGTTCTTGAAGAACGCTTCGTTTGCTTTCACACTCACCGCATTTTTTATGTCTCGAATCGCTCAACGAGTCAAAGTGGTCTTGTTGCTATGGCAGCTCAGATCAGCGGCTCAAATTTTTCGCGCGGAATATCAAACCGTATAATGCGCTGTGCCGCTGCCCGGTCGGTCTGTCGTCTGCTATACCGGTGATTGCCTGCGTAGCGTAAAGTAAGGTATCAAATCGCTCGCTCAATGTATCAAATCACCCATTGATTTCCCGCGCCACACACACTCACTTCCGGTTGAAGTACGCTTTAGGATCGCTTTGCTTTCACACTGACACGTTGGAGCGCTCTAACGAGGAACCGTTCCTCAAGACCACCTCGCGAGGTGGTCTTCTGGAGCGCTCCAGAAGTACGCTTCCTGGACCACTTGAGCATTCACACTCACCTGGGAACCGCTCCAGAGGAACCGTTCTTAGTTAGAGCGCTCTAACGAAGTGAGTGTGAAAGGGCTCTAGGTCCCCCGCATCGACACCCACATCTTGCCCGGAGCTATCCGAACACGGCGAACAGTTAGAATATGTATTTGCAACATAATTGCTGCTGTGTATAATAACAAAAATCGGTCACATTTATTTTTTCTCAATTTCTCAATTTTCATAATGTTACCATGGCAACAACCCTGTTTTGACATTACTATTGCCTTAAGTGATTCGGATTATGACTTTAATAACTCAGGCAGTTTATGATATGTATATCAAGACCAATATTTGGTGTTTTCTATTGTTAAAACAAAATATATATGTCATTTTCAAACAATTTCCAATATTTAGATGGTGCGTTGACATAGTAATGGGGTTGGTACTCACACCCACCATATCGGCGTCAGTTTGAGACCAAACGGATAAAAAGAATTATAATTGTTTTACCTGACTGTGACCTTGAAAGCACAAAAAATTGCACTCAAAAGGGCGGCTTGAAATGGATGTAATGCCTAAGTATTTTCACGTTGTTGAATTAGACATATAACACGATAAGAACTACTTTCGAAAAATAAGGGCAACTTCAAAGACCTATTGTACTGCCCATAGAAATCAGGTTCGGATTATGTAATACTCCATTGTAATGTTCGCACATTTCTAAAGGTGATAGACAGGGCTATTGAAATTGTCTAGAGTATATTTTTCGAAAGTAGTTTTTATCGTGTTATTTATGTTATATCCTATCTTATTACCATGGTAACAGCACGAGTGCTCGCCCGACATCCAACTTTGTGGCAGTCAGGGAGGATATGATATCCAGGGTCCTAGCTAACAGGGGAAAAACATTTCAGGTTGTGGAGACCCTTAATTTATAAAGTGCATTGAATAGTTACAGATTTTTTCACAAATATTTATTAATTCACCATAACGTTTCTATAGCAACAACCATGTTTTGACATGACGGTGACTTCTAATGACTCAGATTTTGCTTGCAATCAAACGGGCACCCCAAAATACATATAGTTAGATGGTTACAATTTGTTTTCGTGATATTGAATTACAGATATATGTTATTTTCTAAAATTCCATTCCTTGGTGTGTTAACATGGTAACAACCCTAGTGGTCACGCCCACTACCAACTTTATGTAAAATAGGAAAGAATATGAGAGCTGAGGGTCCTAGCTAACAGAAAAACATGAGTTAAGATTGTGCAGATAGTCGTTTTCTATTTTGTATTGATAAATCATAGATATTTTCCACAAATATCAGAATTTTGTGGGACCGTTTCCATAGCAACGGCCCTTTTTTACACGCCCATGACTTCAAATGACTCAGATTGTGGTTGGAATCAGTGGGGCAGCTTGAAATACATATATTAGAGTCCTTACCATATATTTTATGCTGTTAAATGACAAATATACGGTATTTTCTAAATTATTTTCTCTATGGAAAACAGGCAGATTATGATAGCTGAGAGTCCTAGCTAAGATAATCTAAGATTGTGTAGACACCACTCTGTCCATTTTATACTGATAAGTTTAGATATTTTTCCAAAATATCTACTTTTTATGGTACTGTTTCCATAGTAACGGCCATTGTTTGACATGACCGTGACTTCAAATGACCTAGATTTTGGTTTCAAGCAATCAGGAAACTCAAAATACATATATTTAGATGCTTACGAGTCATTTTTCAAATTTCTGAATTAGAAATATTAGGTATTTTAGTAAATTCCTACATTTCCTTGATGCATTGCCATGGTAACGGCCACACCCATCACTAACTCTAGCAGATTCTGATAGCCGAGGGTCCTACCCGTCAGGAAAACATCACTAAAACTTGTGCCAAGGAGTGGGGGAGGGGTCTACGTTGTCCCATGGACTTTTATGGTCTCTCTCTCTCTCTCTCACACACACACACACACACACACACCCACGTTTGTAAGCTATTGTTCGAATTTCAACCGATGACTCCACTATTGAATTGCGTCACAAAATTCATTGACGAAATAAACCTCACCAATTGTTGACAACCGATGACCCATTGTTCTCTTTGTTCGATGTCATCGGTTTGAATGCGTATACATGTACACACACACACACACACCGCTTTACATGGCTTTACTTCCGAGGACAAGTATTGTTCCTCTATTGTTCCTCCGTCCTCGGACAGTCGACGGAATAAGGCACAAATTCATTGTTCGACGTTCGAGGACTATTGTCCGGCTTCCGAAGACCATTGTTCTCATGATTTTTGTTTGGTTCTCTGTCCGAAAATGTCCTCGGACATACGGCTAAACACGCCCACACACACACACACACACATTATGGCCTCTCTCTCTCTCTCTCTCTCTCTCTGTCACACATTCAAAATACTGGAATGGTTTATCACTTAGCTTACAATTTCATCAGTCAGTGCCTCCGGAAAGCAGTTTGTAGTTGTAACATTGTTTTTTTACTATAAGTATTTGTAATTGTTTGATTTGTTGTAAGTGCTTTGGGCCTCATGGGAAAAGTGTGATATAAGTGATAATAATAATAATAATAATAATAATAATTATAAAAATAATGACCAATCTCTATATATCTCTCAACTGTCTCACGAAGAATATCTTCTTTGTAACATATCACAGACAAAAGAATTCCTTAAAAGTCAATGATATTTCTGGTGAAGAGAGTTTAATTTCAAGAAAGCAATATTCACATTGTGTCATACGGAAATGATTGGGAGACATGATCATTTTCTTCAGTAAGAAGTACATAAATATTTTATGCTTTAAAAGAAATACACATCACAACTGACATCATATAGTTGGATAGGCATGATTGGTACAGGCATAATAATAATAAAGAGAGGTATGTACATTTTCAGAGATCATTATAAATGACCAATCTCATACAGGAAATTTTTTATGGCTGGTTACATTTGGAAAGTTTTTTTTAAACATCAAAAACATGACAAAATGCTTACAAAATCATCTGGGGAGCGTTTCATCAAGTGTTTTGTCAGTGATTTTACCGACAACTGTTATAAGCTACTGAAATCCCTGCATCTGATTGGCCGAGAGGAAATTTGTCGGTAAAAATCACGGATAAAACACTTGATGAAACGCTCCCCTGATCTTAAAAACTACCATTTTTCCATAGTTCAATTGAGTTTTGAGAAGCAATATCAAAAATATTCTTATTTTGATTACTGTAAGACCAGAAATTTTCACGTGCATGAAACTTTCGCGAATTTCGCGAGGGGTCGAGATTCGCGAAAGTTTCATGCCGCAAAATAATAAATTCACACTTGAAACAAAATCGAAATATTGAAATTTGCGAAAGTTTCTTGCAGCAAAATTGGCTGTCTTTAACACTTCGCAAAAGTTTTATGTCGCGAAAGTTTCTAGTTTTAGAGCAGTACAGTGGAAACTCGCTTTAAAGAGCTCTGATATAACAACATTCCCGATACAACAAGGTCTTTATGTTCTTTTGTTGTTTTACCCTCATATAAGGAGATTCCTGATATAACAAGGGACTATTGCTGGCCCCCGGTCTTTATGTTCTTTTGTTGTTTTACCCTGATATAAGGAGATTCCTGATATAACAAGGGACTTTTGCTGGTCCCCGGTCTTTATGTTCTTTTGTTGTTTTACCCTGATATAAGGAGATTCCTGATACAACAAGGGACTTTTGCTGGTCCCTGGTCTTTATGTTCTTTGTTGTTTTACCCTGATATAAGGAGATTCCTGATATAACAAGGTAATTTTGCTGGTCCCAAGGTCCTTGGTATAGTGAGTGTCCACTGTACATGTATTCTCCAAATGTACACAAGTGGAAATCCACTCTCAAGGGGAGTCATATCCGAGGTCACATCATTTTTTTAAAGCTGAATCCACTCAAAAAGTAGTGGTTTGAAGTACTCATTTGAGAGTGGATGTGCACTACTCTGAGCATACATTTCCACTCCAAAATGAAGTGATCCTTAATAAGATTCCTCAAAGAGTGAATTTCCACTCCTGTATGTGCAGAGAGTAAACGAGCATCCACAAATTACAATTCACAAAGTTTGATTCAATTGTTGAATTCTATGCATCGTACAGATGTTATCAGTGACCTATTCACTACATATAATTGAAAGAGAAGGTTGACTTCTGCTCCGAAGGTGAAAAATAATTTGTGAGCTTTCTCATTCTTTTTATGTCAGTTTAAAAGAATATCAGAGGCAGAAATGTCCCCTGAAAAGGACTGCTCATATTCGAAATATCAAGAGAAATATCTGAAGTGTTTGGGCCAAACAACTATGTAACACTTTTTTTTTATAATTTTTGAATACTATATCATCACCCTTTCCAAACTGCTTCCAGACGGTTTCTTGCACAATGTAATTACATGACCAGAACTCAACTTTTTTTTTAAGACAGCACGATTTTTCCACACAATGTTGTACCAGTGCAAGGTATTCTCAGAATACCCTGAAAAGGATTGCTCAGAATACTATTCTGAAGGTACTGTCTTGATTCTCAGTTTCATTTTTGTCCTATCCAAGTTGCATCCATTTGGTAAAGTTTATCAAAATCAATTCAAAATTTTTATCAACACGTCATGTCCAAGAATACATTCATAAACAAAATGTAATTACAAATATCCTTATATCAACAATTGCATGTGTGCTTTTATATATTCTTTAAGGCAGCATTTTCTATGAATAACTATATGACACTTACAAAGCCACTCTTAATAAAATCAGATTTTATACCATTACACACTTTCAACTGACAAATTTGTACTCATATTCATCTAATTCTGCATATAAGCATCCATGACAATAACTAAAATACAAGTATGTACTTCAAAACATAATTATTACATCAAATTGTACATATTTACACAATTTGACACAACTTGTCAAAGTCTAAATATACATATCTTACTTCAACTGTATAAATCGCATAAAGACAAGTGATGTGAGTTCTCCAATGGCAATAAAGCACCTCACCATACTGTGTCTAAGATTACACTTTATTGGTCCTACGCACAACTGGTCCTACACACCACTGGTCCTACGCCCCATTGGTCCTACCCACCATTGGTCAAAAGCACCTTGGTCCCACACACCATTTTCCTATGCCTCATTGGTCATGCCTATCACTGGTCCTTCACACTACATGTCCTATGCCACATACACTACTGGTCCAGTGCATCATTGTTCTTATGCGCCATTGGTCCTACACACCCCTGTGCACCATTGCTCCTATAGGCACCATTGGTCCAAGGCACCTTAGGTCCTATACATCACCAGTCCTGTGCACCATTGGCCCTATGCCCCAGTGGTCTTATGTACCATTGGTCTTACGCACCATTGGTCTGGCGCACCACTGGTCCTACTTCCAATTGGTCCTGCGCACCATTGATCCAAGGCACCAATGGTGCAACACACCATGCTATTGGTCCTCTGAGCCATTGGACCTACACCAACATAATTTTATTCCATTATATTTCATGCTGTTGGGGTTTAGGCTCAGGGTACCCCTAACCTAAACCTAAACCTAAAACTAACCCTATATAGAACCAATTGTGAATAGGACATGATTAAGGATCAGATCTCCTCTGGTATCATATCAATACAAATTTTGTTCTATTTTCATCAAGGAACTGCTTCTTTTGACAGTTTTTCAGTCTTAAATCAGCAACTCAAAAATCAGAATGCAGTCAATTTTGTGCTTCATTTAGGTTCTAACCCTGTATCCCATTATTTCATAGTTAAATCATTTCATAAAGTATATAAAAAGGCACTTTTGTAACATTGCACTCTCCAAAGCAGATTATGCTAAACCTGGATAACCTTGGTCCCTGATTTACAGAACATCAAGTGCCAAGCATTCTATTCCATACAGATTACTGTAATTCTGTAACATTTAAGACACAATTTGAGTCATAAAAAAGAAACTGAGAAATCAATGTCATGGCCACATGGTTATCGTTTAGTTACAAAAATATAGAAATTCCATAGAGAGAAGAGCATGGGACTTCATCAATCAGTGTACTAACTGAACAACTTGGGTGCATTTCAAACCCGACCTAAATTTGTCCACTTTTATGAATACTGGTCAGTGTGTTTTGAACCCTGGATGACTGTGCATTGCCCTGAGTAACCAAACAACAACAAAAAATTGAAGAACCAACAAAATTATCCACGGAAGAAAATAAATGCAATATCACAACATTCTGATTTTCATATCAAATTGGCAAGAATATATTTTCCTATCATAAAAAAATATGATCCATCTATTAAAAGCTACAAACAAACTGTCACACAAAAGACTGCTCAATTATACAAACAGTTCATAGAATATGAATTTGTTATGGTAAGGCAATTGGCTACATGAACTTCAGGCACACATAAATAAAATACAAGGACATAATCATTTGACAAATCTTTTAACTTAAAATATTGATTCTGTTTTCTAATGCTTATTGCTCTTCATTACGTAAAGAATGGCAAATGAATACCTATATTGCTGAGTTTTTTCCTCATACAGTGAATTACAGATATATATATTCAAAGAATACAGAGAAAGGGCATATTTACATACAAGACATGAATGTTTGGAACCTTCAACCAGCCACAACAAAAACAAAAATTAGTGGTATATGCATTAAAAATTGGGAATACAATAAAACAAAACAAAAATTTATCATGGCCCATAAACAAATTTATATTTTTGTTCATATAAATCTCTATTTTGACACATCAAATTTTATCTATTGAAACTAATTAGTAAATCATTTGGCATTAAAAATAACAAATTGGGGGCAAGAGGGCATGCTATGTACAAATAATTTTGAAATCATTACTATTGCAAGCAGGAAACCATAAATTGGCAATGTCAACACTTTCACAAAATTTTATTAACTTCAACTTCAGAGGTAGGCTCTCTCCACACATTAAGGCAAGATTTCACAAAATCAGCGTTTTATACATAACTTCTTTTACAAGGGTTACCCTTCAAAAGCTAGTAACAGAATCTGGAATACATAAAGTTTTGTCGACTCTCTCTAATATCTCACAATATAGTCACTCTCTATATCTCTAGGTGTGGATACTTGTGATGTAGCCTACTGAAATCCTTGCATCTGATTGGCTGAGAGCAAATTTGTCGGTAAAAATCACTGACAAGACACTTGATGAAACGTCCCCAGGTTTTTTTTTCTCTACACTAAGAGTTCAAATACTAAATGAATGTAACGAAATGAGAAGACAATTTGTCTCATTTTATTTTCAACCAGTACGGTGATAAATAAGACAATATTAAAGTAGATGGATGCCAATGATCAAAACTCTATTATCATCCTTCTGAGTTTCTACAGAATATTATGATATACAATGGCAAGATAATAATGATAATAACATGAGATAAGTCATGATAGCAATAACATTGGAAGAACTTACATCATAAGGAGACACGCCCACACCAGAATTACAGTATAATAAACATTTACTCGCCCTTCTCTTGTACAATACATATCACTGGTCAGGCCATATGCACTATTACTCACATGTACAAAACTCTTGCATGGTACAAGAGTAATGGGGGGGGGGGGGGGGGGGGGGCAGGGCATACACGTGGGGTGTACACGTTGGGCCTACTGGTGAGAATATGAATATGTATAAGCACCCTTCCTGGTGTGGGCGTGTCTCCCAAACTACAGATAATGAATTATTTATACGTCAGTCCTCCTCAGATTACACAGCAGCAGAATCCATCTAGGGTAGCATAAGGTCATCAAGTCCACACCATCATGTACAGGGGGATCATTCTGTACAAAATTAAACATTAAAAAATACATTCTTTTACACTTCATGAAGTTATTGCAGATATTGCTCATGTAATTAATTCTTCTGAAAAAGGAAGCTATGAATGACTGTTCACACTTTAAAAATCTATTTTTTTTCTAGTCATCATCAGGCATGTCTGTAAGTGATGAGGGTGAGAGAGAGAGAGAGAGACAGAGAGACAGAGAGACAGAGAGAGACGGAGAGAGAGAGACAGACAGACAGAGACAGACAGAGAAAGAGAGAGAAATATTATAATGAGCTTTCAATCCCAAAAAGCAGTAGAGATTTCTCATAACATGACATTTAATATTCTGAAAAATAACCTAAAAACATAAACAGGACTCCCAATAACATTATTCTATAAACCAACATTTCATTCATGCTGCCCCTCAAAAGATTTGTAAATGGAAATAAATAACTACAGTGAATAATATCATGTCCTAAAAAGTATCCATTCTTTTACATGTTTATTAACAATCCAATGAATATCCATTCAATAGCATTCACAAGATGTTCAATTTGGAGATAATCTTGTTATTCCATGTTTTATTTTTAAATAAAATATCAAGCCGAACAAAATAAAGAGGAAAGTGATGAAAACAATAAGAATCGAAGAGAGAAAATGGTGGAAACTAGTTAAATGCAAATGTATAAGTATCATTGAATGACAATGAAAATTTTTTTTTAAAGAAAAAACTATGAAAAAAAAATTCTTTTTACAGCTCACATTAACACATTTTTTGACAAAGCATATATTTCATGCTTTCCTCAATGTCTCTACGATCAGTTTCTAACATCTAACTTTGTTCATCAAAAATTCATGTTTCCTTCTCTTCGACAGACCTTTTTTCACTTATACCCTTTAAACAAATTTTAAAATGCATGGTGAAATAAAAAATTCAAAGTTCATAGGCAATGATTGTGCAAGATGCAAGAACACCAGGTAAAAACACATGATGCACGTTCTTTTTTTCACTGATGAATGGACATGCAGAAAATGGACCATTTTTCTTGCTACTAACCCCCATAGAGAGAGAAGGACAGCTTAGGATGAAAATTCTCTATTGGGTTCTGCAAACGAAATCACAATCATACGGCAATCAATACATCATTAGAGCCACAAGCTTTTGTCTAACC
Organism: Heliocidaris erythrogramma; assembly: GCA_025617745.1. Lineage (NCBI taxonomy): Eukaryota > Metazoa > Echinodermata > Echinoidea > Camarodonta > Echinometridae > Heliocidaris > Heliocidaris erythrogramma. Next base: position 13,720,878 of record CM046868.1, on the reverse strand, counting down.
CCTTTATAACTTTGAATGTAATTTTGTATTCCAAATCACAGACAATAGATTCTGGATGGGTATATATTGGGCACAAATGAGATGACGTTTGGTGAAATGAACTGATATGGTTAAATGATGGCACTGCAAATCATGTCGGTTAGTAGCAGCACTATTTTGTCTATGCAGGGAGTAGGGGCGGAGAGGGTCAAGGGTTTGGGGTTCAAACTGCCAGTCGAGGGGTGGGAGGTTCGCACATACCTAATAAGGTCTGATATTCTGTGTGGTGCAAAATAAAGAGTTAAAACAACTTTGTTATTCTGGAATTGCATTATGAGGTTTAAACGGGAAAGCCTGAGCACTTCATAAAGGAAAAGTCTAATGCATTTTGTAAGGGTGATGATTGCAATATCATATACATACATAAAATGTTTCATGGCGACGTTTCTCAGGATAAATAGATTGTTGTATGTATTAAAAACATTTAATTTCTGAGCACAAACTGACAATATCTAAGCATGTCTGGCTCACATTATATATGAAAACATTTACTTTTCAAGCACAAGCAGACATATGGTGTGTAATTCGGCTCAATTATGTACATTATAATAAATTTTCCAAGCACAGTCAGTATGTGGTATGTTTTGCTTTTTGACAGTGGAGATATAATCACTGGTGCCAAGGTTAGGTCAGACCCCATTTCATAAAACTACATGTAGTTATCAATAACAAGTTACAATAATTGTTCTAAGCTACTGAAATCTTTGAATCCGATTGGCTGAGAGTGAATTTGTCATAGAAATGAGGCAGTTGTTATAAGTTTTATGAAACAGTACCCAGGAATCAGCAGTATGACAGGGATGTTTGAGGATGACCAATCTTATATCAAAGAGACCTAGTCAATTTTCATTTTGAACCCCACACAACCCCCTCCCTCTTCTAAAAAAATGATAATTGGTTTCTATATCATAATATTAAAAGTGGAGAGGTGATTTGAATATTTTATATTCAGCAGTAGAGAAGTCAAGAGGGTTTCATCTATACATCACTCTTGTTGATGACAGGGGCAATTAACATATGTGACCCTCCACCACAAAACGACCAATAAGTCGCAATGGGAGTTTTAGAGTAAACAGTTGAAAAAGGTGGTTTGGGGTGGAAATTTTTATTTTAACTTTTTTGTATTTTCTGAAAGTTCATATATTAATCTACCATCTGACAAAATTTCAGGTTAAAATACCTTGTTGAAATATGTTTTTACTCTCATTCAAAATGACCATGTTTTCCTGGACATTCAAACTCTGTGTGTCAACTTGCTAGGATTGTACTTCACATCGCTTTTCTGGTATAGCTTAAAAACTATGCACTGTCTGATATTCAAAATCTAAAGAAACATAGAAATATATCTATTCTGAAGGTATGGAAAGTTTCAACCCAATCCAGTTAGTACTTTACTGTGTATGCTAGGGAGTTTTGACTCAACCTTTTGTGCGACAAACAACAGGACACAGATTGGGTGCTCTTAAATGGTCACTCCTCTTTAGAGCCCGTTTTCTCTATTGTTTTGGTCATTAGTCTGTCTGACACGTTGACATTCTCATTGTAATTTACAAGGGTTTGCTTAGTCCATACAAGACAAGTTATATATCATTTTAAAGCTTAGAATCTAAGCTTTCAAACTGTGTTAAAATTTAAAAACCCCAAATTTCCGACTTATTGGTCGTTTTGTGGTGGAGGGTCACATATGCATCATAAATACCATTATCAGTTTCAGTAAACTATAATATTAATTGGATTTCAGGGTAACAGTGGAAATTAGCATCTGTTAAGTATACACATATTCTTATAAAAGCAGGTTATACGCATACATATGAATAATACAACAATACTTTTTTTTCTGGTTCTATAATTGGATAATATATTAATAATTCTAATCATCTTGAAGTGAAAAGTCTTATTCACTACGATTTCTTGCACCTTGCAAAGATTTAATATAAAAGAGGGAAATGTAATACATCTTCCCTTGATGATTTTTAAAAAGCCTTAAAGACCTCCCTTTTCTTACAGCAGTGTTCCATTTCTTCTTTAGATAAGTTAATATGAGATTATTATATATGTAAAGCGCATAAAGAACTAAGCATTAATTATCATGCGCTAAATTATCATTATATGTAATGTCTCTTAGAGATTTGTCTTAGCGTTTACGTAAAACTGCATCAATTCACCTATTCATTACACTGAACAAAGTTTGGGACTCTTATCATTTCTCAAAGCAGTATGTTCAGGGGAGCATTTCATCAAGTGTTTTGTCAGTGATCTTTACCGACAACTGTTACAAGCTACTGAAATCCTTGCATCTGATTGGCTGAGAGCAAATTTGTCAGTAAAAATCACTGACAAAACGCCTGATGAAACTCTCCCCAGTAAACAACTTATTAATATTGGAACAGAATAACTTACCATATGCCTTCATAGGTAACGTGTCCAGGTCATTCCTGTTAGAAGAGTTCAGGAGAAAAGAGAATGAGATGTATATTTTTCTCTGAATATTTTCTCTTCTAACATTTCACTTGGGTTTCAATACATATTGATACCATTATCAGTATTCTTCTAGATACACAGATGCTAACCTTTGTCCCAAAAAGGTACTCTGGGAAGAGAAACAGTTAAAAAATTTATTCCAAGGAAATATTGCGATAATGAGGTTCATACAGACATGTAAATGGCCATATGCACCGATTCCTTGAATGCACCAAGCGTTGGGGTTGCCAGAGCTAAAGCCAGGGTAATAATATCCAAAGTCCTTTGGAAGCGCATAGAGACGTTATCATAAAGTGATATGCGCTATACAAGAACGGAATATTACTATTATCACCCCAACAGAAAATGCCTGAGTCGTCACCTTCGGTGGCAGAGGCAACGGAGGCATAGGAGGCATAAAAGCAAATATGCATGAGTGATTTTGACTTTCAGAGACATCGTTTTCAATAATTGTGAGCATTAACTCTACTGGGTACATGGTTCATCCAATAATTATATAATCATTTGGGTGGCAGAACAGGGGTGGAGCTAGAACTGACCCCAGTACAATCAATAACTGATAGACTCAGAGGTGTAATCATTTCAAATACAATGCTGTCTTTACATCTACTCTCTACTCTACTCTACTCTCACATATCCCCAGCTTCCTCTTGTTAACACTGACTTCATGAAAATCAGACTAAAATCTACCTGAATAAACTGAAATTGATTCAGATTTCAATGGAGTCAATGCCTTAATACATACAAATGTACATTCTCTGTCCGTTTTTCTAAGAATTCATAAGTAATTGACTTACTCTCCATAGATGTCTTCAAAGAACTTCATTCGTCTGTAGTATTTGGAGAGCTTGACGGCAAGTACAATACTCGGGATGAGAAGTAGAACACAACCTCCTAATGTAAACCATAGTGTATTCTGGGAGGAGAGATGGAAAGAGAGAGGGAGAGGGGTTATTCAACACAGGTATCATGTCATGTATTGAGTAAACTTATTCCCGGGTACATTGTGATTCTTTTTCCACAAAATATAGACAAAGACAAGATAGAAAGGGAGAAACAGGTGGAACCCTTTGAAAACCAACTACAGTTGAAAGGGCAATCCACCCCACATGTGGGGGAAAAAAAAAATAAACGTACTAATAGGACAATATTTAAGAGAGAGGTAGAGACAGACAGACATCAAGAGAGGTAGACAATACAGACGGAGATCAAGATTGGGGGGGGGGGGAGATATGGACCTAAACAAAATAAAAAGGTTATTTTACAACACACTTCATGCCCATATATATGTAGCAGTTTAGACATCTAGACATCAATATTTGACAGAGGTTTAACTTTTTTGTTCCCGTCCTAAGCATGACGTAAATCCTGGGTCTGCTTGATAAAACTATTTTACAAATTTTCTACTCAAAGGATGTCTTACAATTCCTCTAAATAACTCAACTTTTAAAACTGCATAGTAGCCCTTTTTTCTTCCTTTATGGGCTGGAGGTTGGATACTTTAAAGAAATATTAATCAGCTGACATAATTTCATATCAATTTGTAGTTTGTATTTGAATATACAAATAATCAACATAATCGTAGAAGTGAAATGGAATTTTGATTTACCAGTGAATCTGATGTATAATCACAGAGCACAACATCTAGGGATGAGTAGACCGAGTGTATAGGTCTGCAGTGCCCAAAGTCTGTTGATAGCTATAAAATATCACCAAAAAATAATAATCATATGACAAAATAATCGTCGACATACACAAGTACATGAATAAATTGTCAGGGATTATAAAGCATAGAACATTGGAAAAACAAAGGAAATATGAAAGACCAAACATTTTTTTTAATAATGTGATCAAAACTAGGTGATTATTGTGAACAGTGATTAAAAGGAGATACTTTCATGATATTGTGGATGTCTATTCACATGGACTATCAAATAAACTTAAATCATATCTCCTACTGATTGCATCTATCTACAGATCAGCCATTATTCTTTTAATTCAGTTTCACTTGAAAACTTTTCATAATTCTATTTTCCAACATTTCAAACACAGATTCATATACAATCTTTCAACACATAGAAAAGACATTTAAAGACTGATAAATAATGTATATATCTGTCTGTCTACAATTAACTTTGAAGTCTTGATACAAGAAGCTAATATTGTTGATATATTTCCCACATTCTAATAAATGTATCATACTACAAATCAAATCATATCAAATACCTCATATATGATGTGATCTGCAGTCTGCTCTAGGTAACCAACCAAATTATCTCTAAACCGAGTGATTTCCTAGAATGAAGATAATTACAGATTCATTTGTTTACTTTACATTGCTAAGCATGTACCTTATGATCAATGCATACATTACAGTATTAATATATGACATTTTTTTTCCTCAGATGGATAAAAACATACTTCTTCCCTGTCATAAAATAGAATAATTAATAATAACTTTGCTTAGAGCAGTAATGAAAAACATAAACAAAAGACTAATGAATCAATAACATCATCTGCTGAGAGCGAGAAAAGCATTAACTGTAAGTAAAATGGAATGGTTTACACAAGATTTACATATCATTTACACATGGTTTACATATGACTTACACATGATTTAAACATGATTTACATATAATTTCCACATGCTTTACACATGGTTTACACATGATATTCACATGGTTTACATATGATTTACACATGGTTTACATATGATTTACACATGGTTTACATATAATTTACACATGATTTAAACATGATTTACATATAATTTACACTTTACACATGATATTCACATGGTTTACATATGGTATACATATGATTTACACATGATTTACACATGATTTAAACATGCTTTACAAATGATTTACACATGATATTAACATGTACATGTGATACACTTCTGGCTAAATATCATAATTAATAAAGACTAGTATGAAATGTCAAAAAATTGTACTATGTTTTATCGCTTACATTTAATTCATGAAGAATTATAAATCATAGAATATATCATTACCAGTAGTGTTTTATTGTTCTGTCGTTATGATGATCAGATATAAAAGGTTGAAAATTTGAATCTAATCTGGACTCTGATTGGCGTATTACTTCTAGCAATTCCAACCCGTGCCCCCCCCCCCCCTTTAGAACTGATAACCCTTTTTTATTTGCTTGTCAGAGAATTCTGTAAGAAAAGTGGACCCCAAAAATCTGATAACCCTTAATAAATTATTTTTGGCTTGTCAGAAAATTTTCAGTCATTTGTGTACCCCCTCCCCTTCAACAAAATCCTTGATCCGCCCCTGTATATCACTACATACTACTCACAAGCAAATGCTCTTTAGGTTAAATATGATTGAAAATAGATAATAATATTTGTGTATTTTCATCTTACTCGATTTATGTACTATAACTAATTTACCTCTTCTAGTATTACTGGACCATTTACAGAAACAAACATCTCTGCGTCATAAACACGTTCTAAGGTTTTGTCGATCCCAGCCTGAAAAAAATCAATTTAAATATTCAATAAATGAAAACAGTAAGCAATCATTGCATGTCATCTGACTTGAAATATATTTAGATATAGTTCCTCATATTAACTTTGCTTGATTTATAGACTTTTTAAACATTTCCAGTTAGTTCTTCATGCAAGTATACATTGTTATGTGTCAAACTGTGAAAAGATCTGTTAAAAATCTGCAATTAAAAAAAAAATTTGTATGATACCATACAGTGTTTCCTAGATATCTAGAATGCTTAGTATCTTTATATTTTGATATTGATTGAAAACTATAAACAGATGTACTGTTGGAGCAACATGTGATTAAATAGAATAGAAGTATGGTGATCTCAAAACTTTGTATGCATAAATATAGTGCATAAATATGCACAAGTACATTTTGCCAAATGGAACGCCACATTGAAAACAGTAGTCGCTAATCTCTTACTCTCCTCAAAAAGTCATTTTGTTCAATAATATAATCTATAAATAAACTTGCCGATAATTGCTGTGCCTTGCTCTGTAACGACGTCAGTTTGCTCTTGAGCACATTCTGTTGGAGGTTTAAAAAATGTGTATAGCGTTACAAATAACTGTTATAAGCTACAAATGTCCTTGCATTTGATTGGCTGAGAGCAAATTTGTCAGTAAAAATCACCAACAAGACACTTGATGAAACGCCCCCCCCCCCAGGTCCCCCCAAATTGTCATTATGTCCTGACTGCTCACAGTGAAACATTGTAATTGATAATTATGCACTTTCATAATTTGAATACTTTGTATTATAATTAGCAATGATTATAATGAAGGAGACACTTTAATCATTAACTAGTCAACTGAAGCTCATAATTATAGGAGTATACTGTTTCATTAAAATAATGGTTTAAGATTAATGATCACCTATTTTTCAAGGAAGGTTCACTGGTTTTTGAACTCTCACTCCCCAAGCGCTCACCCCCCCCCTTCTCTCTCTCTCCCTCTCTCTCTCCCTCTCTCTTTCAGGCCAAAATCTCTACATATTTATCCTAACCCCTACCATATAGGCGGCAGATCCCGCCCCAAAATTGATTGTTGAACATTTCGTTTAGGCTCAGAATGGCTTGAAAATTCTTCCTCATACAGAACTCATACATTCAATATAATATTCATTCCTATGCAATATATGTTTGCCCAGTTTGCTCAAGAAATAAACTCATTGAAAGTTAATACTTAATTGTTGAAAGTTCATTTTTGGCAATTACTCAAAAAACTGGTGGCATGGAAAAGGGTTAATTTAATGATAATCAAAGCATAGACACATCATCAGCAGAGAGCAAATGTCCCTCTTACCACTTTGGACTGCATTGGTTTGACAAATGTATTTGTGAGTGTCGTCAGTTGATAAGCATGACCCTGCAACAGGTCACTCAACGTCTGTAAAGGTTATAAGAGAAAATTTAGATAAAAATAAGTCAAATATCTAGATTAATTGAATGCACATTCACTGAAAATTTTCATTAAAGAAAAACATTACATGGACATCATGACTACAGCTGTATGAGATTATAAAAACATATGCAGTATTCCCTCAGAATAGGGGGAGCCCAATCTAGATTTTCAAAAAATGTATCCATGAGAACAACCTATTCTATTCCAAGGTTTAGAAGTACCGAAAGGAGATTACTTGGGGCATATTTTTCACAATGTAAACTGCTTGCAAGGTTACCTTGTTACAAACAGTGTTCCATAACAGCTACCTTCAAAAGACCTGAACCCATTTTAAATTTCAAGAAGAAAGTTCTTATAACAGTGTTACAATCTGGGCAGCATAAGTTCTGTCTTGGGCTTAAATACAACCACTTTACTGGTTCTGTTTTATTGTTTCATTCAATTTCAGATTACATTCAATAATACATGCCATTTAGCCCAGTCTTTCAAGCAGTGTTTGTATTGTAATCTTCATTTCCCTGGTGCCTACACTAGGACTCAAAGTTGCAGATGCCTTGTTAGCTTTGCTACAAGACTACAATGCTACCTTAACATGCATATGAATAAACATCAATAAATATCATCTTACAAGCCATCTGTAAGTGACTTAATTCAACATTTGGTTGCCTTTTGTAAAGGTTATCAGGTTGTGGCCATTTTCTAAAAACTTATACACATCTAATAGCTACTATAAATAATTCAAATTTCTATTATTAAAAAAAAGCTACCAGTCTATATTAGGTTTAACATATTATTAACCGGAAGATAGCGTTGAACACGGACATAATATACTAAAATAGCGTTGAACACGAACATAATATACTAAAACTTTTCGACATGTATACTCATCAGAGTAAATTCGCATGAATGAGCAGAACGCCAGAAACGAAACAATATAGTAGAGCCGAAAGAACAGTGGACGCTAAAATAACGCAAGTGTTCTTACGAACTCCTTCTTACGAACTCCTTACGTTATTTTAGCATTTGTTCTACCGAACGGCTGTTACTAAGCCTAACCTTGTTTAGTGTTACAGCCAATCATAGCGCGCCATTTAGTGTCCACTGTTCTTTCGGCTCTACTATATTGTTTCGTTTCTGGCGTTCTGCTTATTCATGCAAATTTACTCTGATGAGTGCATGTCGAAAAGCTTTAGTATATTATGTTCGTGTTCAACGCTATTTTAGTATATTATGTCCGTGTTCAACGCTATCTTCCGATTTTGCAGTACCAAGCACTTATTTATATTATTAACCTTTAATCTGCCCCCACGTACCAACCCCAGGCTGTGGCACGTGAGCACGGGCTAGTGCACATGTACGTACGTAGCATTGCTACGCAGATCAGTACACAAGGTTGTGGCATCGTATGGGGTAAATTTACATAACATTACCACTGATAATAATATGACAAAGGTAAAAAAAAGAGGATACGTGTGTTCTTACTGTATTGGTGACACGGCTCGCTGTTGTTCTTATGACAGTGGCATAGTCAGTCAGGTTTACTTTGGTAATACTCTGATTAATCTAAAAACAGGAGAGAAAATGAATGAACTAATAAATGATGTGTCATTAAGAAGTATTTTAATATACGTTAATAGGAAGTATTAATTCAAAGGAGAGTCCAGTCCAAGAATTACTTGGAGGGAATAGAAGCAGAAAATCAGACAAATGGATCCAAAAAAAATTGATGAAAAATTGGACAAATGATAAGAAATTTATGATTTTTTTATTGACAAGAAAAAAACAATGAAATTCACTAGACAATTCTGTAAATCGGTCATGGGTTTGTGATGTCATTCCCTCACAACTCCGCAATTATTTTGTTTATATTGATAATGCAAATTCTCGATTTTTGTCCCAGAACATGATTTTCATATAACTTGAACTACGTTATATCTGTAGTAATATGTTTTTGCATGTATAAACCTTTATAAAATATTTCATGAACTCAAAAATATTTAGTTTGTTAAGAAAATACTGAAGTGAGTGAGGAAGATAGTTAGGGAGGTGCAGCGAGAGAGACAGACAGAGACAGACAGAGGAATGGATGGAGGTAGGGAGGGAGTGAGGGAGTGAGGGAGTGAGGGAGTGAGGGAGGGAGGGAGGGAGTGAGGAATGGATGGAAGGAGGAAAAAGGGAGGGAGATAGGGAGAGAGGGAGCAAAAGAGATGGAAGATGGTAATAAAATTTGGGTGGAAAATGGAAGAAGGGAGGGAGGGAAAAGGGAGGGAAAAGAGAGGGAAAAGAGAGGGAGATAGAGAGAGAGAGGAAGGTAACCAAAAGAAAAGGACGAAGCGAGGAAAATGGAAAGGGTAAAGAAGTGGAAGGAAAGAGAGAAGGATTAAGAGAGATAAGCCAGAGAGAAAAGAGAGGGATTTTCTATATTACTATCTTACCTCTTGTAGTACACTGGAGATATTGATCTTATCGCTTGCATCTCTGATGCGAATGAGCGATGATTCCACTCTGTTGTCTAATGTAGTAAAGTTAGACAGGTCCATAGACTCTAACACAAAGGAAGACTAGATAAAAGAGGCAAGGGATATAGAGTCCATCAATATAGTCCTGACATGTTTATACATATATTTAGATGGTTAAACTCCAATAATTTAACTATCAATTTTGATTACAAACTTCCTAATAATTTACAAAACTTAATACAGTTCATTCCTTATAAATGATGACAAACTTTAGTCTGATATTTTTATGGTTAATATAACATACAACATTAAACTCACAATCCTTACAAACAGAAAGAACAAAGATTCATGAAAAACTTATACTCATTTTCTCTACATTAACTAATGTTTATTTACTCAATGGGATTTAAAAAAAAAAGGAAAATAAGCATTGAAGTTGCACACACACACACACACACATTCAAATGAAAAATTCCACAAAGGTAATCATATTCATCTTTCAAATATAATTTCAGTTGTGTTATTTCATTTTTTGTGATGCATTAATCGTCACTGGAAGAGTGAATCTGTAAATGAAAAATATAAGTGTTGTGAATAAGTTGAACTGAATGCATTTATTCAAAATAAAACTTACATTGAATGAAGAAGACTGCTTTTCAGCAAATCCACGTGATCAACATAAAAAGTAAAGAAATCATATGAAATATGAATACACATAAAAGCAACATAATGATAACAAGCAGAACAACATGAAATGTGAAAAAAACAAATGAAATAAGGAACATGAGAATATATGATATGGAAACATACTAAGGAAACATAAATAATGAAGGACAGAGAAAAATATAAAGAAAAGGACTAATAGAAAGAAGGGAAGAGAGAGAGAGAGAGAGAGAGAGAGAGGAAAGACAATAGAAGGATACTTCATACGATATATCCACATTATTTCCAAATTGCTGAGACTCTAGCTGGCAAAAGAGTTTATTTTCATTATACAGTGCATCCCAGAAAAAAACGAAACTGAGATTTATCAATGTTTAATCATATCTTAATTACAATTATGATTAATAAATGACACATATTTGTAAAGCTTGGATCCTCTTCTTTCATTTGATGCCACATGATACATACTTCACGCATGAGTGAATAAAGACAATATGAAGTAGGGCTACCAAAAAGTAGTTTGGCCAACGATATCTGAATTTCAAAGAGATAATCACATTTTTAGAAAGTTCATTTTCTTCCCTTTCATATGACGCCTCAATCGGGAAAAATGAGCCAGGGATAAATCTCAGTTTCATTTTTTCTGGGATGCTCTGTACAACTGGGTACCTACCTGAATACATGTGTATAAATCCCACTCATTTAAAGTTGCTTTGGGGCTTATGTCTAGAAGAGTATTCATCTAAAGAAATCTGTTTACAGATGTCACATTGTTAATTTGAGTGATAGACAATTGTGTAAACTAAAAATGGTGATGTTTTTCTTCCTGAGACAAAAATAGATTTCCCTCTATGTGATGGAATATATTTTAAGCCTTATTTTATAATAAGAAAAGCATTTTAAGTGAAAGTTTTTACCCTTGAAAGCTCACTTTATGACAATCGTTCAAAACCTTGGTGGCACAGAACGGGTTAAAAGCTCCCTGTCCCTGATGGGGTGAGATTAGGGCCCCGTAACAAAAATGTTTGCAATCAATTGCAAAATGGCAATGGCTAATCAAAACCATTGTTACATATACATATTGTTCAAAAGACTGACAATTAACCAGTCAGAATCGTTGTTTCACACCTCTGTGTTACAGGGCCAAGAAGAGCTAGGCTCCAGATAGGATGTTAACTGGAGGCCCTGTGTAGAGGACAGTCACCACCTTTGCATGTTAAGAACCCACTGCACTATTCAAATAAAGAGTAGGGGGAAACCCCGGTGTAGTGGTACACCTGCACATCCCAATCAGATATAACGGGAGGAGAGACCTAAGGGTTACAGTGATTCAGTTCGCTTTTCCCCTCCCAGGCACAGGTGACGCCAAATACTTAATTGAAAAAAAGAAAATAGTATTAATAATAATAATAATAATAATAATATGACTCACCTTGTTGTAATTGAGTAATAGCTCTGCAATCGTGGTGGAAACGTTTGTATCGACGGTTGTCAGGATAGCTGCATTCTGTTCACACTTACTGCAGGAAGACAATAATAAAATATTTCATCATCCCTTCCTTCTGATGTCCATGCATTTTTCCATACTGGAAAAAGGAAGAAATCCTTCCCAAGAATTAAGTATATTATAACAATCATCAATTTAACATTTATTTTTTATCCTTCCACATACCAAAATTATTTGAGCTACAAGTGCAATTCTTTATTTTTTTTTAAAGTTTTGAGAGATATTTCACCAGGAAGTATCAAAATCTTTTTGTCAAACAACTCTTTTCTTGAATTAGGCTGCTGAAATTCAACTATCTTTAAAAGAAAACATCCTATTATCATGCTGGCCTCCTAAATCTCAACATTTTGCACACATTGGTCTGAAATCCATATGTGTATTCCAGTCAATTTTATACATAATGCATGTAAGAAAAAAAAAAATCTTCTAAATTATTATGTAAGGAGCATGCAGAGGGGTGCTAACAAATTCATGGCCAGCAAATGTACATTTCTAGAAAAACATATTTCAAAGTTTTTATCTTTCTTTGATAACATCATCACACAATTCATTTTTGGTCCATACATTTTCTAAATTTCAAGAGAAAAATAAGTAGTCCTTCTACTCCTATATAAAAAACATTTTTTTTTTTAGAATTTGACTATAATTTGTGTTCGCACTCTTCTGCTAGGTACAAGATGATTTCTCTATAACACTGCTGTCGTTTTACATACTCAATGATTTTCTCAGCACTGACTGGTTGGTTGCCATCCCCTAGCAAAACATATCCCAGAAAACTCGGCTCTCCACTGTCAAGTAGGTATGGATGGTCTAAGAGCTACATGTACAATAGAAAAGACAAAGTATGATACTAAGTGCTATGGAGGAAGTCCACATGTTTAAAGGTACACATAAGGTCTATCATATTATCGCATGAATATCAGAAATAAAACATACACTTAAGAGGTTATAATGAAAGGGACAGAGGCAGCATTAAAAAGAATTTGTAAATAAACAAACAAGAGGGAGAAAATAATAGAGCAGCTCCTCTTTGCCTGGTTTATGAGAAAGCAAGAAAGCTCTAAAGTTTATTGATTTAATAAGACACTAACATACAAACGATACTTTACAACCATCAGTTCAAATTAACCTAAACCCTAGGGTGCAACAGATTGCAACTGATACTGATTAAAATCCATGAGATACTGACTGCTTATTAAGTCATGAAATGCCCAAATGTGGGCATAGCATAATGCCATAAGTTAACCATTGTGCTTTAAAGATAAAGTTGTGTTCTGGTCTCAAAACAATTGGGAAAGGTTAATTACAGCAAATAAGAATTGGTGCATGTTGTAAGGTCTTGGAATCACCAAAATGAATGTGAGGGCATTTGAATGTTCACCAAGTTATTCATTTAACAGTGTATGTTCCAGGTATTTGATCATTTGGTGTCCATTATATGTTATTATAAGTGTTGTTGAATTCCGAACATTAATTTCATGTCCCATTTGGTCTGATAAAAGCTCTAGTATGGCTATTAACTTATGAACGAATGAATGAATTTATTTCATAATACTGCAGGAATCTGCCATGAGCATTACAATTGAAAGTATACATAGTTTGAATATCGAATACAGATATCATAATCAATTACAATTTCAATGTAATCAAGAGTAAAAATTACATTAGTCATTAGAAAAGGCAGCATCATGGGAGAACCTAAGGAAAAGCACAGCTTGTTAAGACTAGGTTCCCGAATTAATGAGAATTACAACATATGTAATCATGTAAACATATACAGATATACAGATATACAGAGGTGTTGTGGATCAGTGGATAAGTCCCCGGACTGTGAACCACGAGGTCCGGGGTTCGAATCCCACCGCAGCACTAGCGTCCTTTGGCAAGACGTTAATCTACATTTGCCACTCTCCACCCAGGTGTTAAATGGGTACCCGGTAGGATGGCGAAAGGTAATGTCCTTTGCTTAGCATGTGTGCGCTTTACAGACGCCTGGCTGGAATGCTCCCCAGGGAGTGGAGAATGTGCATACACTGTGTGCGGGCGTGCCAGAATCCAATGACCGGGGGTAATAATATATACCTATCTATACAGCGCCATGAGCGTCGAAAGGCGGACCTGCGCGCTATACAAGTAGCCACTATTATTATTATTATTATATGGCAGTAAAGAGACGAGACAAATAAGTGTCAAAAAAAAGAAATAAACACACATAAACATCACTAAACATCAAAATAAAAATAAGCTTATATAAGCTGTTCATTTCAGCCCATTGGGTTTATAGTAGAAGAAAATCCAGATAAACATCATAGTGAGTATGTGTAAGAATGATCAAAACGATGTCTTGAAGGAAGGATTTCGTTTTTGTTATGTTCAGACACAGGCAGAAAAGCTTATTATAATCAGATGTACTAAAATCTAAGATATGGTTGGTACCGTAAGGGACAAAATAGCTTGGACTTGGCCCGAAAAAACTACTGAAAGAAATTGTTTATGAGGGGCTCTACTCAAAGGTTTGGTGCCCTAACTCGACAGTGCACATACCTCTCTCAACAATGCTCTTGTCTCGATTGGTTGACATATTCCTTTCTCCGTGCCTCCTCCAGCCAAGAAGAAGATAGTTGTCATCAGCATGAGCAGAGCAGCAAACAGGAATCCAAAAGCAACCCCACTGGTCGATTGTTGTAAACAAGAAAGAAAGAAAATTAAAACGCTGACTCGATGTAGAACTACAAATCAAATCCAACTCAAAATGAATGCATTTTGTGAATATGTCCTTGTGTATATTCTTAAAATCAGCAGATGCAGATGACCAATGCAGCATGGAAGACCTGATAGCTGCTAATGAGAAGGCTCTGCACTGTGCAAGAGCCTGGCCAAACATATAACCCTGTTCCTAGATGATGGACATGAAAGAAGAAAAAGCAGGTGTATGTCTGCTTAAGATTTCATGACTGAATTTTCTACCTGCTCGACTTACAGGTATTCCATTTGAAAAAGAAATAAACCTATCAAATTCTATGTGACAATATACTTCATATCTTTTCCTCGTGATTTGACCAGACATATCTTTAAAACACCTCTGATTAGGTTAGTAGCCTTTTTTCTACAGGAATGCAGATTGCACCAGCATGTATACCATTTTAAAAATGTGTTGCCTGCTATTTGGTGTGGTTATGTAGGAGGTACAATCAATGGTTCTCTCATTCAGAATGGTGTTCACATGACTATCATCCTGTATCTTAGCATCTAAATACAGTTAGCTTTAGTGACCACCCACATAGAAAGACCACTTGTCTATAAAGACAACATTTTTGTTCACTTCAATATTGTTTTTCATTGAACCCTGTGCTAAAGACCTGTATATAAAACCATCTGTCTATAAATACCACTTTCTTGTCTCTCTTATGTGGCCTTTATGTACAAGTTCCATTGCATGTGTAATGGTTTGGTGGCAGCGGTGGGATAAGGATGATTATTTAACTTATTTTTCAGAATTAAGACAAATTCAAATACAATTTTTAGCTTTTTTCTTGTCTCCTTAAGTGGTCTTTATATGCAGGTATCACTTATATGTCATGAAACGTTGGCAGCAGTGGGATTAGAATAATCGTTTAACTTATTTTGCGGCACCAAACGAAAATCAATCCAAAGTTTTAGCCAACGAAGAATGAAATATCACAGAAAAAACAAATACAAAGCTAAATATTCTGTAAAAATAGAAATTCATCAAATGATGATGGCTAATTTGATTTCCAAGTATTTTTCTAAATTCACCTAGAAAATAATGAGAAAGGAACATTTCTCACTTAACTCACTAACTGAACAACATTTTACTGAAACTTTCCACTTAATTTTCAAGCATTTTATGAAGAACAGTT
Source organism: Heliocidaris erythrogramma (assembly GCA_025617745.1). Lineage (NCBI taxonomy): Eukaryota > Metazoa > Echinodermata > Echinoidea > Camarodonta > Echinometridae > Heliocidaris > Heliocidaris erythrogramma. The sequence continues at coordinate 13,704,921 of CM046868.1, read as the reverse complement.
CCTTTAAGATACCGGGATACAACTGCCAGTCGGGTGAACAACTACATTTATTCTAGGAAGGAAAACCATTATTATTACATTACTGCACCAAAGAGAAAAAGGAAAACAACTCAACAAACACACTGAGAACATATCATCTGTTTGGAGCCAGAAGGGTGTTAATTCTGTTAACATTTAATGTTTGTGAATTTCGCGGGTGGTCTAAAATGCCGCAAAATTATTGAATCACAACTGACACAACACTTTATTTTTTGTTTATTCACTAAAGTTTCATGCTGTGAAAATGGCTTCATATTGCAAACATTGCTGGTTTTAAAGTAGACTGGACTTCTTTCTACTCACGCAAGCAGCAAAGTTCCACCAAAGTTTGAGAGGCACCCTCTCTCTGTGGGCTGGTCTCTCTTCTCTCGACCACACTCTCCAAACAGCACTCCAAGATAGTTGCACAAGATGATGATGATGAATACACACACTGATCCTATTCCACAATAAAACCTGACAGGGAGATGTGAAAAGAAGAAAATTGTTGATAAAAACACAAACTATGGCCATTCCAGATAAAACAAAATAGGTCTAAAAGTGCAAGATTGACACACAAGTTGTTAACATATTTGAATGAAACCTGATATTGGGAGTGAAAACAAAGCCGATAATAACAATGAAACATGGTAATATTCATGGAGACAGACTGACGGACAGATATATAGAAAGAAAGTTAAGGATAAAGACATAGAATATATCAATTCCATAACATCACCCAATTGAGTAAAATTGAGTTGACATATTTGGTGGTAAAATACATGTAATACTTTTTTTATGTACGATGATCTAAGATTAAAGAGAGTAAGGAATTTAATAGAGAGACAGACAGACAGTGAGACAGGGAAGAAGGAGAGAATGTGAGAAAAACATACATGTACATAGATAATAAGTACAGTACTGTAGAGTATGAGAAGAAGAAACAAGGGAATTCATATTCAAAATTGTTTTATATTTCCATAGAAATCAACTTTAAGGTTGATTTTTTGTTGTTCACAAAGTAGAATTCTTCAATGCACAGCATACATTCCCTTCTAAATAAACTAAAGCAAGCTCGAGTAATTTCCCAGGGGGCAGTCACCGAGTTTCGTTGCTTGCGAGATTTGTAAACACATTAAATTCAACCAGTGTATGCGAAATATGATTCAATGCACATAGAAACAAGTGAGTGTATGTCTTTAAAGGTAACCAAAGATGAAAACATGTTTCTTCAACTTCTCAAAAAAAATTCTTCAATGGAAAGTCCACCCTGATTGATCTGTTTCTTTAATTTTTCTGCTTCTTTTAAAAACAACTTAATATCAGGGTGACAGGCAAGAAGTGCTGTTCATGAAAAACACTGAAAAACTTTCCTGAGCGGGGAGAGGGTGTGGTAGGGAGATTTTTCAAATTTGGTGTTAAGAATTGTGCAATCTAGTGCATTCTGCGGTGAGATATTTAACCTCATATTCAATGAGAATCTGTATTAAGTCATACCAAAACAGGCTCTGAGTACACATTTCTATCAATACACAATAGATGTGTATTATGTGCAGAGCATTTTCATGAATAAAACTGAGCTAAATAAGCAGCAAATATTCCACTTTATTTATCAGCTTTATTTTGAGGCCACAGAATGCCATATCTGCAATGTTTATCAGGATGTGAAGTTGTTTTGACTTCCTGCGTTCAACTTCAACAACACGGCTGCCGGCGCGCCGGCGCCATGAGCGATCAAAATATCCCATCAGTGATGATCACATACCTTGCAAAATGCATGCCGTTTACTTTTTCCAGATGCCGGGATAAAGTCAAACTCTAGTCTTGCTGTATAATTGGAACTTTCCAAGGCTTATCCTTTTAGAATTACAATCCAACTCGGCAAAAGAAAGATTATTTGCTTGCTTGAGACATCACAAAGCCAAAGGATCGCAACTGCACCGGCAAACATACGGCGTGCACTGCACATGGGTTGTGTGACTGTGTACATATAATAACATGCATGTACTTGTAGTAAGAACAGCCTTCCACCTACATGCGAGTGCGCGATTACGGGAGGTATTTTGTGTATAGACACAAATCCTTGGCGGTTATTATGCGATCTCTTAGCATATACATACAGTATAAACACAGACACAAGTTGCTGCGATCAAAAATGCGTGTAGTAAGCTAAGGGATCGCCTCCGATTCTGTCTTCATTGCGTGCCCATATATACTGTGTATACACGCTGACGTATGCACGGAAATCCATAGTTTTTAAAGGAAATGTGTGAAATACGTGGAAAAAGATCTAGGCTCGGAGGAAAAAGCGGAAATCCGCAGAAAATTTTCATGCCTGGGGTGAACTTTAGCTTTAATGATTCAAAAACTGACAAGATAGAGTTGGGCCCTTCTTCTCCTCACGTATTTACTTGTCATCTCACCTGTACTGGTCGTATGTGACTGCCGTATGGAGACTCTTGTAAATCATTTTTGAAACTGGTTGGTCTGAAGTGTGACTGAAGATGGCTGTAATTTGGTCTATCACCTGGCAATAATATTCAAGTTATAAAAAACTGACTGAAAATTAAATGAAGCAATTGTCAAACTTTATCCAAGAGCTAAACAAGAGAGATGGTTAGTAATGAACTTACCGGTATGCTTTGCCAGTGACAAATATTTTTGACGAACATGCTAGACTATGGTTTAGTCATCACACACTGCTGCATCTGGATATCTACATGATGTGTTCATTGTTCAGAGCATAAATAAAGCATTCTAAATATTCAAGAAACATTATATGGTACAGTACACAGATTTTGTACAAGAGATTTTCTTAGTTTGAATTTAAGTAATGATAACTAGATATAGAACAAGGTGTGAAGGACTTAAATTCAAGTACTTATCCTTTCACAATAGTTTTTTTAATGCATATGACTGGGTAAATAAAAATGTTTAGTATTTTTGGAAGGGACAATAAATTTTAAAGAAGATTGAAGGCACTGATGAATAGATGAATTAATAACATGATGAATAAATAAAATGAAATGAAATGAAGTTCACTTTACTTCCTTTTTTAAACAAGTACTACAATGCACTAGACTACAGGCAAAAATATAGTAAAACATTGTAAAGAAGGAGTCAAATGTAAGAGGCATATAGTTACATGACAGAGTATGTAAATAAACGAATGAACTATATGAAGTTGACATACCCCTCTGCTTATATTTCTAGCATTGTCAACCATATCTGAAGCACCTCCAGCATACAGATTCTCAACCATTTGCTTGATTTCTGAGAAGAAAAAATGACATAACAAAAATAACAAAGAAAAAATACTTGAAGTAACATTGTTTGCTTTCTTTCTCCATCCCTCTTTTCCTCAATTTCTCTGCTTGATTTTTCTTGATTTTTTTGCATTTCTGGTTCTGTTTTTGTCTTCTTTCTTTTAAACTTCCTCTTATTCTTTACTATCAGGTATCGTAGTCGAGTGGTTTAATCACTTGACTGGGGATGCCAAAGTTGTGGGTTCAAACTCCGACACGACACTTATGACACATTGAGCAAGGCATTATTATCTACATTGCTCCACTCCCAGATGTGGTTACCATGGAATGTTCCCAAGTGGACTTGAGAATGGGCACTATATATGATTGCAGAATCACAATTGAATCCAATGACTGGGGAAATAATACCTTGTAAAGCGCGTTGATCAGTTACTTTACTGAAAACGTGCCTCAAAATGTGACCACCCTTGTCAGAAAATTTCCCTGAATTATGCCACCCCTCCCTTTTTTACAAAATTCCATTTATCCACCCCTGCAAAACAATGTTCTCATTACCTTCAACATGTCTGCTGCCCTCTTCTTCAATTCTCTGAGGTATGGAATCTAAGATGGCTTGAGTATTGAGGGCAAAACTAGTCAGGTTACTCTTTAACGCCTCTGATGCCTGCATCAAGAGCTCTTCAATATTCGTCTGCAACAAACATCATAAACATTACAGATATTATGCAGAGAATCCCACAAACTTCAAAATGACAATAATATTATTCCAATTTCGTACAGCACATTTATTATGAAACTTGTTATACATGTTGAAAGAGCTTTGAAAGAGTGTTTCAAATTATTATCATTTATTTATCTTGAATGTGCACAATCTTTTCAAATAACATAAATGTAATCCATTCCCCATTTCCCTTCTTTTTATCTTATTACTTAAAATTGTGCAGCCTAACATAAACTTCATGTAGTTTTACTGATTACACTGCATCTATGGAAGAGAATAAAACCAGCTAACCTCATTGTAGTATGTGGAAATAGAGAGTCGATCTAGATCAATGAGATCTCGTGCAGCTCTGCACCTGCCTCTCTGGAAGCAGGCCTGTGATTGGAGGGTTTTATTGAGACTTTCGCTCTCAATGGCCAGCAAGCCTGTGAGCATCACGGCCGAGAACTGTAGCTCCTGAATGAGGTCGTTGGTTTTGTTCAGGAGAACATGAGCATCATAGGCATCTAGATCAAATCAGACCAAAAATAAATCCACTTCAACGATCTTACAAAAAGATTCAATAGAATTTAAAAGGTTAGAATTATAGCTTAAAGGGGTAACTCAAATGGTTGTTTGGAATACAAATGGTTCTATCATAGTGCCGTTCATATTCCAAATACTAATTTAAGAGACCATTTTGTTTACAATTATGATGGTTACTATAGTAGCGTAATCCGAAATCTTGTGCATGGAGGTTCAACTCACAGACACATCTGTATGGGGGTCATGAAGCATGGATTATTGTGTGCATTCCCTACAGTGGTTCTTTTGCTATCCTGTTGACACGTTTTGTGATATACCTTTGGCATGCTATCAAGCCAGCAGCCCTAACTAAAATTGCGTGCATTCCCTTTTTAGGGGTTCTTTTGCTATCTTCTTGACACGTATTGACCTACTAAAATTTTTGGCAAGAGAGCCAAGTGAAATCAGACCCCTCTAAGATTCTATCAAGGCATGGTTTAATAACTTTCTTGCACCCAAGGAAAACCCCAATCCTGGGGGCTACCCCTAAAAGATGAACATGTGGAGCTTCATTTTGGTTCTTTGTTGTTGTATAAGATGCTTAATCCGACAACAATTACTCTGTCAATATCTGACACTATAGCTACCTTCATACAGGACTTGTAGTTTCGAAACTTTAAATTAGCGAAACGTAAAGTTAACAAAACAACAGCTCACTGACAACGATGAGAGTTCACACAGGCCCGAAACAAAGACGCTTGTTGTTCTGAGACTACAAGTCGAGCGATTGTTTAACATAAAGCAGATAGGTCATTGTTAACAACAAATTTGCTAAACTTAAAGTTTATTTGGTCCACATGGTCCATAACTACAAGAATTAGGTCCCCTGCTGCTCATGGTTTCAGCGTTAACCACAACTCGCTTGTGGTTCTGGAACTACAAAGTAAACTAAGTTTCGAAATTACGAGATCGTTCATACGGTCTGAAACGACAAGATAACTACAAGATAACTTAAAGTTTTGAAACTACAAGCGAAAATTAAAGTTTAGCTCCCTTCGTGTGAACCTGACTATTAACTGAATTGCTAACAGTGCCTTTAACCCTCGACAAAACACTATACCTAACCCTAACCCTAAACTAAAACAAAATTGCAACCCGAATCATAACCCTACATCTTTGATGACATACAGCCTGCAGCAATAGTCACCAGAGCAAATGTGGTAGGAAAATGATTATCAACAGCTAATGCATGATTAATGTACTACTACCAACTATAACAATTACTCCTATGACCTTTTACCCCAGGACAGTTACCACTAGGACGACTACAGCCAGGACAAATTGTCCCGGACCAATTTCCCCAGACAATTACAACACCCCCTTTTTCCCATGAGAAAGAGTTTTTGGACCACCTAATAGACTATAAATATCTGAGAGGATGAATTTCAAGTGTTGCTACTCTTGGTCTGAGCACCATGGCCTTCTCATTATTCTACTGAGACAAGTGCGTGTGACATAAAAATTAAAGGTATTAGAAAATTAATTTTATGAAACAAAAAAACACTCTTGCAGCATGAATGAGCTGCTGTGAGGGGGAAAAAAGGCAACATCTTGTTAACAGAATGCCACAAGGTATGGCTGCTATCATCAAATGTAGCAATTTTCCACCGAAAATGAGGCAAAGCCCCTGGACAATTATCCTCAGACCACTTCTGTCAAGACATTTTTTCGAAAAACCCTACCTCTGGAGAATATCCCTGAGGCAGTTAGCATCTAGGTTATTTACATTCTGTTAGTTGTTCTGAAAGTTCTATCCGTTCGGGTGCCCTTAGAAGTAATTGTCCTTCAGCGAAAATTGTCCGGGGTCAATTGTCCTACGAGCAAATACCCTAGCGTAATTGTCTGAGGGATTAGTTATTACACAAGCTAATTGTTTTGGGAAGTATTCATCCACTTTAGCTAGTACAAATCATTCTGAATATTCAATTACTGAGATGGACAACACTTGCCACATTGGCCTTTATAAGGAGCTGGTCTAATAATTTTTCCAGGGCTGTATAATATAGCTCTATGGTTGCAGATGATATGGAGCTCAAGGAAACATTTCCCCCTTCTCAAGTTAAATAACATGAATAATCATTGGAGCTTAAAAGCTGTGGTAAGGACTTCTGTGTTTACTACTTCCTTTTAGCCAGTGGACACATCCCCTCTTGTTTATAACAGGTTATTACTAAGATTAACCTGAGGATTAAATTAATTGACGACTGGAGGCATATACATGTACATGTAGGTCTGATGCATGACCAGTAAGCTTTGTCTTTTTTGATTTGATTTGATTTATTTGTCAAGTTCAAATATACACATACATAAAATAAAAAATTCATGAAAGCTTGACAGGATGACCCATGAAGGCTCGAGAGCTTATTTACAATGGGGTCCTAAAAATAATTATTGACCACTCAAGGTATACTTTGAGTACTGTACAAAATAATGACATTATTTTAATGGGGTCTGTCTATTAAAATGAGAGAGAGGGAGAGAGAGAGAGACAGGGAGAGACAGGGAGTGGCAGACAGAAAGGCAGAGAGAGAGGGAGAGAGAGAGAGAGAGAGAGGATGCAAGGGGAAGAGATTCAAAGAGGGAAAAAGAAGGTAAGAATGACAAGTAAAGGTGAAACAAAAGAATGGAGAAAGAAAAACAGACAAAGCTATTGAAAGAGGGGAGAACTATAGGAAGAGAGAGAGAGAGAGAGAGATTAAGGTGGGTGGAAAGGATAAGAAAAAAAAATCTGATGGAGAGGGAAGGTAAGGAAGAAATGGAAATAAACAGACACACAGAGCAAGAGAAAGTGCAAGAAATAAGGAAGACACATGGAGAAAGACAGACAGACAGAGAGAGAGATACGAAGAGGTTGCATAATGTAACAAAAAGGCAAGATCTTAATTAAAGGAAGACGCACGTTAAGCCCTTTAATAGGTTAAACTATCTTGCAACAACAAACTCCTTGTACTTTCATGAAATTAGGAAACTGTGGGTTAATCTTATTTTTGCTTGGAGTACATTATTATAAACTCTGGTCTTGTGCCAGCGAATAAGGTTTGCTCTTGGCTATCATGTGCTTGTCGTCATACAGAACAGGGGAATAATAGCTTATTATGTTTCCAGGAACACATCCCTGACTGATACCTTTCACAGCAATTATGAAAGGAACAGTAGGTTTTCAAGGTCATGAAGCTACTGATAATGTAGATAAAACATCAAACATGTCATGAATCCCTCTGTTGTTATGTAAACCATGTCACTTATATATCACCACCATCCTAGCTTAGCTGACCCAAAATCTCTACACCGAGAATCTACAAAACAGATAAATATTTAGTCTGAAGAAACCATCTTGTGGACTTCTGACCTTATGAATCCTTTAGACTAGATCTCAAAAGAGAGAATGAGAAAATAGAGAACAATTACGTCAGTCTGATGGACCTTCAGTCACATGACTATTTAGTCCACCAGGAGTTCCCATAACCATCATACATGAACATTTTTCCTCATCATTTCTCTTTGTAGTTCTACAAGTCTTGGTTCTTACCAGAACCACCAGTATATTTTGCCTTTTGTGCAATATAACCACCCAAGCAACAATGAGAATGGGCTGAATGCCAGCTAGCATAAAAGTGGAGACCTTACATCAGAAACACGGACAATATACAACAGGAAATAGATTATAATCATAATCAGCACTTGAAATCTAAGTTTCACTCTTTGTGAGCCACAGACATCGGATGTGCGTACGTCTAACTTTATTCCATCAAGACTCGATATTAGAAAAAACATGCATTTTTGATTAGTTACTGGTTGTCATGGGTTGGGAATGTGTATCAATCACAATTATTACATCTGACAGTCTCAATGCATTTACCATTAACAGAAAAAAAAATTATGACAATTAAAGGAATTTGAATACAAAACTGTCTTCATCCTCTTTAAAAATTTGCAAAAGTTTGCTGGATGAAACTAAAATCATATGGAAAGGACAAAAGCCAATTAACCAAACTGAATTTGCCCCAAAGGACAAAAACAAGAGTCATATACAAAGTAAATAATATTCCTAGAAAAAGAAAAATTCACAGAGAATGTTCAGCATTATCAATTCTACCGCATCATTATTCCGATGTTCCATCACCTCAAGAATAAAATAAATATATCTTAATCTGTACAATATGCCAAATCAGGAACTGAATTTTTCAAAGTTACTATGTAACACAATTTCTTTCGAGGATTCGCAATGTACATATGTCTCAATCGGAGTGTACATGTTTCTCAAATACGGGCACATATTCCAAATGACATAACTGAACTTGGCCGTTCAGTGCCAAAATCCTCTTATCCTTCACAATAGAGGTGTATTTGGAGCCCAGGTTGACTTTGACCTTTGCCCTTTGGCCCACAAACCTACATAAAGCTTATATAAAAATACATCTCTATGTTTGGTTCTCCCATAGGATTAATTCTTACAATATTCCCCGGTAGTGTAACTCATGTTACTAAAAAGCAGAGTTTAAAAGCAACCTGCGGACAACAGTGTTACTATGTTGAGGGACAAAGATTGAGTAACAAATATTTTGGAATTTTCCTTCGTCCAATTTCAAGGTGGTAAAAGACTGAAGCTTCAAACGACTGAGAACTATTTTAAATATATTGAAAAGTATATTGACAAACTAGGGAGACTTGTTTTGTCATTAAGTACTTCATACATCATTTCTGATAAGTTTGAGTATGAAATTTGAGAGAAAGTTGTCAACCTTGATTTCTGCCTTACTTCATTGTGTGTGTGTGTGTGTGTGTGTGTGTGTGTGTATGTGGGGGGGGGGTAATCTCGGGAAAGAGTTTATTCAAACTTGAACAGTCTTTTGGCCCTCTTATGATGGTTTTTCTAAGCCAGAACTAGTCCATCTTGTGTTACCATTTTCACCTAAGTCTGTACTTTGGGTACTGTATTTTCCAGTTTTCATTTGGTGTCAGCGGTGGGATACATATTATTTATCAATACATTTCATATCAAATTGACAATTATCATCTTGATGGTTAATTGGCAGCCACCTGTAAACAACACAATGGATCACTTCAAATATATACTTAAAATCATTCTCAAGTTCCAATGACAATTTTAAAATTCGCACAGAGAATCCATTTATATACCTCCTGATAAAATCTGACCAAAAAAATATCAGTATTGACTGAATAATAAGCACAGAAACACAAAAAGACAGCTAATCGGTCTTGTGGCTCTTTATAAATACTTTTTCCTACCAGCATGAAGACCCACAACAATTTCCTGTGTTAGTAGTGTTCAATGTGTTCAATGTTTGCGATTCAGAAAGTAATCATCTTTGTTTTTACAAATTAACCAACCTGCTGCACGATAAACATTATAACTTTTAGACAGATTCTCTTTGACTTGAACAGATTACTTAGCAGAAATTCAAGATAACTTTTGAGAATGGTATAAAGAAACTTCAAGAGGGAGAATGGATCAACAAAATGAATAAATCCTTACCTCTATGAAGCTCCTTGACTGCATAGATGGCAGGTTCAACTTTGACCCCTATCTCATCTCTCACAGGTTGGCCCACTGCACTGCTGATGTCTAAAAAGAATTAAATACATATTTATAGATATCGAATATCTTTCTTCAATAGAATAATATATGTGAGCAGGTCCATATGTCCCGTACCTTACCAAAATGGAATTGTATTATGGAATTATGAACACAAAAATATAATTTTACTTGATATTTGTCTGTACCAAGCTTCAGGAGGGATATCAGCTTGATACAGTCATTGGATATACTAAGATCTTAGATGTGGTTAGTAACTTATGGGGCAAAATAAATAGCTTGGACTTGCCCATGTCAAAATGAAAAATCCAACTTAAACTACCCTGTAATCTTTGATTTTAGACTTTACAATTGGTTTGTATAGAATAACGAGCATGGAGCAACTGCTGCTGAACCATAGTTGTTGATATTTTGTGTGTCAAGTGGATTTATTTTCTTACAAAATGACATAAAATGACATGAATACATAGGATGGTTTTCCAAGCTTTAATGAATTACATGTTTCTCTTTTAATACAAGTTTACATTTTGTCACTTTGTTGTTGAAATTCAACACAAATGTGCTTGCTTGAGTTGGAAATCATTTTGAAACGCTTATATCTAGAACCGTGCTTGGATGGTAATTATGTTACCCTTTGACTAAACAAGTTTGTAAACACTACAATCCAGTAGTGGACAAATGCCAAAAGTCTCTTGACTTTTTTTCATCAAGACCATTATCCAATTATGATGGATCTTTATCCTACTCTCTCTCTCTTTGCTTGCCATCTTTCTGACTGCAACATGTTTTATTTCTTCCTTTTTGCCCCTAAACTACAAGCTGCATTTGAACAAATACATCTGAGTTTTTATGCTTCTATTTTTCTATCTTTGAATTATTATATGCCTTCTTTCATACTTCCTCTATCTATCTGTCTCTCTCCATCTCTCACAAACACCCACACGTCCATCCACACACACAAAAATGCAAACCCACACACATACAACCACACATATATTATATAATCATCATTACCTCTAGACCTTCATTATTTTTTTCTCTTCATCTTTCTCTTTTGGTTTGCTTTTCAAAATCCTTTTCTCCCTCATTCAAACTATAACTCAAGAAATAATAATTTCATCTGCCCCTATTTCTCTCTATCACTTACAAAAAAACATGAAGAGATATGACTCTGTCAGAGGCCTTCTCAAAAGGTCAGTTATTATAGGAGCCCTTGATGTGAGCATGATTCACTGTGAATCTCTCTTACATCAAGCTTGCTGTTTGGCCATACTTTCACACCTCTCTTTAGGCACATGTCTCGAGTAGGAAACATACTCATTGCTCAACCGATAAAGCTCATTCACATATGACATGGAAAATCATGGCAGTTTACCATGTCAATTTATTTTAAACGTGAAAGAATGTAAAGTGGAAATGAAAAAAAATAACAGTAACTGCGTGCAACAAATGTCCTACGTACTCACTTGTCTGCATGATATAAGGGTTACATGTTGTTTTTTTCTGAAGGTTCATAATTCCGAAGGTTCGTATTTCCAACGGTTAGTTATTCGGACAGTTCGTAATTCGGAAAATGAAATAGGGTTCATAATTCCGAAAATGAAAAAGGGTTCATATTTCCGAAGATTTGTAATTCCGAAAAGTTATGTAGGGCTCTATTGCACTTTCAGAATTACCAGCCTTTGGAATTATGAACCCTTTTTCATTTTCGGAATTACAAACCTTTGGAATAACGAACCTTCGCAGTAATGCATCAAATGTTCGGAAATATGAAGCCTATTTCACTTTCAGAATTATGAACCCCTGTTATGGGAAATTTGTGTTTCGTAATTATGAACCTTCGGAACTATGAACCTTTGGAAAAACAAGTATCCCTGATAAAAGTCACAGAAATGTGAGACGCATTAATTCTTCTTTTACCCAGGCAGGTTCTTGCGGCATATGTGAACGGATTTTAAGGGACCAACTTATTTCTTTATAACCAATCAACGGATGTAATGTGAGTGAACGATGTCTACTATAACACATCTGGGTGCTAGGTGATAATGATATCATTCAAAACACACATATGATCTATGCTGCATTAAAGGTGCCACTAAACAAGTTTGAAAGTCTTTTCCTGTCCTTCAATTTGGCATGAAGGTATTCATGGGCGTCAATCCGAGTAGAGAATCTATTGTTCATGGGGGGGACGGCTATTGTGTCGTCCCCCCCATGATGAATAGAGTGACGTCACGATTTCCGCCCATGAAGGTATTCAAGTGTTCGAGGAAAAAAAAACTTTTGGAACTAACAAGAAAACTATTGTTTACTGAGTTAGAAGACAATTTCACCTTTGTTTGCTTTACCTTATTTTCTATTTCTATTATGAAAACTAGATGAATTCTCGACAGCGCGCATGTCGAAATTTATGCCTCCGCCCTTTGCCAGATCAGAAATATATCGCACATTCATGGTGATTTGTTTTAAATTTTGATTGAACCAGAATAAAAAGCCTCTAATACCATGTTAATTGACCTCTTTGACATTTGACCTTACACCTTATAACCCCCAAACCTGATCACTTTATCTCCACCTTGTCATGAATACAAAGTAGTTGAGATATGATAAGGTAAGGTAAGGTAAAACAAGAACGAACCATTTTTATGTACATAATGACATCTCTGACCTTTGACCTTTGACCCCGAGACCCTAAAATCTAATCAGTTCATCGTCCCTCACATATGCATACATGGGCCAAGTTAGAAGCAAATCTGTCAAACAGTTCTGAAGTTATTGCGAGAACGAACCATTTTTATGTACATAATTACCTCGTGACTTTTGACCTTTGACCTTGAGACCCTAAAATCTAATCAGTTCATCGTCCCTCCCATATGCAAACATGGGCCAGGTTAGAAGCTGATCTGTCAAACAGTTCTTCAGTTATTGTGAGAACTAACCATTTTTATGTACATAATTACCTCTGTGATCTTTGACCTTTGACCTTGAGACCCCAAAATCTAATCAGTTCATCGTCTCTCCCATATGAATACATGGGCCAAGTTAGAAGCTGATCCGCCAAATGGTTCCTAAGTTATCACAAGAACGAACCATTTTTATGTATATAATAACCTCTATGACCTTTGAACTTTGACTTTGAGACCGTAAAATCTAATCAGTTCATCGTCCCTCCCATATGCATACATGGGCCAAGTTACAAACTGATCCATAAAACAGTTTTGAAGTTATCGCGAGAAAGAAAAGGGGACGGACGGACGTACAGACGTACGGACGGATGGATGGACGGACGACCCGAAAACATAATGCCTCCGGCTACCACCTACGGTGGGTGGAGGCATAAAAATACAAATAAAAGTGGCATGAAAGTTGTAGTGAATGTATACAAAAGTTACGTTATGGACAAATATCCATCAATATTCATTTTCTTGGTTATCTGGTGCTCATAATAATTTGGACTGATGATGCAAGATCTTATTTTAAATGTCAAATGAGTCTAGGACAACTATCTCCTGTACTATTCCCCTGGGATAAGCTATCGTCTGGAATATGCTCCATCAAGAAGTATAAGTACAAAGATTGGTCTGGGAATCTGAACTATATCATAACCTGAATTCATTCAAAAATATATACAGTCAACCTTGCATAACTCGAAATCGCATAAATCAAACTTTCCATATGTCGAATCAATTTTTTTGACCAAACTATGTAAAATATGTGTGATTTACATTTCCTCAGTCAAATTTTGCATAAGTCAAACTACTTATTGTGGTCCCAACAGATTCGACTTATGCAAAGTTAACTGTAGTTTGAATATTATCAGGATATAAGTGTATGTTCTGAGATTTATCTGAAAAACAATGGAAAGTTTATTGCTCTTCTTTGATATGAATGATATGCAAGTAGTTATACACATAATCTTGTTTCAATAGATGTATTCCCCAATTCCACCTTTAGTTCTGGCCAAGTCCAAGATATCTTGTCTTATACATTACTGAAGACATTAATGAATATAACTTGATATGAAAGATTCATTGCATAATTGTTCAGGTATATAGGCCCACATGAGGACGGACCTGTTATGAATATCAGATAAAATGGCACTTTTGAATAAAAATGATGTTCCATTATTCCATAATGCACAACATGAACAAAATACCTTGGACATGGTCCTTTTGTGGACAAGTACCCCTGCACAAATTACTCTTGGGACAGCTACCCCTACAGCAATCACCCTTTATTTTGGGGTGATGGTCCAAGGGCTAGTTGTGCCAGAATCCTGTTTTACTTACTATCTAATTTCTCCACGGTAAGATTTTTCACTTTGTCGACCTGACCCAAGAGGAAATCAATTTCCTACATATGAAAAAGAAAAGCAATGAAATTACATACAAAATGACAAACTAACAATGAAAAATAGTAGTGGTTTAATATACAACTGGCGATTCATGTGTCTGGAGGATATAATTTCCCAAATTGAACCATCCATTTAATCACTATTACATAAAACCATTGGATTCCTTTTTTTTGGGGGGGGGAGGAGAGTGGAAAAGTTTTAAAATTTCATAACACATCTTTTACCAAAATCTGTATTTTCTTCAATGCCTCCTGCACAGACTCACATTTATCTACTGCTAACATGAACAAAAGAGCCGGCGAACAAACCGCTTGCAGATAATGTCAGTCCCTCATGGTTGCTGGGGGAAACATGGCCAAATTTCCTCTTTCCTCTTGCCTGAAACGGGCAAGGCAAATGGTCTGGGTTTATTAGAAACAACCATGTGACTCATAACCACATCGATGCAGCTTAAAAGAAGAAAAAAGGGGTTGGTTCGAGTTCCGTGCCACATGCACCTAGCTATCTTACATTGTAAAGCTGGATCATTGCTTTGTGATTTCGTTGTCTTTCTTTACTCTTTCTAATGCCACCATTACCGTACACTGGAACGCACAACGAGCATGATGAAACAGAAGCTTGATCACATATTAAATGAACTGTGAGACACACATAATTCTTTATTATGTCAAATAATTAATCACTACAAGAATGTATTATGTATAAAGATAACTAAAAATTATTTTGAAAGATATCACAATCCAGGCAAGCAATTCCTTATAAAAGTTTTAGGAGGAAATCTTGCATCCATTTCTAAACTGTATCACAATAGCATATATTTCTCAAATTCACTTATGCTAAATATATTTCACATCTCAACAACCATTAAAAACTTATTCATGTTTGTACTGTTGTTGCTGTCAAAAAGATGTCTCTAATATTGTGATTACATATGCTTATCCAAAATACAGATATCAACATGATTGATGTATTGACAGCTTTTACATGAGGTCAACAGCTTATCTAATTAACATTTCAGGGCCCCCATGTACATATAAGCATAATAAGCCTGCAGTAAATGTTGGTTATATTGTCAAACATCAGTGACAGGGGGCCTTTTCAAAAATATGTCTGATTATGTTCATGAATAGCACCTAACAAATAGAAATAATGATTCAATAAACACCACAAAAAATGAATGAACTATTTATTACTTAAGAGAAAAGCACTTTGCTTTTATACTGGTAAACTAAGTAAAAGCCATATTTCGTTTAGGAGTGCCCTTTGTAAGTAATACCAATGTACTGGACAGTGTCAACAATGTATGCATCTTAATTGCTTCACTCTAACATCAATTTCTCTTGGATCTCATTCATTAGATTAATACAAATAATACCGACATTAATGCATCCCTATACTCCTTTTAATAGTTTGAAGTAAAGATGCCTTTTAAAAGGAAGTAAAATTATATTTTTTCAACTCACAACCATCTTTCTTTTTTCTTGTGATTAATATTAGAATTCAACATTCATTGAAATAGAACATTAAAGAGAAATCCAACCTTAATGGCAAGTTGCTCTGAAATAAAGAGAAAAACCAGAGCAGACTGGGGAAAGTTTGAACCAAATCGGACAAGCAATAAAGTTATGAATATTTGCAAGTTGTAATCACTATACATATGGAAATTTCAAATTGGCCGAATAGGTACAACTCGGCCATTTGCTCCAACACAAAAATGATTAAAATGTCATTTTTTTCAAAAGTGTTACTCAGTAGGATCTTTTTCTTTCATGAGGACCGATGATAATACATGTATACTACCTACATGTAGATATATTTTGGACCCCATGGGTAAAGGCGCTTTGGAGAAAACTGCAAATTAATGATAATTTTGTGTACGAAAAACGGGAGAGTTTGTCACAGTCACAGTCGACTCATCAAATTGCCAATTTGAGAATCGCACAGATTAGTGATTTTATTTTTAAGAATCCATAATTTTCTTATTCCTTGTCTGATTTTTTTCAAACTTTCAACATCCTGTTTTTCTTAATTTTCTGCTTTCATCTTTTTACCAAGGTTGTGTTGCCCTTTAATTTGTGATAACTTACATCAACTGTCTGGTTAACATACATGATGAGATCATCCATGTTTGTTTGTATATTAGGTTCCACTTTCCGTAATCCTGAGGAGATGTTTTGGTTGGCAATGAAGGATATCCCAATGCCTAACCTGAAAAAGAAATCAAGTGCAAAATTTTCTGAATCAATACTGATGGCCAGGAATTAATGGTTTGCAAACCTTTTCTTTTAAAAACTAGGGAAGCATCATTAACATTGTATTCAGAATCAAAATGATTTTATAACATCACGATCAATATTACTCATGGCATTTTTAGGGTGTAAATATTTCTGGCACAAACACATCCACTACGCAAACTTAATTTTCCGCAGTCAACCCGGTTTGCAAATGAGTATTGATTTTAAAGTCATAGCTTACTTCTGCTTAATATCTCATCAATAGGTTTTTTTGTCAATTAAATAATATTTTTATAATTGTTTTCTATCCAAGAATGAATGTTTGTATATACAAAATATCTGGCATTATATCAAATCATTCTATGGCCAACAAAATGGAGTATGCATATTCCTTTAACTTTTACAACTTGAATTTCCGGTATCTATAACTGCTCTTTAATGAACTTGGATTAATCAATTTCAAACTCTTCCCAATTCCTGTAACATCAATGTAGTATTGCCGAACCTTACTTGAATGAAACTTGTCATGTTACGTGAAGACAATATACATAATTAAAGGGACATGTTGCAAAAGTTATTTTATAATCATCCATTATCATCTGATCTAGATTTACAGAAAAAAACAATATATAGATAAGAAATACAGGAGAAAATTAGTGAATTGATCATCACAATGAAATCCATTTTTCTTCTCAAATAGAAATTGAATGTTAACTCAAAAACTGGAAATGAAAAGTCAAAATCTCTATTAAAAAGTATCATATAGAATTATCTCTTCATAATACCCCGCATTGCAAACACCTCACATGCACTGAAAAAGAACTTTGTAATGGCAATCCTTAGTTCCTAACAAATGAAAAACATACTTTGCAGCAAATCAATTTTTAGGAAATGTCTCCTTCCTTCTCATAAGGAACATTTCTAAAATTAGCCTAGAATTTCTTTGACTGCTTCTCAGTACATGGTTGCTTCAGTGATACGAGACGCAACCATTGTACAATGATGGTACGAAAGGACCTTGATCGGCAGGATAACCACTTGGACTATATATGACATTGAAAAGACTTCCATAAGCACTGGTACGGAAATACGTATAGAGCCTCTGAACTTTATAATACGTATGGAGCCTCTGAACTTTATAATCAGTATCAGGAGTTTGTACGTACAGGTTTTCCTGATACACCTAGCAATTTCTTACGGGGGGAGATAAACTCCTTAAAAGGCTAAATTCCACATAAAAGTTGGCAAGATGATAGGTTGAATGAAACAAGGAAAAGCCTAGAGAGACATTGCTTTATGCTAGCAGAAGCATTAGAAAACAGGAAAAAATAATAGTTTTATATACCTATTGTCTCAATCTTCATACAAAATATCCAAGTGAACTGCTAAAACATAAATGAAAGCCAAATAACAGCAGGAAGCACTTTTGTCTTCTTGGAAGAGAGGATCCACATCTGAAGATAATTTATGACTAAAAAATTCAAAATTGAAATCTTCTTTTTAAAAAAGCCATTCTTTAAAAAAATGAATAGGACTGCAATTTACAGATAGCTAGTGTACAACCTGATAAGATTATACATGTATTTGCTTATTGGTGGTCTGTCGTAGTCGACAGACCACCTCTTAATTTCGTCAGAATTTTCTTTATTATTATTTATTTATTTATTTTTATTTTTCCACCACTTTCTTGTTACCATGATTCCTCAATATCGGCTGAGTCAATTTTTATCAAAATCTCTACAGTCATGAGGACATATCAGATCAAGCTTGGGTAACTATTTCAAGGTCATCAGGTCATCGTGACGTCATCCAGGCGCCATTTTGTGAAATCACATTATCAATCATATCTTCATAACGAGTCATCAAAAATAAACCATATTTGACACACATGAACTTCAGGTCAAGGGTCAACATAAAATGTCATCAAAATCCGCGCGCACATCATGACGCGCACGTACGCGCGCGTCAAAATTTAAAATTGCTCAAAATCACTTTTTAATCAAATTAGAGTATGGTTCATGACATTTTAAGCATTTTAAAATTTTCTGTCCGTGCGCGTCCGCGCGCGCGTTATGCGCGCACACAGCGCGTAGAGAACGTAAAAACGCCGTTTTTTCGCATGTTTCATCTTCCTGATAATATTCTTGACAATTTCCAACTATTTACAGTCATTATCGACCTTCCATAATGTCGTACGCGCGCGTCAAACTTTCAAATTTGTGCGCACGTCAAAGGGCATTCTAATGCAAAAAGTGGTAAAAACATGCCCTTCTAGAATTCGCCATAGCTCCTCAGAAGGGGCGGAAACCCCCCAATTTCTTTACATATTCTGAAAACCTGTGAGTTGTAGATATGAATTCATGTAGAATTTTTTCCGATCTCATGTTCTAACGTCATCATATTTGCATATGAACTCAAAAAAATGATTTTGAAAAAATGACGTCATCATTTTTGTATTCATTTGCTAATATTTCAGTAATAGGTGGTCGATTTTCTTCCAAATTTTGATATGTTATAGCTGACACAATTCTCTACCAGATCAGTCACCACCATTTTTCATTTTGATGACGTCATCACACTAAAATTTTCAATGCAAGATGCCATGTCAGAATTTTCCCTATTTGCGTGTTATGTCTATGGAAGATGATTTTTTTTCGAATCATGAATCTACATGACATCGTTCTCTGAGCAGTATCTCAGTTATTTTTGGTCTATTTTCTTCCAGATTTTAATATGTTGTAGCTGAGACTATAAGCTTTCATTAGTAAGCCCTCCAATTTTTGATCAGATGTCGGGATCATGCCCAATTTTTCAGTACAAAATGTGATTTGAGAATCCCGTTTTCGTTTACGTGCTATCTCTATGGGAAATATTCTGGTCTATCGGTAAAGCACATGACTACCATGGTCAAGGTACCTGGTTCGATCCCCGGGGCCGATTTTTTTTTGTTTTTTTTTTTTGCTTCTTTTTGCCTGTCATTTTACCATCCTTTTCGACTATTGTAACATAAAAAATCACAAATCATGTAATTATTTTCCATATTATGTCTATTAGAAAGTAGTGTGCAGTAGTTTGTGTACAACCCTATGGAAATTGTGATTTCCTGTCCTGTATTAGAGCTATGGGGTTAATCTCCCAAGTATCCTGTATCATCATCATTATTATCATCACCGTCATGATCATCATCGCTATTATTATATCATCGCCATCATCATTATATCATTATAATCATCATAATCACCATTATCATCATCACCATAATCATTTTACAATGACCGTTTCACATTTTGCTACATTCCTGTCCTGAAGAAGCATCTCCATTCATGGCATTCTTGACATCCTATCTTCAGTTTAGTATTTTCCCATTATTATGATCATCCTGATTACAATCATGATCGTACAAATTGAAAGACAGACCACCTAATTCGTCCTCATGACGAATTCAATTCTAGTTGATTTTCATTTTTAAAAATCATATTACAACACAACTTTTTTAAAGGACATATTGAACATTGAAGTATTAAGTTGGAAGTCTGTAATACTACTTGGACCACGTTCACTCATGAACAATATCTGTTACTTTGCAAAACAAAAAAGAAATTGTGGGGGTGGCTATAATAATATATCCTGACTAGCGAACAAAACTAGAAGGAATGCTTACGTCATAATGATGGAGACAATGAGAAGTCCGCAGGCGAAGCCCGCCCTCTTCCATGGCACGTTATCTTCCTCTCGCTGGAGCATATGAGCACCACACCTATCGCAGCATCGACAGCAGCAGAAGATAATTCCGGTGATGGGCATGAAAATGATGAAGATAACAGCTATGGCAAACATAGCCATGAATGCTACTGTGTGATCTACATACTGCCCAAAAAAGTAACAAAAGTGGTTTTTTTTCACAAGTCAATCAGAAGTACTCATACAACTATTAGACCAGTGATGTAAGGACCATCAAGTGTCAAGCTCCTTTTCTTTTTAGCATATTACTGTCATTTGTAATAGAAATAAACAAAATTAATAAATTCTTGAAATATAAATCAGAAATTTATCTTATGTTGACATGAATTTCAGTTACAGAACTATGGTAATCTTTTATGGGATGATGAGTTTGACACTTGATGCTCCTTAACCCTTTTGTGACAGGAATTATTTAAGGGCTAAATTTATCACATTTTATTCTTCAAATTGGCAAAAATAATACATTTCTTTTAGTGCTACACGGTTCTAATAAGGTGTAATGTCTTTGAAAAATATACATGGTTAGAAATATGTTGAACAAATTACCAATTTTGAACCTCTCAATGCTTTGCCAATTTAAGGATTTCAAAGCTTATTCTCGTTTTTAAAATTCCTGGCGTCAAACGCAATATGGTCATGCAACATAAATGTACACATTGTGTGCAGAAAATTTTTCTCTTTCTACTCATGCATCCGGTATATTTTTTAGAGCTCTGAATGAAAAGTTATTGAGCCAAACCACAGAATGTGGTCAATCGTCTTAAAAGGGTTAAAGGAGAATGAAACCCGGGGAAATATCCATTTTAATGAAAAGAGAGGATAGAGAGAAGCAATTTTTAAAAATTTCCATCAAAATCAAATATAATCAACCTTTCCCAATTGATCTGAGACAGTTTCTTTCACAATGTTATTGCATGACCAGAACTCCACTTTATCTTTAAAGGAGAATAAAACCCTGAGGGGAAAATCAACTTTAATGAAAAGAGAGGACAGAGAGGAGCAATTTAAAAAACGTTCCATCAAAATCGGTTACGAAATGAAAAAGTTATGACAGTTTGAAAAGTCTCAATTTACTTTCTTTGGCGATCCTCCAATTGGCAATGTCGCTTCAAACTGCTTTAGTAGTACAACTCTCAATATCTTTGGTACACAAAATTTCATATTTTCTCCATTATCTCTAAAGATGCTGCTTGTCTTTTTGTGAACTCAACATATGTTGTGTCAAATACATTTTCCCATGATATATCTTGAGCTAAGAAGGAGACAAGCTGCACCTTGAGAGATAATGGGGAAAATATGAAATATAAAGGCATTTGATAAGCAATCCTTTTCTGGGGACATTTCTACTATGATGTTCTTCCAAATTATTTTTACCTTTCCCAGAACTCAACCTTCCTTTTAGATCAGTGAACTAACCTTCCCAATTAAACCTGGACAAAAGTTAACTCACTTTCATGAATATCAGTCAATGCTTTTTAAAGTTACTACAATGTATGTTTTTGTGGATGAAGTAGGATAGGGTTTCCAACATTGCAATTGATTTTAAACAAGAACTGTTGCAAGCTGAGGAGAAATACCTAGTACTTCCTTCGACATACAAAGATCATATGATTCTAAACTTTAAGATTGATGGTAGCTTATCTTTCAAAACATTACAGTGTATCAAGTTTATGCATACTTCTATCTCTGTTTTCATGATTAAAGCATTCTTAAGCATGTATTCTTATCTTTATTTCATTTAAGTTTGTTAAAGCATCAATACCAATTACAAGAAGGAAAAGCCTTTTTTTTGTATAATTGGTTTAAAATGACTGTAGAGATGGCAATGGAAGAAGAAATTTGCTCTCTGATTGTTTTATTATTTTAAGCCAGAATTCATGGAAAAGTCTTACCAACATGGGATCTGACAAGTCCACAGTTCCATTGATAATTCCTCTGTAAAGATCTGCAAACACAAAAACAAACACGGACAAAAACAACATTAGATTCAAAGCAAAGAAATTGGGATATGATAATAAATAAATTTTTAATTTATAGCTTTAAGTGTTTCCTTCAACCTACAGCATTTCAACATTACAATCATGAAGTATTTCCTTTCCAGCCATCTCAAATGATGAGACTGAGATCCTTCTCATTACAAGGGATAGAGCGCTCTAGCGCGCTAGATCGCGCCACCTCTAAGGTGAGAATGGAGCAACGTAGTTTTGGCGCGTTCCACGGCACTCCACGGCGATCCCAAACCGGACCACGTCTGAGGGGTGGTCCACAAGAGATAGCGCGATCTAGAGCGTGCCTATTCGCAGCTTGCTGTGATAGATCGCGCTATTAACCTTTGCAGGTGTGAAACCGCGTCGTGCCAGTGGACCTCCCTGGCGCGCCCCACGATGGAGCGATCCACTTTCCATGCGGGGTCACTGGCTAGAGTTTATAGACTATTCTTTCTCATAGCAGCAAGAGGAATTTGTGGGAAGAGATAATCTGTAAATAGACCTGTTTACTAAGTTATTCAAATTTTATGCATACTTTTGAAACAAAGGTTGTTCTTGACAACCTGAAAGCTTGCCAGAGGCTTGTCAGACATAGCAACAAGTAATGTATGCAAACTGGATTCCAAGTATTGTAGTTCATTCATTAATAACAGGTTAATGGAATACCTCGTTACTAGGTCCCCAGGAAAGAAACATCCATAAATTTGAATAACTAAACAGAAACAGGTCTATTCTGAACTCAGTTCAACTCACTTTAATTCACAGAAGAAAAGGTCACTCTGTCCAGAAGCCAGACTATTTCATTCCATGAACATGTTTGATTAAAGTCCCAGGAAATAAGTTGGTAAGGTCTCATTTCTAGGTCCTACTATGTCAAAACAGTCATTCTTCTTCTTATACTGCTGTCCAGTTGTTCTACTTTCAGATATGGTATCTTTGATCTTTGTTTGAGGTATCATTTGCTTAGTTTAGAATAAGTAATAAGTTCAAAGCAAGACATGATAATAATCATGTGAAAGTCCATTTAACCAGATTATCATGAGTAAACACTAGGGATTATTTTATAAATAAAATATTGCCAATAATACAAGAACTCTGGCCAACATGAAAACTAGTCAACTGACCTCCAGGACAATAACATCAATTACTTCCAACATTGACCTATATGTTTGCACCCCAAGGAACACCTGTCACTATCTGACCTTTTGACCTGCTTCTATCACCTACATGTATATTGTACCATACCCTAGCTGTACCATGGACATGACAATAAAATGTCACTTACTGTATTAAACGAAAGGAAGAAGTCTGTGACCAGGGAGGTGCTCTTCCACTTATGGGGCATAATCGGCATGAGGGGACATACTACTGTGGTTTAGGTTTTTGTAGGCCTCCCTTGCATTTTCCTCACTTGCAAACAATGGAGCCAATAGTTACTTAAAATTTTATCTTGTGGGCCAGACTACAAAGTGTTTACACCTACATTCACACCCATGTATCAGAGTTTATCCCTTTTTTCCAAGAGTAGGCTCCTTATTTGAAATTTCTAGGTTGAGAAGCATGAATCAAACACAGACTTGATCAAAATAATGGCATAATATCACATGGAAACCTCAACATGTAGAAAAGTCAGAGGTTGGAAAAAACAAATTTGCTATTTCATCAATGTCAACCAGAGGCGGCGGAATGTAGTGCTCGGACAATGAAAGTGTGGGGTGCACCTTTTGTTTGGCGGACAAAAGGTGCCCCTCCACTTCCAGTGTCCTCGCCCTACGTTCCGCTGCCTCTGATGTCAACAAACATGTTACAAAAGTACAATTCACAACTTGCATATTTCAGAAACTGTCAGAGAATAATTTTCCAAAATGATTATCTTGATTTTTGCGCAATAAATTTCACATTAAACTGAACTGAATCGATCTGGAATATATATAGATACAGTATGGAAATTCTTCCCACTGTTGACCTCTGAATAGAAAAGTTGTGTCAGTTGTTTCACCCAAATATTTCAAGGACCTATACCTCAAAATCACTAAATCAAAGCTTTCCATCGAGAATTCTGTATTTAAAATTTGTTATCAAATAACCTATTTATTCTGCTATTGAAAATGATAAACTTTCATAAATCGGAATTGGTTACTTAAATTGCACATTTTGAACATATTTATGGGAGAGTTTTTTAACAAGGAT
Organism: Heliocidaris erythrogramma; assembly: GCA_025617745.1. Classification (NCBI taxonomy): domain Eukaryota; kingdom Metazoa; phylum Echinodermata; class Echinoidea; order Camarodonta; family Echinometridae; genus Heliocidaris; species Heliocidaris erythrogramma. Next base: position 13,680,288 of record CM046868.1, on the reverse strand, counting down.
CTCACAACTGAACCTCAAAATCACTAAATCAATGTATCCAATAGAGAACTTTGTCATTAAAATTCGTTATTAAATAACCTACTTATTCTGCCAATAGACTTGGATGAATTTCATTAATAATCAACAATGATTATTGAAATTTATCTTAAACATTTTTACTGGAGACTTTTAACAAGAATGTCATAACTGAACCTCAAAGGCACTAAATTAGAGTTTCCAATAGAGAACTCTGTATTCAAAATTTGTCATTAAATAACCTACATATTCTGCTATTAAATTCAAACAAATTTCTTCAATCAGTAATGGTAATTGAAATTGCATATCTTGAACACATTATCTTGTGATTTTTTTTTTACAATCTTTAATGTACCAGTGCAAAATCTGAACTCAAAATTAACAGTGTCATACAAAATAGAATTCCGTTTAATCTTGGAAGTTTCTAATGGGGGAAGGACATTGTGAACAAAGGGAGGTTACAAATATTTTCAGTCATAAGGTGTAGGCCTACATATATATCAGGAAAGAAGGAAGTTTTTCAGGATAATTATCATGAAATCGCCGAGGGTCATCCACAACAAACTCTACATTTGGGATTGATGCACAAGTTTCAGGTTACTCAATAAGACAATTATAATCCATCTACTCAACGATAAACGCTCGTCTGAGTAATCGCATACTCCGTAATGACTAATTCTTTAATGCGCTTTTTCCTGTCTTTTCAGTGACAAGTGTCTGTTTATCATGGGAGATCTCTGCCTGGCGTAGATGAGATAATATGGGATACACGAGGGACTGATTTCAGAGAGGTATTATCTTGCGTGAAAAACAATACATCGTTTTGTATTCTAGTATTGGTGTAGGTTCAAATGTCATTAATCTCATGGTGTGGGAAGAGGGTGCTGGTTACATTGGTTATGGCATATGAACTATCTTGTCTGCTATTGTTTCTATGACTGCTAAAAACAACTAATAATGATAGATAGATATAGAGATAGAAAGATAGAAAGAGAGAGAGAGAAGGGCAGGGGAGGTGGTGGGGGGGGGGGGCAGGGGAATGAAGGGAGGTAGAGCAAGGACAAGGGAGGGAGAAATGGGGGCGGGAGGTACTAGAAAACATAAAAATGTGAAAACTAATAAAATGGATCATAAAGCATCTAGTTATATCAGCTTCATCAGATATCAGGTGATTTGATACTTTGAACAATCCCTTAAATGTGACTAATGGTGAATAGAGGTTTTCCTCTTCATTTATGAGTTTAGCATTGTTATGACAAACTTATGTCATGCATTAACATTAAAGGGGTCCAAAAATGCAAAGGAAAATGAAAATAGAGTCATGTAGTCATTGCCGTCCTTCACATAATATTGAACAATTCTTTCCCACGTGTAGCACGCAAACTTAAGTTTGGAGGGAACATTATTGGGTGTAATGCTGCATGCAGCAGGAGGGCGAAACCAAGGTTCAACACTTCAAATAATTTCTCACAGTGTGAGTTCGTTTCAATGGAATTCCTGACATTTCTGTCAACCTCAAACAGTCTTCATTGAAGAGTCAAGTACTTCATACTACAACTTTCATTTCACAGATCTATCAGTGAAGACCAAATTTGAGGTTGATGATTAAACTCAAATCACATAAGTACACATCTTTAACATCTTTAAATAGTCAAAGAAATATTTATAAACATCTTTCGAAACTCAGAGCTCAATACTTACAAGGGTCAGGTGCCCATTAGCTTCAAAATTTCAACTCCAGACCCCCAAATCTCAAAATTTAATCGAGGGGCAGATACAAACAGACCCCCTAAACAGTCATTCCAGACCTCCTGTTCAAAATAGGAGCCCTGTGTATTAAATAGTGCATACACCTACTTGATAAATATCTTGAAAATAATTTCAAGATGTTAACCTAATAATAATGGTACATATATTATATCCTTTTGTTTTAATTATTTCTATGTCCATTTCACAAAATCTCAACAATGCACTAGATAGCCAAATGAATATACTTGCTGTGATTATCTACAAAATCATACAACAGTTCGAGAAATATATTTCCCTTTTTTTCTTGGTTTATAAATAATAATTTGATTGATTGCGCAACGTGACATTTTGATCAAAGAACAAAACCCATACTCCTGACATGGATCATACCCCTGCATACATATACAAAAAGCACATAATAGTTACCATGGCAACAGCACAGTGTGTCATACTTGGTGGTTGGACATATGGCAGACAAGATCATGTCTGATCTATTTATACTCAAACCAAGGAACACTTATTTATTAGTAAGGTACAGGTTGAGCACATGAGATCGGCATGTGAGGCGGGGAGGAGGTGGGGGTTGAGGGTCTAGTAAACAATATTCTGAGTGAGCTTCAATTTATTTCAATTTAACATCAGACTTTCATTTTTTGAACAAAATATATGCTGCTATAGGCTGACATGTTGGAGAGAAACCTTATTGGCAAGGACCCATACCAACAATGGAAAAAATTGGAAATTAAATAAATTCAATTACAAAAGACAAATGAAAGGGCAGAGGAGTGACATAATTTTCAACCTGGTAAAATTTTTCAAACTGATAGATTTTACGCTATAAACTGCTGGATACAACTGTTGTAAGTGTTGGATCTAGCAATATGAATGGTGATGTACAATATTTTGAAAACACTTTAACTCTTCTGCATTTCTAACATTGTTTCAACACTTTAGTCTTCAGAGTGTACATGACTTTCCATCTAAAGCCAACCAAAGTTACCAGAAAGTTCACGCTGCAATCATACAATCTAAAATACCCTGTTAATCTACCCCTGTACTCTGCATTGTTTTTTAAAGATTCAAAAGAATAAATGCAATTTGGTTGATACAACAATTTGGTCGTTTAACCATTGGCCCCCTTTTTCTAGCATATAAATGTTTCCCCCCTGATACGAAACTGTATTATACTGAGCCTGAAAAAGATAGACGAGACCATTAGTCTACCAATCTCAGACTCAGTATTACACAATTTAGTTAAGAACAAGAAAAACAAAAGCCAAATGAAATAAAAGCTAAATAGATTGCACAAACATTAAAAGAAATACAAAGTCTGCAAATTACTTAAGCAAACAGTTTAAAAGAAAGGACTGCTGTAACTTATTGGAAGCAAATAGAATCTCTACAAAGAAAAAATTCTATTCTTATTAGCTAGGGATAATTTTGAATTTTTTAGGGGCTGGTGTGGCATTTCATTTCATATGGAACAAGTATAAGCCCCCATATGCTTCTTGGTAAGTGACACTTGTAAGTCTATCAAGGAACAAGATAATTAAGGACTCGCTAAAAAGGTCAATGTTGGACTGATTTGTTTTGGAAAGGGGATCTCCCTAATACAGGTCCTGTGTTAAATCTACTGAACTACCTGTACATAAGGAGTTCATTGCTGTACTGCACCTCTTTAAATCATGTAACCATGGACTTCCAATGAAGTCCAACCTGATAAACAGGAGAAAAACAATCCTACCTTCTCATTAAATAGGGAAGATTAACAACTCCTGAGTGTTGCACCACTTTACCTTTTGATTAAAGAATGGTACAACTCACACAAATAATAGGCAGAATTTAAAAAAAAAAGTTGTAGTAGATCCTACAGAATGGACTTGTTAATAAAACAACTAAAAGGTAAAGGAAAATAAGCCTAAACTCTTAAATTGGCAATTTTCAGTCAAACCCAAAATAATTTTACCAGACTCCATGGCAATTCTTTTAAAAATGCCTAATTAATGCACTATTAATTGTTTATCAGTTCCCTTTCCATTCCAAGCAAATAAATGTTGCCAATTTGAAAAGGAAATCCTGATTTGTCGAACCAGTGTTTTTATTGTTCACTGGATCATTGAATTTGCAACTTTAAAAGTGAGATTTTGCAATCGCAACTCTTATGAATTTATTTGTTTCCATATTGCAGCTCTTTTTTAGTTTTTGTGATGTCTTTTAAAGCTTTCCAGCTCTAGCTAAGTTGCTCAAGGCTCCTGTAAGTTTGTTATTTTTATATTTTTGGCTGCAACCAAAAGTTGTAAAATCATTTTCCTGGTAATGAGAAATACTTACCCCATGGAAGCTCTTTAGGTGGGAGTGCATGAATGAAGGCAACCGCTACTCTATTAATATCTCTAAGGGTATGGGGCATCTGTAAGAGACCCGATTGGTAGTCCGGTTCTGGGGGAAAAGCATCCCACTCGATGTGGCCGTTGCTTTCGCTAAATCCTCGAGATAATCCGACGATTCCTAGGAGCACTGTACAAACTATCACCATCTCACATAACCTCCACTGATTGTTACAAGTCCTCAGAGCAGCCATTTTGATGGAGTTCAGCTCAATAAATGTATTCCTCCTGATATTTTACTAAAAACCTCTGGTGATTAATGGTGAAATGTGGACTAAGTCCTTGCCTCTTGTCTGGATGTGTTGCCTCTGGTGAGAAAGGAAAAATACAACAAGAGAATTACTTTGATTGATTTGAAGAAAAAAAATCCAACTTCAATTATCAGTATTGATCAAGTTTATTTATCTCTATATTGCAATTTTTCTGAACAAAATTATGAATAATTTTAACAAAGTAATTTACTGAGCAAGCCTAAATATTTTGTTACAGTATATGACCAATTATAATGCAATACTTATCCCCATAATATGTTCCCTTGGGCTTGGATGTATGGTAAAGTGATCCTGCACAGCAGATGACAAAATATTTCATCTCCTAAAATCTTTTGTTATCAAGATCATAAAAACTTATCATCCGTAGTTCCGTACACACAAAAAAACATGAATAAATCTTAATGACCATATACTCAACAAGGCAACATTATGAATATATTAATTAATCATTAAATGTAATATGATGAACAACTAACACCTAGTCCTAGATATTGGGATCACGAAGTTTCAGGAAAATACTGCTTATAAAAAGTTATAGGCCTACATGTATATCATCTCGGCTTAGTTTTGACAAGTAATGTACACTAATTGGAAGTGATTTCAAGCGAACTCGGAGTCGGGCTCTAGCAACTGCACCCTCCCGGTTCCCTCTGTTCGTTTCCCTGAACACAAGTCTGAAGACTGTACACTTTCCCAAAGAAACTCCCAGCCTGTATCCGTATTGTCTGCGCAACTTCAAGGTGGAGTTCTCTCCAACGAGATGATACGGGTCCTTAAAGTTAAACATCGACAACATTCAAAGTCGCTTGTCATCGAGTTAGAAGTTACAATTTCTCTCTAATTTACGAATAGTTATACTTACTTTCAGATCTTGCTGGCTATTAGTTCCTAAAAGCTCCTAAAAATCCAGCGCAAACTTACAGGTCCAGCGACCACTTCCACTTTGTTGACCCCTTCCTTCTTTGGTATTGGGAGCGTAGTTTGTGTGGGTTCCTGCGCAAATTGTATTCGGGCACCGTGTGTCACGGTGTGTGTACCGAACTGAGAGAAACTGTACAGTCTGTCCGAGATTGGAGCGCGCACTAAACTCTCACTTCCTCGCCTCACCTCTGTCGTTAATCTTATCTGCTCACAATCTTTATTATCTGCTCCGGTTTTGTCCTGTCCCTGCTGACTTTAACCAAGAAATTTAAGAATGTTTTTTTGTGTCATACGATTATAATCCCTTTTCTTTTAGTGCCTCTAGCAAATAGTACTTTGCTATTTCTCTGCTAGTATCTGTTCTCATGTTATATTCCCATCTCCGAATATTGAGTACAAATTCCTCCGTGTAGTATATAGGAATATTACACGTCTACCGATGATACAAATTTCAACATTATGTTGCAAAGAGACACACAGTGATCAAGGTTACGGGCATCTATGGAAATTAACCTCTTCTTAGTTTATTTACTCCCAAGAGTAGGATCTACCAAAGAGCTGGGTGAATTTAAGCTGGGGATCGATCAACCATTGATTTAATCTATACCAGATATTTTTCCATTTTGCCTCTTCTCATATCAGCCGCTAGCAAATTTCAAGCCTTTACATGCTCGCTTTCTTTCCAACCCCAACCCCCATAAACTCCCATTTTAATTCATTTAATCAAGGAGGTTCAAACAGATGGAGTCATAACAGACAACTTCCCTTTGAAGCGAGCTTTGATGCCGCCAGAATAAACATGACAAATATGCGCTACTCGAAAACATTCTTCCAAACGAGGAAACAAATCAAATTCCGATTTATTGCATAACCATGGTTAAGTACAATGGAGGATATTCTGTTATAATGATAATTAGTTTCAGAGACCCAAATGTAACTTCGAAAAAGTGCACATGAATAGATATCACAAGGTTCAAGCAACATAAGTTAGAGCCAAAAATACCAGATTTGCGATGACAATTTCATGACTAGCCGCGTGTGCCCACTACTTTGGTTGGCTATATATAGCCATCTTTCACGATCGGAGTTAAGCATGCAGAAAGGTGTTAAAAATTGCCCTTAAAGAGGCATACATTTGTGACACTTTTAAGGCTATATCTCCAAAAAAATTCATCCTGAGGCAGGGGAATTTCAGATTGAAATGGAAATTATTTACATTAAAACTGCACATTCACTTTCTGTGTTTATCATTTATGACTTAACTGCTCATCGTAAACATCAAATGTCAAAACATCTCTAAATCTTTCCCGTTTCATTTGGCGGCATCAGACATCGCTTCAAAGACTCAAGGCAGTTTATTAATTCAATTGTACATCCTTTATAATCTGCCAGGTGTTTGCATTAACTATCGTTAGCTGAGACTCCATCTGTGTGAACCTCCTCGATTTAATGGTTCTATTCAATCACTGATATTTATAGCCATACAGATCATGAACATGCATTGTGAACTATTTTACCATTCCATCTGCAATTCAAATAAAATCATAGAATCCATTTTTATGTTTATAATGGACTGAGCTCAAGAGGACTATATATATGTATTATTAAGTAGTAAATGTCAATCCAATCCATCCTCTTTGTTTCAATTTGTTTCAATTTGTTTCAATTTGTAGAAAAAATTTGTATATTTTTTGTCTTGTTTGTCGTAAGGTCATGTGCATCATTAAAATGATAAGGAGCCTAACTGACTTACTTCGTACATGTATTCCCTTTTTCTCTCATTGATGTGTTGATGTTCAAAGGTTGTGTTGGTAAATTCATAAACTAATGTCAGCAAATTTGGAAATGACAAGAAAGCATCTGAATCATCAATAAATTACGAATTGGTTGATGGAGGAAATGATAATTAGACGAAATGGTAACTGGATGCATTGATGATTAGTCCTTGTGGATATTAGACCAACTGGAATTAGCCGAAATGGGTATTGTAACCAAATGAATATTGGACGAACTTATAATTAGACAAGTGGTATTTGGACTAAATGGGTTTAGACTAAATGGTCAGACCAAATGGTTTTAGACGAAAATGGTTATATACTAACTGGTCATTGGACAAAATAATTATTGGACGAAATGAGTACCGGACTAAATGTTAATGGATGAAATGATGTTGGGCCCCGTTGCATAAAACTTACCGTTAACAGTAACTTTGCCATGGAAAACTTGATTTTGATTTGCTGTTGAGTGATGTTACCATGGTAGTTACCATTGACAGCAGACAGGCGCCTGGGAATGATTTTTTTAATGGGGGTGCTGTGAGCCGTGAGCCAAAAAAAAAGGTCCTCAGCATTTTAGGGTCTCTTCTTTTTAAGTCCAAAAATCTCTGACAAGCAAAAAAAAAAAAAAAAAGAAGGTCCTCAGTGTTTTAGGGTCTCTTTTTAACTACTTTTTAAAGGAAAAAAAAATGCAGGGGGTGCTGCAGCAGCCCCGGCTCCCAGGCCCCCGACGGCAGAGTTCCATTAATGGTAAGTTTTATGCAACGGGGCCCCAGCTGATAATTGGACCAAATGGCAATTTACCATCTTGTCTTATATATGAAATGTAAAAAACCTATTGTCTCTCTCACTCTGTTATTCCAGTCTCTTTCACACCCACTTAATCAATCATTACATGATAGAAACAGACATTCTAACAAGAAGATATAAACAGGAGATGTAATAAGAATTTGATGATTTATTTTCATAAGATAGGCATACCTGCATACATACATGCAGATTACAATGTAAGCCTTCATTATCATCAGCATGGCAGGTTCACTAGAGAGAGAGAGAGAGAGAGAGAGAGAGAGAGAGATGGATAAGACATGGAGTTACAAATCAGGCCTTCAAAGAAAAAAATGATGAAACAAGTGCAACAGAAACAACATTGTGATAAATTATAATGCCTTGCAGAGGATACTGACAGGAAGAAATAAATGCTAATTTTTACAAGAGGGGATATATCTGCAGATATCTTGGATACAATATAAGTTTTTGTAAAGCATCAGAATAGCTCATTTTACAGAGGTAGTATAATCAAAATTGGAGTGAAGAAAGTGGTACGATAGGAAAGGATTTTTGTATATCAGAACTTTTTTTCCTTTTCAGTAAAATAATGTTTGTCCCATTATCACTAAATAACAAAAAGAAAAAATTAAGAATGGAAAATTGAAATTATATTCTGCCAATGTTCTACAAGACTATTCTAATTGCAGATACTACATGTATATTTTACCTTGTGATATCGGGCTTTAACGAAGCAATTACTTTCTTCCATATTTCATATTAACATTTCACAAAAGCCCAAATGACGAAGTTTCCATCACTACGTTCTAATGGCTTTAATTTCAGGGGTAACATCTGTTACTTTCAAGAAAATATGGATTAAAATCAAATGTGTGATACGCTTACACTATATTCCTTGTGAGGCTGTTGCAATTTAAATCACATTTGCTTGAAGGGCACGATCCACAAAAGATTTGCAAAGGTCACACATTTGATTTTGACATCACCAGACAATCCTGTCTACCATTTGTTGCCGTCTGTAGAATCGTGCCCCCCCCCCCAAAAAAAAAGACGATGTAAAATTGCGAGCAGAGCGAGGAGGGAACCAATAATACTTATTGGTACTGGTTCAGAAAGTATAATATATTATAAGACAAGAGAAATAGTCTTGCATTCACTTTCTCCCCTTTTCTCTCTCAACAACTAATATCATTATTGAAACCATTACGTAATTTTCCATTCTACTTCAATCAGAATTCTAGCCACATCCCCCCCCCCTCCAAAAAAAGGGGGGTTGGGTTGTATCTTCATCTTATTAAACTGAAATTAATCTGAAATATTTAACTTAAAATCAACCCCAAAGCAAAATAGTAAGTCAATGCACCATGAAATATAAAGCCTCGCTTTGTCTTTAGTGTACTGGAAACCATCTGCAGACTATGAAATTGGCAATGCCACTGTAATTACAAGAAGAATGTCATTGTCAGCTATGCTATCATGAACACAAACATTGGAGCAAAGTGTTTTCAATGAACGAAATATGATACAAATAAATATGTGGAAGGCATTTTCATCCCCATTTGACGGCTCTTTTATTGCGACTCCACAATATAATTCCATAGTATTTACCATATACATGTATCTCTACACATGTGATGTGGAAAACAAGGGAAGAACTCGTGAGATTTTCCAGATTTTTCCAACAGATTCTCCTTTATTCAATGGATCATGAATGACACGAACTGTCTTCTCTCCTGATTTCCACTTCAACTATAAAACTGTGTATCTGCATCTTTAATAGACATGCTTACTAATGTCTTTCAATTTATGCAAGTTTCTCTCCAGAACCCGAGTTACCAACTACTTAATGCACCTGCTATGCATAATGGCATCTTTATGGATGGAATCCATTTTGCATACATTAGTTGTTGCTACGTCAGGCAAGCACCTAACAAGCTTTTGAGACGTCAAGAGAAACTTTCGTTCAAGAAGTGTGCATAAAATTAGCAAACGGGTCTATCAAGTCCGCAAATGGTCAGCATGTGTACACTCTTTTGTATAACTAAAGGATCCAAGTCGATCTACTTTATCTATATGACAATCTCAAAAGTTATAAATCATAAGGAAATCATAGATAATCATAACTATATTGTATCCTTGCATGACATATCCTACTAAGTGCACTTCATCTTGAACAAATGATATGTTGAACCTATTTGCAGGTTGTCGCTATGAATGACCTACTTCATAGGGAAGCATGACTACAATGCCATATCTTTTCATCCTCTCATTCAGCTACATGTTAGTTTCTTTTCCCAAAACTGAGAGAACAAAATAATCTATTCTAAAATGAGAAGATAAGAACTCTGTCTCGCATACAGTCTCTGTATATTTTCAAATAACTTTTATGCTTGATTTGTCATATCTGTGCAACAATACACTGTGGAAATGTCATATACATTCAAAGACAGTAGTAGAAGAACATGCATATATTTCTCGTTACCACAATTATATCATCACTCGATAATAATAATAATAATAATATCAATAATACTACAGAGTATGTTCGTAACAAAGCATAGGAACAGACAATGGAGCCGTCCGGATCTTAAATGTGACATAACGTGACAACTAAAAATTTTTAAATAATACCATAACCATTTCATGACAGCTCATTGATTATATAGATGTGGTATGGTAATTATTTGCACGTAAGAACACTGCCGTTCGCCAGACGAGAACAAAAGTAAATATAATCAGATCGAGCGTTGGACAGTGCTGGGCTTCAACGCTCGATCTGTGACTAGACTATACATTATCTTAGCACTACTCCCCTGCTTAGTTTCTCCTGTACCAAGTGGGTGCTCATTTGATTGGACGCTATATCCCCAATCAAGAAAAAAATCAAAATAATGAAGGAAAATGATATATATATATAAACTTTATAACTGATCCCAAAGACGCTTTGAATATAAATAAAAACAGGTACTGGACTATACCCATGAGTTTACCTGATGTCTCATTACAAAGATAAGTCACAAATTTTCAATGGAATCCCTTAAAGGGAAGGTTGATTTCTGGTAAAGATAATTTGTGAGCTTTCTCATTATTTTTACTTAGTTTGGAAGATTATCATAGTAGAAATGTCACCTGAAAAGGATTGCTCTTCAAATACCCTCACATTCAAATTATGACAAAAAAACAGTTTGCAGTTCTATATACACATTTCTGTGTGCAGTGCATTCGACTCTCAGCTGGACTGAGTCAATTTCTTCTCGTTTTGGTGATCCCAAGACCTTACAGCATACACCAATTCTTATGTGCTATATAATCAACAATTCCCAATTGCTTTGAAACAGTTTCTTTCACAATTCAATCTCAGGGCCAGAACTCAGCTTTATCTTTAAGCCAATCAAACACACTTGTGAATTCTTGGTTGCAGCATGATACATGTTCACATATATTATGGAACATTTACCAAGCAGATACATAGAAAAATTATCAAAATTCGGTGTGCATGGGAATTTCTGATTTCCCCACATTTTATCATCTAATCTACATCTAGGACAAGTAGAGACAGAGTTTTTTCCTTGTCTGTGCTTCCCCAAATCAAATATATATTTTCAAGTAATCAGATTTCTAGGAGGGGCGAGGATTCAGCATTTCAAACTGAAGAAAAAACAATTTTCCTTTCTTGCCGGGATGACATGAGCGTGATATAGGAGAGAAAAAATCATAACGGTTAGCAAACAGAGAACATCTCATAAAGTTAGAAAAGAAAAAGAGGAATATGGAACCTCATGGAGGTTAAGCAAATAGACAACATGAATTTCATATCGCTTAGGATTTCATGGTTAACAACATACAAATTATCCTGCTCCGCTTCAATGACAGGCATAACAAAACACTGAAGGAAGAACCATTACAAAGAGAGTGGTCACCACACAACTCCCAATCTCAATCATAGAATCTCTAAAAAATTTAGCCTTTGGAAGCATATAAAAAAAAAATTCATGCTTTTCTCCCCATTCCTATCGTGTTTCATGATCATTTGATGATTCCTTGTACATTTGGTCAAGTTTTGGCAAAACTGAAAAGCTTGCCTGCTAAAGCTGCTCCCTTTATTTTCATCCTTGCCCTAAACAATAGTTAATTGTCCAACAAATCACTATCAAATTTATTTAAAATGCAGCATAATGCCAAACAAAAAGCGAATCAGCACTATAATCATGAAACATACAAACAAATCCCCGACAACTCGATACAATTTTTTCATTAAAAAAAAGAGAATAGAGAGACAAAAATTGATTCAATTTACACCATCATATACAAAACTGAGTGATCATACTGACCCTAATGTGATGGAGATAGCACTTGGTTTCATACTTTGGGAATAAAATATGGCTTTGAAGTGTCTTCGGTGAGCACCCCAGTCATTTCTAGTAATCAAAGTATTCAACTATTGTAGAAGATCCTTAGATGGAATGGATAAGTCACTTCCCTGGACATGATACAATTGATTCTTTGCAATTTATAATCAAATTAGATGAGTTCTCAAAATATTTGCAGCCTATCTTTAAGGGTAGCACATATGGTACAACACATACAGCTCAATTACTTATTCTTACCATACCAAGAGAAACACATTTGAAAAGAAGCATGGCTGAAACACTTCCTGCATTTGGCTTTCATGAGTACCTTGTTGCACTTGAAGACTCAGAATTCATATGACGGGAAATTTATCTGCGGAACAAATATACTTTTTTCCTGAAATCTATCAACCTGTAACACCTTTCCACTGGGCAATGTACTGAAAAATCATGCGTATTAAATATCTAACAATCTTTAACCATAACTGATGACCTATGACCTGAATATCAGATTGAGGTGACCATGAAATCCTATGCGATTATCTTTCATTTCAATAAAATTTCATCGTTAGTCCATGTCTGCATTCCCTCTTGGGATCCTGGATAACACTTTTCATTCCCTTTGTGGGGTGGGGCGACACTTTCTAGTAGTCGTCGTAGTCCCCGAAGTCGTCGTCGTCCTCGTCGTAATCTAACTGCTGGAAGTCCACACGGTATCTGAGAAGGCCACCAATACCACCAAAGCCCTTACAGAACTGCGATCCCTCTTGTGATCTGTCCGTGATGATTTCTAGTGTGGCACCTAGGTACAGGACAAAGCAATGTATGGAGAAAAATAAAATAATTTCACATTGGAATCAAACAAAATTCACAGTCAATATTCATTACAACAAATAAATGTCATCTGCCACAAGATTTGGGTAGACAACATATAATAGGTTGAAGGTTCGAATCCCAGCCCAGCACTAATGTCCTTTAGCAAGACATTCATCCACATTTGCCACTCTCCACCCAGGTGTAAATGGGTACCCAATATGCTAGAGCGCTGCATATCTTGCTGCTCAGCTATGACTAGGGTAATAACGTGACAGACACGAACGTTATACAGGAAGCCACCATTATTATTATCAATGTTTACATTCTGCTGGTGTAAACAACCCTCTATGGCACGATGACTTATTCAGAATTAATCATAAGTGATTTCCAAATACTTACCAAATGATTTGTAGTTGTTTGCCAACCATTCCAGGAGAGCTATTGATTCAACTAATTCCAGCTCAACACCGGTCTGTAAGGCAACAGAAATATTAGTTAAATTAGTTAAAGTGCATTCGTAACTTTGCAGAGGCTTAATAAAATATGAGCTGCCTGGCCCTACATGCTATCAGTGTATGTAATATGGCGTAAAAATGAAGCCCAGGAAAGAAAATGCACTTCAAAATCATCATGTGCTTCACAAAAGTAAACCTATATAAGTGACCGGAAATGCCAGACTCATTTCCCCCATAGACTGCAGTGTTAGACTAAAGCGTACCCAGTACGGTTTCGTAATGGCTGTATTCAGTGTATATTCTAATAAACAATAGAGTGACTTGTGAGAAAACTAGTAGACGCACCCGTATGCACTTGCATAGAATAAGGGCCCGCGCCGAACCAAACCAGAGTTGGGTTCTGCGAGAGGGGCTTACATGCTCTCCTTCATTTTCTTCATACTCTTAAACTGTTAACCCATAGCAGGCCAAGTAAAGTGTTTTGAGGTTGATTTTATACATTCTAGCTGTACACAAATTATTTTTTCGGGGATGGTACACTTTAATATATCAAAGCTATCAGAAAAAAAAAAGGTTCTTAAAAGCTTGGACATTTCCCTTCCCTATACCCCTATTCCTCATACAAAAACAAAAAGAATATAAAACCAAAATACTTACATCTTTGTCAATGAAGTAGGTTTTGTCTTTCTCCTGTTCTGGATTTAGATGGAGTACCTTTTCCTCTGGAAAAAAAAAAAAAATTTGTTAAAAGGATAAAAAATCAGTCAACATATATTCAAATATAGTTCAGATTCATATAAATTCCGGGGAGTGTTTCATCAAGCATTTTGTCAGTGATTTTTACTAACAAATTGCTCTCAGTCAATCAGATGCAAGGATTTCAGTAGCTTATAACAGTTGTCGGTAAAAATCACTGACAAAATACTTGATGACACGCTCCCCAGGTAGCAGTCATCACCTTTTTTTCTTTTTTTTTGTATATAACATGCAAAGTGTGAACAATAGCCAGCCAAAACACCAAGGATCCAGAAGGCTAATCAATGGTTCACTGCAGCTCATTTAGAAAAAATATATAAAAAGCAATTTAAGGAAAAATATTGGGCAATAGGTAAAACTTTGTATTTTGATACTTTGCAGAAACTTGCTTTCTCGCTTTCACATCTAAGTTTATGTGTGGCTCACTCAGTTAAGTAGCACAGGGTCAAGAGGTATCCTAACCGGTATAACAGGGTTTCATTTCATACTAAAGAAAGACGCTCTTCTTTAGACTTGCATAATGTGAATATTTAGTCTGCTAGCACATACCCTACATTGTAATTTGACGCTTTATCAGAAAACAAATTTGTCTCGAGAGAAGCCTAACCCAGCTACCTACTAGTCGTGCCAATATACAGGGCCTATGGTAGTCTTACTGTGAAGACACTCTTTTACGACTGACCAGGGTTTGTGCCTGTAAAGTTTAGAGCTCACCACTAACCAACAATTCTGGCACTACACCCCACCACTCCAGAGACCAAATTCACATCATTCATGTCATATTTATCCCAAAATTGAAATTGTGTGACAGAAAACAACAATGTTTTGAACCTGGAAAAGTTCTGGTTTTTTGTAGATTTGTAAATTTGTGATCCCATGTTGTCTCTGCCAATTTCAGCTTTTTGCCTCCAAAGCAACTTTGAGCATGTTGCATAATTTTCATAAATCAAAAACGTCACAATGTTTAACAACCCATGAAAGCTTAGCACAATGTGCGCGCTGCACCCAACGCTAACAGTGTTGTTAATCTTGTGCAATGAAACCTGTGATACAATACACTTCCCTGGTATATCCTCCGTTTGTTGCATCACAGGTTATGCTGCATAAGATGAATAACACACTGGATTTTGATATGCAGATTAAAAAACTTATGCAAATTGCTCGAGATTGCTCGAGGTTGCCCAAGGGGGCCCAAGGGGGAGAACAAAGCTTGACATGTTCTTTGACCACTTACGATTACAAATCAAGAGAAAACTTCAACACAAAGAACTTTCCTAGGTTCATTGTTCGCGATATATGAGTGTCAAACGGACTGTAAAAAGCCATCTAAATCTTCATCAAATACCACCCAGAACTAAAAATGTGATACCTTAACCCTAATAGGACCGGGGGGGGCGGATTCCGCCCCCCCCCTCAACGTTTCGCGTAATATGTTCGCATCGCGAAAAGCAGTCACCACGCCGCTTCACTACTTTTTTCTTTCAAGTCTTGCGCAACTTTTGAGACCAAATTTGTGATGTCCGCGCGTGCGGTTCCGGAGTTACGCAACATTTCGTAAGTGCATGTCAGACCCAAAATTGCTCAAAAACGTGATTTTGTGTACAAATCCAATGCAAATTGTGTTTCCAGCTAAAATTCATAAATGTTTCATTATTTTTACTTTTACTGTTTAAAAACAATTAATTTTATGTTGTTTATGATTAAAATAGTGTCGCCGACGAATTCCATCGAAAAAACAATAAAAAACAAAAAGTCGAAAAACAAAGAAATACATAAGAAATTAAAGGAGAATTATCCCCACGAGACTTTTATCATTGACCTAAAACAGAATTCTAAACAGTTTCTGATAAAGTAAAAACATCGTATATTCGAGAATCGAGAGGATGGGAATTGCCGATTGAATCCTCCGATTTTTATTGTTCTCGAGAGTAAAGCAGCGTCGCCATGTTCCCGGTGCGATCGGGCTGTGTGACGTAGGGCATGGAGTTGGCGGTAGCGCATTGTAATTGGCTCGCAATAGTTCACCAACATTATTTTAAAAAGAGTTTATTATTATTAATAATAACATAAATTACGCAAGAGTTTCATAATTAAATTAAATAAATCAATTTATATTATCTACGTAACTATCACATATGAAAAACATTTATTAGAGTAAAATAATCATCGTAAGTAAAACGTGTTCCAGGACACACTAGCTTGATTATACGATTCGCCCGGGCATAAGCTTAGCCCGCAGATCTACGTGATAATCGGCCTCCGTGAAATGATCACTGCAGATCACATCATTTTTCCGATCAAGGTTGAAGTCTTTTCCTTGGAATTTTTCCACGTTCAATATGGTCACCCAACGCTTGAACAATTGCTGACATTTCTGCGGGTCTGGGAACCGATGGAATGATTTCCCTATCGTTTTCTTGGAACAGTTACAACAGCCGAACGCTTGACAATACACCATGTTTACCGTGTGTATATGCAGCGCGCGCTTCATGCAAGCTAGCTACTAGCTAGTGAGTTCTCCATCCCCTACGTCATCACGCGCAAGGTTTTATGGGAAATTTAGAGAAAATGGACGCCGCCAGTAGGAGTAGACATCGTAAAAAGTGGTCTCTATTTTCTGCTCTTACAACGGCATCAGTTGGTCTAAAACGGTGATTTTTATATCAAATTAAATGTTATTTTATTCACTATGACCCTATTTACATTTAAAAGCCTGGGGATAATTCTCCTTTAAAAAAACAATAACATACATAAGAAAAAAAGGATTTTACCGAATTTTTTTTTTGGTTTATTTGATCAGAATCTGACAAAGAGTCTCTATACAAAAAATTAGCAGTTTTGGGGCTTTATTTAATTAATTAGAGCAAACCATTAATTTTATGCATAAATTAGCATAATTAATTAGTTGTGACATTTTTCGGAGAAATTGACTATACAGTTTTGTAGATTACGTGGTCGGCGACGTGTGTGCCGATTTTCGTTGCGAATGCGCGTTGGACGGCCGAGATCTTGGGGGGGGCGGAATCAGCCCCCCCCCGGCTGTGAGATGGGTCTAAATAACCCGGCTCTATTAGGGTTAAACCCTGGTGATGTAAAGTGTCAATAACACTTCCACAAAGTGCATACTCATCTCATACATATGAAGTGTACCAATACAACATCATTTTGCTAACACTAACCATCTGAGGAATGATTCTTGAGTACATAGCGTGTGACGTCTAAGTTCTCCCATACGATGAGGATCTCTACAGCACCCATCTCGAGAGCCTTGAAGGTATCTTCTACTCCGAAGCAATACTTCCCTGTATCCTGAGAGATCTCATCAAAGTATTTACCTGCAAGTGAAACGAGGACAATTGGTTACACTTAGGTCGATCCAACATTGCTTCAGCTAATGCTTAAGTCATAGATTCTCCCGCTTTATATCATTAAAGACATAGGGCAAGGATTACAAGATTTCGGGTTTGGTTTAGGATTATGGTCAACATTAGGTTAACCTTTTCAGACAATCGACCACATTTTGTGGTTTGGCTCAATAACTTTTGATTCAGAGCTCAAAAGAAAATAAATATCAGATGCATGAGTAGAAAGAGCGAAAACTTCCGCACGTACTATGTCGATTTTTGTTTCATAACCATATTGCGTTTGATGCCAGGAATTTTAAAAACGAGAATAAGCTTTGAAACCCTTAACCATGTATATTGTTTTCAAAGACACCTTATCTGAACCATGTAGCACTGCAAGAAAAATATTGTTGCCAATTTGAAGAACAAAATGTGATCAATTTATTCCTTAAATAATTCCTGTCCTGAAAGGGTTAAGTGTTTGGTCATGTTTTGAAGTTAGGAATTGTTTCATGTAGAAAATCTAACGCAAAGCATGTGTCGTAAAACCGAACTCAGTTGCCATCCCTAGCTAACAAATAAAAAGGCAAATATGAAATATACCTTGGTCTGTGTGCTCAGTGGATTCAAGTCGCTACACAATATAGTTTTGAAGTATGTTATTTTTCTTTTTTGTTTAAACACATAAAATAGTCTTGTATCCTGATTGCTTGATCATACAACAGTCAACAAAACAAAATATCTGGTTGGCAGCTCTCTATATGCTTGTCATGTGATATTAGTATATTTCTGGAGAAAAAAAACAGTACACTCCATTTCATAAATTTTTCAGTATAAATTATCAATCAAGAGCCTGCAAATTTTCGGAATAAATTTTATTACTATCTCTGTTTTTATACATCCACTACTTGAACTGAATTGAACTAAATCAGACCATACTGTCTAAAATATAAAACTTACAAATCACCATCACAAGCTATGCATAGACAGGCCTTGTGGCATATAACAAGTTCTGTGCTAAACAGGAAGCTTCCACATTTTGTGGTTTGGCATATTAACCTTTGATTCATATTCTTACAATACATACAAACTAACAGCAACTACATCAATTTCTACACAACTCGTGTTCATTTCTACTACATTTCCAAAGGCTGTATGATGCCAGGATTTTGAACAAAGAAGGGGGGAAAAAACAGAACTTGAAATATTCATATTAGCAAGTTGTTGACAAATTTAAATATTTGTTTTTTCCTTACAAATGGGCAATATCTAAGAACTCTTTCATATGATTTCCACTCATGTATTTTCAATACGTATACATGAATATATCTGCCTGTCAGAACAGAAAAGCCCACCAAAAAACATCCCTGTTACCAATTTGAGGAAGAAAGGGAAATTCCAACAACAAAATCTGTGTACTTACAAAGCATCATGGAATTGAGAACATAATGAACACTGGAACAATTATTTCCCTTGATATTAGTCTGATCCCAGTGATAATAAGATTAACAAAATGCCATAACTAGGCATACTAAAATCTTTGATGTGGCCATTAACGTATGGGACAAGACATCGAAGGACTTGCCCCGGTTCCAAATAACGACAACTAGATATTTACATCTCTGTCTTTCACTCCATCCAAGCTCATACATACCGATTAGTTTCTTCTCCTGAATGAATTTGACATTGGATAAGACCTCTGCTGACAGCTCAATGGCTTGGTTGAATCCATTCTCTCCACCGTACGATACATCCACCAATTTAAGAACTTTAGCTTGCAACCTCTGCAAACCAAAATAAAAAAAATAATGTCTTGTTGGTTGGTCAGATCAACATCAGAAAGGGTGCAGGGACTTCATACATGGACAAGCCAAGTACAGTGAAACCTGTATATAAAGACCGCTCAAGGGAGACAAGAAAAGCGGTCTTTATGAGTAGGTGGTCTTTATGTACAGGTTCCTTTAATACACGTTTCAATGAGAAATACTTTTCAAGGGAAACAAAAGTGGTGGTCCTTATATAGACAGGTGGTCTTTCTATACAGGTGGTCGCTAAAGCAGGTTGACTATCATTTTGGAGCAAATGAAAAGAAATATGCAGTTCAACCTGCTTTAGCAACCACCTGTATAGAAAGACCACCTGTTTATAAAGACCACAATTTTTGTTTCCCTAAAAACTGTTCCTCATTGAAACATGTATTCAAGGAACCTGTACGTAAAGACCACCTGCTCATAAAGACTAGTCTCCCCTGAGCGGTCTTTATAGACAGGTTTCACTGTATTTATCAACACACACAAACACACAAAAGAAAATAAGGCTAACTTGAATGGTAATTGTACACATTTGTGTGCATCAAAACTGCATTGCATTTTGTAACTGCAAACATGATTCCTTAGTCAAAATTGAAATCTACAGTATTTCCTATTTCAATAACAATCTAATAAAAATGTATCAATAAGCCAGTTCGTAATTAGTTCAAGGTACAAATGACTCTGAAATGACCCCAATGTGTAAGCAAATGTGTATTTGCTTTGGTGGACGCGCTACTTGTATAACATGCCAAATCATACTGGTGCGCGATTCGTGCTATGTACAAATGACAGCGCATAAGGTCAATTGCACTTGGTACAAATGACCTTCATCTTCACATGTGCAAATTGTAATTATGAACTGGCTTATTAGATGAATATGAATGTGACTACATCCAATATTCCTCCACCTACATCCAATTAATTGTCAAGTACCTGTGGTTGCTCCGTATTACTTCCACTCATCTATGATAATTAACCTTTTTAAAGGGATTTGGTAACTTTGTGGAGGTTTGATTTAATAAATGGTTGAAGTTTGATATCTGTCTTGATGATGTTCAGAAGGGTAAACAAATAGCCAGGCATAGAAAGGTTTTCAAATATATACCGTATTCGCCGGCCGATAGGCCGCACCGTCGGATAGGCCGCACCCCAACTTTGACAACTCATTTGAAGAAAAAAAAAATATGAGGAAAATCACAAGCATAAGAAATTTTGCCCCCCTCCCCAAATATCATACAACGAAAAAACAAGGGCCAAACTTTTTATTGTATTGGCTATTTGAAGACGATTATTCCTAGATGTCTTTGCTTTATGTCATTAAGAATTTAAAAAGTTGAACTTTAGTTGAAGAGAATCTGACGAAGCCGCTAGTACTACTCGCAAACACATACATCTTTGTAGACTACCGGTAAGTATACGGTACATGCCGTCTCCTAGACCTAGTAAAAATTCGACAACAAATAGGACTATCAACCGTGAATGCAACTCGCAAATTGAGGCACAATCACAAATGAAATTGGAAAGGAAATGTTTCCACCACTCGAAAAAACCGTGAAGAGATATCTTACATAGGTGCATATTCCATCAAAGGTTCCCTATGTGACATCCAAAGACAGAAAAATACATAATACAGCATGATGGTTTCGAAGAGGAAATTGAAAACGTCGTCACGACGATTTGCAAGCTGAAACATGGGCTTGCCATGACCAAAGATCGTGAAAAGAAAGATAGGACACTCTCCCGATTGTGTAAAGGGTCCGATGTAACGGCCAAGGGAAGGGCGCCCTTGGCCTTCCCCATATGAGGCCACTTACGTTACATAAAATTTTGGGAATGCCCTATCTTAGCTTTTAAGCTCTTTGCCACGACTTACAATGTCTATGCCACTGACCTCTACCACCTGGACGGATCATCGCCCATTCCCGCGCGTGCGAGCACTTGAAGCCATGTTACTCTTCCGAGAGCGATGTGGTTTGTGGTAGAGGTCAGTGGTCTATGCTTACAATGCAGGGTAACGCGCACGTCACATGCGCTATGAAAAATCCTCTGCGATAATGTCCGTTCTCCATACAAAATACATACATCTCCGTGAAGGATCCGGCAAGGATACAACCGCACTGAAATAGCGCGGAGGTTGAGGGGGTGCCATTGATCTCAACACATACAAAGGGTGTGCTCAAAAGACTTACAAAGCCCCTACTATGGGGCGCCAAGTGTACCCTGTCTGCTTTTGTTACAAAATCAATGATTTTGTTATAAAATCAATCCCCACTGGTGATTTTGTTACAAAATCAATCCACACTAATGATTTTGTTACAAAATCCATCCCCACTTTTGATTTTGTTACAAAAGTAAAATTGCAGGGTGATTTTGTAACAGAAGCAGTCAGGGCACACTTGGCGTCCCATAGCACAGAAAACATCTACCGGGCGGGGTGGCTGATTTCAGCACTTTACTAGAGCTCAATCAGCGTCAATAGAGAGCTTCGTACGAGTGCTTTGTCAGCCTCGGAAGACCAACGAGGCCGTGTTTGTAACTATATTGATAAGATATGTAGTTATTAGTTCTGAATTATATTTATTACTGAAAATATTTCAGTACTTGAAAGATAAGTAGATCTACATCGTTGGAGATAGAGCACAGGCTTAGGGGGCCTACTGTAGTGTAGTGTAGTGTTAGATCTAACGTTGGTCCCGTCCATTCCAATACGTGTGGGGATTTTGGAGGCAGTTTATTTTTCTCTGTTGCGGCCCATAGGCCGCACCCCGACTTTGGGATAATATTTGGAGTGAAAATAGTGCGGCCTTTCCGCCGGCGAATACGGTAAGATATCTATGACTGAATACTCCCATTTACAAAAGCGTATGGCCATACGCTGTAGTCTAACGCTGAGTATATGGGGGGAAAATGAGTCTGGCATTTCCGGTCATTTGCATATCTTTACTTTTGTGAAGCACATAATTATGAAGTGCTTTTTTTTTTCATGGGCTTCATTTTTACACCATATTACATACACTGATAGCATGTAAGGCCAGGCAGCTCAGATTTATCAAGCCTCTACAAAGTTACCAAATCACTTAAACCTTTTTAAAGTGATGCCTATGGTATTGGTTAGAACCACATCGGCAGTTTTCAAGTAGTAACAAGATTTTTTTCCTAAGTTTATTACACTTTTATTACTCTGTAATCTCGCTAAATTAATGTGCATAATACATGAATAATGTAAGTTGGATATAGTTGACCTAAAACTCAAATAGATAAGATCTTTATCCCATGAAATAACTTACAGGATCAAACATGTCTGATTGGCTGAGTTCTGTCTTGAAATCGGCTGACCCTGCAAGGATTAGACCTCCAATGTTAGGTTTATCGTTACTGATGTACAGTTGAACCGCTGTCTCAGCTACCTTCCTCACATAGTTATGTCGCTTTTCCATCCTAAGACGGGCAAAACGGAGTGCCGACTGACCTCCACGACCTTTACAAGAAAAAATGAAAATCCGATTGACAATATTTTGCACAGAAAACAACCAAGTCCCATTTTCTACACATGCAACCAAATTTAACTTCAAAAAATGTAATAGGCATTGTAGATGGGAAATGCAGTTTGTTGGTTCTGGCCCCACTAAACACTAGTGTCCTTTGGTAAGACATTGACCTTCAGTTGCCACTCTTGACCTGGGTGTAGCAAATGAGTTCCCGGTAGAAAGGAATTCTTTGAATGCTGCAAAAACTGAAACTGGTAGACAAGCTAAAACATAGGAATGCCTTGAGCACCTTCCATGGTTGTACACAAGAAGGTAATATTATTACCAAAATCATCATTGTCGGCATTATAATCATCATAACTATCACTGATGGCAATCTTCACACTTACTACTTGAAAAAACAAGAGCCCCAGGGGGCACGACGCTCACCTGAGGTGGATCAATTCACATCTGGTGCAGGGGCCCCTATAAGGCCACCCAGAAAAATTTCATGAACAACTTTCATTCTTCATCTATAGAGGTATCTATAGAAGTCTGAGCTTCCTACCAAGTTCGGTTAAATTCCAATCATGGGTTTTGGAGAAGAAGCTGAAAATGTAAAAAGTTTATGGATGGCGGACAACTTGCTCCCCCCCCCCTCCAGTATGTTACCCCCACAGACCCCCTATAGGGCCACCCAGAAAAAATTCATGAACAACTTTCATTTTTCGTCTATAGAGGTATCTCCATACACAATACCAAGTCTGAGCTATTCCTGGTTCTGGAGAAGAAGATGTTTGAAATTTACATAGCTTTTACACTTGGGGGCCCTCCCCCTGGGCCCCCCTGGGGGCCACATGTACCATTTTAGCAACTTTGGGTCCCCTACCCCTAAGGATGATTCCTACCAAGTTTGGTTGAATTCCGATCATGTGTTTTGGAGAAGAAGATCAGAATGTACATTTTGCCTGGCAGCGCCCCCCCTCCCCCCCCCTCCAGTATGTTACCCCCACAGGGCCCCTATAGGGCCACTCAGAGAAATTTCATGAACAACATTCATTCTTCATCTATAGAGGTATCTCCATACACAATACCAAGTCTGAGCTATGCCTGGTTCTGGAGAAGAAGATGTTTGAAATTTACATAGCTTTTACAATTGGGGGCCTTCCCCTGGGGGCCACATGTACCATTTTAGCAACTTTGGGTCCCCTACCCCTAAGGATGATTCCTACCAAGTTTGGTTGAATTCCGATCATGTGTTTTGGAGAAAAAGATCACAATGTACATTTTGCCTGGCAGCGCCCCCCCCCTCCAGTATGTTACCCCCACAGGGCCCCTATAGGGCCACTCAGAGAAATTTCATGAACAACATTCATTCTTCATCTATAGAGGTATCTCCATACACAATACCAAGTCTGAGCTATACCTGGTTCTGGAGAAGAAGATGTTTGAAATTTACATAGCTTTTACAATTGGGGGCCCTCCCCCTGGGCCCCCCTGGGGGCCACATGTACCATTTTAGCAACTTTGGGTCCCCTACCCCTAAGGATGATTCCTACCAAGTTTGGTTGAATTCCGATCATGGGTTTTGGAGAAGATGAAAATGTAAAAAGTTAACAGACGACGGACAAATTTCCATCGCAATAGCTCACTCGAGCCTTAGGCTCAGGTGAGCTAAAAAGGACTCGTCAATATAACAAAGCAATAACTAACACACAAACACAATAATTAAATTTAACAACAATGCCCCCCTCCCAACATCCCAGGAATCTACAAACTATAGTCTTCTGACTTAAAGTTCTGGTGATAGAATTAGTCATGGTTTTGATCACAGTTAAGGCTGATACATATAGTATTTATCATGATTAATCTCTTTTGTTAACATGGTTTACTCACCGTGTTTCTTTGGTAAATCTACTGTGAACTTGTGAAGAACTTCTCTTGTATTCCCTGACAGCGTACCAAAGAGAGCACCGTTACCGTCCATCACGATGAAACCAAATTTATTGTCGTCTGCTAGCAACGCTGTCAAAGCCTGGAGAAGGAAATAGAGTTTCAATAGTGATGTCATACCATCAACAGATCGACGTTTGGATCACCAAAATCAAACTGACTACAAATCTTATTCCTATTGGTACACATTTCAAATTATAGGAATTTATGTAATAATTTCATGTTGGTATCGAACAGTTTACAAAAATACACACATGGTTATTAATCATTCACCTATACCGGCACTGCAAATACACTTAAGTTTATGTAAATATGTTTTGCAGTCAAACTTACATGTAACTTACATGTAGCATGCTGAACACCTGCACAAATATGTAATAATTCCTTTTGTACTTGTACAATGAATGTTTTTTCTCAAAGTGTCTACTGTCCGAAGCAAGGTGTTTAAAGAATACAGATCACTGGTCCCTAAAATCTTAATACAGCTTAATACAGTTCTTCTCGTGTTCGCTCTCCATAGATGTGACACCATTGTTTCTTTCTCATCGTACCAATATATCCCTCAAAGTGAGACGTAAAACAAACAAGACTATATGAAAGAGAAGGTTGAGTTCTGGGAATGGTGAAAAAAATATGTCAGCTGAAGTTCTCATTCCTTTTATGTTGGCTTGGAAGAACATCATAGCAGAAATGTCCCCTGAAAAGGATTGCTCTTCAAATGCCCTAATATTTGAAATACGACGAGAAATAGCTGAAGCGTTGGGGCCGACCATTCATGCCACATGTGTGTGCAGTCCCATATACCCATTTCTGTGTACAGTGCATGTGCTTTTCAGCGAGATTGGATCAATTCTTACAGTGTATGTTGATAATACCAAAACCTCCAACTACACACCAGTTCTTATGTACACAGGATCAACCTTTCCCAATAGACCTATTTACTAATTTTATGCATACTTCTTGAACAAAAGTTTCTCTTGACGACTAAAAAGCTTGCCCGACATAGCAACATCTAATGTATGCAAAATGGATTCCATCCATAGAGATGCCATTATGCATATCAGGTGCACTAAATAGTTGGTAGCTAAGGATTCTGGAGAGAAACATGCATAAATTTAAATACACTTAGTAAACAGGCCTATTGCTTTGTAATGTAATCACATGACCAGAACTCAACTTCATCTTTAAAACTCTGATGTATGTATATGGCTATATTTCTTTTTCAGGTCCCTTTCTCCTGACCCTTTTTCTTGCATGACATACCTCTGTGTGGAATTTGTTATCACAAAGGTAGAGTGACGTGTTTATAGGCCTGAATGGTTCAAAGTCGATGTTAACTTTCTTCTCTTTCCCGTCGTCCGTGACGATAGTCCCGCAGTAGATGACAAGCCCGTTGGGCGGAACCTTGGAATATAGTTTTAGACGTTGTTGTACTGATGTGATTGCTGAGAGCACAGATAGTCTGCCAAAAAAATTTTAAAAAACGTCCATAAATGTTCTTAAATATGACATATATGCTTACAAGTTTGAACTATTTGGAACTACGTGTACAAACTGTAGACGGTAATTATCGATTAGGCTACATAAATTACAAAAGATCATACATGTATATGTAATGTAATTTTCCTTACAAATTGATATTTTTGTAATGACAAAATTAAATATTCAATAATATGTCAGAATATTATACAAATATACCAAGCTGTGAGAAAGTGTAGTGGAAATTGTTTATCTGAGGAGGGACTGGCATAATACTATTTTTTCCGAGGGGCAAAGCCCCGAGGAAAAAATAGTTATGCCAGTCCCTCCTCAGATATATAATTTCCACTATAATTTCGAACTAAATGCTTGGTATATTTGTTTTATATCCCTTCTTTACAACTAATTAAAAAAAGAGAAAAACATAAAACAATATTTTGACTAACCTTAATACCGTACAATTACATGTAACTTGTAGTTGTATGGCAGGGGTCCTAAACTAAAGCTACGCGGGTCCTAAAGCTACGCACCACTTTTAATACGCGTTGTCTAGATCTATGGTAGAATCTATGGTAAAATCTATGGGTAGAATACGCGCTCCACATACAAAACAAAGTGCGTAACTTAGCTTTAGGTCCCCCATATAGACTAGAGTCTACATGACTTGTCTTAGCTGTTTGATCGAAGACCTTTGAATAATAATACAGCTGATTCGGATCCAGGCGCGGGGCTAACTTACCGGTGACTTGCGCCGATACTGCAGGCGGCAAGGTTATGAGCAGTCCACACAAGGTCAAGGACTCACTTAGCTTAGCGGGTCATCTGAGCGTTCGAATTTGACACAATTTTTTTTTCAATGAACAGTGACTAAGTGAGCATGCGCAGTAGCGCCTTGGATGAAAATATTAAATAGAGCATGCGCAGTTCTGCCCAGGAAAAAATAGTGAAAGATATTCGGAGCTCTGACAGAGATTTGTTTTTCCTAGTTAAATTATATTTTATCACGTGATCACCAATTGACCAATCATGTATTTAGAATACTCATGAATATTCATAGAAGGGATATAATTAAACATATACAAACTTCTGTTGGAAGGAAATAACTAAGAACGTTTTCCAGGTATACTATGTGGTTTTACTCAATAAGCCTGAAAAAGAGATTTGGGCATATGGTACATGTAGCCCAATATGTTCTGTATATTATGAAGCCCCAAATCCCTCTCCCCCCCCCCCCCAAAAAAAAAAAACAACAAAAAAAAAAAACAACAAATAAACAAACAAACAGACGGAATGGTTATAGCCCTTGAAAATAGGAAGTAGCAGTCAAGGTTCAGGGGCTTTTCCCTCCTCATCATAAATAGTAATTTCAGTTATTTTAAGTAGAATCATCCCTAATACAGAATACATTTTTACTGACATGAGGGGAAAAGGTTTAAGTATAAAAGCTTACGATGGGCTAAGAAACCACTCTTTTCCACCTACATTTCTTTGTTTCTTTATTTGTCTCATTCTCACCTGTTAACTCTACTTTTGATGTTTGAAGCTGTCCCAAATTCATCAGCCAACATTTTGGCTACTCTTGAGATTTGATCCTTAGGTGGGATGATGAGAGAGATCATACTGGTTCCATTCCTAGTCAATGAGAAAAATGATGGAGGAACAAATATATTTAAGCAATTCCTTGATCTTGATAAATAACAATAGTGACAATAACGATAACAATAGTACTGGTTCCATACCTCGTCAATGAGAAAAATGGAGGTACAAATATATAAGCAATTCCTTGATGTTGATAAACAGCAATAACAATGACAATTGATACGGAACATCAATCCCAGTAGAGCATTCCTCAACTGCTGTCATGGAAAATGGACACGGTGTATAATGGTACAATGTACATGCATGAATGTGTTTGGATCACCTATGGACAGTGTACAATGTACATGTATACATGTTATCAATAGACCTGTTTACAAATACCTGTAAATTCAAATTTTATATACTTTTAAAACAAAGGTTGTTCTTAACAACTTGAAAGCTTGTCAGAGGCTTGTCAGACATAGTAACAAGTAATGTATACATGTTGCAAACTGGATTCCAAGTATTGTAGTTTATTCATTAATAACAGGTTAATAGAATACCTCGTTACTAGGTTCCCAGGAAAGACACATCCATAAATTTGAATAGCTTAGTAAACAGGTCTATTATCAGACTACTGCTTTACCTAGGGTACACTAAAATGTGACCTTAAGACTTAGCAGAAATAAGATGATCTACTGCTAAAGAAACAATGTGAACACTTTCGCAATATCATTTTAACTGAAATATTTTAGTAAAAACACAACTTTAACACACGTGTGATGTTTCGCAACCATAATGATGCAATATGAGCACGAAATGTGGCAAGAGCCAAGTTTTCATGCCCTTGCAAGTCTGTATCAGCATCTATATACATGTACTTCTACTGATAATTCATTAATTTCTCAATTATATGTAATAATTCATCTCTTTTAAAGTTAGCACTGGTAACGTTTCAGTTTCCAAACTTTTCTACTTTTAGTTTTGGAATTATAAGGATATCTTCAAATAGACAAATTGAAAACAAAGTCAAGGTATATATTACCAGGGTATATTTTTTTAAAGATTTGCCCTAGTATCAACACATCATGAAAGTACATGTATCATGTGGTATACATGAGGGATGTAGTTTTCAGCGAAGTGACAACAAATATTTAACAATCATATCTACATAACTACTAAAATAAGCCCCTACAAATTTGGTCAAAGTGTGTGTTATTATGTATATGTAGATAGGTGTTAGGACTCAGGACTCACAAAATTATAGAAGGATCAGGGGGACAAGGAATTAGAAAATTAAAAATCTTGGCATGAATCCTGCATGTGGTTGTTTTTCACTCAATAATGTCAATGATTCATGATCAACAAATCCTGATGAATTGGAAGCTTCTGTCCACATCAGTCATGTAAATATGAATTGCTGTCATGGCAACATGAACAATTTTGCACTATTCTTACTGATCACCAAGGCAAGTCAATCTTGCCTTGGCTTGCCACTTTGTAAAACACTATTACAGTAAACAACAACCAAGTAAATTTACAACAAGTATGACAAAGTCATTCATATTTTGAGCCAATGGTATCACATAACATTGTAAATTAGTTGAGCAAACAAAAATATACTGATAAAAAACATGGACCAATACTTTGCACTTTTACTTCACATGAGCAGAAATGGTAGTTTTTGGCATTCTTCTTTCTTCTTTGTTTCTGCTTTGGCAGTATTGCTCAACATGTACTTTTCCGGATTCACTGGGATTTTTGTAAATCATTGGGTAGCTCTATTTCTAGTCTAGTGACTTTAATCTATAACCATGAAACACATCGCACAAAGGTCAACCACAGGCCCAGCACAACTGCTCTGTAGTGAAGGATTCAATTGCACAATTGCACTGAAAATGAACAAGTGACATGGGTGGTCATAACACTTTTAAAGTCTGCAAAATCAACAAAAAATAAATTGTCCAAATACAAACAAATGAAAAATACAAACCACAGAATTATCAGTGACATGACAGCTTTCAAAAAGTGAAAGTAAGGAACATTGGTGATTATATCAGATTCAGACTCATTTTAACTTTTACTTCACAGGAGTGTTGAGCCGTTTTTCTTCAGATTCACACCAACACGGTGTGTTATTTATCCAGAACATTACAGAATATGGGCAGTTAGGCACCATTTCACAAAACTGTTAAAAGGACAAATTCAACGACATCCTACTGACATGATTGAGGAGCATGTTTCAAAATGAAGTTATTAACACACACGTTTCTACATGTTCATGACAATGGGATGTTGGCGCACTTCGTCTTGAAGATGAACAAGTTATAAAAAAAAAAAAATTTTAATGTTTAATTATTAAACAGGAGTCACGCATCAACAATTTACATCTAGGCCTATCCCAACCGCAACAACATACCCTCTTGCTGCCTGTAAACTTTTGATCAGTTTCTTGATTTTCCAGATTTCGACATTCCTGTCGGCTGCCGTCTCCTCTTGCGCAGACATTTTTCTATCTTCGCTTCCTCCGCTTCAAATCAGACTCAAACTCTGATACACTGCTTCCAAATAACTTATCACGCCTCAGTTTTTGGGAGTGTTGTTCCAGATCTTAAAATTTGGTGAGGTGTATGCCAATCTACCATGCCCTATTTCGACACGCTGGATGAGCAGTTGCAGTTAATTTATAATAGCCAATGCAATGCGGACCCGACTCACAATAATGCCGGGCATTACATTTACAGTGCAACGAATGAATGAATGAAATGGCCGCCACACGACGGCGCGTGTTAATATGTTCTTGAACGGTATGTTTCAACTGTAAAAATCCTTTTTATTTGATAAACAGAACAATCAAACCTCATGATAGTCAACAATAATTAAGTCACAACAGTTCTCTTCCACGGGATTCACAGGAAGTAACGAGAGAATAATACAATCATCATTTCACAATATGTTGGAAACTGGTCCTGATCAGTGTATTTCGCCCATGTGATGAAAGTTCGCAATTTTCTAAATGCAGTGCTAGTGCTACGACACAAGGTCAACCGGAAGTACGTATTGGCAACAACGATTAATAATAAAGGGGACATAAATATGTCACAAATAATTTCATCCTCAGAATAAAACATGTTTTGACATTTTCTAATATTAAAATATAATTTTTTCAATAAAAATATGATTTTAATAGTATTTAGTACGATATAACAACAATTAAAGTTATCTATATCTATTATATCATAGTATTACCCCTAAATTTAATGGATTCATCTATTACCCTCTGGTTCACCTTTCTTTCATCGTAATAGGGATATATGTTTCCTACCAGAAAACCCTTATGATATCATAATGTAAACATTTTCATATTTTGCGAATTTCAATGAAAATATTTTTTGCCTCATTTCCCTCATCAAAACTGACATTTTGTTCTGTAATTGGTACGTCAAAGTGCACACTTACATACTTTGCAGGTTCTGTGATGAGTGTTCAGCTATTTTAGTCACATGGACGTCATCAAGCATCATCACACTCTACCAAAGCGCGCGCTCCTTATAAAAAGTAAGACAGGTACGTATGTGGATGCTGCGGCGCCGCATATTAATGATATTGGCTATCTACACATAGAAGATATTTTTTCGACTCGATTTCCAATTGAAAATGATTCATTGAAAATCCATGACGTCTACATCACGCTATTACGTCTACGGACATACGAATAGCCCACCAAGTAACATCAAAGATATGAAATTATAAAATGAAGGGGGAAAAAAGAAGGGCAACGTCCAACAGGTGAAACCAACAGATAATAGAAAGAAGAGTTAATTTTTTTATTTGTTCTATTTTGTTTAATTTCATTATTTTCTGATACAATTTGACGGTTGAAGTATATTGGCGAATTAAAGAGTATTAACCATTCACGTTTCAGTTGCCTCAGTCATCAATCAACAAGTACTGTTCATAATCACAAAAACGTGATTCCTGCATGTGTATGTTTCCTGGTATAACAGTTTACAATATTATAACACATACACATTAATCAAAACATTAATGTATTGATACCTTCATATTCAAACCCTAGGAAAACCAGTACATCCCAACCTGCAGAACGTAGACACTGAATATAATGAATATAATATGTTATATATACATTGTATATACAATTATGATTGCAGGGCCCTTAGGGAGAAAAGTATTAATACTATGATAGCCAAAGGTACCCTCGATTTACAAGACATATTACTATTATCATCATCATTAGTAGTAGTAGTAGTAGTAGTAGTAGTAGTAGTAGTAGTAGTAGTAGTAGTAGTAGTATTATCATCATCATTATTATCATTATATTATTATGATATTATTATCATTATTATTATTATCATTATGATGATTATGATGATTGTTATTAGTATTATTATCATCATAATCATCATCATTATCATTATCCTGTCGCTGATGTCATGATTTGAATGAAAGATCTATGAAAACACATATCTAAATAATTATATAGGACAACTTATACCCAAGGACTATTACCCCCAGACAACTACCAATAGGAAATAGCACCGGCCATATAGGCGTGGGAGATGCCCAAAAGATTGATGCAGCTTTATCATCCCTGCTACACGGTATCCACCCCAAGCAATATCGTATCCAGCCTATCCAGAATAGGAAGGCCAGAAAACAATCAATAATTCCACCCCCCCCCCCCCCCACCCCCGTTCCGAGGATTCTGTCCCTGTTAATCCATTTTTTTTCTTCTGGATTCCCCATTTCAGAGTTACCCAGTCCGACGTCCGAGATATTCACCCAACATTAAGATGTGTTCGCGTGACTGTTCTATAAAGTCCGCGGGAAAGAGGTACTTTTTTTCAGGCCATCCACATCAATTTCGCAAATAGCAATAGGCTTGTCATCAGGGGCACTTTGAGACAAGATTCGCAATATCCCAAAATTAGGGGTGCTATACAATATCAAAGTTTAGGAGTCCTTTGGGGCAGCTCCTTGAGCCACTTTGAGCCTCCTTCACTCTAAAAACTAAAAAACATTTAACCGATGAGTGACCACTTTTACAAAATGGTAGATTAACACTTTTAACACGCTGGATCCAACACTTATAAAGGCTGAATCCAGCAGTTTCATTTTGAAAAAGTAGTTACTTCTCGGCTCTTTTAAATATTGATTTTACACTTTAGATTTTAGAGTGATCTGAAACGCCCTTAATAGAGTAATTTGATAATGAGCCCCCTTGAAAACTCCAAGAAAGGGGCTGTTTTAAATATATTTTTATTATTGTTTATCGGTTGTACAGTTTCTTTATGCATAGGCGGATCCAGAGGGGGGTCGCGGGGTTCCGGACCCCCCCCCCCCCCCCCCTTGGCGCCGGTTTTTGTTTTTTTTACTTGGCACCGTCTTTCTTGGCGTTTTTTTTTTTTTTTTGCTTGTCAGGGAATTATGGAGGGAAACTGGGCCCCAAAACCCCTTTACTGAGCGTTTTTTGGAAGTTTGGCGAATTTTTTTTTTGTCAGGACAGCAGGACAGCAGAGCGATCAATATAGTGTTCATATAATCTATGATATCTCCCCCTTCCTCTCAGCTTTTCAAAGTCTTTTCAAAGACATCTTTCAATGCTTCCACTTCGTAAACAAGAGGCAACGTTGCTATTATGAAATGAATATGAATAGTATGAAGCACTTGTGCCTCAGATCCCTGATTCTTTGAGAACAGCTTATGGAGAATTTTATTATGTGACAAACAGAAATCTGGAAATATTGCAATTCACAGATATTACATCTCTGTGCAAACTGTAGCAAAATAGGCAACACAATCAGTTTCCCTTAACAAAACCAATTGTTCCAGGATACCACATTCTCAAACATTTAGCTCATGCTATCGTGGTTTGTCTACCTCTTTCTCTTGACATCTTCTTTGTGGCTTAGTTTCATTCTGGACGCACCCAGGTCAGAAAAGCTCTCACTTGAAGCAGATGCAGCAACAACCACTCGTGAGGTCATGCCTCGGGTGACCTCAGCAATGTAAGGGTGTACCTCCTCGATGGCATCCTGACATCGCTGCTGGGTCTTAGAGTTGGATGTCGGAGAAACGGTGACTTTGTCAACCAAGAGATCATCCAAGATGTTGTCAGCCTCCCTAAGAGGACCTTGCCCTTGAGATGTGATGTTGAAAGATCTATGTTGATTGGACGAAATGCGTGAAATTGTGCAGAAATGGAAGACAAAAGAAAAAGGAAAAGGTTGTCCCGAAAATTAATAATTTCAATTTTTAAATATGAAAGCTCTGACGTTTTAGCAAATTTTGATTGAAGCGCATGTTTAGGCTTTTTCTCTCACTTCCCCCGCTTTTTCGCTCTCGTTTTTTTTTTAGGGGCTGAATAGGGGGCATGGTCCTCTTGTGCCCCCCTGGCTACGCCTATGGTTACATCATTACTTTGGGGAGGCACAATGGTTCAGTGGTGGAGCAGTGGACTCGTAACCAGGAAGTCCTGGTTCGAAACCAAATCGATGCCCTATAGTACCCTTTGATAGTACCCTTTGATGAGGTATTAATTCTCATTACCGAGTCCCTCGGATAGGAATTAAAGTAGTCGGTAGCTTACTTACAGGCATACACCTGCTTTCTTAGCAGTCAGGTAAAATGAACCATCAAAACCATACTTTACGATGATCCGTCACCTTTTAAAATGTATTCATGTATATCAATGTTTCCTTATTTTGTAAAATGTTTATTGTCTAAGTATGACGTTATTTTCAAAATTGGTTTGATATTTATTTGAATGCTTGATTTTTTTTTTTTTTCATGTTTTTCCTGTAAAAGTGAAAAAAAAATGGAAATTGGTATAGTTTTCTTTTCGATTCGAAGCTTGATCTTACTTGTATCTCTGTGTTTTTAGTCCAGAGCTCCTGTCACATCCCTGA
This sequence comes from Heliocidaris erythrogramma, assembly GCA_025617745.1. Lineage (NCBI taxonomy): Eukaryota > Metazoa > Echinodermata > Echinoidea > Camarodonta > Echinometridae > Heliocidaris > Heliocidaris erythrogramma. The sequence continues at coordinate 13,645,443 of CM046868.1, read as the reverse complement.
GGTTATTCTGTATCTGGCGCCATCTGTGATCGAGGTTTGTTACGATCGTCAGGACATCATCGGATGAGGCGATGGCGTTATCGAATTCGATGACGCCAGCCAAGGTCTGCAAAACAAATATCAAAGGATAGAAAGTATCATTTTAAAGAAAGGGAAGTGAAGGAAGAAAATAAAATATTGGCTTATAAAAGAAAAATGTAGACCGTTGAAAAAGTAAAACTGTTGTTAGAAATTATTAAAGAACAAACAGAACAAAATGAATGGGAGATATAAAGATGCGATGGGGACAAAAGAACAAATATTGTTTAAACATTGAAAAAGAAGAAGGAGAAGAAGAAGCAGAAGAAGAAGAAGAAGAAGAAGAAGAAGAAGAAGAAGAAGAAGAAGATGAAGAAGAAGAAGAAGAAGGAGGAGGAGAAGAAGAAGAAGATGATCTGATGAAGAAGAAGAAGAAGAAGACAAAGAAAAAAGAAGAAGAAGAAGAGATGAAAGAAGAAGAAGAAGAAGAAAAAGAAAGCAAGAAAGATAGAAAGAAAGAAGAAAAAGAAGAATAGAAGAAGGGAATAACAAAGAAAATAACTAATAACAATAACAATAAAGCGCAAGTTACAAAGGGAGAAGAGAAAGAAGACAGAAATGAGGAGACGGGACTAAAAAACCTAAAACATTATCAAGTCAAAAGAGGAGTACAATATTCCTTACCCTGAGTAGGAACATTTTATCATTTTAAATCTTTACAGATCTAAAGCCTTTTTTTTTAAATTATAACCTAAGAAATTGAGCACCTTTAGCTCAATCGAGAATGTATATTAAAAATGTAAAAATTTTATTTAAATAATAACTGTTCATCATGAAAGTAATAATAGTTAATATTTTTTGTGTCCCGATTTTGCATTTCATTGATGGATTCTAATACTTTAGACTGATATGCATACACATAGAGTTATATATGGGCTACATTATTATTCCAAGACATACTGTCATGTCTATTCTTTATCTTTCTCTACAATGATATCCAGGAAAGGTTTTAATAACTAACCTTCTGAAAAAAAAATCAAAGTTATTATAAAAAGAAAAGCTATCAAGATTTTTGCCAGTTGGTATAATAAAAGATTAATTTGTGAAAATAGAAAATAAGAATAATCAACATCCTTTGGATTCTCCGAGAGGGAGCGAGATTTGATCAAGTCTTCCGCTCCCGTTTCGAGAAAGATGTGATCCAGCATCTTGTAAAGTATGATGATAGACAAAACTCTCCGATAAAATTCCATATTTTGTGGTTTGGTAGCAAATATTCACAGTCCTACAACTATATCACACGCATTTATTTAAGAAATTAATACAAAACTATATCTGCAGAACTTTTTCCCATTTGGGTCTTATTTCTGAAGGTCAAATCGTTTTAAATAAAAAAGTAAAAGCAACAGAACCTTCAAATCGAAAAAAAAAAAAAAAAATATATATATAATATTAATAATAATAATAATAATAATAATAATAATAATAATAATAATAATAATAATAATAATAATAATAATAATAATAATAATAATAATAATAATAATAATAATAATAATAATAATAATAATAATAATAATAATAATAATAATAATAATAATAACTAGAACTTAATTCGTCATGAGGACGAATTAGGTGGTCTGTCTTTCAATTTGTATGATCATGATTGTAATCAGGGTGATCATAATGTTAGACTGAAGATACATGTAGGAAGTCAAGAATGCCACGCATGGAGATGCTTCTTGAGGACAGGAATGTAGAAAAATGTGTGAAACGGTCATTGGAAGATGTGATGATGTTGATGATAATCATCATCATGAATATCATGACAGTGATGATAATGATGTTGATGATAATCATGATGATGATCATTATATCCTGACAGTGATGATGATAATGAGGAGGATGATGATGGTGATAATTGTGGAATGACATTGACCTTAACTATGCCAAATATGAAACAGAAATGACATTTCGTTACGAAGGTACGACCATAAGTTGATTTGTAGAAAATGGCGCGTAGATGACGTCACAATAATCTGAGGACCTTGAAAAAGATGCAGGAACTTAACCTTATTAGGACTGATGACTAACGAAAATTTTAAGATAATTGACTGAGCCAATTTTGATAAATTGTGATATCAAATAGGACTAATGATATTGCAGGATAGCTTTAATACACGTCAGGGAATCAGATTTTCCATAGGGTTATACATAAACCACTGCACAGTACTTTCCAATAGACATAACACGCAAAATAAGGCATTTTTTTACTTGGTTTGTGATTGCTTATGTTATAATGGTCGAACAAGATGGTAAAATGAAAGGCAAAAAGAAGCAAAAAAAAAAATTTTTTTTAATGGACCCACCGGGGATCGAACCTGGGTCACCGGAGTGAGAGGCAAGTGTTTTGACCAATATACCAAAACATTTCCCATAGAGATAACACGTGAACGAAAAACGGGATTCTCAAATCACATTTTGTAGTGAAAAATTGGGCATGATCCCGACATCTGATCAAAAATTGGAGATAACACTTGTAAAAGCTTATAGTCTCAGCTATAACATACTAAAATCTGGAAGAAAATAGACCAAAAACAACTGAGATACAGCTCAGAGAACAATGTCATGTAGATTCATGATTCGAAAAAAAATCATCTTCCATAGACATAACACGCAAATAGGGAAAATTCTGACATGGCATCTTTAATTGAAATTTTCACTGTGATGACGTCATCAAAATGAAAAGTGGTGGTGACTGATTTTGTAGGAAATTGCCTCAGCTACAACATATTAAAATCTGGGCGAAAAACGACTGATAATTACGAATCTAGAGCCAAATTTGCATAAATGTGATGACGTCAAAACATGAAAAATGGAAATTTTGAATTCTGGCGCCATTTTGATGACGTCATAACGTTTATAAGGGTCAAATGATACATGAAATAAAATCTATCATTCATACCCTACCTGATGATGAAAAAAAATTGGGGGGTTTATGGACTATTTAAAGAGCTAGAGTTAATTTTGTAGAGGCATGTTTTTGCACGTTTTTACGTTATTTTCGCCATAGATGCGCGCACGGATTTTGAACTTTGACGCGCCCGGACGACCTTATTATTGATTGAAATTGATTCCAAGTTGATGGAAATGATGAAGAAAAGTGTCAGGATTGCAAATCAATCGAAAAAACAGCGTTTTAACGTTATTTACGACTTGCGCGCGGGTAAAACGCGCGCGCGGACGCTTACGCACGAACATTTTTGAAATGCTGAAAATGACCTCAAACGTGTGCAGACTTGATCCTACTTGATTTTGAGCATTTTTAAATTTTGACGCGCGCGTACGCGCACGTCCTGACCTCTAGATGACCTGTGAGGACATGACTTAATGACCCGTCATGTGAAGTTTATGTGATGTGAATATAGTTGATTTTTGATGATCGATTATGAGGATATAATCGATCTTGAAAATTTACAAAATGGCGTCTTGATGACGTCACAATGACCTGATGACCTCCAAAAGCTTAATGGATCATGTCCATGATTGACCTCATACATGACATGAAACTCGATGATAGTGACCTGGCCGATTTTGAGATATGGTGGCCACAAGAATTTGTTATAAAAAGAAGAAAGAAATAAAAAGAAGAAAAATCTTGACAAAATTAAAAGGAGGTCTGTCATAAATGACAGACCACCTAATAATCTGCATTTATATGGCGCCTTTCCAGTTAGTAACTGCTCAAAGCGCTTTACAGTGTATTATTACCCCGGTTATTGGATCCTATTACGATTCTGCACTTATAGTGCACATTCTCCACTCCACAAGGGATCATTCCAGTCTGGCTACCATTTTACAGGCGCACATATACTATTCCAGTCACAGTGACATTCGCATCCTACCGGGTACCCATTTAACACCTGGGTGAAGAGTGGAAAATGTAGATTATTGTCTTGCCAAAGGACATTAGTACCGCGGCGGGACTCGAACAGCAAACCATGTGATCCACAGTCCGGTGACATGTCCACTAGACCACGACACAGTATGTTTATTATTTTCTGTATAAATTTGTAAGATATTTCTATATACTTTTCGATGAAAAGACAGAATATATTTTTCTTTTGTGTAAATTGGAAATGAATAAAAAACCCTGCTTGGGGAGTATGAACAAGAAAAGATGGTTCATAAAAGTTAAATAAGGAAAGAATATTTCCATTTCTCTCCCCCCCCCCCTCTCTCTCTCTCGCTCACTTAGGATTATAGTTTGTTAAATTCTCTGTTATTGTAAAAATGAAGCCAAGATCAAATTGCTATGATTATAGCTAAACCTCTTTTTTTAAAATAAAAACAACAATAAATTGAATTGCAGTGTAGCAAACAATATCTCTCTGTATATATATATATATCTAAAACAAGTCGAAGAAAAAAACAAACTCCGAAAAACTGTCAATGTGTTTACTTTATTTGCAGCTTTTAATAAAAAAGAACAATATTCACCTCAATCCTTGTAGTATAATTTGTCAATCATTAATTTGATTGCTAATGATACTTACCCTACTTCGATTTTTGGCTTGTTCGATTATGTCTCGACTGAGAATGGGAGTATTTCGACAGTCTCATCATCTTACCAGCAAGGCGAAACAAACCAGACATGCTATATCAGGATTTAATAAGGAATTTTAAAGTTATGATTTGATCGATAGGTTGTTATTTTAGAATAATGCGGCCATTTTTTCTAAGCTGAAAACATAGCCGTGCATGTTTCTTTCCCCTTGCTTATGTGTCAATCACTATGGTTTTTTTTTTTTGGTTGATTTTTTTTGGAAATATTTTCTTGTCCCTCTTTTCTCTCAATAAATCTTCTTTCCCCCTCTTTTTTAAATCAGTGTTATATTTCTATAATTTCATTTGATTTCTCCGAACTTCAATGGCGGTGGGAGGGGGTTAGTCTGGTCAAGGTTTCTTGCTTTCATTATTGAGATTTCATGTTTTAACTTTCAAAATCATTATACTTATCAAATCAAACCAAATTAAAAAAAAAGATGAAATCAAATCATTTCTCACTTAACTTTGATTTCCTCCTTGCTCCTGTTCTTTTTTGACTTTCTCCTTATATTTTCTTATTCTTTTAATTTTTTCGTCCTCTTTCATAATGATTGTCCCTTCTGACTTCATTTGCTTAATTTTTTCCTCATTTATCTGTTATTTTGCACTCTTTTATACCATTTGTACACTGAAACCTTGAAAATTGAATACAACCACAGACATCATGATAATAATATTTAATTTAATTTCACAGATGTACACACTCATAACGTAAAGGCGACGTTATTAATCTAAAACATATTGTCAACTCTGTCCTCCGTCTTTCTCAATCATTCTGCAAAGCATAAATGACTTGCATTTCCTTACCTGAATAATATTATTTGTCAGAAGTGTCTTTAAAAAAAAAGCTCTGAATGTTACAACTCCGAAGAATTTTTACGTACGTATGTCTCGTTCGGTTTTAGACAGATTGTGTTGACAGGACGTAAATCATCTCCCGGTGCAACGAGATTATGCAAATTACGCTGGTGATGACGAAGTTTGGGGAGAATTTAAAACTTTCAACCAATCAGCGAGCAGGTTTTACATAAGTGCGCGCAATAACTTTAAAACGTCTTCAGGCTTGCGCTTGATCGGGACAACGCCCTCTTCAAATCCCATGATCTTATCACGTAACAATGAGCTCATAGGCCGTGTGGCCACGTATGTATGCACTTTCGTGAATTTAATCCCCCCCCCCCCCCACACACACACACACCTCCCTTTCTCACTCTCCTGATTTAGAAGGACGCATTGCAATGTTATTTTCTCTCACAGAACAATATCTGATAATGAAGAAGAATTCCTCAGTTCTGGCGTAAGGAAACTGGAAGGGGACACAAGGGGGAAAAAAAATCTCATTACAATTCACTTCCTTACAAATAGTATTGCTGTATTGAATTAATATGCTCTCACAAAAACTATATTTGATCATGAAAAGGAATTCATCATTTTTCATTTCAGGCGTAAGGAAAATGGGAGGGGCACAGGGGAAAATGACAAAAAAAAAAAAAAAAATCTCAGTACCACAGCTCACTTCCTTACAAATAATATTGCTGTACTGAATTAACCGAGCTGGGTTATAGAACATTCTTAAATGTTTGAGGAGTTAACGTTCTTTGTTAAAATGGTTCTTACAAATCTGTAGAATAACAATATTTCAATTGGGGGGGGGGGGGGGTACTTTGTTTTCCAAAGGTTAGTAACTCAGAAGGTTCATAATTTTGAAACACAAAATTCCCATACCATGGGGTTCATCATTCCAAATATGAAATCAGGTTCATAATTCTGCGCATTTTTGCATTACTTCAAACGTTCATAATTCCAACGTTCATAATTCCGAAAATTAAAAAGGGTCCAAAATTCTGAAAATGAAATTTTATTTTTATTATTATTTCATGTGATGTAGAGTTTTATTGCATTTTTGGAATTATGAAACCTATACATTTTCAGAATTATGAATCTTTGTAATTACGGACCTTTGCAGTAACGAACATTCAGAGTAAACCAACCTTCAGAGTAAACCAACCTTCAGAGTAAACCAACCTTCAGAAATATGAACCTTCGGAAATACGAAATGTAACCTCTTAGATAAAGGAATTACAAGCCATAAGAATACAAACCTTCAAATTGAGATGAAAATAATGAACAAGTAAATGATGAGTCAGAAGCCACTTCATTTAAAAGTCATGATCATGTTTTAATGAACGTATCTCAGTCAGCAAGTTCCAATTATTTTGAAAATACTTGAAACAAGGATACCATAATAATCACAAAAGCTCACAAGAGAAGTCAAAATATGACAAATAACAGTGTTTCTTTCAGCAATTTTCCTTTACATACAAGAGTTTTTTGTGTGAAATAGTGTATTTACAGTACATTCATTTCATATAGAAAGTTATTTCTGTACAAAATCGATAAACAAGACAGTATATTTTGCTTGAAATATCTAAAGTAGTCAATACATGTACAACATAGTGCAAATGTTAACACAACATACACTGGTACTAAAAATTTATTCTTTACTTTTATACTAGTGATACCTCTTTTTCCTATATAAATATTTTATCAGAAAGGAATCCCTAACGGATTTAATTGCACAAAAGAAAATATCTTACTTACATTGAGCTCTTGGACAACAAATAAATTAAGCAGTACTGGGGATATAGTAAATTAGCATTTCTTAATTTTATATTCATATGTCAGCTCTCTTTCTCTCTACCATTTCTTTCCAATGCTCTCTTTCTTGCTCTCAAATCTCTTTATTTCGCTGATCAGCCTGTTGTTTTCTACTGGCAAATATAGAAGGTATCTAGGTTCAATTTAACTGCAGTACAATCATGTGAACACTTTTAATTGGCAAAAGTGATTAAATCTTCATATAAAATCATATTCCTTTGAGATGTAATTTGGCTCTGATTACTATTACAAGGTTTCACAAACATTTGGAAAACAGCCATACATACAAAAAGAGATTTAAATTGGTCGATGATTAAATTCATGGTCTGTAAAAAATTTAAATTGCTGCACGTACATACCGGAAAAATACCTCACACATAAACAAGTAAAACATTATTTTTTTATCATACCAATAAAGGTACACAAAGTATCAAAGTTTTGCTATTTTCATATAATTCATATCCCTCTTTCATCCTGAAACTGTCCAAATTTTTTATTTGAATCAACAGTAGACAACTTTCAATATTGTATTCTCTACATTTCTTCTAACGTAAAAAAAAAAACTTACTCATTTTGTCACAACATATTGCCTGTGTTTTAACTCAGATAAAATTAAGTTAAAACTCTTGTTTGCATGCGAACATATTTCAGCCATGCAGTAGCATTGCATCAGGTCTCTGGGCAAAGCTATCAAACTGGGAAATGGCACATCTTGTTTTCTCTGTTTTAACATGCAAGTTGACCATATTATTCATTATCACTTCTTTTAAGAAACAAAGTGAATAATAATATGAATGATTAGTCTTCCTTTCAAGTATACAGATATCAGCTGGGGGTGAAAATGCATTAAATATGTTTATGTTTATAAGTTTATGCTCAATAGAACGCACAGATAGTTCCTAAATAATAGGGAGAAACAACTGCACCCCTGGATATTATCTAAACAAACTCTTGATTTCTAAGAGATTAATTTACCAAGTTATATGTTTTAAGCAACATGCCCCAGGTTTGATGTAATTATACAAGAGACACTGCTATCTAGCCTTTTGGTCTCATCACTGATGATGTATAAAAAACACAAGTTACCTTTCCATTTCTTTGTAATTTACGTAACTCATGAATTGTCCCGCAATTCATCAATTCTATGACCTCTAAAGCCAATATTAATCACGGAGATTACACAATAACATTACAGGATGCATTAAAAAAACAACTTACAAACGAAATAACTACGTGCCCAGATCATATCAAATCTTTTCTGAGCCTGGACTATCTATGGTCTGGACCCTGTCTCATTAATATGTGATAGATAACAACTTACATGAGAATGGCTTTGAAAAAACTTGTTACAGAATTGTTGCAAATTGTCATACATAACATTAAAAAAAACAGGCCCCTGAAACTATCCTTCAGACATTGAAAAAGTAAAAAAAAGATAGAAAGAACAACCAATGGACAGAGTAATAGTCTGAAGTACAAAAGTCAAAAACTGCTAAATAGTCTTGGTCTATTTCTCATTATGCCTCAACATATTAACATGATTATTCTTGTGTCTTATCATAGGACAGTATTATGCAGATTTGAAGAGGGTAAAATTATGATTTACAAAATAAGTATTCAAGGTGACAATTACACAAGTACAGTTTTATTACGATTTCAACAGCTATTAGCAAAGACTAGAAAAAATAACTTCTAAATTAAACCTGGACATAGCTGAATATGAGTGGATGTACATAAGACACAAATCTAATTTATACCTCGTCCTTTCAGTGTTCACAAAGAGTGTTTGTAACGATGCAATGATGAAAAAAACAACAACCAAAACATATTAGTACTAAAAATAAAATACATGTATTGTGTGATGCTTTGTACCATATCTCAAATATACCAACATCATGTCCAGAATATCAAATAATTTTAAAACAAAAATTTCAATGATGTTTTGTCCTCATATATGAATGCATGAGACATCTTTGAATGAGAGGTGCTTGATTAAGGCTTGTCTTACAAGACACAAACCACCTGAAAAAAAAAAAAGGAATCATGGAGACAAAATTGTAAAATCAGCACTGATTTTCTTATTTACTATATAAATCTATATACCTACCTATTATGCCTGTAGTCTTGACTACGGGACCCCTTCGAGAATTTAACACACATGAGTCACAATATTGTGCGCACCCCCCGTAATCCTATTGTCCCCTTCGCCACTCACGCGCGTCAACACGCTACGGCCATCTTCCTCTTTTGCGAGCAATCCCAAGTAGAAACATGTTGCTTGCAAGGAGCGGGGAAGGAGGGAGGGTCATAGGTAGGTATATAGATTTATATAGTAAATAAGAAAATCAGTGCTGATTTTACAAATTTACTGCAATAAATCATATATACCTACCTATTATGCCAGACCAGCGCCAACTCAAAGACCGGGAGGCATGTTTCGAGCAGAAGGAAATAGGATTACACCAAAGACTACAAAGAAGACACAGCGGCCTTCAAGGTGGCTGATGCAAACAAAGCTTCACCTGCGGGAATATCCCTAAGGTAGCAAGAAATGAAGGAATTGGGCGAACGCCAATAAGCAGCCTTCAAAATATCAACAAGCGCCACACCTTGAAACAGAGCCCAAGAAGTGCTGACACTACGAGTATCATGAGCACGAGGCTTACTGTCGGATAAAGGAGCCTCTGTGCCAGCGGCCCTAATAGCTTCAACGATCCATCTAGAGATGGAATCAAGAGAGGCAGGAGAAAAAGGCTCTCTAGTGATCAGGAACAACTGATCATCCTTACGATAAGACTTAGTCTTATCAATATACCATTTGAGAGCCCTAACAGGACACCAAACTTTGTCCTCACGCACCGAAGAAAAGTTAGAAAGCGGACAAAGAAAAATCTCAACAGGACCGGAGGCAGCTGTCTGATTCTTGGCAACGAAAGAAGCCCTAGGAATCAATCTAACACCTTTTCTCTCCCAGCGAACATGACCAGGAGTAAGACAGAGAGCATGAAGAGTACTGCGCCTCTGCCCAGAGGCAACAGCTACCAAAAAGAGCGTCTTAACCGTAAGATAATGAAGCAAAGCTTCACCTAACGGTTCGAAAGGAGCTTTCGCCAAGGCCTCCAGGACCTTAGGCAGACTCCAAGACGGCACTAACTTAGAAAAAGAAGGTCGTTTCAGAAAGAACGAACAAATCAAACCACTTAGTAGCGGGGAATTGGAAATCCCCGAACCATCTGAGAAACCCGAATGAATGGCCCCGATCGCCGAACGGTAGCCTCGGATAGTAGAGATAGATCTCCCTTTGTCAAATAACAAGATTAAGAAATCCGCAATTGAACCAATAGGAGCCTTAGAAGGGGTTCGATTTCTTCTCTTTGCACCAAAGAAAAAAGACCGAGAGACGGGAATTGTAAATTTCCCTAGTAGAAACCCTACGACTGGACATTAAAAAGTCCGCGGCTCTATCAGAGAGACCCGACTGTCTTGCAGATCCCCTGACAGGGGCCAAGCAGTCAAATGAAGAGACTCCGGACTGTGGTGAAGAATCCCCGATAGGGGCTGCAACACCAGATCCGCTCTTAACGGGAGAACGAACGGTTGAGCCCTTAGGAGGCTCATAAGTTCTGGAAACCAATTCCTCCTGGGCCAAAAGGGAGCTATTACGAGCACCCGCGCCCGATCTTCCCTGATTTTCCGCAAGACACGCGGAATCAGTTGGAAGGGAGGAAAGGCGAATCCCTGAAGGTTCTCCCAGCTGAGGGAGAAAGCATTGAGAGCCCATGCTCCCTGATCGCGAACACGGGAGCAAAACTTCGGCAGCTGGTGATTTAGCACCGACGCAAATAGATCCACTTCCAGTGGACCTAGGCAACTGCGAATGCGGCAAAATACCTCCGGATGGAGCGTCCATTCCGATGGAAGATACCTGCCCCGAGACAGAAAATCCGCAATGAGGTTTTCCCGACCGGGGATGAAAGAGGCCACGGGTGTGATTGTCATGCGACGACACCACCTCCACAGCTGAGCTGCTAGGGCATTCAGGGCAACCGAACGAGTGCCTCCCTGCCGATTGATATATGCCGCCACAGTAACATTGTCCGTGAGAATCAGAACCGAACGACTGAGAAGTCGACTTCTGAAATGGAGCAAGGTCAACAGAACTGCCATAAACTCCAGGACATTGATATGAGGAAGAGTCCCAAAATGAGACCAATCCCCCGCAACCGTGCTGCCGTTGCAGTGTCCTCCCCACCCCCACCGAGAGGCGTCCGTCGAAACCGATATCGACGGAAGAGGGGCAGAGAAGGACCTGCCTCGCGCGAGAAACACCTCGCTCGTCCAACAAGAGAGAAGAGACTTGATCCTTACTGGTACTGGAATCCAGACCAAAAGAGAGTCTTTTCCCGGCTTGAAGAACCCGAGGAGATGTCTCTGAAAGGGTCTCATGAGGAGCCGGCAGTCCTCTAAAACATCGACTAGACTGGCTAGATAACCTAAGTCTTGAGTAAGAATGACGAGCAAACTAGTCTCGTCCAACAAACAATCGCGCAACTCCGCTAGGAGAAGCCAATCGTCCAGGTAGCAAAAATAGCCGAAGGCCGCATCGCCTCAGAGAGGCTGCCAGCACGGCTACAACCTGAGTAAGAACCCGAGGGACTGGGCACGGCCCGACGTGAAGAGTGCGAAAACGATAAGTCTCTGAGAGGAAGAAAAAACCCCAGAAGATCGCGCAAAGCGCGATGAACGGGAAAGTGGAAAAACGCATCTTCGAAAACTATCAAGACCGCGTAGTCCTTCCTCTTGATCAACGGAAGAATGGAGGCGAGAGTCTCCATCCGAAAATGTACTGAAGTTTTCCCGAGCGCTTGGGAATAACAAAAGTCGGAGAAAGGGAAAAAGACAGCCTGTGAGGTGACCGAGTTCCTATAGCACCTCCGGGGAGCGGGGCGGACAGATCTATGAAGAATCAGTCTCGTCCGCCAAAGAGAACAAAAGCGTCCCCGGAGATGGCCTCCCAAGCGGGGAGAAAGGAACGAAGACAGCCACCAACCAATACTCTGCGACGGTACATGACCGAGGCAGCTGCAGTGGAAAACTATGACCACTGCAAACCAAACATGACGCTCAAAAGAAGCACCGCTTCAATGCGTCCAAAAACCAGCTAGAAATCCTCCGCAAGAGAAAAACGCTCAGAGGAATCCCGCTGCCTGAACCCAAGCAAAGCCGAACCCTGCGCGCGGGTTGACTAAAAGTCAGGGAAAGTTTAGAACAAAGCAATCGCTTCTACCCCACAAAGGGAGAGCAACTAAGGCTCTGCCTGCCCCAGCGATTCGGAAACCAAAGCTTGAGAGGTCGCTTCCAAAACTGGATCCGCCTGAATAATCGTGACAAAGAATCACGAACAAAGGCCGAAACGGTCGGATTCACGCATGAACCGCCATAAGCCTCCTCACCCGACGGAGCCCCGAAGCTGCGAGACTAGGAGGCGCATGTGATCCCATCACAGACAAAGAAGAATAAACCATAAAAGGCTAATTAGTCTCGATGTCCGACCCAAAAACGGGACAAGAGCAGGGGATGTGAATCCTGGTACAAGGGACCAACCCTGAGTCTGGGCAAAGCCCATCTCACACTGAACAACTCAGCTTGAGAGACCGGAGGGTTAGCTAAACCCGATGGGCAAGAGGCAGGCAAAGCCTTGCCTCTTTTAGCCCCTTCCCTAGGCTTCTGATTGGCCCAAAAAGAGCCTAAGTCGAAACCCGCTTTTCAGAGCGTTTATTCAGTTTCGTTCGGATCCCCGAAGCCCTTCGGGAACACAAACCGAACCCTCCGCTGAGGGACGCTCACCTCCCTTTATGGGAGAAGTGCGCTGAGGGTATTGACCCCAAAGACGCGCACCAATTACCCATATCGGCCGAGCAAGGAGATGCAACAGCCATGGGCCGGACGCCAAGGCGCCCAGAGCAAGGGCGGACCGGGATGACCCGGCAAAGGAACGCCAACAAAGGACTCAGCAGGAATCCCGCTGCTTAAACCAACGCGAAGTCGAACCCTGCGCGCGGGTTGACTAAAATTCAGAGAGATATCTGGATAACAAAGCAATCGCTTCCACCCCACAGAGGGCGAGCGATTGAGACTCCGCCTGCCCAAGCGATTCAAAAAAGAAGCTTGAGAGGCCACCTCCAAATCTGGTTCCACCCGAGTGGAAAGAGACAAAGGAACGCTAACAAAGGCCTCAGCAGGCAGAGCCCCGCATGGTTCAACGAAAGTCTCCTCGCCCAGCGGCGCCCCAAGGGCCGCGGGAATAGGAGGCACATGCGAAACCGACTCAGACAAAGACGAATCCAACACAAAAGGCTGATTAGTCTCAAAGTCAGACCCCTGAATAGGGACAGAAGTCAGGGTTGAAGTAGCCGGTACAAGGACCAACCCTGATTCTGAGCAAAAGCCCGCATCATGCTGAACATGTCAGCTTGAGAGGAGCTAGCTGGGTTAGCCAGGCCAGACGGACAAGAGGCCGGCAAAGCCTTGCCACTTTTTGCCCTCTTCTTGGCCTTTTTCTTGGCTGGCTCGACAAGAGTCGTAGCCGAAACCCTTTTGTTAGAACGCTTAATCGGATTCGTTCGGATCTCCGAAGCCACTTCGGAAACACGAACCGATCCCTCCGCGGAGGGACGTTCACTTCCCCAAAAAGGGATTGGAGCGCTCATGGCGTAAGCCTAGAGAATTGCCCAAATCACCCATATTGGCTAAGCAAGAAGATGCAGTAGCCATGGGTTGGGAGTTAAAAGCTCCCAGTGCGTGGGCAGACCGAGATGACTCGGTATGTGCCCGATGACTACTAAAGGCGTGTGAACCCGCTATTGGACCGCTCGAAAGCAGCAATAGGGGAGCACTAGTAGTCACGCACTCAGGTGAAAACACCTGTTGCTCCGAAGAGCGTCCATAATTGTTAGCTCGAGCATTCCCATTAGCTGGCAATGTAGACAGCCCAGGAAGTACTCGTTCCCCCATATGGCGTTTGCCGGGGGCTAGGGTTTGAGAACCCAGACCAACATGGACTAAGCCCGTGGGTTGCCCTGCAGTAGTGGGGCGCGTCTCCCCTAACGGATCAGAGCGAGTGAACGCTACCGTACGGGAAACAACCGCCTCCCCCCTCTGGTCTCAGCGACCGGGGGATTGGACTCGTTAGATATCCAAACCACTAGAATCTGACGCCACCCACCCCGAAACCACGGGCTTCGGAGTTGACAATCCCGACTCAGTTAACGCCACCCGTCCCGAAGCCGCAAGCTACGAGACTGGCAAACTCTGCAAGGAAACACCACTAGGCAACTTACCCTTAGCCCTCCTTCCTCCCCCATGTACCGAAGTACTCGGGAGAGTTCTGGAAGGCCGAGTCGTCTTGCTAGACGACTCTTCGGAAGAAGCAGGTCTCCTTGACCTAGCTGCTTCTTCTTCCGAATCCATACCACTGCAATAAAACAGACAATAAAGTATACTTTTCAAATTAAGAAATACTTCAACTGAATGCAGTAAAATAAGGGTAAAATTATTTGGGAGATACGCACTAAAGAAATTTTCACAGCCTAAAAACCGTAAGGATAAACGCCGAACCCGAAGGCTCGGTGACAAACGGAAACACCCGCAAACACGGAAATATCTACGTGGGGCTAACCGTGAAAGAGAAAAATAAATGCCAAGAAAGGGAATCAAAAAATCCCTTGCAATCGGCAAGAGTGACTACTAAAACACAAAGTACTATAATCTAAACGAATATAGATACCTAAAAGTGCTTTAACTATGTGAAAAAGCGCACCAAAAAGATACTATACGACCTGATTTCAGGAGCGCTGTGACTATACGTCCTAACTCGTCGGGGGCGAGCAAGAAAGAGGAAGATGGCCGTAGCGTGTTGACGCGCGTGAGTGGCGAAGGGGACAATAGGATTACGGGGGGTGCGCACAATATTGTGACTCATGTGTGTTAAATTCTCGAAGGGGTCCCGTAGTCAAGACTACAGGCATAATAGGTAGGTATATATGATTTATTGCAGTAAATTAAAGTATTGTATGCTTCACGTTTCTGTATCTTAAACACATCGATAAGTAAATATGTCTATGGGCCATTGCTGCAGGCAATATTTTTCATCCTATGGTATAATATCTAGGGATTATGGTGCCTGGGGCAAACAATGAAGTTGCACCCCCCCACCACCATGCCCAAATTATCTACGTTATTGTGCAAGTGTGGGAGCAAACTGTTCGAAGGGTAAATTTTTTGCATTTTACCCTCCCCCCCCCCACCAAAAAAAAATTAAAAAATTAAAAGTTCATATGCATTTACCCGAGAAAATTTGCAATTGAGTACTGCAATCGAGGGGTAGAGATTCAAATTTTAAACATTGACCAATGGTTTCCTATTCACTTCATTCTCAAATTTTCAAAATTTTTCAAAAATTAACGAAAACCCTTGGAAATATAGTCAAGGGATTTAGCAACGCAACCAAAAGTTTCAATTTTTTTTTCAAATGTTAAACCTTGCAAATGCTATTTTATACATTTTATCCAATATTGGGGGAATGATACTTAATGAGAGGCCGATGAAACTAACATGATAATGAGCAAAGTGACAAGAAGTATACGCTACATTTTTCAAATTTTGTACCCTTTGAAAATGCTATTTATGCAGTATATCCTATACTGGGGCGCAAAATTACGAGATCCTGGAGCAACATATGCGAGGAAGCAAAGCGATGGGGCTTTACAATTTTTTGGCATTTTAAACCCTCAAAAAACTGTATTTCTAATGCATTTAACCCGGCGGATTGGCCGCGCATAATCCTTAATGATTATTACTAATATTTTTCTTTATGCTCTCTTCTTTTTCTTTCTCTCTTTTTATGTTTTTTGTGCCCCTTTCCAGTGCAGTCCGGTGAACGTGCCCCCTCCCCCCTCCATATATACGCTACTGTTTTCACCCTACCTGCCATTTATTTACACATAAAATTGTTTTTAATTTGCTGTTGTGGTTTATTTATGGTGGTTTATTGTGTAGTGTGTGACTAGGACTTCATGAGTATTATTCTCAATTTATTCATATATTGCATTGAAACTAGAGAGAGTTGTGACATGCACGTAATACGCATACACATAATAGCTTAAAACATGGTGGATCATAGAGCTCTCAATAGTTCCCTTTTATGTACAATCTATATATTAGATAAAGAGCAACAGCTGAACAATTATAGCGAGTCTTGTAATTGGGAGATTCTATGCAGTATGAGTTGTTATGAAACAGGGGATCCAATCATACATAAGGTAATAACAAAAATCTTTAAAAAGGAGGATTGTAGCAGATTATTGCAAAATCTTAGAGTTGTCACAGAGGAACCTACAGAGCTGTTGCACACCAAATATGGTAAGAACTGAACAGGATCATAGTGTTAGCCTTATCAAGCGATGGGCAGGTTTATACAGATTTAATGAATTTATCTGAAGTCTCATTTTCTTTTAAACTTCCAAAACAACTACAAACACAGTTCATTATCAAAAACTACAACATGATAATCATTACACAGATTAAAATTTGACAAATCTTGGTTACACCATGACCTCTATAAAAACTATGAGACATATCTGAGAGCAGCACACATTAATCATATTGTATGATACCATATGATAAGAGCGAGAAGGGCGTTAACTCTGTGTATGAGGATATGAGTAAACGCCCTTCTGGCACTGAACAGAAGATGTGTGTAATTTTCTTTTTCTGAAATTCTGATTGAATTCAAAACTTCACTAAATCTATTTCTCATGGACATGTATTCTATTTGACAGCACAAATGCAGGATATCTTTGGGATTATGAACTGTTTGCTTGTAGAGCTAGAAGAGTGTTATCTCTATGCTCTATGCACAGTGGTATCAGTTTACCCTTTCAAGACAATTGACCACATTTTGTGGTTTGGCTCAATAATTATTGATTCAGAGCCCTAAAATAATACCAGATACATGAGTAGAAAGAGCAAAAATTTCTGCACACACTGTGTCCATTTTTGTTGCATGACCATATTCCGTTTGATGCCAGGAATTTTAGAATGAGAATAAGCTTTAAAATCCTTAAATTGACAACACATTCAGAGGTTCAAAATCATTGTTTTTTCATCAAAATTGGCAATTTTTTCCAACTTTTTGACCAATTTCTAACCATGTATCTTGTTCTCACTGACAGTACACCTTATTAGAAACATGTAGCACTAAAAGAAAAATATTGTTGCCAATTTGAGGAACAAACTGATCAATTTAGCCCTTCAATATTTCCTGTCCTGAAAGGGTTAATGCCATCCTGGCTCCCAGCAGACCAAATCTTCATGTCAGCCCTGCAACATGGCTAAGAATGAATAAAGAAGAGAAGACACACAAAAGTTTCCTTCTTGTTAGGGAGAGCGTCAAGATTTAAATACAAGTATGCTGTGACATACACAATAAATAAACCTGAAAAAGAAATACACCTGTGGTACCTATTTTCTGTCTCTGTGTTCAAGTCATTATTGTTACAGCCAATTTATATAGGTCCTTCAGCCTTCTAATGTTCTACCATACAATATAACTACTAAAATGAGTCTATGACTTTGATAAGAAGCTAATGCACAATCGATGAGAGGGGGTTTTACTCCAACTGATGTATGAGGTGGTATGCAGCGATGCAGTGGGCAAGCTTGTCTGGTTTCAACCATCCAAGTATTGATAGGACGCTTTAGATGGACTTGACTGCTCTACCAAATCTGTCTCATATAGTGCTTTTTTTCTGTATAAGAATCATCTTGGCAAGATGCAAGAAGAGAGACAGAGAGTGAGAGAGAGAGAGAGATAGAGAAGAAATAGAAGGAGAAAGAGAAAGGAGTAAACACTTGATGGAAACAAGGGCAACTTCCGGTCCCTTTCAAGCATTTTGTTTTGAGAGAGATGGAGAGAGGGAGAGAGAGAGAGAGAGAGAGAGTGAGAGAGAGAGAGATTGAGAGAGGGAGAGATTGAGAGCGAGAGAGAGAGAGAGAGAGATAGAGACTGAGAGAGAGAGATAGAGACTGAGAGAGAGATTGAGAGAGAGAGAATGAGAGACTGAAAGAGACAGAGAGAGAGAAAGAGGGGGGGGGGGGGGGAGGGGTGGGGATGGGGTAAGAAAGAGGAAGAGAGGATAATAGAGCAATAAAAAGTAGAGTGCAACACCAGCTGATGTTATTAATGTGCAGACCTGTCCCCGTCTCCTAGCATTTTCATTCCTTCCTTCCAGCCAGAACGAAAAAGATAAAATACCGCGCAGAAGGGATCTCAACAAAAAGTGCATCCTTGCCCCCCTCTTCCAGTGTTTTCATTCTTCAAGAGAGTCCATAGCAGATGGAAGGCAGCGGTAGTTTTTAAAGGCTACGTGTCTAGCTGTTCACATTCCTGGGGTATTGAGTCATCTTCTCTCTCTACACTCGATTCAGCGTTGGAGATGGTCTTGGTCGGTGTGCTAAAAAGCTCTTGTGAGTGCCTCAACTCATGGTGATTGCTACATCTGCTGGCAACAATAAATGCATAAGGAACATTATATCGAAAGCACAAAAAAGAATTTGGTAGATTAGCAAAAGGTTGTTAAGAAAAACACGTCCTGAATGCAAAATTGTTGAAAATCATGACTCTTTTGCATAGGGGTAAAACCATATTACTACAACAAAAAGTTTGAGAATATCTCTACAACACTGATAAGGCTAAATAAGACCAATACTGTCATTCTGATATATCAAATTGCACTTTTTAATTCACCGACAACACCAGCAAATTATGCCTTTTGTGTTAAGGACAAATCTTAAGGTGCTACAAGAACAAAGTGTAGTAAATAAATTCAAATTTATAACTATAGCAACAGTGGGACCCTAAAAATATTAATTTTTTCTATCATGGTAATATGAAATACAGATCTCAACTTAAATCTTAACCCTAAAAGGGCTGGGGGGGGGGGGGTGGAATCCACCCCCCTCGACGTTTCTCGCAATATGTCCGCAACGCGCAAAGCAGTCGCTGCGACGTTTCATGACTTTTTTCTTTCGAATCTCACACATCTTTTGAGACCAAATTCGTGATGTTCGGGCATGCGGTTCCGAAGTTACGCAACATTTCGTACTTGCGTCAGACCGAAAATTGCTCAAAAACATGATTTCATGTATAATTTCAATACAAAATGTGTTTTCAGCCAAAATTTAGAAATCTATGAATATTTTTACATTTGCTAATTGAAATTAATTTATTTTAGGCTGTTTATGTTCGCGAAAGTGTCCCCGACAAATTTCATCAAAAAAACAAAGAAATACATAAGAAATTTTAAATACAATAAAATACATAAGAAATCAATTTTGATTCCAAATTTTTTTCAAGTATATTTGCTAAGAATACTGGAAAGAGTGTCTAGACCAAAAATTAGCATATTTTGAGCTTTATTTAATGATTTAGAGCAAAATTTTGATTTCATGCATAAATTTGCATAATTAATTAATGTGCAAATTTTTCGCAGCATTTAACTATACAGTTTTGTAGATTACGTTGTGGACGACGTGCGTGCCGATTTTTGGCGCGATCGCACGGTCGACGGTCGAGATATCGGCCCCCCCCCCCGGCTGTGGCATAGCCAAAATATCCCAGCCTTTTTAGGGTTAATATTAAAAGAAGGAAAGATCTTGGATCCTTATTTGTGTTTACACATCTAAATCAAATTGGCAACTTGTCATGTATTTGCTTCAGGCTGCCAGGCATATCAAAGTTTAAAGGTTAAATCTTGGGTTATAATTTGAGCAAGCCTTTGTTATTTAAAGGTGAAAGGGCCCTTGCAACCAAATGCCACCCAAATGCAAGTTTTTTGCTGTTGATGTGCAGGGATGCATGCAACTAATATTTTTTCCAACCTCCTAAGCTCCACCCTAAAAAAGAGCTCCCGATCTCATTCCAATAGACAGTGGAATGTAACTTCCCCCAGCTCAGCACGTGCTCACAATAGAATTGCATGCTTTGAACAATACCTCATCATTACCATTTTTTCCTGGTGATGCTATAGCATGTCTGACATAGCAACTATTATAAAACGGGTTCAAGAATGTAGCCATCCTGATTGGTGAAGTAACACCATGTGACCGTGCAAAAAAAAAGTGATAACACACGGCAAAAAGGCTCTAAACCACGGCTGAGCTGCGCGTACACGTACCTCTGGTGCGTGCAAACTTAAAACGCAATAAAATCGCGTAGTTCGTCATTTTAGCGCAGGGATTACATGCGCGCACTGAAACGCGCATGACTTTTGTTGGCTGCGCTTCTGTGATGTCATCCAGGAAAGCGAAAGGCAGCCTCCATGACTGTGCGACTCTTGGCGTTTCTATGGGGTTCGTAACCATTTTTAATACCATGTATTAATAGTATACTATGTAGGCATTGTATGGTCTAATAGAACAGATGGTCATCTCTGGCAAAGCTACATACCACTGTCTCTCCTTAATGACTGACAGATGATGTCACTGCAGGAATGAAATCTGGAGCATTTTTTTTAGGGTGGAGCTTAGCATGTTTGACAAAATGATGTCAAAAAAATATTTAAAAGTCTATGGAACATATTTAGATGGTTGAATAACAAAATATGAGTTGTATGCATCCCTGCACATCAACATAAATCAACTTGCATTTGGGTTGCAGTGGACCTTTGAAGCTATTTTGATAATGATCATGAAACATGTTGCCCCTAAATAAAATTAAAACCCAAATGGAGTGTGAAAATATCTGTTTCTAGAGTAACTTATCACAATTAACACGCATTCATACCTTTCTCTGTTGTAGACTCTAAACTCTGCACTCAGTGTGTCTAATGAACCTTGCATTTCTTCATCCTGTAAGGCATGGGGGGGGGGGGAGAAGGTTTTAACAAATGATAAAAATATTAAACCAAAAATCTTAGTATTTCAATATGTCACCATGATTCAAACAACAAATTGATTTATTTAGTTGATCAATACATGATTAGAATTGATGATCAATGACCATTAGTTGACCAAATAACTTAATATTTGAAGTTCTTCAAAGGAAATCCATAATAAAATATTGATATCCTGTGACATGACAATTAAGCCTGAGTCATATCGAATATTTCATAATCCGGGATTCAACGGCTTTGATTCGATCGAATACCGGTGCATCGATAAATGATGGGCAGTGAAAACAGAGTTGCACACAGTTGCACGCAGTGCATGCACCATGCACCGGTGACCGGTCCGCTGGCATCGCGGGCATATGTATGGGCTCTCGCTGCTCGACATTAACGATAGCCCGCTAGCCAATGGCTAGTAAAAATCACAGCGGACGAGCCAAAATCTTAAGTTTCTAGTCCGTATGGCTAGCCAAAATATCACTCTAGTGTCGCACGAAGCGATGCTCATTGTCGACACACCCGACAATGATTCAAATTCAAAGAATTATTAATCTTACTTTGTCTTTGGAGAGCTGAATGGAACACGTTTGTTCGATGCAAAAAAAAAAACAATACTTTTTGTCGCTCATATGACTCGACTTCATTCAGCTTCAGATATAGATCATTCAGAAGTAATTGCCAATTTGATGAGAGTGTGATATTAGTTATTGCGAATTAAGTAGGAACACTCGTACTCATGCCCGTATTTATCATGTTCAATTATACCATTGTCAAATTGACAATGCAGAGAGAGTGCAAGAATATTATCGTAAACTTCAGTTCGTAACGACAAAACGATAAGTAAGCGATAGGTAAAGCGCAACGTCCTCCGCGAGCGAATTAGCGAAAGTTAGCCAACAGTTTGAACTTTGAAGTCGAATTCACGTTCTCTGCTAGTATATATGCTGTACGTTACGGAGTTTCTTTTTTTATTTGCTTTTTTCATGGTGGCTACGGTAATCAAAAATCTGGCGGACTACAAATCGGTGCACCGGATTTGCCAAAACGAATTCGGGATTCGATGTCTTCGATCGAACACCGGCTAACCAATCGATTCGACTCAGGCTTAATGACAATAATGAAAATAATCAGTAAACATACATGTTGCTTTGATTAAAACAAACACTTTGATGAAAATTTGAGAAAAGTCTACAGAAAGAGAGAGAGAGAGAGATAGAGACTGAGAGAAAGAGAAAGAGATAATGAGAGAGAAAGAGAAAGAGATAATGAGAAAGAAAGAGAAACCCAATCATGTCTATAACCCTATATCGAAATAAAGCCCGGAGCAAATATTGCCAGAACAAATGTTGCATCACCATAGAGATAGAATATATTAGGGAATAGTACTTACTATTTCTTTGCTGTCTTTGGCTCTAGAGCTCTGCTTGGCTAGTCTCTTTTTCTTCTTGTGTAGAGGTTTTGCTTCTATGATCATCTCTTCAAGCTCAAAAGTTGGATCACAGTTCAGATGATCTTTCTGCAAGAAAAATGAGGTGATTCCAGAAAATTTTAAATGCACTATTTCATGGAAAATTCCATGAATGATAAAGAAAATCCAGGATATGCAAGAAAAAGCTTTTTGAAGGCCCATAAGCAAGCCTTTGGGAAAAGTCTGTATAGATTCATTATGTCTTTGAAAGGTACTGGAAACATGACAGAAAAATAACAGCACAGAAATTATGATGAAATTCATCAAATTGAAACAGACAACAGACAATTTCTTGTTCTCATTCCTGGGCCCCATCTTTATAAAACTTATTATCAATAACAAGTTACAATAGGAGTTATAAGCTACTGAAATACTTGCATCTGATTGGCTGAGAGCACATGTGTCATACATGTAGATATGTGGCAGTTGTTACTGATAATAGGTTTTATGAAATGGGGCCCAGGTGTTCACATAAAACAATGAGGTAAAATGAAGAGTAGAAAGTGAATAAACTTGTAGCGACAATAGCATTTCATTGAAAATGCCTGCTCATCATGGAAACCTACTGAGAACATTAAAATCCAGAGACAGAGTCGTGAAAGATATGTTTATATTTCTGTATATCATGTGTCATAACACATCAAAATCACTAGAATAAACACTTTGTGCTGGAGCTGACCGCACATTCGAGCAGATGTCTTTGTGTACTATCTGCATAATTATGAAGCCACTGGTGTATGAACTAAATAAAAGCTCATTGCAATGTTTATTTGTCTGCTGGAAGTTAAAGCTTAAACTTGAACTTGAAAGTTATCAAACAATAATAAACACATAGCACACGAAATACAAAGGAATATACAGTGCATTTAAAAAGTACACACTTTGAAAATATCCTCATAAATCATAATTTCACAATATCTATATGATTTCTTCTTACACAACCCCTGGTTTTACTTAACCCTTTGCATACTAAAACCGAGATAACCCAGGCGGGGGTCTAAGGAAAGCTTACGTTACTCCACAACCAAATTGTTATCCAACCGGTTAATGAACTTACGGGTGGCACAAAGGATGGTTTAATTTCCATACTTAAGACGACATCCCAGTCTACATCAGCCATGAATGGATGCCTTGACAGGGACTCTAGATCTGATATCCTCTCTCGAGGGTCTACTGATAAAAGCTGAATGAGGGAAGAAAAAGATAGGAGGATAAAAAAAATGAATGTTCTAGCATAAAAATGAGATTCGTCTACAACAGTGCAAGAGTATTTCCAACACAAATGTCATAAAAAAATTGCATCACAAATGTACAAGATATCTTAAAAGTGATAACATTTAATTGTTGATGATGATGCATATTTTCCCTGACTGCTGTGGAGAAAGCTTCCAGATAAGCAACCCCAAACCAATGAATATAAATCTATTCTGAGAAATTTGATAACTAAGGACTAATGCAGACCTGCCAACCTTGTGCAACCAAAAAAAGGAATCATGATGGCCAAAAAAAGGAATTTACAGCAAAAAAAAGGAATACCTTCAAACAAAACTTAAAACCTCGCGCGACATACTTCCATTGCAGAAATGCTCATTTCTTATGCTGAAATGTCTTGTCACATTTTTCCCTTTGAGTTTGATGTGTGCTCACAGTCACGCATTACTTGGATCATATTCATAGGCCTACTTCATTACTTGCCAACATTTGAAATCGAAAAAAGAGGGACAAATATGGCCGGGGGTCCAGGGGGCCGGGGGGGGGGGGGGGGGGTTCAGGGGCAGCGCCCTGATGGGAGTCTCAAGGGGGCAACGTCCCCTTAAAACTGAGAAAATAGCACTATGGAGGGCCATTAGAGGCCATTATTAAATCAGCATCTCCAACTCCAGAGACAGAGTCCAAGGTTGATTATCAAAAACATAAATGTACATGTAATAGAACTAGAAAGTTTCAAAAACATATACATGTACATGTAATAGAACTAGAAGGAAAATTATACAAGTGTCAGGAATATTGCATGACCTGCTACACCGTACTGGTTTTGATAAAAATGCTTTAGATTTTGGATTTCATTTTTTTTCTTCTTTTTTTTTGTTGAAAATCTAATATTATAAAATAATGAGAACTTACACATGCAAAATGCAAATTCAACGCCTTTTGTGCTTGGCTTTATGACAGGAAATCGTTGTTTGTACTCCTCTTTAAACTTCTGTGACCGTTTTCTACTAATTTTGATCAAATCCTCTCCAGTTTCGCGAAATAATTCCGTTAAATCCACGATCGTGTCAAAGCCCGTGCGCAGTTCAGCAAGCGGTAATACATTGTCCCACATATAGAGATCGGTGCTGTGCTTACATGCGTTTTGCATGGGTCGCACGCTACATGGGCACCGCTGCATGCGAATAAAACATGTTTTCGCAGTCACACGACCCAGTCACACAAGGGAAGAGCGATCGAAACTTGCGTTATTTCAATGATATACTGTACATGTACGTACCATCGGTCAGTTTGGGGTCGGTTTCGTCGGTGGGACTGTAACATTACGTGTATCGATAGCTCAAACCCGGAAGTCATAGACAACACTGTATTTTCGTATACTAGTACACAGAACACACGCAAACACTTAAAAAAAAACCAAAAAACGTATTTCATGAAGAAAAAACGGAATGCCGTAATATTGGTTAAAAAGTGGTAATAATTCTGTCAAAAACGGAATGGTTGGCAGCTCTGCTAATGCCTTTATAATACCAAAATTAACCAGCTTCCTGACTCTGTTTTAAATCAAGCATATTCTGCATCCCAACTCGGCTTTTGGAAACCCCCCCTCCCAAAAAAAAGAAGAAACAATTTTGTGCTTTTATCAAACAAAATTTTCACTGCTGTGGACACATCAGAACAGTCAAGTGCTCGTATGATAGGATCTTGACATCTATCTTATTGGTAATGTAATCGGTCATCTGAAAGAAAACTAATCAAAATATACTACACTTTATAAAACATAGTTTTCATTGAAGTTGACAGATCGAAGCGTAGATGTATGATAGGATCTTGACATCTATCTCATCGGTAATGTCACTGCTCATGCCTGTGGCTATGTAACTCCTCTTCTCGCACCTCTGAGATGACAGGGAGTAAGCCATAACGTCACATCTCAAGAGTGCAAACTGTCACTCACTCTACCTTGCAAAATAGAAAGTGCAAGGACTGTTTCAACCTCGTTCAAGAATGAAAAAAAGTCTTGGGAATGTCCATTGGGAATGGGAATGGGGAGGGGGAGGGGAGGTGTAAGGCAGACAACTGCTGTATGTTTACAGGTAATTCAAACACGATGACAGGTTAAAAAGCAAGAAACAAATAAATCTATGGTCCTTTACCTGTCTAATGAGGTCTGTTAGGGAAGGAATCCTGGTTGAGGGGTAATACACAGTATTGGTATCTATGGAGAGGGGCAAAAACAGAACTGGTACTTATTGTTCTTTACCTATCTATGAGGTCTGTTGCGGAAGGATTCCAGGTTGAGAGGTAATACACAGTACCGGAATCTATGGAGAGGGGTAAAACATAACTGGTACCTATGGTTCTTTACCTGTCTAATGAGGTCTGTTAGGGAAGGATTCCAGGTTGAGGGGTAATGCACAGTAGTGGTGGAAAACAGGTGCTGGATGTCAGCAATGGAGGAGTTGGCATGGATGTCATATGGTCTCTGGAAAAGAAATTAAAATAAGATACAAAATTAGATTTTACTGACTACCGGTAAATAGTAATATAACATGGACTGGGCTTGAGGGAGATGCAACATTTATTACCTGAATTAGAATCGTATTGCCCGAGTCGAGAACGAGGGCAATACGATTCTAGCAAGGGCAATTAATGTTGTATACCCCGAAAGTAGCCAGTCCATATACTTATTATTAACAGAATCAGACATCTAGAGCGAACTTGAAAATATTGTAAAAAATAGTTTGTTGCCCGCTATTTAACACGCAAAATCTCACTGACTTTCGAAACCGGGCAATAAACAATTTATCGGCCTGCAATTTAGTTGGCTTGTCAAAGCCGGGCAATAAAATGTAAAAATTGCATTGCTCAGATGTCTGATATGGTTAATTATATCCAGTAATGCATCACAGGACAATAAATGAGAATAATAAAAATAATAATAATGGGTACATGTACATTTATATTGCGCACATATCCATTCCAGGGGAAGCTCAAGGCACCTACAAACTACTATTATTAACCCTTGCTTTAGCCCAGCTGCCCTATGGCTACTATCTTGCCTCTCATATTGTTCTTTCTTTCCTAATATCAAGAAGAAATGTTATAATGTAATTAATAATTCAAGATAATTTTAAAGGTACTTTACATATTTAACATTCAATCAAATGATCCTTTGAACTGGATTTGTTTTAATCTTGTTGTTCATACTACAGTCAAACCTGCTTTAGTGACCACCTGTACAGAAAGACCACAATTTTTGCATCCATTGAAAAGTGTTTCTCATTGAAACCTGTATTAAAGGAACATGTACATGTACATCAAGACCACCTGCTCATAAAGACTGCTTTTCTTGTCTCCCTTGAGCGGTCTTTACAGACAGGTTTCACTGTAATATGCAATTTAACCTAAATACCAAATTTAACCAAAATACCTGAAGTCTGAAACGTACAGACACAAACACCCCGTTTACCTCATTGTAAATATGCCTTACTTTAAAGTCATTAACTTGTCTTTAGGTTGCAAACTGAAAGAAATACTCCCAGCATATCAGTTTCTTAAGGAAGAAGTGCACATTAGGCTATTTCTATCCTAAGAATACAATCTGATGAATCTAATTTTCTTGAATTTTTTGAATCACCCAAGGTACAACTAGACTGATGGTTTGATTGAATTAAAACTTTGAAAGGAAGATCTCATATTTATAATCCACCATAATAGCACACAGCTTTCGATATGACACAAAATAAACCAACCAAATTGTACATGTATGTCATATCTACAACCAGCTTAGACTGGCACCACACAAGATTCTGATGCATTGCTACATATGTTATACTGTGTTTCCTTCAAGTCCCTTCCAATACATGGAAGCCCTTGATAACGCCATTACTCCAGACTTTGCAAATACACGTCGTCGGTGCTGGGTTGCCAGCGTCCAGGCAAACAAAGTCCGAAACTCAATCTTGCATTGTCAACAAGAGCAGCAAAATCCCACTGTCTTCCCCTTGTAACGGCCAGCTAGCGGAGTCGGCAAGCATATTAAAGACAATGCATACAGAATAGCAAGTGCATGGGACTACATTAACCCATAGTTGCAGGCAGCAGATGCCCTGTATTCTTGTGTACTTTTTGTACAGGGGATGCTCCTAAAGCATAAAAACAGAACTGATGTAATGTATAGGGGAGAAAAACAAAGAAAAAACAACACAAACAGTGCAGCCTGGCTTTCCTATAAAGATGTTTATCACATAATCTAATGAAGATATGAACCCACTGATTTGATCACTTCCTCTCCAGATTCAGTGGATTTTTAACATCATCAAAGCCACCATGAAAATGTTACCATTGTTCTATTAACTCATAGGAACATTCATCAACAGGTCACTGCCCTCTCTACACAGGTACTAAGTGGCCTTTATAAGCAGGTTACAGCATCTCATAAGCACATACACCAAGGGACAACTGTCCTCTCTATAGAGATGGCCTTTATAAACAGGTTACCTTTGTTCCTAGCAGCTGGTCAGAACATACACCATGGAATCACTGTCCTTTCCACACAAGTGGCCTTTATATACAAGTTATATTTGTTCTAAGCATCTTGTAGGCTCATACACCTATTAAGGACCACAGCCCTCTCTATACAGGTGATCTTCATAAACAAGTTACCTTTGTTATGGAGGAGCTTGTAGGCTCATACACCAAGAGACAACTCTCCTCTCTATAGAGGTGGCCATCATCAATAGTTGGTCTTTATAGACATGTAACCTATGTAGAAGTGGCCTTTATAAGCAGGTTATCTCTGTACTAGTGGCCTTTATAAACAGGTTACCTTTGTTCTGAGCATCTCGTAGGCACATACACCGAGGGACCACCAGTCGACAGGATAGGAGTAACCTTTGCAATCGTCAGTTGCTGTCTGGAAGATTTCTGGTGCTATAAAAATAAACCAAAACACAAAAGCAAGAAAGATGGTGAGAAGTAATGAAATAATCTATAAGTCTATATGTCGTAATTCTCCTGTACTACATTATTACCCGATTTAACCTTTTAGTAAAAAAAGAATTTTTTGGTGCTACAGCAAATCAACTAACATAGAAGGTCACCTGTAGGCCTAAATCTTCTGTTATTTCTCCACCTGCTGTGGCATCAAATATTTCTCTCCATTTATGTACAGATATACACTGGTATACACTGGTATAAGAAGTAAGAAAGGTCTATGAAACTAATAATAATATAGAGTATTTGTAATGTGCCAAATCCACATGACTAATGTGAAAATAAAAAAAAATATTCAGAAATAAGAAAAACAAGTTTTCTATTATTTCCTTCCATGAGGCAAAAATTGGGGGAACTAATAAACAATGCAAGTATTATGGAAGAAGCTTAAACATCAACAAACAGGTATAACCATTCATAATTCAATCCTGTAGAATAAGATATCACTTTACCTACCCATATAAGGCTTTGTTCCTGACATCGATGTACCATAGACATTTGCTTTGACGATGGTTGCTATATTGAAGTCTGTGATATGAACGTGACCTGCAACATATGATATATGAAGAGAAATATTAATAACTCGGGAGAAAAAAATGCTTTCTTCTGAGTAGCCTCGTTTATACATGATCATAAACCATCTCCAAAAACTGCCACAGCAACAAAAACAAAAGAAGAACATTTTTATGTGTATTAAAATGTATGCCAAGTGGGGATGAAAAAAAAGGTAGCTGTACCCCATAAATACCCCTAAGTATAATTACTTATCTGTATGTTTTAAGATATATGTGAGGCGCACTATGTTATAATTTATTTTGCTTTGGCGGCGTTTTTTAAAACGCTGTTTATCATGTCATATGTGAGCAAGGCACGAGAGTTGTTGATTGAGTAGGTCAATTCAAGTTTAAAGTGATCACTCACATGTACGGGTAGCACCGAGTGATTGTATCAGCAGTCAAAAAACGCACCAGTGAATCATGATAGCATGAATTGTTAATGTCATCACGAAAGGTCATGTACAGCCATGTCACAAGTCACAATAGTGGGGGAAAATACAGGGTGATCCGCATTGTTTATAGAATGCAGACACTTCCAAGGAGCTGTATAGGGCCATTTCCACAAAAGAAAGAGGAACATTTTTATGTTTTTCTGCCTAATGACTACTGTAAAATCAGTAACATTCGCAAATTGTTAATGACAGCCAATTTTGCAGCAGGAAACTTTTGCGAGTTGCAATAATTTTATGTTGTTTCAATCGTGATTTGATTATTTCGTGGCATGAAACTTCACAAATCACGACCACTCGCGAAATTTGCGAAATTTTCTGGAACATTTCTGGTTTTACAGTATACAGCCCGGGAAAAAATAATTAGACCAGGGGAGCGTTTCATGAAAGGAAGTTGTCTGATATTTTATCCGACAACTGTTATAAGTTACTGAAATCCTTGCATCTGATTGGCTGAGAGCAAATTTGTCGAGTAAAATATCAGACAAGTCCTTTCATGAAACGCCCCCCAAGCTTCTGTAATAAGGGTACTATAATATGCAAACAAATTTATAAAAATGATTTGTCTTTGTATTTTATTGAATGAATACCAAATTCCAGCAATTATACCTTGCTTTTAGGATATTTTATTTCCTTCTTACCACAAAAATAACACTATCAGTAACCATTCTTGGTCTAATAATTTTTTCCATGGCTGTATGAATGAATAAGAAAATTTGTGTTTGCTGTCAATATGTGGTGAAGATAGAAATCAATTTACAGTCACATCAAGAGATTTTTTTGATTTGCTCATATTTGGGTGAAATAAAAATGGAAAATAGGCATGTCTTCACGCAGGATATGGAGGTGTCCCATAGGACGTGCGCCAAATTTCCATTTATTTCACCACAAAATGATGAATGGGCCTCTGAGACCATTGGTTACTATGGCACTCTGACAGTAATTAAAGATAGCTCTTAAAACAACTTTAATTCCTTATTATTATAGGTAGGCTTGTCAAAATGTTACATTTTTTTTTCCCAACATGGAAACGCCCTCCACTGAAAATCCATGTTAAAATATGAAGTGAGTCACTAACAACGGAATGCAAAGGCAATGTATATCACAGATAAGTCAGAAGGGCTATTTTCTAATTTTGAGATGTTTTTCTTCAGAATTTATATACATGAACTAGTAGTCTAAAACAAAACATGACACAAATGTGTGCTTTGGTTCCTTGCACACTACATAATACAACACCCTTGATGCCATTTCAGCCAACTTTTGGATACCAATGAGTTTTGTCAAAATCCACTAGTTTTCTCATCAAAAATTAAAGAAAATATTCAATATAAGAAACGGGCATTTTCAAGGCAATATTTCACATTTTGACAAGGTTGTGATATTAATTTCATTCTTTATCAAGTTAGCTTATAATGTAACAAAAACGATTCAAGAAAGTTTGAAGAAAAAAACTGAACAATATCAAATACCGAAACCAACTTTCATTATTCCACATGACATGTTTGATGCATTTTCCTAATATATGTTCATACTGTTTTGTGTTAATGTAACTGAATTATTTTCTGCCGTGTACTTACCGGTAGTCTGAGTATTCAGGCAGTATCCTAGGCATCAATGTTCTTTTTACAAGCTTTTATTTTGTTTTATTTGATAAATAAAGAATGTCATTAAAAAAAAATGTATATATAAAATGTTCATTCTTAATCTAAAATCTGCTGCTAGTTCGAAGATACAAATAACCCTAAAATCACAGGTGTAAATATTACATGGGCTAAAAATGGATTGGAATATATCGTTGAATGTTACTCAAAGAATAGGTATTGTAAATACAATGAGCCAAAATGGACAGAGATACTATCGAAGAGCAGCTATTTTCAGACATCAAAGATAATGGAAACAAAGGATTGTGGGTATGTGACGCATTCGCGATGGTAGATGATAAAATGTATCCCAAATGAAAATGTTCGCATCTGACACCTGTTCGAGTATCGCTGTCCTTTATCCTCACAGATAACTAGATCACAACACCCACAGGCTGACGGCATGTATATATACTGTATATATATATATATACACATACAGTCAACGTCATCCATACCCAAGTCTTAAAGGTTACTCCATGTATACTCGAGATGCATTTAAGAGATTCTAAGACACACACTCGGGCAACAATTGCTCAGCAGTCATTTTAGATCGCTAGTCAGAGTGACAACTTGAACCTATAACCCAACACTACACCCAAACTTAACCCTAACCCTAAACACAGCAATAAAACTCAATCACAGCCAAAGCCCTAACTCTTTGACAAAATAACGCCTAATTTAGCTCAGCGAAACATAATGGCACATAAAGATGTGGGAAAGACGCAAAGAGCAAAATTGCTAATTTTGTTTGCGCATCTACATTACCATCAGACTTCTCTGAAGAAAAGTTTTGCTTAAAAGTGTTAACAGATATAAATACTTATCCTACATCCTAATATTTTGGTTCTACCTCCCTAGAATAAAATTATGATTTTGAATAATTTTGTCATATGCTTCTTTCCCACGTTTTTACGTGCCATCACATTTCGCTAAGCTACCCAAGACGAATGTCAGATCAGATCACTATAGTGATAGTTGTCAGATATTGTTTAACCCCTTCCATGCCACCAGATTTTTGAGCAATTATCAAAAATTAACTTTCAGGAGTTAAATATTTACTTTCAATGAGTTATTTCTTGAGCAAACTAGGCAAAGATATATTGCATAAGAATAAATATTATGTTGAAGGCACAGATTTCTGTATAAGGAAAATTTTTCAAGCCATTCTAAGCCTAAACAAAATGTTCAACAGTCAAATTTTTGGGCGGGATTTGCCGCCCACGGCATGGTAGGGGTTAAAATGATGATTATGTAGTGAATAAGACTCTTCATATATTGGGATTGTTTATACTAGCAGAATGTGTACAACTGAAGTAATATTTGCTTACAAAAGTAGATACACTAAACAACACCAAACAAATATGTAGAAATAGGGACTGCACATTGTTATGTATCCCTATCTTGTTTTGCTTTATCAGTTAGCTACATATTTTTTAAATATGCTTATCAGATCATTTGCATTTTTTAATATGCAGTTTGGATCTATAACAAGTATATTTTTTTGTCATCTGAATGACAATAATATGATTATACATAAAAGATCTCTCCCTTACAAGCAGTCATATATAATGGTAGAATCATGTGTTTTGATGGTAAAGAAATTACATTTTATTTATTTATCCCTTCAGTCTTTCAGGGGATCTGCAATAACAAATACTGTAATTTGCATGCAGGTTCAATAGTGAGAAACTGTCATGCAATGAAAGAGAACTGCAATAATATATCCCTCCTGGATGTATCATTTTTGATCACATAAATCATTCATTTTACAGGGAATACTTATCCTAAAAGAAATGAAAAAATGATGGGATGAAGTCTTTAATACTTAATATCCTAATAAAATTGGTTGCAATTTCAAATTAATTAAAAATACATTATCTTGTTACGAAAAGGAATATAGCACAGAAAATATTAATCTAGGCGGTGGCCATTTGGTTAGATTTATAAGCAATCTGATTGCTGAAATACAAGAGGGAAAGGACTCTTTTAGCTGAACAGATAACAATAATGATACATAACATTACAATTTGATTAACAGCTATGTGACAATTCATGTGAACTTAACACCCTTAACCCATTCATGACAGGATTTCTAGACGGCTAATTTGATCAATTTACTTTTTTCAAATTGACAATACTGGTTTTATTCCTTCATTGCTACACTGTTCTAAAAAAATATCATTTATCTGAAAAAGATTATACATTATATGAACACACACAATGTTGAAACGTTTTTTAAAATGCCATATTTGGGGGAAAAAGTGATTTGGAACCTTTCAACATTTCACCAATTTCAGGATCTTCACGCTTACTTTCCTTTAAAAAAAATTCCTGGCATCAAACGACAAATAGTAACATCATGAAAGATGGACATATTGCGTGCAGACAATTTTTTTTTTTCTGTCTCCTTATTCATATCTGGTATAGTATTTTCAGGGCTTTAAATCAAAAGCTACTGAGCCGAACTGCAAAATGAGGGCAATTGACGCAAATAAAGAGAGCGCCTAACAATGGGATGCTGTGCACAGTAGCCTTAGCCATGGCAGTATTGTGTAACGTCCCAATTTGTAAACAACAGCTCGTAGTACTCATCACGCTCTCTAATTAAACCTTCTAAATTACGTTATCTGGGCCGATCCAGGCAAACGGACTACTCGTATATCAATTAACAATGCATGAAGCCTTGTTTCTACAATACAGGACTATAGTATCTATCAGATACCATTACAGATGGAATTCATTTATTATTCTCAAACCGGAGCATCGGAACATTTGCATTAGGGTGGCATCCTACTGTCCTTTAATAAAAGTGTCACGGGTGTTGCCATGGTAACGAGTGAGTCGTCAGTCAGTGGAAGGGCTGGTATACCCAGGAGAGGAGGGTGTTTTGCATGTAAATAACACCAGTTTCGGGAGCCTGACAACTCACATGTAAAATACTCTTACATGTTACATAGCCTGCGGCCACACCAGCTAGCCAGACAACTGATAAGCCAGTAGCACACGAGTTCTAACATACATCACCGGGGAATAACTCCCCCCAAAATCGTGCTTGGGAGACCATTTTGGGTTCACAGTCCCAAAGCATGGACAGATAAGGCAGTTCACACTCTATGTAGAAAAGACATTTATCCTCTTAGCCTTTCATGCTACATACTATTATATGTAGCATGAAAAAGTTGTCTTCATATTAATATAAAAACAAGAGATTTTATTGTAAACAAATCTTTCGGCATATTACTCCCAGTGTTAAAGATCGTATGCTCGATCTGTAATGAAAAACACAAGTCAGAAAAAATTGGAACCAGCGGGATTCGAACCTGTCATCTACTGCTTGCCGGGCAGCGACTTAACCACCAGGCTATTCTGGTTCACGGCCAAGTCACGACGAACTAGAATCAAATACCCAAGATCCTCTTCTTTCTGACTCATTAATATTCAAACGGTCCGCCGTGGAACAATGGTTAGTAAGCGAAGAAGCTTGACTGGGGAGGAATTTTTAATTTGTAAACAAATCTTTCGGCATATTACTCCCAGTGTTAAAGATCGTATGCTCGATCTGTAATGAAAAACACAAGTCAGAAAAAATTGGAACCAGTAGATGACAGGTTCGAATCCCGCTGGTTCCAATTTTTTCTGACTTGTGTTTTTCATTACAGATCGAGCATACGATCTTTAACACTGGGAGTAATATGCCGAAAGATTTGTTTACAAATTAAAAATTCCTCCCCAGTCAAGCTTCTTCGCTTACTAAGAGATTTTATTGTTTTACGCATTTTTTCAGATGGTATCAATTTTATACACTAAGGTTTCAAAAGCTTCCAATACATATTTGAAGGTAATTGATCAAAAATAAAAATGGCATTTGTCAGTTTTATTTAGAGGATGCTCGGAGAAAACTTTTAATTGCCAGTACAGAATGACAAATTTATAAACAGCAGTAACAGTGCTGAAGGAACTTGAATGTCTGTGAGGTAAAAGGGCAATCCAACCTTGGTAATAAGATGATTTGCGGTTTTCTTTCAGGTGCTTTTACCCTCGGGGCAGTACTCAAAATATATTGGAGATAGCATATTGTTATAGGTCCTCATGAAAAAAAAAGGATCCTACTGAGTAATACATTTTGAAAAAAGTGACATTTTAGTCTATTTTGTGTGTTGGAGCGAATGGGGGAGTTGTCCACAGCTACATCACAGTGACATTACCTATTCGGCCAATTGGAAATTCCCATATGTATAGTGATTACAACTTTCAAAAATTCATAACTTTCTTATTGCTTGTCCGATTTCGTTCAAACTTTCACCAATCTGCTTCTCTGATTTTTCCTTTTTCTTTCAAATCAACTTGCTTTTAAGGTTTGATTTCCCTTTAAGTCAAGAAAACCTACAATCACCTGCTACACCAATTGTGATGATAGCATTTCTCATTCTTTGAAACCTTTAAAAAGGAGACTGATCACTGGATATATATGTTTGATGTTCCATGTTATATGCTATGGTATATATATGCTATATGGTATGTTATATGCACACATCAGCATCAAATATTACTTCTGTAAAGAAATATTTCAAGTTTAAATCCTGAAATTACTGTAAAAATACTGGAAAACAATGTATGAGTAGACTCTAGTCAATTAATGCACCAGTATGCGCATACAAAAAAGTTAACTCCAAATCAACTTCAGTGTGAGCATTGATAAGAATCATTTATATGAATTATTTATCTAGGGAGTGAATGGTCCCCTTTAACCCTGTGTGATAGACAACCTCACTATGCCCACCCAATTAAGGACTGTTAATGAGGGTTTTTGTGAATGAATCTAAATGTCAAATAGTCCTGACTGAAGTTCCAACAAGTCAATTCAACTCAAAGCCACGGACGGGGAGCAAACTTAAAATAAGGTACAAAGGATCATAAATTGAGAAAGAAAGAAAAAAAATTCAAATGAATTCCCACTTGGTATGTTCTTTTGTAAATAGGAGAGGCCTTGATAAGAATTTTTCTTTGTATTTCATCTTTAATGCCTACAGTTTGGGCCATAATCACATCATAAACTATGTTTTATGGTTTGATTTTCTTATTTCTTTCCCCCATCTCATCAATCCACCATTCTAAAAATATTGCACATCTTTAAAAGCAGTATGGAGCCATCAAAGCTTGTATACAATATGGCAATGGGTGTATTAATGGTGCATATACATTATTCTTCAATTATTTTGGTGCCATCATTGCATGAACACAACAAAAATAAGTGGATATTCAATAGATCTTTGATTGAGCCCTCTTACTTCCTGTACCAGGTACCCCCACTTGCTAAATACTGAAGCAAAGAGAACAAGTTGCCAATTCAATGGGGTTGCTACAATCTGATGATGAGAAACCTGAATCTACTTGAACGCATTCTTTCTCCTTCTCTTCTTGACCCAAGTCATGTTATATACACCCTTCAAGTAGCCTAAGGCAGTAGACATCTGTCACTTCATACATTTGAATGCTCTATCATTATGCCTCTAACTACTTCTCTTTCTTTCTGTCACTTGAAATTTTTTTTTTCAACCAGCAATGTTTTGAATTATATTCTTAGCAAGCAGTACCATGCAAAATAAAAGCAAGTGGATTGTGAAAAAAAAAATAGTATTGATGACACCACAACCACTACACCACTACTACTACTACACTAATTGTTATTTAAAAGAAATGATGATGATGATGATGATGATGATGATGATGATGATGATGATGATGATGATGACGACGTTAATAATAACAAAAATAATAATAATAATTATATAATAATAATAATGCTCTGGTTTTTCTTAGTGCTTAATACATCAATTGATGTCTCTAAGCATTTGACAGAGATATATTTTCATAACATTGTCACCACAAAATGTCTTAAACAAAAATACAAGCACCAAAAATAAAATCCTCTCTGCTGACTTGTCCCTTTAAGGTACACACAACTGCTATACACATGGTCACATAATAGCCATCACAGGCAGGCGACATGCTCACACAGGCTGAATACCTATTATGCCCTTCAATTTGTCTACATGTTATTAACCTCTCATAATACGGAAATTAGGCCTCAAAGTCTATTGCCAATTAATGGCTGGCAGAGAGCTTGGGAACCGAAAAATCGTCCTTTTTCCTCTTGATCATCTTGGGGATGGCTCGGTAAGTCCTGCAATGTGTCAGACTTGACAGGTCAATAAATGCGCTATTATCGTCGTGGCTTCATTATCGCGATTGTGGACAATACAGCTTTAATAAAATGCTTTAAAATCCAAAGGTTACTTGTTATACTCTTGGTGGAAACCTGTGTTAAAAATGCTCTTATATTGCAGGCAAAGTATGGTTTCTACCCAAAAAAAAGCCAGTTTGCCAAAGAAATTGTGATATTGACTAATACTGTTGTAAAATGTATCTTTGCACATAGGAGCTCTTTTGGGCTTTATTTGTGAAGCATATTTATTTGCATATTTATTTCATGTATTCAGTTGTTTTATCAATAGCAGTCTTTTGGAGTTATTTTTAGAGCTAATTATTCTCAGCCCCTGATTATGTTTTCGCTGCTGAATATGAGATACATCTCAGAAGGCTATTTCTAGTAATATTGGGGCTTTTGAACAGAGAGTTCATAAATGAGAATGTATAGATATTTCAGAAATTCAGTTTTAAAAAAAGGTAGGAATGGGAACAATAGAATCATACAATGTTGAAAGTATATGCAAAATCATATTAATGTAATAACCCAATGCTAAATTTTATCAACCCAAATTTCAATTATAAATGAGTGTAACTTACCGTCTTCATCTAGTAAAATATTGTCTGGTTTTATGTCTCTGTAAAATAAGAGAAGAACAAGAGAAAACAATATTTATAGAACGTACAAAAAGACACATCAAAACATACTTTATTATATATTCTTAGTTCCAAATCTATAGCCTCCTCATGCATTATTTGGCTCGTGTCTCTCAAGTTTTATGAGGCATTAGAAATGCCATTAACCTTCACCTATTTGTTATAGGCCATCTAGTAAAGGGGATAGACTGTGACCCTGATTTTCTTGTGGAGGAAGCTAAACAATTTCAAAAGCTGAATACATCACATTAAATTCAGATCACAACCAGCAACTCCTTTCCATCTCAAATTTGCTTTATACAACAGTGCAATAAAAGAAAATAATAAAAGCAAATTAAACTTGTGACTATCCTGTTATCTCTCAATCAAAAGTAGAAAAAAATCGGTCAAAACCCTTAAGGGAGGGGGATAAACAAAAATTGTTCAGTGGCTTTAATATATGCCACCACTTGTCATTAATACTTTATATCAATCTTAATGGCTCTCTAGAGAAAAGATTGTTTGTTGGAATCACCTCCTAATAGGAGAGAACAGAAGCACATCCATTATTGATCTGTAATGAACTTTCTCTGTCAGACCCCATGTATCTTGATCAAATTAGACCTTAGATTATTCTGATCGAGTGGAATATCTTTCCAAAATGGCAATCTTTAGGATGGCCGGGGCATTTATCTTGAGGAGCATATCAGTCATAATTAAAGCAGTAAGCCCATGAGTATTTTGCTAATTAGAAAGATCGAATCCCTCAAAATCGAATTACAAGATCATTTCTTAAATATTTATTATATTATTTATTATTTATATTTAAATGGATGCTTCTCTTTTTCACATTCACTAACAAGACCTTTCACTCAGCTGTTCAAATGATTGATTTTTTGTTAGTTGATCAGCAGTCTGCATGTAATGGTTGTCGCAAAGTTGGACAAACCTCTAACAAGTCCACGAGGTTGCCAAGAACCACTTTAGTCCAGAAAACATGCACATCAAACAGAAACAAAACAAAAAGACCCCTTTTGTTGTATTAATAATCACCAAATTCAATATAAAGAGCTGCTTTGTAGCTTTAATTTCAGCCATGGAGGCTGTATAACATGTGCAAATAATTTGGATTTGTCCTCCATCATTTTATCTGAACTTCTGCAAGACACAGCACAAATTATGAATTTCAATTAGCATTCTCAACATAAAGGGGAAGAGACAAAATGTCAGTCTATGCATATTTGTAGACTTCCATGTTGTCATGACGATATGTCTTCGATACCAACTGACGAGACTTTCTTCCTAATGCAGTATTTGAGCTTTGGTAATGAGCCTGTCGTAATCCCAATGGAAATTGTATACAGGCACCAATTGACATTTTGTGAAAGTCTACTTCTGTGGATGTAGGCCTATTATGCATACTTTATCGGTGAATCAATTAGATTAATCTTAAATGCCATGGTGAATACTGAAACTTGAAGTGGACAGCTGGGTATATTTACAAAAATATCTAATCTCCATGTTTTTACACAATATTGTCAACCCTGGGATTTTCAAGCAAAACGATTATCACTTAGAACTAGAATTATTCTCCAAGGGGGTGTAAATTTTATTAACCTGTTTTACCATTTTATCTGAAAGGTACTATGTTGACATACAATAATCCTATGTTCATATCTTCAATAGATTTCTGGAAAATTAATACAAAAAATTGAAACGATATTCTCACAATTGGGAAAAATATTAATATTATTGTTGAAAAGTTTTGATGAGTCAACTGAGCGAGCTGTCTTCTATCTGTATCAGTTGTCTGCCCAAGTGAGTAAAAGTGTTAGGGTGTGAGCGTCAGTGTGGCCCTCCCTCTCTCTCTCTGTCTGCATGTCAGTGAAATTGTCTGCCTATCTCTCTAGCTATCTATTTCACTCTTTGTCTTACTCTCCCCCTTCATTATATCTCTCTGACCCTCTCAATATTACCTTTCTCTCTCCTTTCAACCCTTTCTCCCTCTTCCTCTTCCTCTTTACCTTTCCTTTCTGCCTCCTTCTCTCTCTTTTACATCTTTCTTCATCTCTTTCTCTCTCTATTTCTCTCTGCACTCTTTAACTTATACCTCGTACCTCTAGCTTCTTTCTCTCTCTATCTGTAGCTCTTGACTCTCTCCCTCTCTCTCTCTTTCTTCCCTAATAGTTTTTCTAGTCTTTTGTTGCTCTTGTCGTTCTGTCTATCTCTCTCTGTCTCTTGCTCTCTGCCTCTCTCTCTCTCTTGTTTCCCTGATAGTTTTTCTAGTGTTTATGTCTCTCTTGTCTTTCTCTCTCTCTCTCCCTCTACTACTTTAACACCCTCTCTCTTTCTGTTGCACTTTACCTCAATAGCACTATAGTTTTTATCTCTCCATCTCTACCTATCTATCTCTCTCCCTCCTACCCTTTCTGGGGGTTAATTGTTGCCCTTTAGGGAGAAAACAACCTCCAGATTAATCACTACAAAGCTGCCAAGGTGAATGAAACAAGCAATAAACATGCGCAATCATGACCAAAAGGTTACGATCCAAGGCCAAATGGCTTATATCATGGAAAGGAACAGCGTGTGCACAAAGCATGACTTCCTAGCACTGGACACCCCACAGCCCGACCATACGTAATAGCCTGTTCAGACAGCATTTCAGTTACATGTACATGTATATGTATAAAGAAATGTCTAAAAGAAAATCATCGTATAGCGAAAGGGGTATACACATTTGTAAAAATGTATCGTGGAAACAAACATCATATAAAGAAACTAGTTTTGGGGAGATCAGCTGACACCTTATCGTCACCGATTTTAAGAACCGGCACAGGGAGTCTCACAGGGCAAAAACATGTTTCTGAGATAATCGTAAGACTTTGTTCGTTTAAAATGCTAATTTGAATACCGTACTTTCATTCAATCATCGTAGAATTAAACAGGTGATGAGAGTGGAATAGTTTCTTTCACATGCATTGGACATTTAAAAATAGAAACGCAGTATTTTGGTTAATCCCTGCAAGAATTTGTATGCCGGTTCTTAAAATCAGCGACGATATGTGTCGTATCAGGGGAGCGTTTCATCAAGCATATTGTCAGTGATTTTCACCGACAACTGTTATAAGCTACTGAAATCCTTGCATCTGATTGGTTGAGAGCAAATTTGTCGGTGAAAATCACTGACAAAACGCTTGATGAAACGCTCCCCAGGTTAGGTCATGGGGAATGTTGGAGCACATAAGTTACAGCTGACTAGTCATATCAGCGCGCACACATGATAATCCCGGCCCAGTTATACAGTCTGCGTATGGTACAGTTTTCAGACTACAAGGGCATGCTGATTCTTAATCAAGTTTTCATTTGTAACGATGCTCAAAGATGCGTTTGCTCTATAAAGTTTTGTTATACAACGTTCAGACTATAAAAAAGTAATAACTTATCGTATAGTGATACTGTTTTTGTATAGCAACCCCATGGATTTAGGTAGTCTAAACGGGAGGGTAAACCTATCCACAGTATCACCCAGCTTCATCAAAGGTCACATGTGCTAATTCACTGCACGCATCATTGAAAAATACATCCTTGGTTAAATGTTGATGTACTCAAGGGCTGTAAAAAGCACACATGGGCACAATATGAGGGGCTGAATCTTTTATGAGATACTTGGAAGCAACAGTGCATCTAACAAGTGAAACATAACGGTGATGTGAATGAAATTCCATTTTATAATTATATTTTAATATTAACAGGATCTGGGCCCCCGTTCATAAAACCAACTCCAAGATAAAACTTGTTATTAGTAACAACTGCTACATTTCTATGACAAATTTGGTCTCAGCCAATCAGATGCAAGGATTTCGGTAGCTTATAACAGTTATTGAAACTTGTTATTGATAACAAGTTTTATGAAACAGGGCCCTGAAAGTCATAGACAATCTGAACACGATGACAAAGAGAGCGGACAATTTATGCAGCTCCTCATTGTACCCTCCACAATAGCTCTAGTAGACAAAAGGACATCCCTTCACTGCTATTATGTGACACCTGTTCTACATATTTTTAAAGGATAGCAATGAATGGATGTTCTTTTGTTAACCAGTGCAATTGTGGAGGGTACAATGAGGAGCTGCATAAATTGTCCGCTTCTTTGTTCGTCATGTTCGTAGTGAGAGTGAATGTAACCGCAAATTTGTCCTCATTCAATAATTTATGGATCTTTGTGTTTTCTATTATTAAAAGAGAAGGTTGAGTTCTGGGAAAGGTGGAATATAATTTGTGAGCTTTCTCATTCCTTTTATGTCAGTTTGGAACAACACTGTAGTAGAAATATGCCCTGAAAAGGACTGCTCCTCAAATGCCCTCAAATATGAAATATGATGAGAAATGGCTTAAGTGTTAAGGCTGAACATTCATGCCACATTGTGTGTGCCGTGCCATATACCCATATCTGGGTGCAGTGCATGTGCTTTTCAGCAAGATTGGGTCAATTTCTTATCATTTTGATGATTCCAAAACTTCACAATATACACCAATTCTTATTAACACATGATCACCTTTTTCCCAATAGACTGCTTTTGTAATGTATACAAATTTATGCACATATATTCGCTGAGCACCTACATGTAGTGACGAGCTATTCCATTAACCTGCTTTTTATAAATGAGCCTCAATGCTTGGAATCCAGTTTGCATACATTATTTGTTGCTATGTCCGGCAAGCTTTCAGGTTGTCATGAACAACCTATGTTTGAAAGGTATGTATAAAATTTTCATATATTACCAAAGCGGTTTATTGCTTTGAGACAGTTTCTTCCACAATGAAATCACATTTTTTTTTTCTGGTAGTGCTCTCTCTGATCTATGTGAGCCTTTTCTTCTCTTTTTAATCATGCTCTTTTACATTACAGGGCTGCCTTGGCTGCACATCAACTTGGTAACTAATACAACATAACATTATAAATATTCAACCATACTTAACCTATGAATATAAAGAAAATAGAAGTATCTAACTAAAAATGTATCAAACCAATCAGAAATAACTAGGATGAAGATGGGTTGAAGATGGGTCGAAGATGGGTCAATGTTTAAATGAACTTGTGTATACAGATCACATCTGTGCTTTCTTGAATAGCGTTTCCCCATTCCCATATTTAAATGGACCTGTGTATACAGACCATATCTGTTTCCTTGAGCAGTGTTTCCTATTCCAGTATTTAAATGAACCTGTGTATACAGACCAAATCTGTTTCCTTGAGCAGTGTTTCCTATTCCAGTATTTAAATGAACCTGTGTATACAGACCATATCTGTTTCCTTGAGCAGTGTTTCCTATTCCAGTATTTAAATGAACCTGTGTATACAGACCATATCTGTTTCCTTGAGCAGTGTTTCCTATTCCAGTATTTAAATGAACCTGTGTATACAGACCATATCTGTTTCCTTGAGCAGTGGTTCCCATTCCAGTATTTAAATGAACCTGTGTATACAGACGATATCTGTGTTTCCTTGAGCAGTGTTTCCTTGAGCAGTGCTTCCCATTCCAGTATTTAAATGAATCTGTGTATACAGACCATATCTGTTTCCTTGAGCAGTGTTTCCTATTCCTGTCTTAAAGCAAACCTGTGCACAAAGGCCACCTGTCAATAGAGACTAGATATTTTTGGTTTCCAGTGTGAAGTGTTTCTCATTCTTACATCCAAACAAACCTGTAATAAAGATCACCTTTTATAACGTCAGTTATTACCTTTATTATCTTTACATACTTTTAACTATACCATAGCTACAATATAATAAGATCATCCATGCTACACGGATGTTCCCTTTTACTTCACATGTGGCGATGCCGCACCGATCGTGAATATGTACATGAGTATCCCACAGCGCTCGGTGCATGACTTTTGCTCATAATTCCTGCTACTTCATAAGCCATCTGGGCTAATCTAGCGTGAACCTGCGTCCATCAGGCATGAAGAACAGTGTCCCAAGCCACCGTGTAGGCAAACTGCCCTCTTAAACTCACTGCCCA
Source organism: Heliocidaris erythrogramma (assembly GCA_025617745.1). Lineage (NCBI taxonomy): Eukaryota > Metazoa > Echinodermata > Echinoidea > Camarodonta > Echinometridae > Heliocidaris > Heliocidaris erythrogramma. The sequence goes on along the minus strand of CM046868.1, from coordinate 13,601,014 downwards.
TATACACACCGGCATAATTCAATCGATTGCAGTTATATGCCCCAGTGTCCATATCTGCACACAGAGTGGACAGGTATTGGGGGGGGGGGGTGTTAGCTGTTGCTCACTCTATCTTCTCTTCACGTGTCTTCCACATGAGTACACATGGAATACAGGGTAGATGAAAGCAAGCGAAGCGCTCTCCGTTGGGACAGAATCTCCGGAACGGAATCCCTCAAATGCATTCCGGCAGGGCCACTATCCGTCGCCCTCCCCCTTCAACTAAAAAGCCAATTACCAAGTCAATGGGAGTTGAATTCGATAACGTTTCCCCCTCATGCTGGCGAAGTCATCGTCAATCGATGGGGCAGGACAAATGTTTGTGTCCAGAGTAAGAAATTTTCATGCATCTTCATATGAAACGACATACGGCCTGCCACAGTGTGAGTTAAAGCATTTAAACACAGGCTGCGGTAAACTGCCACAAAAAAATGAAGAAAAAGCACTTGGTTTTTGTAAGCGTACAGGGGAGTGTTTCTTCAAGTGTTTTGTCAGTGATTTTTACTGACAGCTGTTATAAGCTACTGAAATCCTTGCATCTGATTGGCTGAGAGCAAATTTGTCAGTAAAAATCACTGACAAAACGCTTGATGAAACACTCCCCTGTACGCTTACAAAAACCAAGTGCTTTTTCTTCATTTTTTGTGGCAGTTTACCGCAGCCTGTGTTAAAAAGCTTTAACTCACACTCTGGCAGGCCGTATGTCGCTTTACATTTCTGTATCTTATAACACACATGTTACTTAGTATGGGTTGGACCTTTGCTGCGTCATGCATCCCCACTTGCCATTCATTTAGTACACAAAAAACGCCTCATTTTCTTTGTGGCGGTCTACCGCTGAACGTGTGAACAAGACTTTAGAGTGCCCTTCACATACCCTCAGAGGCAGCCGCGGGGTGTCTACAGGTTTTGTTGATTTACAATTGAAATCAATTTCCTTTATCAAACACAACAGCTTCTTTCTGCTGCAAGCACAGCATTCGCAGTGTAACTTGTACAAAAAGAAGCGCTCAAACACAAAAAGGTGGGTAAAACAGTAAAACTGCTTCGCAATTTGCATTCCAAGCGACTTTTAGAGAGGGTGCATTAGATACAACCAAATTCATAACAAACAGCAGAATCTGCGATATCTTTCTTTTTATCTGATTTCTCAAAATACATACAAATTTTCACTCCATCAAATATTTCCATTACCTCATATCGGTGCACTTCTCACTATTTTTCTCTCTCCTCTTTCGGTTCCCTCTTTTGTGTTACTTCTTCCTCCCCCCCCCCCCTCTCTCTCTCTTTCCCTCTTCTTCCAAAATCATCACGACTTATATACCCCAGCCACCAGTGATTACCATAAATACATTCCATCAGACATCTAGGTCTGTCTGTCTATTAATCTATCCTTCTGCAAATGAATTCACTCTTTTCTAGAACAAAACTCCGGGAAGATGCTTATCGAACCCCTTTGGTATCGTCAACCCCATTTTAATCAGATTGATATACTTCTGGATCAAGAAGAAAATATGATTATTTACTGCATACCTAGCTCCTCTCTAATTCTATGTAGCATTCCCCTCAAGGCTTGGCATGATTTTTTTTGGCAGCTTGCATGCAAAATCCACTTCATATTATTCAATTTATGGGAGCTACAGGGAAATGAGGATGAATATTTGTAAAGATATAATCATATGTGTGTGAGAGAGAGAGAGAGAGATAGAGAGAGATGGAGAGAGAGATGGAGAGAGAGAGAGAGAGAGAGAGATGGAAAGAGAGAGAGAGATGGAAAGGGAGAGAGGGAGGGGGGAGGGGAGAGAGAAAGAGAGAGAGACAGAGGGGAGAGGGAGCGGGAGGGAGATAGAAAGAATAAGAGAGATATAGATAAACAGAAATAGATACAGGAAGTAGTAAAAGAATGTGTGTGTGTGTGTGTGAGAGAGAGAGAGAGAGAGAGAAAAAAAAAAAAGAGGATTGAAACAGGGAGATGGGGAAGGTTGGGCAGCATGGAGACATGAGTCTATACAATAGAAGCCTTACAAATACTTTTTCAGAAACTCGTCTACATGTTTTGTTTGTTTTTTTGGCACTTAGACCACACCATCATAACCTCCTAATGACAATTTCATCCCTTCTACACAATAGGAGCAATGATTATCAATGGCCAATTTGGAGACTACAATTTCCACATAATGAGAGCAATTGTTAACAATGGCTGCACTGGAGACTAATATCATAAAGGCAAAAAAACACCCTAGAATGCCATTTTCCACACATTAAACTTCAATCCAAACGCAATCAATATTGGCCTTGCCATGCGATTTCATTTCTTTCCAAGGTTCATTATTTACTCTAAAAAACATGGTGAAAGAGCACATTTATTTTCCCGCATAAACAATGCTAGTGTAGAGGCAGCTTCTGCAAATCGTTTTTGAAGCACAAGAGCATTAAATCCCCCTGGTATGTTTTAAAACAAATCATCCACGTGCAAGATAGCCGACGAGAAAAAAATGGAGAAATATGAAAGGTTGATTTCTAGATGGCTAATGTAGAAAATGTTTGAACATGGCCGAGGCGTTTATTTCTCTTTCGACTTTGAGTTGTTTGAATTCATCGGGAGTGGAGAAATGTCAAGGGGCATTTTGGTGAGGATTCAAGATGCCATCTCGTGATATCATTTCATCTTTTCCCTCTCAAAGGAAAAGAAGCAGGAATTCTAAAAAATTGACTGGTTGACAAGACATCTTGTTCATTCAAGAAAGATAAAATCCATTATCAGGAAGTTAACCCCTTCCATGCCACCAGATTTTTGAGCAATTGTCAAAAATGAACTTTCAATAGTTAAATATTAACTTTCAATTAGTTTTTTCTTGAGCAAACTTGACAAAGTTATATTGCATAGGAATAAACATTATATTGAAGGCACAGGTTTCTGTGTGGGAAAGAAGTTTTCAAGCCATTCTGAGCCTAAACAAAATGGTTAACACTCCAATATTTGGGCGGCATTAGCCGCCCATGGCATGGTAAGGGTTAAAGAAAGACAAAGCTACACTTGGTGACTTGCCTTTTTATGCATTTCTACCATAAAGACGCGTAAAACGGTAACTCATCTTTCAATATTTTCATCAGAATGGCAGGTAACTCTTTTTAATGGCAAGAAATATTACAATTCAAAACAACTATAATGTAAAAAGGTTCCGTTTTAGATTAGATTTTTTCTATTCTCAGTAAAATCAATATTTTCATTTGAAAGGCAGTAAACGGTACCGTAAAAAAGGGTTGAATTTTATATTGCACTGGGAGTTGTATGTGAAGTCTAAAGTAGCCCTAGAATATGATTTGCTTGCAGAAATGACCAAACTGTTGACGTTAAAGCATATACAGTATTTTTCTCTAAGAAAAGGGATCAATATAGTTATCAGACAATGTTTGAAAAACATGGAAAGCTGAACATATAAATGACTGGTGAAGATCATAAAAATGAATAAGATTCTTTCTATTTCAGGTAAACGGTAAGTTGTCTTTCCATGTTGTCATCAGAAAGGCAGTACATGGCAAGAAATACCACAATTCAAACAGACTATGATGCAATGGGTTTTGTTTTAGATTGCATTATGAGTTGCGTGCGAATTCTAAAGTAGCCTTATAATTTGTAAACAAATCTTTCGGCATATTACTCCCAGTGTTAAAGATCTCCATATGCCGAAAGATTTGTTTACAAATTAAAAATTCCTCCCCAGTCAAGCTTCTTCGTTTACTAGCCTTATAATATTATACACTTGTAGAAATCCCTACTAAGTTTTAAAATATAAAAGGATTATATCTCATCTAAGTATCTGAATGAAAGATATTTTACAGAGTTGATAACTAAAAGATAACTTTCATAAAAGCCACTAAGAGATAATACAGCAATGATATTAATTAAACAATATGACTGTCAACAGCGAAGCATTATAACATTTTCTTTTTCTACAGTAAAGACTCATGCTTATCAATAAAGTCTCAGCTTCGATTTTTTAAAGGTTTTACACAAATATAATCTACACAGAGTTTTTCTGGAAGCCATATCTGCAAGTGGAGAGGGTCGAAGATGAGGAATTAGCAATTTCTTACTTTTATTGCATGTGAGAATTTTTTACTACATAAATAATGCATTATTCAAATGTTAAAGTAATATAATGTTGGTAAAATAAAGGGGTTAACATTAACACAAAATGTAATTCCTCAAATTTTGAAGACACCTATGAGGGTAAACCGCAATTACATTAAGCTTTTATAATAACTTTGGAATGCCTACATTTTTCAGAAATCTCATGTGCAGAGTTGGTCCATTTTAACTTCAAACTTTGACTTTTTTTTCTTGAGAGCCCAGATTGGTCTAACATTTCAGCTCAAACTTCAAGCTTCGAACATCTTTCCGAAATGAAATAAAAAATCACCAACACTATGGCCCTGACTAATGTTGCATTTAACCTTTTAAATTGGAATCTGCAAACATTAAAAATCCCCTGAGACAAACGGACATTTAAAATAGATGAATAGCATCTATGATCTATGTTACCTGCTGAAAGGGACTCAAGACAGACATATATCACTCTGTCAACAAGACTTAAATCACACATGCCATCAGACGGAATCGTGTCAGGAATGTGGCCTCTGCCGAAGTCACTGAAAGATGTCTTCCACCACTCCTGCTCATATCCAAGCACGGGCAGAAATCAATCTTAAAATGGGGAAGGGACTCGTTATTGTCCTCCAAAATTTTGGGACAAGCAAAAATATTTTGCAAAACCATCAAATTTCTTAGGTATTTTTTTACTCCCAATTCTCTGAAAAGCAAAAACAATAAACATTAGTTGTATTGTGAACTTTATTTCAAATCTGGGGGGATTTGAAGAGCAATCCATTTCGTGGAGCAATTCTTCTCTGATGTTCTTGCAAACTGTCATAAAATCAAAGAATGAGAAGCTTACAGAATATTTTTCACCTTCACCAGGATTCATCATTCTCTTTTAAATTACACACATACTGTCAGACGGCATCGCTTGAGGAATGTGCCCTCCGCGGAGGTCAGAAAGAATTCTTCCACCGCCCTTGCTCATCCTAACAACATTTCTAAAACAAACATGGAGCAATGGAGAGAGCTACTCAATGGTTGTTAGGCAGGGTAATTAGCCTTTATAGAGGGTTCTTAAAGCATACTTGTAGCTGGATGTTCTATTAGAATGGCTCGGGAGGCAAGCTCAACCTTCAGCCATTAAGGTTCGTTCAGACAAGACGACACAGTAAATGGAGCAAAAAAACATTGCTGCAATAAAAAGTGCTTTACAAGTTAATGAATGACAGGAGGTGAAAAAAAGGGTAGCTTTATGTAACAGAGGCCTCGAAGCATTCTTAATTGTCTGTGTTAAATAGGATACAGAAGTTTAATAAGATACAGAAATGTGAGGTGCAGTATGCTTATGTCTTTCTATTTGCAGCAGGATTTTTTGTTTTTGGAGGAAGTCAGTCGTATGTGAACAACACTTTACTCTCATGTTTCTATAACCCAATTTCGTTTACACTTTATCAATATCACTATCATTTCATACACTGATGGCATGATACAATATTCCATTATTATTGCAATCTATTTCTTAACGGACCATTTAACAATGGAAGCAAAACGGGAGATTTTTAACAGTAAAATTAATACAATTAATAGAAGAGAAAAACATGCACCGTCACACTTTGGAAGCTCAACAATGAAACAGGGCCTAGGATTATAAGTATTTTCAAAAAGGTGGATTTAACACATTGTCTGTTTGGAGCCAGAAGGGCGTTAAATCCTATACTTTAACACAGAGTTAACGCCCATCTGGCTCTCAACAGACGATATGCTGGATGCTACCATTTGTGCTAGATCCATCAATTGTAAACAGTGAGATGCAAAATTTTGTTGTGCTGCTAGAAGGGCGGAAGCATGTTCCGTCATTCTGCTAAATGCAGATGTAAACTATTACGTTACGCAGAAGGTCGTTAGCATTGAAATACCTGTAACTTTAAAAATATGTGCTTATTTAATACAAAACTATTAAATTAGGTAGTTACCATCCATTTTCACTTTTTTATTAGTCGATAAAGAGAGAGAGAGAGAGAGAGAGAGAGAGAGAGAGAGATTCCTGTCATGTGTAAAAAAATGGTATGACATGTAAAGAGCAAACACAACCTTAAAAGCAAGTCACCTGAAATCTGCTTTATGGCATCCATTCATTCTAACAATCTTATGCCAACCACATGATGACTTATAGCAAAACATACAAACACCCACAAAAAAAAAGACCAAAAAAAAGCTGTTACTCCTCTTCACTTTTAAACATTGATTTAACATTTTTTTTTAGTTCAGCAGTTTAGCTAAGGGAATACAGGTCAATTATTAACCCTATTTAATTACCTATTCTTGGAGACGACATTCAAAATATGTCACCGTAATGAGGTCATTTATTCCCGCATTTGAGATTTCTCCTCGTCCCCGTTATGGAAAACAAACATACACTTAAGTCCTGCTATAATTTGTTTTCAGCTTAACGAGGGGTTGCAAATTTTTAACGGTACAGTCTCTGAAAATTTGTCTGAAATGTAAAACTTTTTTCTTCAAAAGTTATGAATCCATCCTTAAATGTGATAAATACAAAAAATCCTCAAAGCTTCAAAACAGAATACTTGTTTTAAAAACATAAGAATTTATCATTAAATGTGATGGCCAAGATATTTCTTTTACCAAACCAAAACCAAAACCAAAAGAGATAGACCTCTTTTGTGAACTCGGGCCAATCTCTTGCTTACAAAAATGTACTATTCATAGATCAAAGGCCAGCACTGCATTTGATAATTGTGCAAGTACTTAAAAATAGTCTTATCTGACACAAGGGGAGATCTACATGTACTTTGACTAAACTCAACCCATCATTTACACTTTTTTTATAAATCATTAACCTTTTCTGTACGGCTGATGTAGTTTTACAGACTCCACACACAAATCAAATATAGAATAGTAGATCTATTTTAAAATCCTCAGTCCTACAGTTTAATATTCCCCTGATACCTGAACTGGGCCTCTAGCTTTTCATAAAACTTGTTATTTTAAAATAACAAGTTACAAAAACAGTTATAAGCTACAGAAATACTTGCATCTGATTGGCTGAGAGCAATTTTTTTCATGGAAATGGGGCAGTTGTTACTGATAACAAGTTTTATGAAACAGGCCCCAGATGACCAATGTTCACACAGTTTCTTGAATTTATCCCTCCTTTTACCACTGGCCTTGAAACCTAATGAGGTACTGGTATATGTTTATGATTACAGGAACATTTATATTTAGCTGGGTACTTTAAAAGCAGTATAAAGAACTGCATAAACTATAAAATGTCTCAATTTCTGAATTTTTCTGATTTGTGTTCATCTTTTCTTGGTGCCATCCTCCCACTTTGAAAGATTCTCCATCAGCCCTGACGAGCATTCCCAGTTTCTTGAATTCCTCCCTTCTTCACGGCTGGCCTTGGGATTTGATGAGAAACATGTTCCCAATTACAGGAACATTTATGTTCAGCTGGTTATGACTCAGCAGTGGTAGACAGTGCAACGCTCAATTTTCATTCCAAAGGAAATTGATTTTGAAGGAAACTTAATCACGTAGGAATGTATTGCAGCAACTACTCTTCGCAACCATTACAAGATCCATGGTGAATTAAGGCTTGTTCACATATGACAACATAAAGAGGTGTGTAGAGGTGTGTAGAGGTGTGTAGAGGTGTCGTAGTCGAGTGGTTTAATCGCTTGACTGCGGATGCCAAGGTTGTGGGGTTTGAACCCCCAGCAAGGCATTTTATCTACATTGTTCCTCTCCACCCGGGTGTTAAATGGGTACCTGGTAGGATGTGAACGTTATAGTGGCTGGAAAGCATATGTGCGCCTGTAAAATGGCTGCCACACAGGAATGCTCCCAAGTAGAATGAACAGAAGTGCAGAATGGTATATGAATCCAATGACCGGGGTTTAATACACTGCAAAGTGCTTTGATTAATTACTTAATTGGACAGGCGCTGTAAAAAAAACCCAGTTTATTATCATTACTATCAAATCACCTCATAAAATCACCATGGCAAAATGAAGTGACACACGCAATAGTTGTGCTTTAAGTGGTTCGCATTTCTATACATCTTATAAGACACAGATATAAGTGAGTAGGCTTAGGGGCCTCTGTTGAGTGTAGGAACCTTGTTTCACCCCATTCGCCGCTCATTTACATATAAAATGGTTATTACTCTTTTTTTTTTCCTTGAGGCAGTTTAACATGTCATGTTTGAAAGAGGCTTCAAATGTAGATGGAATGTGTAGAAGTTAGCATGCTCCAAAACGGTGAGGAGATCCACAGGCAACGACAAGACGGAATGCTGCTTCGCTTGGATAAGAATGAGGACGTCAATATTTTAATAAAGGCATTGATCTCCTCCAGTCAGCCACACACCTAGACTGTGTATATCATGCACACCAGACTATCACATCTAGTCTGCTGTTCAGTCTCAGCGATAAGCAGGATTTTGCTCTTACGATCACGGAAACATTGTCAAAATGAAATCAACAATAAATACCTTCAAGTAGAGTATTTTAAGAAATCATGGAAAGTATAAAGAAACTTTGAATTTCTTTTCAAAAATAATATAGGTTGCATAACATTGTAAGTTAATGATAACACACTACAACAAATATATTGTCTACTGGGGTCTAATGGATAAGTCACCGGAAGATCACAAGGTACAGGGTTCGAATCCCACCATGGCACTAACGTCCTTTGGCAAGACATTAATCTACATTTGCCACACTCGAACCAGGTGTAGTAAGTGGGTACCTGGTAGGATTTATTTCTTGCAAGCACTGAGCGCTACAGTTGCCATGCTAAAGCCGGGGTAATAATATGCAGGGCCCTCAGG